>OZ018321.1:32580291-33780291 GCA_963969495.1 Ceratothoa steindachneri | reverse complement strand
GTACAGCGCCAAAATCCATTCAGAGCACCCATGGGGATGATGCAGTAAATGAAAGACATTGTAGGAGGCGATTTTCCCGTTTCCGAAGTGGGGATTTCAGTCTAAAAGACAGACCATAAGATGGTCATCTCAAAAAACTTGATTACGAAGAGTTGAAAGCTGTTTTCACAGCAAATACTGCTCCAACTTCTAGAGATATCGCAAAACAATTTAAAGTAACCCATACGATTGTCATATGGCAACTGAAAAGGAATGGAAAGGTTTCAGTTATTGTAAAATGGGTTTCGTGAATCTGCTACAGCGTGTTGTTTACTGTGAGTCATTGCTTTCATGACACCTTCAGGCACCATTTTTGGGTTAGCTTGTTACTAGTGATGAGAGGTGGATCCCATATCATAACCTTAAACGCCACCGTTGCTGGATCAGTCGAGGAAGCAGAATTTATCATTAACCGAGAGGAGGATTTCATCCAAAAGGATCATGTTGAGTGTATGGTGGGATATTAAAAGAATTGTCCAGTACGAACTGTTAGACAACAATCAAACAATTAATGTTAATTGCTAATGCAATAAACTTCGTCGTTTGAAAGCCATTTTGGGCCAAAGGTGACCCACCTTAGTCAACAGAATGAGTGTCATCCTCCATCACGATAATGCCCGTCCTCTCACTGAGCTTGAATGAACAAAGATCTCTTGGAGGAGCTGGGTTGGGAATTATTGCTTCATCCTCCATATTGTCATAACTTTGCTCCTTCAGATTATCACTTGTTTAGGTCATTACAGAATCCTTTGGATGGTCTTAGGTTGGCTTCAATCGAATAGGTTGAAAACGAGTTAAATTCATATTTTGCATCAAAATCTAAAGAATTTTACAAGCGTGGCATGTATAAGCTTGTTGACAGATGGAATGGGCTTCTAGAAAGCAATGGAAGTTACATTTATGATTAGATATTTCTATAATCCTAAGTTTTTCATTTTAGATATACACATTATAATCAGACATTACTTTAGTTCCAACCTGAGATGACGCTTTGATCGCAATGATTTAATCTAGAAATCATTTTTCATTTTTAAAATGTATCGTAAAGTTTTCAAAATGGAGTGTTTGTCAATTCAACTCATTATGCGAGAATCACTCAAATTCACATCATGTAAATACGTGCTTTTTTATTCACGTTTCATGATATTTTATGCTTATAGTGTAAAGGATTATTTCTTATCGACCAAATACTTATTACTTTTTAATTACATTACTCTGTCATGCAGAGAAGGCACGCTGAGATTTAGACTGGGTCAGCCAGACAATCGTTCCTTCGACCCAGTTTTTTCTATTTATTCTTTATGTTTTCACTGCAGATATAAGATGTGCTGAGATACTTGGATCATAAATGCACATGTTGGGTGAAGGAAGTTAATTTTCATTTCATTGTTGATTGTCGCATCCGGTATGCCCTCTACTGTCGATTTATTATATCATGTTATTTTCATTCATTCTGTATCTGAATATCATTTTCCTGTATATCTACTTTTTTCGTTTTTTATGAATAATATGATTTATAACTTCTTAATGTACCAATTGAACATTATTTTTAGCTATTATCTTGTGATTATTTTGCTTTAATTTTACTATGTGCATTTATTCATGTATTCAATGATCTCTGTTGTTCCTATTTTGTGTTATTCCTGAATTTTAAAGTTATGCATTTATTATATTATATTCAGTGTATTATATAATCATTTTCAATCTTCACAAAGTGTTGTGTTAAATGTGTGTAGATCATGTATTGGGGTTTAGGCTTTTTTCCTTATCTTTTAAGAGGCTGTTCCAGAGAGGAAACGGTAAGATGATCCGCTGCCCGCCGATCAATTTAGCCTGCATCTCGCTTTGGGAAATTCGCCCACTTTCAAATTCTCTCGCGCCTATCATTATAAACTCCCTACTTTATGCCGGGCCCAGAAACAAAGATGGAGTCGTCTTCCGTTTTCATCTGGACACTATCTGTATTCCAGAGCATGACAAAATAAATATCACGTTACATACTGGGTGCTACACCGGTAGTGAACTGGGTGTGTTTTTATGGCGGAATGCCCGCTAGTAATGCAAAGACTTATTTTTTATACAATTGGTTTTAATGTAAATATTTTTCTTTTAATTTAAAAAAATAAGAGATTTAAATAAGAATTATTATTTGAAAAAGTAATAAAAAAACAGCTAATTTTTCTGGCTGTTTATTGATTTGACACAATAAAAATTTCCATTATAAAATTGGTTTTCGAATATTAAAAATAAACTGATGCAAAATTAAATATTTACTTCCAAATCCTAAAAAAATTCTTTGTTATTAATTTAATTCTAAAAGTGGTAATTTCTATGAAAAAATATTCCCAATTTTTCAAAAATTCCGAAATTTTCCTCGGAAACATGACTAACGTAATTTTAGTTTAACAAATTAGTTTTTATCCGAATGATGAAACTTATTTTTGTTATTATAATCTCTTAAATTAAAATAATTAAGGCACATATATGGTTATCTTTGCATGCAATACAGAATGTAGAGATTTTCTTAGCTTTTAACCTGGCTTCCTTCGCCCTTTCGTTAGCTGAAATTATTTCATAACAAAACTGACATCCTTTGTGATTTGTTCGTTTTCTTCCGGGTGTTTCTTGTAGCTTATGAGCTGAGTTTGGGGTAGCTTTTGGAGTATTAAGGATGCATTGGGATTGCCATGTGATGCCGATTCACAGACAATTGTCAAATTAGACTTTCTTGAAAATCTAGCAGTGATATTTTCCTTACATATTTATTGAACAGCGCCCAAGCATTAACAACGGCTACTCCTGTTAGCAATTCAAATGCTACTTTTCTATACCATTTACGAGATTTTCTTAAGGCACGCACTAGTAAAGGGAATGCATATTTCTTTTCAATTATGTGCGACGCAACGAGATACGTAGAAGCGGTGCCATTTAGGAAAGCGACATTTAGGAATGTGGTAAGCGCGCTAACTAAGTTTTCACGCAAGTAAGCTTTCAGGCTGCAATTCGGTCAGATCATGGCACGAACTTTACGTTGGCGTTGTTTGTGGAAGTCGCGAGAATATTAAATATTTCTTTAAGAAGTTCAACCTTTTATCACTACGAAACAATTGGCGCATTGGAGAGATGCCATGCTCTCATAATGGACGTAATACGCAAATACACATATGATAACTGTGATGAATGTTCACCTTATATTTTTACTTTTCAATCAGGGACTCCGTGAATTCTGATCTTATGTTTACGTTATTTCTGCTGGTTTTCGTTCATCACGTTAGAGATGCCCTCGCATTGTTAAATGATAGCTGGATTAATGAAAAAAATACTAATGTACCGAGAAATAAACAGTCTTTGGCTTTAAAGTATGTCAGTGAATTGAATCATTTCGCGCAGAAGAACTTGAATAGGAGTCAATTAACGATGCAAAAACTCTATCTTAAAAGCACGACGAAACGGTGGCACTCTTCTCACCTAACAATAAGAGCCTGTTTAAAATTAAAATTTTAGGTCCGTATGAGGTGAAGGATAAGGTGAGTGCCAAAAATAATTTAATTAGGTCTCTACATGAGGAAAAAGGAAGTAATGTGTCAAATTAACAACTTGAATGTGCATTATGAGCGGGTAACGGTGGGGTGTCACGAAAAAGGTGCCCGAATTCTGTGAGACAAGCAACGACGCAGGTGACAAACCAGATGAAGCGGCGGCAATAGAGTACTTCTATAACTGAACGGCGAGGCTTTGAAGGGGGGTCCGAGGTTCGAGAAGCAGGAAGCCTTGAATAACATTACGGAGAAAGTCATGCATCTAAGTGCAGGGCAGGACCACGGGGCAAAGCTGCTCCTGAAGAACTACGTGCATGGTATCTAACTTTCCTCTGAACTAGCACCGATAATGGATGCTCCGTATCGAAAAACCCCGCGATATCACCGATTGCTTAAGAAGGTCAAGTTCCTCGTAGAAAATGGCCTTGTGGAAACGTGATCAGGCATCTGGAGAAGCACATGTCTTCTGGTGCCAAAACCATGTGATGAAGCGAAGGTTCGTATGGTGACAGCCTTCCGTGGTCCAAATCTAAGATGTAATCAATGAGGTAGCAGTGGGTAAATTTGTGTCAAAATTTGACCTACTACGAAGCTATAAATGCATTCCACTGACCGAAAAAGCTAAGGAGTTAGCGGCGTTTGTGATGCCAGATGGGTTATACACCTACATTCATATGTTTATGTGGTTGAATAGTTCGATGAGTCCCTCCGCAAGAGGGTTAATTATGTAATTGTCGGTATAGAAGGCGGGAGATCCTACATGGACGACATGGTAGTGTTCTCAGTTAGCTGGCGGAGCACATTAGTCAGATTGCGGTGGTATTCGAGTGGCTGGAAAAAGACAACTTAACAGTAAACATCCGAAAATCGGATTTGGAAGGGCCAGCATACAGTATATCGGACACATTATGGGGAACGGCTCCGTATCGCTGCTAGATGCTAAAGTGCCAGCGATCGACGAGATGCCCGCTCCGAAGAATAGGAAGGAAATCCAGCGTTTCATCAGAATGGCTAGGTTCTACAGGAGGTTTTGACCAAATTCCTCGGCGATGGTAACACCCCTCACGAACCTCGTTAGCTCCAAAGTTTCTTTCACTCGCGGGCTGATGAGCCAAAGCTCATCCGATGAAACCATCAGGCTGCTAGTCTCTGCCCCTGTTCTTTGAAGTCATCTGACTTATCGGATGTGTTCTGGCTTCAAGTGGTTGCTTCCCATTAAGTTTGGGAACGATTTTACTGCAGAAAGACGAGCGAGAAATTTAAAATATATATGATGTATAATGCTCATAGGCTGAGAGTATTGAGACTGTAGTGCCATTGTGAAAGGTGGAATAGGTTTCCCAATGAAGCTTCACACATGAGTACCATGTGAATCCTGTGAAGTCTTTTAACAGGAACGCTCATAACTATGCACATGCAAATAATCTAAAATCAGTATAGCAGTTTTCATAAATAATAATAACTATTTGTGTAAATAATATGTAACCTCTCTGTAAAATAATAATGTAATACTTTTGTAACAAAAAACCTATAACGATAGTCTATGTAAATAATATATTGGTTGCTTGCAAAGGCCAAGGAGAGAAGAATGAATTCGAGACGTTCACACGTTAGCATACATGTGCGCATGTTCACACACATACAAGGTAAAACGAATTAAAGCGATTTCCACAGTCACGCTAAAATGTCAGCTGTTCAAACAAGCTTGGTATCAGGTGCGAAGCAGAAAACACGATAGTACCAGCCATTATTTGCTAGCAGGAAACCGCGAAACGCAAAGTTGCATCCTTGGGAATTCGAGATAAAATGAATCTCTGCCTCCATGGACACAAATTAACACGGAGTGGAGAGACTCCGCCCAAACAACACCATTGGCTAATGTTATGCCACGCCCACGGTATGTGCCATTGTATATACCATCTTGGGTAGATCGAGAGGGACAGTCTTACAGTAATGCAGTCAAGCAAAATCACGGGCACTTTCACAATTACAGTCACAGTCAGTCGCAGTCGGAGTCGGAGTCAGAGTCGCAGTCAAAAACAAGGAATAGGCTTGCCCCAATACACGACACGCCCATTTGCGAATTCATTTAACGCCCTAAAATAAAGAGTCCGAAATTCAGCCGTTTGGGATTTCTTTTCCTACTGGTACACCCTATCGATCCTCTTAACCAGCCTACCTAACCTCAAGCCAAGGGAGAGTATTATCTTCCCTCGAACAATTGGAGTCAGCTCCAGGTCAGCGCCAGGTTGCCGTGTGACCCTGTAACAAGATCATCACTGTTAAGCAACATCGGGTCAGATTAGAACTTGGATGATTTACCCCCAAAGAGGTGGAGAACCTCACAATTGCATTCCCCTCAGAGAGCTACCCCAATAACTGGTGACATACCATATTCAAGTTATCACAACCTAACGCTACCAACCTCACCCACCTAATAATAATCATGATACAACCACCACCATCTAACTCCCATAAGACCATAATCCGTTAGCCTATAATCCGTTAAACTATTTAATAGTTTAGAGGACATATTTGGAAAAGCGGGTATTAATCTAGCCTTTAAATATAATAATTCCTTAAACCAATTGATGATTGCCAGGAAACCCAAAGAACATATTAACATAGGAGTATATGCAATATCATGCAACGATTGCCATAAAGTTCATATAGGGGGAACGGGGAGAAATCTAGACAAGAGATTGTATGAACACAAAAGAGATATTAGAGTAGGCAGCCAAAGCAGGGAAATATTTTGCCATGTTAGAGACAAGAATCATACGATCGATTTCAATGGAAGTAAAATGGTATTTAAATCGGCTAACTATGTTAAGAGAAGAATCGTAGAATCTAGCTTGATATCGTCAGTTCCTAATTTAAATCTATCTGAGGGTCAATTTTCTTTTAATCCTGTAATAAGAAAGCATATAAACAAAATAGTAAAATTTCAGCCCTTCAATATGTTTAGGCCAAACCCTCCCCCCAGATTAGCCACAAGTAGGGGATTGGGGAAAAAGAGGGGATCTTTCACGACCTGACCTTGTGTTATGCTTGTATGCACTTTTCTTATATTTTCTATCCAGTGTCAGTTGAAGAAGGGTGTGAGATACACCAAAACTGTTCTGAATTAAATTGTCTTCGGAGAATGTGGTTTAATTCCTCATATATATATATATATATATATATATATATATATATATATATATATATATATATATATATATATATAACAAGTGTTAGAAAAGATTTAATACGAATTACGGCTGAAATAAAACGAGGTAGTTCCAACATTTGATAAATGGCTCGCTGGTACTTTCAATTGGTATAGCAGCGGTTAGCCACTTCCACACAGCATCGATCACACTTGAAAGACGCCTATCATCCAATAAAGCAAGTGACTGTATCAAATGGATCATCATTGCGTACAATTTGTTTAACTGACGTTGCTGTTTATTTTCTTCAGCTATCGAAGAACAATTGGTTACAGGATAGATACAAATGTTCTATTCCCATTTAAATTTGGAGACGAATTTTATAAGATCTGGCGGATATTCGGTGACATCGTCCTCCGTACTTTTCCTTCCCTTGTGGGTACAGTTTTTTGCCGCCAAATGACATATTAACGGTAACCCAACGATGAAATTTACCTGTTATTTTCTGACGAAGCAAAGAGACGACCGTACTTCCTTTTACGGTCAGGGTGATTCGTGGTACTCCTCGTCCCGTAATCCAGTTTACCGGAGAATCCGCCCACTCCTGGATGGCTGACGGTCCATTTAAGGGAGAAATTCGTCTACCGACGTCCATACCATTTCCACCTGACGACCTTCTCTCCCTCGGGAATGGTTCACCATGTAAACAATTCCTGTTCATCTCTATTCTTCCACCAACATTCTATGGTCCCCCTAAAGTCTATCCACAGGAAAAATGCATCTTTTCAATAAAAAAAATTAATTAATTTTTATTTAATTTAAATATTAATAAATAACATCTTCAATGGGGTTTCCACCACCATTTGTGACGCAAAGTTCGATGCGCTTTGCGAGATTTGCCCGATGATACGCGATGCATTTACCCTAAATCCCCGTCAATTCGAGCACATTTATTTACGATGCGCTGTTCTCTTAGGCGTCTCGTATCTTTAATTTACATTAAGTACACCTTCTTCTCCTTTAGCCATACATACCCCGGGAAAAGAAGTCAAGGGGGTAAGGACTGGTGAACGAAGAGGCCATTGTGATATTTCCTGTGTCCAGACCTTAGGGAAACCCTGTACTTCCTAACTTTCACCACCGCCTTTCGTGTGAGTCAATGACCCGTCTTTTGTTTAATCGCGATCTGTGTTCCTCGCGTCTTAACTCAAACTTTGTGTGCGGCTAACTTGACATATGGTGTGCGATCTCTTTATTATTAATTTGCCAATTTTACGCTGCATCCACCCAATTTAATTTGTGATCCATTGGTACCCATTATTTTATCCTTATTGTATTACCGGAATAATAATATTCCTCTATCTTATATATGCAAATAATAAACCCCCCAAATTATCCCTATCATTCAATGACCCTAGAAGAAGTCGATAAGGTTTTTCAATTCAAAATGACACCACTATATCTTTCTAAGCCCTTCAAAGAGGTTAAAAACATTCCAAACACCTCTTGGACATTGTTTTTGATGGTTTTCGTTTTATTCCTATCAGTTTAACTTGGCAATAGAAAAGTGGGTTCAAATGTGTTCGGGAAGGTGAACGGATCGTCATTTTGCGATAACAAAAGAGATAAAGAGTTTGAGGTTGCGATACCGAGGAGCGGAGTTCACATGGAGGGACTAAATTAAGATTCCTCTCCCCATGTGCGACTTCATCTCTCAACTTATGTCACTGTGTTATCTATCTGTCCATCTAACTATATATCTATCTATCTATAATCTTTTTTCCCACACTGAAGGGAAGGGTATTAGTTATAGTAGCAAAAATCCGCCTTCCGGGCGTTGTTTACTAGGCCTGCGGCGCTTGTTCGCCGTGCTCATAAAATTAAGAAAGTGTGCGAGAGAAAAAAGTTTTTTATTTCACAACGCATTTAAATTGTTGTGCATGCCGAAAAATTATTTCCCAACATTTAAAAAAATGCACAGACGGACACACACACAGACAGAAACACATACAGACAAACACACACACACACACACACACACACACACACACACACACACACGGATCATTATAATAACATATCGCTTTTTTATCTTACGATCTATTTCTAACTACCCTCCCTTCACACATACAATAAAATAATCTTTTTATTGGGAAATAAAATTAATGGAAACGTTGAGGGAATTACCAGTAATGGAAGATGAATGAATACATAGAACAGAATAGTGCCATTGCCGCCCAATTTAGCCATCATTAACGAGACTGCGAATGGGGTGATGGCATCTGACTCCCAAAACAAGCAGGTATAAGAAACACAGACGCTCAAAAGCACCATCTTAACACCCTCCCCACATCATTTACGGGGAGCAAGTGGTAAATTGAACACCACTGCGAACGCAAAGGTCGACCACATTCCGTGTTCAGTGTCTGGATGGCAATTTGCCACTGGGGTCTGAGAGCAGACGGATGTTCATGTACGCGACATCCTTAATAATAATATAATCATATAGTAACACTATTAATAATAATATTTTAATCATATAATAATATTAATAAAATAAAATTAATAATAGGGGAGATATTTAATGTATTTGAAAGAAGGAGATTTCCCATGGTTGCGTTCTGTGATATGAACATGAAGGTAAATGAAAAGAAAATTAATAATAATAGGTTTTGTTTGGCACTCTTGAAGGCTACGTGCCTTTACAGACCGCATGACTCCCACCGAGGAAACGACAAGAGAAGATGTGGGTCTTCAAAGTTTGGCTTGAAGGCCCCAAATGTCCCGTGAGGACCCACAACACGCGGGTTGATATACTTCCGTCCCGTCGCCCCTGTCTGAACTACCCCTCGACTGAGCGATGCCGTGGCGAGACTCCGAATGCACTTGTGTAGGTCCATGGCTCCTCCCCCCCTCCCTCGCCCTTCTGCCTCCTCCAGGTCGCCAAACCCATTTATGGCCGCCCAGGAGAAGAAGTTCAGCAAAGGGAGGATTGCGCGATTTCAATGCACTTCCATGCCCCATTATTACGGCTGATGACCTGCACTATGTCTGCTCCCCCCCCCCAACTCTTCTTTTTCATTTGCTTATTAATTCACTTTTCATATTTTTCTTTCCTACCTCTCTAATTTTCCTCTTCGAAAAACGTTTTTCTCGTTAGCTTAAAACAATTTCCTTTTCGGCTTCACAAATTAGCATTCAACATTCCTCCGAGGTCGGAGGCAATGACCGTTCACCCAGGTTTTGGGTGTCTACATTCGCGGTATATTATATATATATATATATATATATATATATATATATATATATATATATATATATATATATATATATATATATATATATATATATATATATATATATATATATATATATATATATATATATATATATATATATATATATATATATATATATATAGTACAGGAAAGAGAAATTTGACGGAATGAGCAATGAGACAAGAAACAGGAGTTTTTTAGAGGTAAGAGAAAGGGACATTAGAAGAAGACTAGAATCATAGAGAGCAGAGGGCGGCACAATGAAGGCAATCCTTTACCGAGAAGACAGAGATAACGCCAGGGGAAAAAAGTTTGAAATTCCTGGCCGGGACTCGAACCCGGGTCTGCTGATTGCCGGTCAGATGCTCTACCGCTGAGCTACCAGGCACAGTGACTCTACTTCGCCCAAAGCGTCACCCCATCAAACCCAGTATCTCTCTAAGCTAGGAACCTCCAAGGAATTTTTATACCACATCTTCTTACCCGCTCACAGTTTAAAGGCTCATCCCCAAGTCACATACAAAGAAGAAGGAGCAAATGCAAGTTCTGCGGGTGATAACAACCACCACAGGGCTTTCGCCATATTTATTTTCTGCCTTTCAAAACAATTTTGAAGACAGAAATAAAGGTGCAGAAACCTTGCATTGCAGACTATATTACCATATAGTACAGGAAAGAGAAATTTGACGGAATGAGCAATGAGACAAGAAACAGGAGTCACTGTGCCTGGTAGCTCAGCGGTAGAGCATCTGACCGGCAATCAGCAGACCCGGGTTCGAGTCCCGGCCAGGAATTTCAAACTTTTTTCCCCTGGCGTTATCTCTGTCTTCTCGGTAAAGGATTGCCTTCATTGTGCCGCCCTCTGCTCTCTATGATTCTAGTCTTCTTCTAATGTCCCTTTCTCTTACCTCTAAAAAACTCCTGTTTCTTGTCTCATTGCTCATTCCGTCAAATTTCTCTTTCCTGTACTATATGGTAATATAGTCTGCAATGCAAGGTTTCTGCACCTTTATTTCTGTCTTCAAAATTGTTTTGAAAGGCAGAAAATGAATATGGCGAAAGCCCTGTGGTGGTTGTTATCACCCGCAGAACTTGCATTTGCTCCTTCTTCTTTATATATATATATATATATATATATATATATATATATATATATATATATATATATATATATATATTTGCATATTTAGGTAGGAGTTTCTCTTTTATGCATGCTTTATTAAAGATCAGGGCCAGGTGTACCTAATTAACTTTTTTCTCTGCTTTTCTAATTTTCCTTTTACACTTTCTTGGAAAAGGTTATGAATAAGGGTTCTTATATTATTTATTATTGTCTCGATGTATCTTTCGACCTTTTCGGTCATCTTCTGGGGCTATAATGATGAAGATGTACTCAATAGTGGGAGATAATATCGATAGTAGTAGGAGATAGCTGTTGAAATTTGGAAGAGAGGGTTTTGCCCCGGTTCAGAGGGCATTGCAGGTTTTTACATATTCATTGTTTTTTGATTTTTCCTTTTTGTTGTTTGTATTTAGTGTTTTTTTCAACTTGGTTTTGTTTGTTCTTCTTTGTATTCAGTGTGTTCTTCTTACTTGTGTTTGGGTTTGTCTGAGCTTTCAAGCCTTTATAGGCGGTCGAGTTCAGTAGTTCACCTCGTGTCTCTGTTGCTTCTGTTCCTTACGTTAATGTATATCAGAAATGATGTCTCACTTTGTTGTACTATTATTGTACCGCATATATGAGTGTTTTATGTAACTAATGGTCCTCTGTTCTCCTCAGCGCAGAGTTTTGTGCTTGGGAATAATCGATTTCGGCCGACTTTCTCACGCAATCTTGCAGGGATCTTGATAATGCCACCTGCTGCTCTTAGTTCTGAGATGATGTCGTTTGTCAGTGTTGACCAGACCTTTTTCACCCATTTTCTGCGTTACTATATTAATGGGTTCAAGACGTTGCCTGCGGTGCAGGTCCCTTTGCCGAAGATGGTCGTTCCTTCTGCATTTGTTAATGCATAGGGATTCAGAGTCCTGCACTCGCTGGAGGCTCCTCATAGAGGTCCTGCTGGCCGCTTGAGTCACTACTGACGGGTGGATGAGCTTAGCCCGGATGAACATCAAGTATATTTTCCTGATGTTGGCCGAGCTAAGGTTTCTAAATCTGTACAACTTGGAAATTTCTCTCTTCGCTAGATTCTGCCTCTCATTGTAGTGACTCGAGTATCCATGGTCGGAGATTTTATGGCCTAGAACGGTGCCTTCGGCAGAGTAAACATATCTCATCCCATCTATCAAGATGGGCCACGTCAACCTGCGGCTCAGCAGGATGATGCTGAACTTCTTCCTTTTTGTTCGGATCTTCCATCGTATCTCGTATTGGTTTATATTAGAGATTTCTGTCCATGTATGAGCTGCCTGTGCCCTTGCTTTTCTCTTCACACTAAGGATGATTTGCGTGATGTCATCTGCGAATTGCAGATACATCGTGCCCCTGTGTATCGGAGTCGGAAGGTTGATGGTGAAGACCATCTAGAGCAGAGGGCTCAGACAGCACCCCTGAGTAACGCCCGCTGTAAGTTCGAACTTTGGCCCTTTTTGCTCTTCGATCATGAGACATGCCCTTCTGTCCATAACGAATTCACAGAGGACTCTTTCCAGGACGAGGTTAGCTGGAGTCCTGGATCTGTATTGGAGTCCTTTTAGGCAAACCTCGTCGAAGGCCTTCTGCACGTCCATCAGCACGATGTCTACATAGTAACCCTTCGGTCAGCAATACGCAATTTTTTTCTGTTAGGAGCGCCAGGGCCGTTTATGTGCCCCCTTTTGGACGAAAACCATGCTGTTACAGGTTGTGCGCCCCTAACACTCTCAGTTGAGCTTGTACCCTATCGGCTATAATCTTCTCAAAGATCTTGCCGAGTATCTCGAGGAGAGAGATTGGTCGATAGTTAGCCACCTGGTCTAGGGGCTTGTTACCTTTCTGGATGAAGATGATTTTGGCCATCTTATACTCTTCTGGGAAGTAGCAGGTATTCAGAGCTGCGTTTATGGTGTTCAACAGGCCCTGAATAATTTTCCATGGTGTATTCACTAGGTTGTTTTTCGTGATTCGAGACCAGCCGGGGGCCCTTTGTTTGAAGAACTTTATGGTGTTATGGTCTCTTCAAAGGTTATAGGGCGCGCATGGTTGACCATCTCTCTCTCTCTCTCTCTCGATACTTGCGGGTGAGGGTGGGTGCTATGTATCATCGTCCTAAGGTCCCCGAGCAGCTGGTCCTCGAAGTTCTGGTCGAAGTCTTCGTTCTCTTCAGGTGATATTGAAAAGATCTCTTTCCATGGTCTTCTAAATCTTCTTTCGAGAGATTCCGAATCTTCTATGGTATTGTCGCCTTCTTCGATTCGTGTTCTGGGCCGAGGAGGAAATCCCCTAAGTTTTGGGTGTTATTCCAAAAGGTTACGGGATTGCTTTCCCTGTCTAGTCTGCCTACTACATCGTCCTAGATTTCTCTTTGCTTTTCAAGGATAATGTTTTTAAGTTCCTCGCTTAGCTGCCTCGTTCTGGCTGTTCTTTCCCTGTTTGGGACTATTCTGCCGATTTCTTCATAGATTTCTCTGTGTTCCCTGGCGATATCCCTCATCTCATCCATCCACCTAGGTTGTGGAAGCAATTTGTAAGAGATTCTGGGGACGCATCTATCGTCTGATTGAGTGAGGAGATTAGTGATCTTATCTATCTCCTCATCGATTTCTTCGAGATTTGCGTCGCTCAGATCAGCTGCCTGGTCGTCGCTGAGCATCTCTCTGTATTGTTCCCAGTTAGCTTTCGCATAACTTTACCTAAGTGGAACAGGCTTGAGCATTTGCGTAAGCGATATGTTTGTGATGATTGGGATGTGATCGCTCGGGATCACAGGCCTTAGTTCGTTTCTGATGTTGAAGGGGAATTCTAGACTTCCTCGAACGATGGGTTAGGTAGGTCGGGAAATCTGGTCCGACCATCTAGAGCTTGTTTCTTTCGAAAAATAGCTCCAGGTTACTTCCTCTGGCGTCGACACGCCTGTAGCCAGAAGCTCTGCATCTGGCGTTTAGGTCACCTCCTAGTAATGCCAGCCTCATATGCCCGAATAGGGTGAAGATGTTGATCGGAAGGCATTGGCGTCTAGGCGGTTGATAGTCTGCCGCCACTGTTAGGCCTCCAACTAGGGTTGAGATTTCGACAACCACGAATGATTTTTCTAAGTGCGGTAGCATTTTGAACTGGATTTTTTTTTGCGGATCGCCATGGCAGCGCCATCAAATCGTTCCTGTAAATGATTTTTCTGTATTACTGTGTAGTTGCATATTTTTATCGTGTCCCTGTTCATGTTAATACCATATTCTGAAATGAGGATGATGTCCGGGTCCATTGTACGGAAGATATTTCCATAGGGAATAGATTTTCCTTTCTATCCGTCCACATTCAATTTAAGTATCTTTAGTGTACTGTTTGTGTTCTACATTCTCTCTTTTGTTTGAGTGTCTTTGTTTGTTTGGGCTGTTTTATTGACTGTTACGTGCTTTTCCGTTTCGGATCTTTTTGTATTCTGCTTCACTAGGGGTGAAGTAGCAGTCTTTGTAGAGTTTAACTTTGTTTTCGTGTGGGTTTGTTCAATTACTGATTCTTGTACTGATGCTGAGTATGTCCATTTGTATTTATTTTCTTGGATTTCCCGGTAGATCTCCGTGGTGGAGGATGTTTCTGGGAATAGTACCCGTTCCGTCGCATAAACCTCGAGGTCAACAGCCTATCCGTTGTACTCGTAAGTACTTTCCACGGTGCTCGCTCTACTTTTTGATCTTGTGGGGATCTTAGGAGCCTTGGGTTAGACTTCTTCAGCCTCAGACTATAAGGATGATGAGCACATGAGATTTCCTTCTGCTTGTTAAATTCTCTTAACGGCTTTCTCCTTCTGCTGCTCGTGTTGCCTCCGTGCCTCCACCTTCGGGTCCTTCCTGACGGACCTCTTGGTTCCTGGCGTGGCCTCCGGTACTGTCACAACCTTTGATATAGTTCTTCTGTAAGAAATGAGGTAGCCATTTCCTACAGCCATTCTTGGGCAGGAACTGGAGTTGCAGGACATCTTCCGATGGGGTTGAGTCGTCTAGGGACCACATTTCCGTCATGCTGTTCTTCTTCAGCATAAGATTTAGTCTTTGTGAATGTCTCCGGGTGTGTAAGATTCGTCACGTGTGATAGAACGGGTTGAGGCCGCGTTAATTTCAACCACTATCCCATGTTATTTAAAACCACGATGCTCCCCACGTGCATCTTCGCTTTGAAGCTGGGCGCCTTACCGCAGCCACCTGAGTCAATGTTTAAATAAGGAGGTTTATCATTCCCCCCCCCGTTTGAGTATTTAACCCTTTTGTCAACTCTATCCTGTGCTTTAAATGGTTTAGCGAACCATCCCATCTCTTTAACTTTATATTTGTTTTACCTTTTGGAATCTTTTAATCCTCGGATTAACTCGATTCCCCACGACCCTTCCCATTCTCTGTTTATGTCAATATTTTTCGTTTTGTGTGTTGTTGATAGTTATTATTAATAAAACTCTATTTTATTAATGATAGCAATATTATTTTGTTTTAATGATTGCTATCCCATTTTTTTGGAAACTTAAGAAGCTGGAGTAGCTCAAGGAACTGTTATAATAATTTGTTTGTGTTTTTTTGTGATTTTAGTCAGTGGTTATTTAGATCTAGAAACCAAGTACGAATAGGTCAGTGCCCATATTTAGGTAGGCTAATTTCTCTAGAAGGCATAATTCTTGATGCAAGGAATTTTAGTTGGTTGACTAGTGCGCCCCCAAGTGCAAAGATGACTCAGTTCGAAATCTTTAAAGCGCAAGGAGAATCCTTGGGACTTTCCGGAAAAGAACTAATTGAGTACGTTCAAGAGGAGCAAAGAAAAGAGCGAGAAGAAAAATAAAAATAAGGAGAAAGAGAAATTCAACGAGAAGAAAGAGAAAGAGAAATCCAACGAGAAGAAAGAGAAAGAGAAATCCAACGAGAAGAAAGAGAAAGAGAAATCCAACGAGAAGAAAGAGAAATCCAACGAGAAGAAACAAAAAGAGAAATCCAACGAGAAGAAAGAGAAAGAGAGGAACGGAAAAGACAAGCTGAGCTTCACCATCAGATTGAATTAGCTCGTGTTGAAGCAGAGATACAGTCAGCCAGTTCCCGTTCCGAAGCCCCCCCTCCAATCTCTCACTAAAGCTCTCCAATTTCAAGGATGGGGAGGATTTCGGAGCATTTTTAGCCCACTTCGAAAAGATCCTCGAAATCAATAACATGGATCTGGAGGCTGAAGGTGTAGCCAGATTACTTCCCTTGTTAAATTGAAAATTGCGCGAAATTTTTATATCTTTACCATCTGAGTGTACAATTAACTACAGCACCTTAAAAGCTGAGTTATTGGCCGCTTATAATATGACTCCCGATTTCTACCGCCAAGAATTTCGAGGAGGTCGTATTAAACCCGGACAGACGTTCCGTCAATTCGGATACATTCTTCAGAGGAATTTTAAATTTTGGTTAGAATCCTCAAAGGTTGATCCGAACTACGAGTCCTTAACAGACTTCGTGTTGCGAGATCAATTTTTGGCGTCTCTCCCGACGGAGATCCGCGCGTTCGTCAAGGATTGTCGGTGCCAGACCTTTAAAGAATGTACCGAAGAAGCGGATGTCTATGCCGCAAGCCATAATTTATAACCAAAGGAGAATCGAACTTCTCACCAATCCCCCTACAAGGAAGGAAGGAAGGATTCGCGTCCCTTCACAGGAAAGCCGACGAAGTTTCCGAGCCCCGTAAAACTCCAAAACTTCTTTCCCCAAAACCAACAACGGGACTCCAAACCTCCCGTTAAGATTTCTCCTCCATCTCTCTTCCCGAAGCGACCAATCATATGCTTCACCTGTGGTGTAGAAAACCACATGAGCTGGAATTTCCCCCCAAATTCTAGGCTTAAAAGTGGACCAGCCCACCAAGTTCACCAGATTAATGCCATCCGGCTCCCCCGGTGGTGCAGACCCAAGCAGAAACTCCTCCCCCTCCGTCAGGCCACCAGGCAAATTTTATTTTTGATAAAAGTTCATCGGGAACTTTGAAATTTTAGGAGGGCAGCGTGAACGGCTGCCGAGTATCGACTCTCGTCAGGGACACAGGATGTACGTGTTTCATCATGTCCGACGAACTCCCTCCCCCAGTGGATCCTAACCACGAAAGATTTGCGGTGGTACATGACTACCTTGGGCGGGCGAACCAATTCCCCGTCGTTAGATGTTACCTGCTGTGTCAATATTATGATGGCTGGGCTGAAGTCATTTTAGCACCCATACAATTCTGTTCCGTACTTATAGGACAGAGCCCCCAAGTAAGTTCCGACCCTGTGTCTCAGGCCACCCTTCCTCGAGGCCGAGCTAAGAAAGAAGCCCAGGAGCCCGTCCCCATCAGAACCCCGATACCGTCCGATTTCTCGGAGACCCTTAACCAGGACTTTAGGACGGCACAAAAGGAGTGTGAATCACTAACACCCTTAGGTGATAAGGCCCAAGACAAGGACACGGAGACTGTCCGTGGACCCCAAGAAAAAAAGTACCCCCAACGCGCCCATGGAGATACCTTCGTAGCACTGGACGAAACATCGGCGCTTGAAGAAGATTACCCCGCGGAGTCCCTTAATGTAATACAGACAGTGTGCGTCCAACCTGATGCCAATTACCCTCCTCCTTCCCTACCAGGCGAGTCTTTGGAACCCTCTGACCTGGATATTGACGCGCAGTTGACACCACATCAAAAGAGTCAGCTACAAGAACTATTTGAATGGAGTCACCATTTAACCACCCTATTAGCTCTTGTCGAGCGACTGCGCGAAAATGGCCTCACCATTGGCCCCAGCAAATGCCATTTTGCCCACGAAACCATAAAATATTTGGGTTTCAAAATAGGACAAAGCAAGTTAGGTCCCCAAGAGAACAAGATTAAGGCAATCGCCGATATGCCCCTCCCGATTACAAAGAAGCAATTAAGATCGTTCCTAGGATCAGCTTCTCACTATCAGCGATTTGTTCCGAATTTCGCTGCAATTTCGGCCCCACTCAGCCCCCTTCAAAAAAAGAATTCCCCCGATCGTTTACGTTGGAATGATGTCGCTATTTCCCATTTTAATCAGCTCAAGAGTAAGCTCATTTATGCCCACATTTTAAAGTTGCCCAACCCGGAAATATCATTTGGGATTAAGACCGACGCGTCCAACGAGGGCATTAGAGGTGTACTTCAATACGAGGATGACGGAACGAGTCATCCAGTTGCATATTGTAGTCGTCAATTATTACCACGCGAAAAGAGATATGCCACTATAGAGAAGGAAGCTCTATCAATTATCTGGGTTATAGACAAATTCAAAATGTACTTGATAGGAAAAGAATTTTAGATAGGAACCGACCACCGTCCGTTAGCCTATATCCGGAATGTACGACACTCAAACGGCCGAATTATGCCCTGGAGTTTACTCTTGCAAGAGTATCAATTTAAAATAAATTATATAAAAGGTTCCGATAACCAGGTCGCTGACGCACTCAGTAGGAATGCGTTACCGAATAGCGTAGAGTAATTGTACTCATAGGATTAGTATCTCCATGTAGGTAGATACCGTCTTGTACGACTTAAATTAGATTCTCTTGTATTATAATTAGTTAATGTACATGTCTGAATTTTGTAACGCTCAATGTCTATTTTTTTTTGTATCTATATATATTTGTACCCATTAATTTACGTATAAATTATTTTGTCCCGTATGTACTAATTTTATATCATTTCATTGTTCCATGCCCTTTTTTTTCAATTAAGTTTGTATTAAAGGTTATTTTCCCCTGTAATCAAAAGATCAAAATAATTATATGTATTGAGGTAATTCTAGTTAGGTGCATGAAGGTACGGTTGGTACAAGGAAACGAGTTCCCCACAACGGAACTCTATCGTTGTCCCTTCTCTCTTTTTTTTCGAAGTGACAACTTCCCCCGGAATGGGGGGGTGTGATAGAACGGGTTGAGGCCGCGTTAATTTCAACCACTATCACATGTTATTTAAAACCACGATGCTCCCCAAGTGCATCTTCGCTTTGAAGCTGGGTGCCTTATCGCAGCCACCTGAGTCAATGTTTAAACAAGGAAGTTTATCATCCGCCCCCATCGTTTGCCCCATCCGCCGATCACGCCAGATTGAGTTAGGCTTATGGGCAGATAAGGCATTGTTCTCAGGCTCGGCTGTGCATTCCCTCGAAGCTCCCACTCCATTGTTCCCCACGCCAAGGGAGTGTCTCGACTATTTAGATGGAAACTTTACCACTAAGATCAGATTGGAGATTCAGATTTTCGTCGCGAAACATCACTACGACCCTTTCTCACCTTGTGCGCCAAGGAACCTCGGCCTCGAGATTCACCATCACTTGTCCAGAAGAAGGACAATATCCCTTGAGTGCCAAGGTTCGAGCCTTCGTGACGTTAACAAGGCTTCCCCCTTGTTGTTCCGAAAGAGAACGACATTAGAACAGCCATTGTTCTTTTGAGCCCGTTGACAAGAAACGGTTCTTACTTCCCCCCCCCCCTGTTGTTCAGAAGAGAACAACGTAGAACAGCCATTGTTCGTTTGAGCCCGTTCGCCAAGAAACGGTTCTCACTCTTTACCCTGTTGTTCAGAAAGAGAACAACGTTAGAACAGCCATTGTTCGTTCGAGCCCGTTGACAAGAAACGGTTCTCCCCCCCCCCTGTTGTTCAGAAGAGAACAACGTAGAACAGCCATTGTTGATTGAGCCCTTTCGCCAAGAAACGGTTCTCACCCTTTTCCCTTGTTGTCCAGAAGAGAACAACAATAGAACAGCCATTGTTCCCAAGCCCGTAGACAAGAGACGGTTTTCACCCCCCCCCTTGTGTTCAGAAGAGAACAACGTAGAACAGCCATTGTTCTTCAAGCCGTTCGTCTAGAAACGGTTCTCATTCCCAAGACGCCACGTCAGGATCATTTTATTCCCTCCCCTTCGGCTGGAACTCGCCAGCGGACCGAAAATTCCTTCACGTCGCCTTCCTCTGCACAACAAGTATAAATTAGGTAAGCTGAACATTACCTTTGAGTATTTAACCCTTTTGTCAACTCTATCCTGTGCTTTAAATGGTTTAGCGAACCATCCCATCTCTTTAACTTTATATTTGTTTTACCTTTTTAAATCTTTTAATCCTCGGATTAACTCGATTCCCTACTACCCTTTCCATTCTCTGTTTATGTCAATATTTTCCGTTTTGTGTGTTGTTGATAGTTATTATTAATAAAACTCTATTTTATTAATGATAGCAATATTATTATCCTTGAGCTCAGTTCCACTTCTTAAGCGTATCGAAGATACATAATATCGGCCAGCCAGACATTCACGCACTCTAAAGATAATTAAAGAAGTTCCCTCAACGAATAGTTATATATGGTATATCGTCGAGAGTCCATTCTACGACAGTGAGAATCATTGTAGAGTTCTCATTCTCGCGCTTAAAATAGGTTTTCTGCTGTTGCTCTGGGATCCTAGCTGGAACGGCTTTTGTCGCCGCGTCTCCTTGGCTTTCTTTTCGCTGTTCTTCCTTTTTATTATTTCTTTCTTTCTTGGGAAGAACATAGCCATTGCCCTGTAGTTCAGCCCGCAGTTGTGGCATTTTTCTGTTTGGCCTTTCCCAATGCACTTCCAACAGGTCATTTCTTGTTCTTTGTATTCCTTAGTTGGATGGTGTTTCATTATGAGGCAGTGGAAGCATACTTGAATGGGGATAAATTCCTCCCTCTCAATCTTCTTGCCACTGATTTTCGCATTGAAAAGTAGCAACCCTTTTTCTTTGGCCTTTGGGGCCATTTGCGTCTCGCTGAAGATGATCTTGAAGACGTGTTAGTATTCTGTGTTGTCCTGTTTGTTACGGAACTTCACCACCTCCACGACTTTTGCCCATTGCTGGTTTCTACATATTTCTTCTTCTATTTCTGTTCTCGTGTGTTGTCCTGTCTTTGGATCTAGCTGTATGCAGATCACGCTACAATGTGTCTGGGTCTGAGGTGGGGTGCTTGGCTCGAGATTTATCTCCTTTAGCATACTTTGCTCCGTTTCCTTTGCCAGGGTTTCCACGTCTATTTCTTTATCGCAGATAGCGACGTAACCGGCTGGGGACTTAATTAGTCTAAGGATAGCCACTTTTAGCTTACCAAAGACCGTCTCAAAGACTTTACCTCAATCCGGCTTTTGTTTCCCACCTATGGTCCTCAGGGTAACTCTTTTGGCGCGGTGGGACGACATTATTGTGTTTTGCAGCCCCACTGGTGCGAGGCGGGGGGGGGCAAATTTGCCTTTCTGCTGAGACTTATTTTTTACCATGGAGTAGTCACATAGACTCAAGAGCTGGTGTGTGAGTGTTTATTTTACGTTTCCTTTATTGTTTCGTTTATTATTTAAATTGGGGGAGAAGTTACTCCTCCCTCCTCTTGTTTATTTGCTGCCTAAATGGAAAAGTGAATTTCCTTTTTAGGATGAATGACAGATGGATGAGATGAATCCGGGAAGATCCTATCGGTCGGGGGGGAGAGGGTGATTGTAAGGTGGATATATTGACAACACCGCCCCCCTGAGGGAGTTTTAATCGCGACCGCATCCCAATATACCATAAAGACGGTTGCATGTCTCTCTATGGTTCTGGAAGGAGCCCCCGCTGGGATGAACAGCGGAGATAGCAGTCCGTCCTTTGTCCGGAATGGTTTCTGACACTGTTATCGGCTGTGGCCTACTCCTCAAACCAGCTTCCTCCAATACCCCCAATCAAGCTAATGCAACTGAACTGCATTGTTGGGACGAAACATGAATGGCAATCCTCCCCTCCACCCGACATCAGTTCACTCGGGAGTATGGGCCGGGGACTTAAGCAGTCATCTGTCTAAGTGGGGCCGCTAGAATAGAAAAGATTAGGATTAGTGATGATGAAGATGGTGAGTACTACAAAAGTATTATTCTTTTTCTTAAAACTGGTTTCTGTAAATAGAAAACCAGATTTTGAAGCCGTTTTTCAGACTTACCGAAACCGTTACCCCCTTTGCCGGGTAACGTGAGGTAAATCTGCCAGAGTACTTTATCTAAGAATTCCGAGCTAGCGATTACTCAATGCTTAATATAAAGGAATTCAATAGTATAAATTAAAATTGGGAATTTCTCCTATTAATATAGATTCTATTATTTTTCTTTTACGGAAATCTTTACAATTATAATTGACTATTCAAAAACACAAATCATATATAATTGTAAAGATTTCCGTAAAAGAAAAATAGTAGAATTTATATTAATAGGAGAAATTCCCAATTTTAATTTGTCAGATGGGCAATTGAAATGCAGCCCCCATTCTCGTAACCTCATCGTAAACAGCTTAATGACCTTTTCCCCCCTTTTTGTGTTTCTTTGTGTTTTTTTTCTGATCTGTACGCTATTTATAGACTTTTGTAACAATTGCATTTTTAGTATACGACTGAAGAGGGTATAATAAACTAGATACTGAAACTAGTCTCGAAAATTAAACTTGTGGCTCCTATACAGTGGTTTCAATATCATATATATATATATATATATATATATATTTAGAGAGAGAGTGAGATAGTGATAGAGCGAGAGAGTGTAAAGGGGAAAATTCGAGATTAATTAATATTTTAATTAGTGATTATATTACCAAGGTCTTCCCTTTTTATTCTTATCTCGCTTTTCCTTATATCTCTTTTTTTCTTTCCTTCTTTATCTTTTACTCAGTTTCTACATTCTTCTTTTTCTCTGGGTCCTTTCTCTCATCGTATTTCTTTCTCTTTTTCTTTCTATCTCTTATTATATATTTCTTTCTTTATCTATTTTTCCTTTCGGTCTTTCACCCCTCTTTCTTTCATCCCTTTTTTCGCATTTTCTTTCTTACTTTCTCGCTGTCTCCATTTTATTTATTTGCTTCTTGATTGTGGAATGTATTGCCCTCTACCATAGGCTTCTGTCTCTCCCCTGGTATCTTAAAGCGTGCCTCGAAGACATCTTTCAGGTCTTTCCTTAGTATTGACAAGCGCTCTGTGAAGGCCCATGGCTTTGAAGAAGGCAATACAAAACGAAATCATTATTTTTATTTCTGTCACCTACTTACCCATTGCGACCCCCTTCCCCAGCTGAAGTCTGGAGGTCGTCCAAACGGCGATTCAGAGGAGAAATTTTGCTCCACGTTCCTCTCAAGGAGCGGGACTCGAGAGTTAACCTAAATTGAGCCCTTTAAAGGAATTGGGGCTTTCTCCCCGGTGAGAAATATCGTAAACAAGATGTGAAAGCGAAATAATCACGTGTAGGCGACTAGGTGTGTGGGAGTGGAAAAGAAAGTCCTTTTACAATAGACGAGCATAAAAAAGTCTATAAATGTTTTCTGTCTTTTTTGATAAGATTTAAATTTCACATTCTCGGGCTACAGTGCGCAGCAGATGCCGCGCAACAGAACAGTTAAGCTGCTTCCAATATTGCGTTTATATAGTGACAAATTCTCTGAGAAGGAAACACCTGGTTTGCGTCGAAGGCTGTCGTGTCTCTTCTCGAGTTAGTCTTATCTCTTTATGCTATATTGTCACCGTCGTTAATATATTATATTATGTTCGTGCCGCTTTCGAAAAATGAGAACAAAATATTTTAAATTGAATTAATTATATAGTTACTATTTTGTTCTATTACTTAGTTTTGCTATTGACTAGGACTATGATAGCCTAGTTAGTTTATTAACTAACACTAGGTTAGCCTAGTTAAGTTTTACCTTGATTAATATATTCTAGCAGGTTCGTTCATATAAAAATTCGCTTATTTATTTCCGGTAGATGGATAGCCTAGTCCTAGTTAATAGTCTAACTAGTTGGGTCCTAGTTAGTAGTCTAACTAGGCTAGCATAATCGTTATTTGTCCCTCATTGAGGAGAGGTCCTTTGTTAGCTCAAAATATTTTGCACGCCACTTCTTTTTTTCAGATTTTTGGGCGTTTTTTTTTCAAACCCCCAAAATAGGAAAAGGTTTTAGAAAAAAATGGTAACTAAATAATTTATTAAAATTACGGGAAAATATTTGCGTTAGGTTTCCCCCCCCCCCCCAAAAAAAAAATGGAAGCTGGATAGAAAATGAAAGATGGAAAGAAAATTATACTAGTATCAACCCCTCTCGATGTAATAGAGGAGGGGCGGGTGGGGTAGTCTCTACTGGTTGGTTAATAAAGGGCTTCATGGCAGGCAACAAACTCGAATTGATAGCTTTGGGAAAAGTTAAATTCCTTTCCTGAGGGGCATTGAGACAGTTCCAAATTCTCTCTTTGATAGTTAATTGTAGAAATGTATGAAATATGATTTGAATATGGAAAAATAAGGTTTAAAGTTTGATAAGAAGAACGAATTTGAAAAGAGGCTGCACGATACCGTCAAAGGAATTTGATTGATTTGACAGTACGTGCAAGGGAACGAAAGATTCCTGCAACGAAAATGATAGTGCAAGGTTAAACCACTACAAAATAATTAAAATAAGCACTTACTTATTTCCGGAAATATCCTAAATTAACTTACGGTTAATTCACAAGCACTTTACAAATATTATAGTACAAGAAAAGAAGTTAATTAAATAAGATGAGATTGTAAAAGGAAACTGAGGCCATGGTTCCTTTACTCTCTGCATGAAAATTGCCGACCTCCCCAAAGCGTGTGCCCTTATAATGGTGTCTTTTGACACGCTCTTGCAAAAATGTGTAACTGACCCACCCAATACAACCGGAGGGGGAGCAAGATCAAGGGAACAGCCATCTTGATCGCACGCTTCTAAATGAGCTTCCACTCCACCTCCAACTCAAAGTAGGGAGAGGGAGGCGTGACCAAGTTAAGAATCTACCAGGTCTGCACAAACGAGAAAAAAAAAGCGGGCGGCCGCTCTCCGCTGAACACTCGTCCCAAATTTCAAAAACAGAGTTCCGAAACAATCACCGCACGTCATTAAACAGAAAAGGGACTCCCTCGGTCGGACAACGAGGGATAAACAGACGAAAGAAGGGTTACTAGAACAAAGAGGGAGGGGCAAATCTACGGGCCGAAAAATGAAAGTCAAAAAGGAAATGAAAGGTGAGGAGAAAAGAAAAGATGAAAAGAAAACGAATGATAAATATAAAACAAAAGATGGAAAGAAAAAGAAAGATAGAAGAAAGGAAAAGTCGGATAAAAACGAAAGCAGGAAATAAAATGAAACATGGAAAGAAAACGAAAAGTAGAAAGAAAATGAAACCTGAAAAGAAAATCAAATATGGAAATAAAAAGAAAGGTGGAAGAAATATGAAAAATGAAAGAATATGAAAGCTGGAAATAAAAGGCATATGGAAAGAAAACAAAAGATAAAAAAAACGAAAAAGGGAAAGAAAACGAAAGATGCAGATAAAACAAAGAATGTAAAGAAAACGAAAGACAGAAAAAAAATGAAAGATGGAAATAAGCAAAAGATTGAAAAGAAAAGAAAAGATGTAAGAAGACGTTAGATGGAAAAAAAAGGAAAGATGTAAAGAGAAGAGAAGATGGAAAGAAAAGGAAAAGGGGAAAAAAACGAATAATGGAAAAAAAACGAAGGATAGAAAGAAAACCAAAGATGGAAGGAAAATTTCAGATGGATTTAATGAAATATGGAAAGAATAAGAAAGATAAAAGAAAACGGAAAATGGAAAATTACAAAAAGATAGAAAAAAAACAAAGGATAAAAAGAAAAGGAAAGATGTAAGCAAAATGAAAGATTGAAAGAATATGAAAAATGAAAATATGAAAGCTGGAAATATATTGAAATATGGAAAGAATTTGATAGATGGAAATAAAGTGAGAACTGAAAATATAATCAAAGATGGAAAGAAAACGAGAGATGAAAATAAAATGAAAGTTGGACGTAAAATAAAAAAAAGGAATGAAAACGAAAGATGGAAAGAATTTAAAAGATTGAAATAAAATGAAAGCTAGATATAAAATTAAAGTTATACTTCATTATATAAAAAAATAGATGGGTGAAGAGCCGCCGAATCATTTGCCATTTTTTCGTTTTCTGTTCAAGTTTCAAACGCCAACTCGTAGAAAAGGAATCTTAAAATTTCTCTTTTTAGAGAAGTAAATTTTAAGCCAGTCGTATGAGTGGCGCTCTTGAAGTGGGTTGAGGAACTTCAGGGGACTTTTCTCTTGGATTAAGGAATTCTTACTATTACTCTTACCTAACCTCATTAAGAGGAAAGTTCTAGTTGATTATCAAAAAAACTAGAAGGGTGAAGAGCCGCGAGAACATTTGATATTTTTTCGTTTTCTGTTCAAGTTTCAAACGCCAACCCGTACAAAAGATATCTTGAAATTTCTCATTTTAGAGAAATGGATGGTAGCCCAGTGGTATGGGTGGCACTCCTGAAGAGGATTGAGGAATTCCAGGAGACTTTTCTAGCGGATTAAGGAATTCTTACTATTACCCTTACCAAACCGTGAGCGCAGGCATTTTAAGCTTCGTAGCACTTTCTAAGGCCTTTCTCGCGCTCAAACTGTTGAAAAATTGACATCTACCTGAACGTGGTCGATCTATGAGGTCATTCATCCCTATTCTTGAGCTTTTCCGCGACTCTGTTGCGGTCATCCGGCTGACATTGAGCCACTAGGTGATCTCGGACTTGTTGTGACCCGCTCGCAGATATCACGAGTCTTTTCACTCCCATCTCGACACATCCGCACACAATGAAAAGAATTTTAATGACATGTGCTGGAAAAGTAGATTTTTAAGTTTTTTTGACGGACCCTTTTCTATCACACACGTAAACCTCTCAAAAGATAAAAACACCCCGAGCGTAACAGAATTTTTGCAAAACTCGGTAATATCATATAATATACTTACAATGAGTAAGCGTTACACCGCGTTAGCATGGCAGTTTACGCACACGCGTGAATGACCGTTTGTTATGAGCGAAAAAGGTGGGGCCGCGGAAACAGATCAAGCCTCTTATAGATACAGATATCTGAACTGTTTACACTGTAAATCATTGGCAGAGTTTTCTCTCAATTTCACAAAATTGCATAATTGAATAAGTATTAAAAACCAGACTTGAAATATAATATAGTTAATTGGCAAAAAGGAGAAAAAATGTGCCAAAACGACAACAAAATAAATAAATAAGCATGAACAAATTGGCTTACTAGGGAGGGATCCCTGTAGTGAATGATGTTCCGGAGCAGACTGGTGGTGAAGGAAAAAACTAAACTTAAATAACTATTGGTGACATTTTGGTTGGTTGTTTAAGAAGAAACTACTGTAGTTGGTTAAATTTCAAATACTTAATAGGGAACTGTTGGTAGTTTTCGATATATATATATATATATATATATATATATATATATATATATATATATATATATATATATATATATATATATATATATTAGGGTGATGACCTTTTGACATTTTTTATCAAACATTATTTCCTGTAGCACGAATGAATGAACTTTTGCTTATTAATGACAAAAATTACTTTTATTCCATTGAAATATTGAAAAAGGTCACGCACAAACCACTTTGAAATGTAATATAGGCCATTTTAGCATTTTATATGTGTTAAAAATATTTATATTAAATATATAAGTCATCAAACAGACTTGTGCAATAATTTATGTACCATAGAATTGTATAGAATTTTCCCGAAAATCATCACGTCATCGCTGGGGCGATTTCTGTAGAGTTCCAGAATTTTCTTCAGCCATTTCGCGTGCGGTATATAAGCGAGATGTTTAAAGTGGGTAGTTCAGTTCAGTTTTAACGGCGTTGATATTATTATTGCCTTATTATAATTGTTGTGTATTCTCCAGCGTTTATTGTAAAGAGATCCTGGTATTATTTGGTAAGCTACATTTAACTCACTCACTAATTATATAATATAATAGCATATAATATTTTATTAGTGTCTGCCTTCTCTCTTTTTTTTATAATTGTAATTTGCTTGTTTTTTAATAAAATATATAAAAGCTCAATAACAGTTTCTTTAATTTGTTACCTATTTAATATTTAGGTTTATTTTCTATTTCAGTTGCTCAGTACAAAACATGTCGTTCAAGAAGAGCTTTTTTAACACGGAGAAGAACAAGAAAACCTGGATAAATAACTTGTCCAGTTTCAAGCAACATCAGGAAGAGGCAATGTGGCAGGTATTTCTTGAATCCACCGCCAAAGAACGGAGCAAGAGGATCGGCCTAATTGTTGTGGAGCTAAAAGCCCTATGGAACAAAACATTGAACTTCCCGCATGTATCTGATCAAGCCATTTGTGCAAAACTAGAAAACCTTCTGAAAGACTAGGAGTACTGCAGAAAGAAACAAAACTTTCATTCCTTGAATGGAGTGTTTGACGTGACCAAGGTGAAAGGCAACTGGTTGTGCAAAGAAGATGAGAACCTCTATAAACAACAAATTTTGACCAAAGGCCAGCTTGGTTATTCCACTGGTAAACCTGCTAGTGTCAAGACCATCCACCCATCCAAGCGAAAGAAGGCAACGGAAGCGACTGTGTCTCCACTATCCAGCTCAGCACCACCTGATTCTTCCGAAACTAGCACGGACTCATCCAATAACAGCGAAGACAGTTCTTGGAAGGATGAGAATGCAGCATCAACGAGGAAAAGGAAGCATAACCCAACAGGCTTAGCAAGACTCCTTGCTACAAGCTCAAAGCTGTCGTCCCACAGAGCAACAAAGGTATGTCGCCAGCTCTTTGGTGAGGACATTGAAATCCCAACCCCATGTCAGTCAGCAATCCACAAGGCTATCTACACGAGAGCTGCTCAGGTAAAGAAGCACTTGGTGAGCACGCTTCATCTGGAAAAGTGGATCTTACACTTTGACGGCAAACGCATTGAAGACTTTGAATATCAGGTCGTCGTCCTCAAGAATGAAGCGAAAGAAATAAAGGATGGGAAAGCTGTAACAATTGCAAAAGGGCTCCAGGGTGTGTTAAAGGAGTTCAACCTGTGGGGGTCAATTGTTATGCTTGTCGCCGACACAACAAGCGTGAATACCGGCAAAAAGACAGGCGTTGTTGTTCGACTGCAGCATGTTCTGGATCAGATTTTTTGCGTTGTCATGGACGATGAGCTCCATAGGTCGACTAAATCGCCAAACATAGAGTACTTCTTTGTGCATGATTTGATGAGAAATTATGATAAATTGAAAGCAGCCTTCAGCAACGGTAAAACTGAGATTAAGGAAACAGGTGGCTGGAGAGACGACATGAAGTTTCTCTATCACCTCACGCGTGTCTTCCATCACTTCACTGAGATGAATGAGGTCCCCTTTGTAAAGTTTCAAAAGATCCTAAACATCAACAATGCACGTTGGAACTCTCGTGCCATTCTAGCCCTTCTTGCGTTCATTTTGATGCCTGACACCGGGAGCAGGCTGCGTAAAATCTGTTTATTCATTTCTTACTCGTGGGCTGACCATTGGCTCAGCATTCACTTGTTCCGCGCTGAAGATTTTTATAAACTATCTGGAGCTCTTAATGAATGCTAAACAGGTCTCAAATGCTTGAAAACCCAGTGGAAACCAGATGAATCTCCAATCAATTTTGCCCGAAGCAACCAGTGCTGTGATCGTGAGGTCAAAGTTTTGCAAGACTTGCACGGGTCCTGCCGCAACAAGGACAACCTATCACTGAGATTTATCCTGTCCAATGGCATTATTGTAACTAATTTACTTCCTTGTGTGTTTGATGACCCTATATAATGTTATATATATGTGACTCATAAGCTTGTGTTCAATCTTGTATATACTGCCAGTGACTTCAAAAACTGGACAAAAAAGCTAACAAATAAAATTTTTAAAATCATTTTGTGCGTGAGGTTTTTTTATCAAATCACCTTGAAAGTAAGATTTTATATAATCTTTAATGAAAGCTCATCAAATATTATGACACAGGGATATGAAGTTGTAAAAAAGTCATCACCCTAATATATATATTCCAAAATATCCAAATCTCGACTATCGAGACACGAATCCAAAATGTAGAATTCTTTGTCTGAAATGTGCGTGCTACAAAACAGGAAATGGTTTCTTTAGTGATGAAAATTCAAGCGTAATCAGAGGTGCATTGGTATAGTGGGAGAGACCGCGATGCTTACTGATCTTCAATTGTAGTTGAAGGGTAGTCTTACCGACGTAGCTGGCATGGCAGCCTGCACACAAGAATTGGTAAACTAATGAGTGCGAAGCATTTTAGAGAGTTTTTTCTTTATTGCTGAAAAAAAGTTTTAATGAATTGTTGATGGGAATAAAATTAAACTGACATTGAGGGTATATCTTACCTAGTACCGACTGTAGTTAATTTATCAATTTGTATGTAATAGTGCAAATGTAAGGTATTTTTAAATATAGATCCATTTTCTCAAGTTTGATTTTACCATTTGAGTATTATATAATATATCTAAAAAACCGTTTGGTAAGTTTGTCAACAACTTGGAAAGTAAACAAATAAATTTGCCAAAATCTTTTTAGGTAAGTTCTTGGTGGAAATCACCCAATTAGACGAGATTGTGTCGGCACGAAAAAGTCTACAAGATATGGAAGAGTATTAAAATTTAAGGAAGTAAAACTGTAAATATTAGTGCCTAGTATTTTGCTGGTAGGTTTGCAGTACATCTAAAAATGGCAATTCTTTATTGGACTCATGTTCAACAGTGAAATTTATGTTCATGTGTTGACTGTTTAAATAATTATGGAACTGTGCAACATGCTCTTTATCTCTGAAGGGAACAAAGCAATCGTCAACATACCGTATATAAATGACGAGTTTAAATGATTCTGGATAGTTTTCCATTAAGCGTTTTTCATGTTAACTTAAAAAAGCGTTGCCAAAGGTAGGCCCTAAAGGGGACCACATAGCCATGCCGTCTGTTTTTTTTTTGCAAGGTATTCAGGGCCAGATTAAGACCCTTAGAGGCCTTAAGCTCTAACAAATTTTTGGTGCCCCCATACATTTGTAATTCAAAATATAAACAATAATAAAGTTTTATTTATCAAAAATTCGAAATTAAACAAAACTTAAAGTAAGAAGGAAAATGATTTTATTTCTGTATGGTTCCATTTTATTTATAGTTTAATAATTTCCCCTACTTTTTTCCTTTGCAAAGTCTCTGATCAGATCCTCATAACCAATCTTATGTAACACATCTGCTTATATATATATAATAGAGATAAGGCATCCAGCCAGCCTTGTTGCATAGTTGTTCTGAGGGAATTTTAATATATTTCAACCATGAAAATGAACTCTCACCTGAGCAGTTTGTGACCATTGATTTTAAATATATATGGAAGGCAATGTCTACATTTCGAAATGCACACTCAATATTGTCTTCTACAATTATTTTATATAGTTCAGCCTGACTGAATCTTGATTTTACATTTTCTGTTGCACTGAACTTATGGCGCACATATGAATGAAACTGCTGATGCTCAGCTGAGCAATTACTGTTGAAGTCCTCTGAGTAATCCTCAATCAGCATTTGACAGCACTGAGAATACCTTTTAATGTTAGTAGAGGACGAAATGACATTATATGGCACATAAATTAGAAAAGAAAATCTCTGCTATTTCTTTGTATATCTCTCCTCTTCTTTTCACTTAAGTTGCAAGTTTGTCAACAATTGTGTAAAAGGTGGTGATACGAAATTTATCTCTGGCATTAAGATATATTTTCGTGTATCTCCGTCATCGGGTACCTTCTTTCTGATACGCTTGCGAGTTGTACCTGCCTTGTAATCAACATCTGGTAACATTTCCTTTGCATCTTTTCATATTTTTCAAATTCATCTCGTGAAGTGCACAGGTGGTCAGCTAATAGATACATACAGATCTGCACACGATTTTTTTAAGTTCATATCCTCATGAACTTTTTTTACGCTGTGAAAATTCTGCAAAATCTCATTCCAAAATTTCAACCTAAAAACAAATTCTAACTCTTGCATCTTATCTGCAATATTATTTGCTTCTCTTCTAGCTGGTCTTCGGCTATATATTCTAATGCATCTAAAATTTCAGGGAAAGATTTAAAAATTGCGGTTGTTGCCATAGCATCTTGTATCAGAGAGGGATTTCAAGACAATTTCATTTTTAATACGAACTTTAAGAATTTTTCCCCTGCTGGTTGAGACTGAGAAAAAAAGGTATAGAATAATTGTGCTATAGAGAATAAATTAACAGCCTCTTAATAGCAGTCAATAGCACTTCGGCCAACCAGATTTAGGATTTAGTGAATGAGCTATACAGGGTACATATATAGCAAATTTGTTTGTTGCTAAAAAAAAGCTGTATACCCTTATGACGCCCAGACATGTTAGCAGCATTGTTATAATACTGGCCCCTACATTTTGAAAAATTTACCCTACAACCTTTAAGTAATTACTGCAACATCTGGTTTGCCATTTTCTCGTCGGTGTGGCTTTCTATTTCCACATAGGTTAAAAAGCGTTTAATAGGCTGTCCATCTGGTGTTGAATTAACGGACAAACTAAAATAACCAGAAGATTTAACTTCGTCAACAATGAACGCATGGGCTTTCTGTGCCATTAGTTGACTAGGTTCCTCACAGGTGGTTTTGGACAGGTGAGAAGGATTTCCTTTGCCAGATATTCCATATTTCGTAATGTGGCCTGCTAAACATGCATCAAACTGGATTATGAGTTCAAGCAGTACCCCGCAAATTCCCATTTCGCAATGATCCAAACCTTTCTTCTGTTCCTCGAAAAGTCAAGCTACTTTCAGCTAATTTACAAATAACAGCTAAAATGTCCCTCAAGACATGTTCCCAGTAATCACACTCTTCCTGACTTTGTTTCTCCAACTGGAACTTTAACCCCGCACCTTGTCTGCGAGTTAAATATTTTAGCAATGAGTTTCGGTGATTAGTGCTTTTCTCATGCTTATCAATTACAATAGTATTTCGCCAGTCACTGAACCGTTCTCTTGTAACAAAATTTGAGATTTTTTTGAGGAACAAACAGTTTACAAACAAAACAATAAACTGATCCTGTTGGTGTTGAATACAGTAACCACTCTCTCTTTGATTTCTCACCATTGTCTTTTGTCCGAATAAAAAGTTTCTGTGAACCATACCTTACTGGTTTGCTTTTACTAAAATGCCGGTAAGACTTGTCAAATGGCTCATTGTGTTGTTGACAGTTACTCGGTCCACAAGCGATCCAATAGGCTACATCATTAGCAGAGAAATAAAACCATAACTCTGGATCTTTAGCTAAATTGTGATTTTCTTCATCTTTTACAGATAGAATAACTTCATCGCCATCGCCATGATTCACTAAACTTCCATTTTCAGCAATTTTCTGAGCCTTATAATCACATTTACAGTAGAGGTATCCGTATCAAGAGAATTTACAGGCAAAGTGAGATGAACGTGCTTGTGACACCTCATATTTTGATTCTGAAGTGATTAAAGTGGTATTTACCGTATTTGCATCCACTGGTGATAATGGAGATTGGTTTGGGGGCTCAATCTGTAAATCATGTCGTGGAACTTGTGTGAAGAAATCAATCAGCTTTGCAGTCTTGACCTCTAATTCCAAAATCTTCTCTTGTTTCTCGTTTGATAGTTTTCGTTTTTGTGCACCACTTAATTGAATCCGTTTCATCTTGGTTCTTGGGTCTGTTACTTACAGAAATAAAAAGATTATTTTGTTTAAATAATTATGCGGCAATCAACACAGATATACATATTATAGGCAGAACAATACGGACAATTTTATTCCCAGTGCACTGCTGAAACTTGTGCTTTAATTAATAGACAGATTTTGTTTCAGAATCTTTTTTTTCCAAACCCTACAAACTCTATAAAGGAAATAAAGATATCGCTTATAGTTTTTGAAAAAAAATCAAATACAAAAAAATTATATTTTTTTGGTCATTTTTTCATAAAATTTTCAATAAACACTAAAATAAAAACTATAGATGATATCTTAATAAAGATGCTAGAGATGCAAGAACCAAATCGAGGGGAGGATTTTTTCCAATTTTCTATATGTGCACCAAATTCCAACACTAGCTTTTAAAATAAAAAAGTTATCAAGAAGCGAACTTCCCTAATGCTGGAGTCACATTGCCAGTTACCAAAAATAGGCTCTCGATTTTTTTTCTCCGAAATCCGAAATTTCGGTGTTTTTAAGTCGCTAAGGAACCGGAAGTATTGGTCGTAGAGCAATGCTTCAAGTACATTCGTTTCGTCTTTTAACATATAATTTATAGTTTTGGAGGAAAAAAAACATCAAACACCAAAAATCGGTATTTTTTTTGTCTTTTTTTTTTTTAATTTTATAAAAGTAGCCATAAAATAATGATCTTTACGAATTTTGTAAAAATAACTACGACTATAATTTAGTGTACATAATTAATCTAACTTGCAGAATAAAAAAAATATGAGAGAACTTATTAACTTTGCATTAAATTTTGAAAATGGCTTTAAATAATTTAATAATCTAAATGGTAAATTCGAATATGAAAAATTTCTGAGGTACTTCTCCTTACCTTGATGCCCTAAGCCCGTGCTTATTTTGCTTATAGGGTTAATCTACCAGTGAAGGTATTATTAAAAAAGAAAACGGTGTCTTCAACTTCAAGTTTGACTAAATCTAGAAATTTATTCCTGTCACCCACCCACCCTTCTATGTTCTAAGTAGAAAATAAATCATTAGTAATAAGATCACATTTTCCGATATCCTGTATGTTGGTAAATAATGATTCCACATAAAAACTTATAATATAATACTGAGCTAAGTGAGAAGAGCTTTCATTAATAAAGTCCGCAAATTCAAAAGAATCACGTAAAGTATAATTGTTCATCGCTAAATGTTCAGCAGAAGGACAAGGAAATAGCACAAGTTATATGTGAGTGAGCGAATAGCTGATAAGATTGGTCTGATGGGTAATCCAGGTTTGTGGGTTTTAGGGAGACCATAGAGCAGTGGTGGCAAAACTATGACACGCGTGTCAGCAGTGACACCCGAGGGCATTTTAAGTGACACGCGCGACACTGAGTACTTTGGACATTGAAAACACATGCATAGCTGCATACAACACCAGTTGCGTCTGTTTATTTCAAGTGTTAATGTACCAAATTGAGTACTTTTGTATGAAATCAAGCTAAACAATAGCAATTATGTACCAAGTGACAAATAGTAGTGTTTGAGATGTCACGTGAGTAGGTGTTGTGCAGTGCTTGATAACGTCAGCAATTCTGAGCTCTAAATTTCATTCTTAATTCCTTTCTTTGGGTAATTTTTTTTATGTCAAGAAATAAACGGTTATTCAAAAAATAGATGGCAATCATGATTATGATTAAGTTAAAGTGGGTGCATGTAAGGGAGGACGATAGGGTGTGTGGGTAGATAGAGAAAATAGACAAGCGGAGAAAAGAGAAAGAAGTGTGATAGGGTGCAAAGAGATGCCTAGAGTCTTGTGATCAGACCTATCACTTTTATTATTTTTTTGGTAGCCTGTATACTTTGTTGTTTCTTTAGATTTTTAATAATTATAAATAATTATTTATGGCGTTCAAGCCATTTGTCTTAATAATTTTTAGTTTAATTTTGTGTGTGTTATGCATTGCTTATATTTTTGTGTTTTTTATTACATTTTAGGCGCGTGCTTATTGTTGTTGGTATCATTTGTATTCGTGTGTGTTTTAGTTTTTTTTTTGTTTCTTCATCTTTAATAAGGTTCTTGTCGTAATCGGGTTTTTTTCACAATCTTGGTTTAAAGTTGTCTTCATCGGTGGTTTGTTGTCGTAGTTTTGAGTTTCTTGTCTTGTTCGGTTGTCTTCTTCTTTAGGTTCAGGTTTTACATCTCATTATGCATAGAACGGCACTTCGTCCCCGCCAGCCACTCGGTTGGCGGAGCTGGGAAATCTGGCGCGACAGTCAGCTCTTCTGTTCTGGTTAATTATCTGGGTGATTTCATCACTCAGTTCCCGATTAACCAGATCCTGCATTTTCCGGGCTCGTTCTTCTATTACTTTGTTAATGGGAATTATCCCCCCCTCTCTGTGCAGATCTTCTTGCCATCTTCTTTCTAGCCTGCGTGTACCCGTGATTAGGTACATGCATTTATTTTGCACTACTTGAAGTCGCTTCTTTTGTGTTTTTGAGATACATGAGAGGGTGGAGGCGGGGTAAAGCAACGTAGATCTTACAAGGGCATTGTAGATCTTCTTCTTGTTGCTTTCACGTAGATTCTTTCTTCGACGTGCTTCTTGTACCCGGTAGAGGTGATTTTCATACCGAATACATTGCATTCGTTGGTGTAGGGGTATCGCGTATCCCCCACACGCACGTCTGCTCTTAGGGTGCGTCCAATAGGGACCACCTTGAACTTCTCTTGGTTTGTTCTTATCTTCCAATGAGTCTCGTAGTTGTTCAAGTTCGCGATCTCCATCGCTGTCATGCGAGCTTGCCACGGCGCATTCCTCCATGGAGATACGATTATCTGGCTGAAATCATCGGCGTACTGAATATTGAGGGAAGAGGGGTACACAGGGGCTGGGACATCCGCGGTGTATATCGAGTAAAGGTTGGGGGAGGCCCGCAGTGAGCGGAAACTTTGGTCCGTCCGTGCACCCTAGACTGACATACGCCGCTCTCTCCATGACATAGTCACAGAGAGTTCTTTCTAAGTTTTCAACTAGACCCAGCCGTAAGATCTTATACTGCATGCCCCGCTGCCACACCTTATCAAACGCCTTTGATACATGCCGACAAACGATATCCACATAACTCCTGTCCCGTTTGGCCTGGGAAAGCTTTTCCGTTATGATATTGATTGCCATTTCCGTACTTCGCTTCTTTCTAAACCCGAATTGACATGGGTTGTAGAGGGAGTTTTTTTCCAGGTGAGACATCAGTCTCCCGTTGAGGATCTTCTCAAAGAGTTTCCCGCCAAATTCCAGGAGTGAAATTGGGTGGTAGCTCTCTCTCAACGTTGGGTCCTTTCCATGCTTGGGCAAGATCATCTTTGCCGTCTTATAAGCATCCGGAAAGTACCCTGTATTCAGACATGCGTTAAAAATACATCTCATTCCTTCGATGATGTTAGCTGGTGCCCCTTCGAAGTTTACCTTCGTAAGCCCCGATTGGCCTAGGGCTTTTTGTTGGAATGAGCGGAGTGAGCCAAGGATCTCTTCTTTGGTGATCTCGGCGTCTCCGTCACGCAGTCTATCCACCTGGTGATGATGATGCGTTCGGTGTATTTCCGTGTTAAGCTCGTCTACGATGTTGTTTGCGAACTCTATATCAAAATCTTCGTTTTCTTCTTCTGATATGCTGAAGATTTTTTCCCAATAACGCCGGAGTATTACTTCAATATTCCTTTCTTCTGTTTTAATGGATCCATCTTCTTTTTGGATTTCCATTTTCTTCTTTTTTCCAGATGATCCTCTGAGACTTTTGACTTTCTTCCAAAACTCTTTGGGAGATGTATCTTGATCGAGGCTCTCGATCGCATCGTCCCATTGTCTCAGTTGTTGTTCGAGGATCCACTGGTTGAGCTCTTCCTTGATCTCTCTGCTTCGTTGTAGCGAGTCAACTGATGCATTTCTGATATTTAACTCGTACATGACTCTCAATTCGCTGTAGAGTTCTTTCATGTACCCACTCCAACTGTATGAGGAGATGGTTTTATACTGGGTTTTGGGGATGCAAGCCCTATCTGCATTCATAAGATGTTCGTTGAGGTCGTCGAGTACCTCGTCTATCTCCTCGAGAATTGCTTCGTCCAGATTTGGTGGACGATAGGCCTCGAGGAGACCCGCGTACCGTGCCCAATTTGCACTCCTGTAGTTTTTTTCTGACTGGAGCTGGGACTTGTATAGGGTTCTTGTTGATGGTAAGTAGGATCCCTATATGATCACTATATGGTACCTGGACTGGTTCCATGTAGTAATTGAACGGCAGCTGACGATTAGCCAGACAAATGTCTGGTTTTGTGGCACTTCTTCCTCGAGTATAGGTTGGGAAGTCCGGGCCTATTCTATGGACCATATTTCGGTCCATCATAGTATACAGGCACTTTCCATTTCCATTGAAGGTCCTGTACCCAGATTCCCGACATCTGGCATTAAGATCCCCCAATAATATGGTGGGATCCTTCTGCCAAATAGGCCAGAGAGAGAATGGATTGGCAAATATTCTCGTCTCAGCGGCTGGTACCCGGTGGTGATGACCAGCTTTCCTATATCGAGTTAGACCTCTATTGCAAAATAGGATTCTTCCAGGTTTTTTATTGGTTTAAACTTGATTCCTCTTTTGATGGCGATGGTGGCACCGTCGTACCGCTCTTGAGAGTAATTCGTGATTAACACGTCGTAGTTCAAGATCTACATTTCGGAGCTACGAGTGTCAATCCCATGTTCAGAAATCAGGATGACATCTGCATCAATCCTCCTGAACAAATTTCCGTAGAGAGTTCTTTTCGCTGTCAAGCCGTTGGTATTAATTTCCATGATTCTTAGTGAGTTCCGTTCCATTGTGAGATGTATTTATCTGTGTTTCTTCTTGGTCTTTTTGCTTTTCTTGGCCTGTGAGGCGGGTCTGGAGTGCCCAGGCTTTTCGTTGTTCGGGGGAGGACTAGGAGTCTTTGACCGACTCTTCGTCGCTCTTGTGCGAGTGCATGGGCCCTCGTCACTATCCGAAGATGTGGTCTCTTCTTCTTCTTTATCATCATTAATCTCCTCCTCTTCTTCGGATTCCTCCGATGAGGGAGATTTGACCACCTCTTTCAGTCCAGTGGCTTTTTCCTGATTGTTACTATTCCTAATAACGCTATCCTTGAATGCCTTGGAGCATTCTGGATCATCAGGCACGATGATGGATGGCAGGTTATTAGCCTTTGATAGCGCGTTTAAAACCTGGTTGTAGCATCCAGGTTTTACCGCATTTGCCACGTTTGCATGCGTAATGCAGATGAGTATTTTTGCACTTAGATCGTTTGTGAAGACCCTCGGTAAGGAAGTTGCCATAGATGGCAATCAATATATGTCGTTTGCTTTTATTGAGAGGGGAAATTATTAGCCACTGACAACTTGTGAAAATAGAGAAGTACCAGATGTCGCCACGTTTATTATTTCCTTTTTTTTTTTTAGAACAAGTTCAAGATTAAATTAATTTCACAGTTTTGATCAAACCCTTACTTACATAATGAGTATAGCAAAGAAAGTTAAATTATCAGAAAATCAGTGTAGTAGCAAAATTGTCCAAAAATGGTGGACAATTGAATATGGCGTTATAGAACGAAATAATAAAGCTCTTTGCATTTTATGTGATCAACAAGTTACTAGCAGAACTTGGAATGTGAAAAGACACTTTGAGTCAAATCACAAGTGGTTATTAGAAAAAAAGTGATGAAGAACGTAAAGAATATATCGCACAAGAGGCAATCAAAAAAATGACCCAATCTCAAAGTTTGTTGAAATTTGTAAGTGGCAACTCAGGTGTGAATTTAGTGACAGCAAGTTTTAGTATTTCTCATACTATTGTTCAGCAAGGTAAACCCTTTAATGAAGGAGAGTTTCTTTAAAATTGTGTTCTTAACCTTGCACCTTTTCATTTTGAAGATTTTAGTAACGATGACAAAATAATTAAGCGTATTAAAGAGCTTCCCATTTCCAGAAACACTGTTAAAAGCCGGGTAATGACCAGGCATTCAAATATTGAAGAACAAATGAAAAAAGACTTGAACGAGGGTGATTATTTTTCAATTTGCCTTGATGAAACCACTGATATTACTTCGGCTTCTCGATTGGCAATTTTTGCAAGATATTCTAGTGGTCATGAAATGTTTGAGGAGTTGCTTAGCCAAGAAAGCCTGTCGTTAAATATTACAGGAAAAGATATTTGTGATATTGTATTCAAAGCACTTGGCGACAAAAACATAGATATATGGTCGGCCAAAAGCTTGGATTTGTAAAACTTTTCACTGATATCGTTGGACATTCTGTAGTACAGTTTCAAGGTATTGTTCATCAAGAAGCACTGTGTGTTAAGTTAGATTAAAAGAACTGGAAAATATTGCAGCGTCAGTCACCAAGATAGTTAATTTGATATCAGCTCAAGGCGTTGCCTAAAAGTGAATTCAGCTCGTTACTGGATGAAGTTGAATCAGCTTATGGCGGTTTATTGATGTACAATAATGTTCGGTGGCTTAGTAGAGGCAAGGTTCTTGAACGCTTTGTTGAATGCATAAATGAGATACAGCATTTCTTAGACGTGAAAAAAATTGAAGGCTATCCGGAACTACATGATGAGTCCTGGATTCGGCGGTTGATATTTTTCACAGATCTCTCATTGCTCTTGAATGAACTGAATGTTAAACTCCAAGGTTTTGGTCAAACTATTGATATCATGTTTGGGCATATTACTGCATTTGAAACCAAACTTGCCAATTTTGAGCGTGACATTGAAACTAAAACTTTTAAGTACTTTCCAAGATTGAAAAAGAATTATGAAGAAGTTAGTTCCAAAGATGAAAATGATTTTGAACACGATCAAGACTTCTTTTTGTCAGCTTTACGTTCTTTAAAAGATGAAGTTTCAAGATTTACTCAGTTTAGACATCGTGAAGAAATGCTGCTTTTCATTAAGCACCCAAATGAAGCTAATTTTGAAAAAATGAAAACGAATCTGTTTGAATGGCTGAAAATAGAAGAACTTGAAATGGAATTAGTAGAACTTCAATCCAGTTCTATTTGGAAGCAAAAATTCGTCACTCTTAGAGGTAATTTAGAAAGACTTCAAAAATATCGATTGAGGGGAGTTTGCAGCAATCAAGGCAATTAATTGTTAATCATTTTGGAAAGCACTTCCGAAACATTTGGTGCTCTTAAACGTCTTGACAAAGCGGCATTAACAATTTTTTTCTTCTACGTATGCGTGTGAGAGTCTGTTCTCATCTCTTAACTACGCTAAAAACAACAGAAGAAGTCGATTAACTGATTAGGCAAATGCTGCATGTTTACATTTAAAGACAACGACCTATCGGCACGACATATAGGAATTTGCTGGAAAAGTTCAGGTTTACAAGAGAAATTAAATAGGTAAATTTATATATGTATTTCTTTATTGTACAACATAGCATATATATTCATATACTTGTGTTCTAAAATCATAATGTAATATACCATTTAACAAGATAAATTTAGAAGTAACACACGACGATGTAAAAATGACTAAGATATAAAAGTATTGACACGCCTAGCATCAAAGTTTTTCCACCACTGCCATAGAGGCTACCTGGGGCTGAACCTAAGTTATGAAAATTATTGTATGCGTATTCTATTAACTGTAGATGTAAAAGTTTTCGCAAGTCTCCATTTGAATGAGGTCATTTTTTCTACATTTCCTCGTGTTTTTATGTCTTTTTAATTACTCTTCCTTCTCCCCTGATGATGTAAACACGAAAGTGCTTGGGCTTATTCTGTGTATTGTTTTCCTTTGGGATACTTCAAGCATTTTTTTTTTATTATTTTTTTGCATATATATATTTGAAGGGGGGCTAGTGTTTTTAAATAGTGAGCTAAATGTGTGTAGCTTTTGTAACTGTAACTCCTTTACCACTTTCGTCTCTTCTTTTTTACCCCCAAGTGCTTCTCATCTTATCTGCTGTACAATCAATCTCACAGATACTCACAGAGGATCTTCTGGAAGAGACAAATTATGCCTGTGGCTTTAGGGTTTTGAAATCAGAGTTATCCTTCTCTTAGGTGGACTGCCTGTCATGGCTACGAGCTCCACCTACCCGTCCCCACCGAGATGCCCAGTCATGAACGTAACCTCCCTATTAAACAGTGTCAACTTAAAAAGAATCCGGTCGGAGATTCGAACAGCCGATCCAACGATTGTGGGGCAAGTCCGCTAACCACTATAGTAGCCGGGAGGCAAGAATTAAATCCTTGCAACAACAGCTCTTTAATAACAAATTATAAATATGATCACTTTATAAATAATTTAACAAATATCGACCTGACGAATCTACCAGCCTATGAATGTTAAATTCCAATAAAGGCAATGATGAATAAAGCCTGAATGAAGTTTGTGCTTACAGTGTGAATGCAAAATATGGCAGAAGTCGTTCACTATTCTGTAATGACTATACGCATCTCTAGTTCGACACTGTAATTAGAAAAAGGGGGTAGTGAATGACTTTCCAAAAGTATATTCAAAAGGCCTAATTTTTTTTTTTTTCAAAACTAGGAGGCGGAGTTAAAATTATTCCAATGAATTAATGGCCGAGGCTTAGTGATGTCAGGATATGAAAAGATGTTTATGTAAACACTTCATATGTCTGACTATTTGGATTAACCAGTTACCGTGATTATCCCTTTTAGGGGCATCTCAAAGGAAATGGTTTTGCATTAGACACGCTTCGCAGGAGGGATTTGTCCCAGATTTTTCCTCCTGAAACAAAAAATTTCGGTGATTGCCTAAGATATCGGTGCCGGAAAATTGGGTGCCAGAGGGTGCCACTCTTCCCATGGAGCGAGGAGAATGCTAAATATATATCCTCAGGAAAAGAAAATATGATCTGGATTTTTTTAGTCCCAATCATATTATTTTCCTGTTGTTAATTTACATCCTTGCTAAATGTAGTGAATTCTTAATTATAATTATAAATGGCCAGTAATTATGATTAATTACCACCATGTTTGGTAAAAGTGATCAACTTTAGGAACTTATTTAAACTATTGGGCAATTTTTAATAATGACCAAGTTTCCTTGCGACAAGTGATACATTCAAATGCAATAAGCAAATTTAGTTAACTTAAGGAACTTTGGTAACTATAAATTTACAGGTGAAGTTCGATTATTACTCTAAATGGTATCTTGGTAAGAATAGCTCCTTCCTCTATCTGAGAGCTTCTAAGAATAGCTGCTTCCTCTAAATGAGAGTTTCCTAAGAAAGCTGCTTAAAATAGTTGTTCTTCTAAATGAGAGCGTCGTTGTGCTAGCTGGTAATAGCTGCGTCTTCTAAGTGAGTTTCCATGCAAAACCTATTTGCTCTAAATGAGAACTTTCTAGCAATACCTAATCCCCAAAACGTGCGCTTCCTAGGAGATCTACTTACTATCCATAAATAAAAGTTATTCTTCTCTCTAAATGAAAGCTTCTTGTGAAGAGTACCTTTCTATAAAAGAGAGCATGCTAAGATGACATTCCTTTAAATGAGAGCTTCATACGAAGAACACCTTTGTATAAATAAGAGCGTGCGAAGAATGACTTCTTCCTCTAAATGGGTGCTTTCTAGTCATAGCTGCCATTCTAAATAAGAGCTTCATACGAAGAGCACCTTTGTATAAATGAGAGCGTGTTAGGTATTCCTGCCCCTCTCGAATTGTTATCTTCCTAGTAATAGCTTCTTCCTCTAAAGTAGAGCTTCCTATGAATACCTGCCTCTTCTTAACGATAAAATTAGAAGAATAGCAGTTTATTCTAAATGTAATATTCCTTGCATAAGCTGCTTCATCGAAAAGAGAGGTTCCTAGAAATACTTGCTTGCTCTAAATGAAAGCTTCCTAGGAATACCTGAGACCTCTAAATGTGCATCACTTTTCAATTGCTACTTGCTATCCATAAATAAGAGTTACTCCTTTCTCTAAATAAGAAATTAATTGCATAAGCTGCTTCCTCAAAAAGGAAGCTTTCTAGAAATACCCGAGTCCTCTAAATGCGAATCTCCTTTCAACAGCTACTTGTTATACATAAATATAAGTTTACTAGGAATTAGTCCTTTCTCTACATGAGAGATTCCTAGGAATATTTGCGTCCTCTAAATGAGTGAGAGCTTACTAGGAATAGCTCTATCCTCTAAATGAGAGTTTCTTCTGAAAAGCTGCTTACTCAAAATGAGAGCTTCGTGCGGATAGCCCCTTCCACTAAATAAGAGCGTCCTATGAATTTTTGATTAGTCCACTTAGAGCTTTCTAGGAATAGATGCTTTCTCTAAATGAGAATTTACTAAGAATAGCTCTTTCCTCTAAATGATAAATTCCTAGGAATACCTGTGTCGTGGTATAGGTTTCTATATACCATACATATATATATATTATATTCGATTTTAGAGTGCGCGGGGTTTCCTTTTAATACCTTTGGTCGGCCGGGTCCGATTACGAGGTCAGATTCTCGTAAGGGAGGGCTAGTCCAATTGAGCTACTTTAATTCTTTATTGGCTGAGTATTCAAAGTCTCACTTTGTTACAGGCTATTTATTACACGGCTATGATGAGATCAAAGGTTGAAAGTAAAGGAATCGACAAAAATAGACTTTAATAAATATTAATAATTTAGGTTAGATGGTACAACAATTAAAGACATATAATAAGACAAATAGTTACAGTGGTTAACAGGCAATTACTAAGATTAGGTATTCAAAATGCAATAAAATGGGTAGGCTGGATAGAATTAAAATTGGGCTTTACACAGGGACATAGTAAACACACATTGATAATGGGGGAACAGTAGGCGGCAATTATAAATTTGGGGAAGCTAAAATATTTGTTACAATGCCTTGTACAAAATGGAGGGGGGAAGACGATGGTCCTGTCCTGCGAAGTGGGGATAGATGTTGAGTCACTTCGACGGAGTCCAGGGTCAACTTGCTCGGAGTTGAAGTATTCCTTTGAGATGACGGGGGGGGGGGGGGCAGAGCTTCCGAGAGTGGTGGCTGTGAATTGTTCCGGTGTAATTTCTTCGAAGAAAACGGAGGGTGAGTTTTCTTCTGAGACGTCAACGAATTGTTTGGACGACTATGCGTAATTAAAGGGGGATTACGCGAAGATCAATCTTCAATGAAGCTTTTGGGGGCAAGACTTAAGTTCTTCTTTGGAGATGGAGACATTGCACGGAGTCAGACGGGTATTCTTACGGGGAGAGGATTCTTGACTAATCCAGGGTGGATATTTGTTTTATCCAAGGAGGGATATTCGGTTTTATCCTGCAAATTCTTTGCCTTCGGCGTATGACAACCCGAAACGAGGAGGAGTAAGATAGTCTGTTCCACGTGAGCTTTTCTCTCACAATCTTCTTGATTCCTGGTTACACGGGAAAATATGTACGCACGGAGTGAGGGAGCTTAGCCCATAGAAAGGAGGGGGGACTATCGTCCATCGTTTGAGTAATAAGGCGAACGCAGCTTTGGCTGTCGTTTACCTCAGGCGATCCCTGTGTGGCTGGAAGGGAGAAGGATGCGGGGAAGACTCCTTGTCTAAATACCCGGATTGATGTGGGCTGCAGTCCTCAGAACACTCCTGTTGTTTCTTACGCTTTTAAGCTTAGAAAAAAATGCTTCTAAGCGACAACGAGGTCCATCACGTGGAGGCAATGCTTAAAAGCAACGTTAATTTTTCCATCACGTGCTTGTTCCCTCACAACCTGCTTTAGCTAAAGCTGAGCTTCCTAATTTATAGCTGCTTGCTCTAAATGAGAGCATCGAGGAATAGCTGCTCCCTCTAATTATAGCTACGGAGAAATGAATTATAGTTATTAATGTGAGCTACTTAAAAATAGCTACTTTCTCTAAATAGGAGCTTAAGTATGAATAACTCCTTCCTCTAAAAGAAAGTTTCCTAGGAAGGGGTCTCTCCTCTAAAAGAGAGCTTTTAACGAATAGTTGCTTCTTTTAAATGAGAGCTTCATCACGGATACCTGCTTCCTCTAAAAGAGATTTCTAGGTATTGGTGCTGCTTCTAAATGAGAACTTCGTTTGAATAGCTCTTTATTTTAAATGAAAGTCTCGTATAATAGTTCCTCCCTCTAAATGAGAGCCTTCTAGGTATGACTGATCAGATAAATTAAGAGCTTCTTAGGAATAGCTGCATCCTCTAATTCAAAACTTCCTACCAATAACTGATTCATCTATGTAAATGAAAGTTTCCTACGTATAACTGCCTACAGCAAATGAGAGTTTACTACAAAAATTTGCTTCCTCTAATTGAGAGCTCACTAGGAATAGCTGCTTCCTATAAATAATAGCTTCCTACGAATTGCTGCTTCCTCTAAACGAGAGCTTCCTATAAGCAGCTGCTTCCTCTAATTGAGAGCGCGTTAGGAATATCTGCTTCCTCTGATTAAAATCTTCCTAGTGCTAGCTGCATTCTTCCTACAAATGTCTTTTCTGCTTAAAAGACTCGACATGTCGCTACCTAGTACTTCACTCCTCAATTAATACCTCATTTCTCGTTTTCACGTAGTACTTCATATTATCTATTAATGCGTCAGTGCTAAATACCAATTCATACTTCATTCTCTATTGTCTAATTGTTTCGTTTTATTTTCCCCTTTCTCAAACAACCAAACTTCTACACATTCTCTTCTTATTAGGTACGACCTTATCTTTTTTCTATCTAGACGGTGTTCACACACAGGGACCAAATCTTGCTATTTCTCGTCACATCGAAGTTGCGCATTAATCGCACTCTTCTTCCTGGTTCATTCTTGGCACAGTTAATACGAACGATTATTTCACTTTGGACGAGGGACTTATTACGTTTTAAGTGGATAGGCAACATCTGTTCTCGCACTACGTTCTTCGTCGGGGTTCTTTGGGCTTAGGGGATGTGTTGAATTTGTACGGTTAATACTGGGTTCAATCCCTCGAAATTTTGGTGACGCATGGACGCAGGCAACTCTATCCCCACACTATGACATACAGAACTAATAACAATCCCACTGTATCTTCCCTCGCTTCGTTCGTAGAACAGACTACTCTTCCGGTTTGGAACTTGGCGAAGTGGTTTCTAAAACAACACTCCCTTAACGTGGAATGGGTGAATCTACCTTGGGCCATGATGAGATCTTTGATCACCTAGTTTATATAAAAGCACAGAACTAGCGATATACCTGCCCCTTCCCCTCCGAGGCGGGTTTGGTACCTATGGGCTTGCCAGCGATTGTCATTTTGATCTTTATGTGAACTTCATTATCCGGTCCAACACCTTTACGATTGAAAAAGGCCGAGTGGTGCAATTAACTTACATGTACTTCAGTAGAGTGTTGATTAACAAAAATATCAAGCAAATTTGTCAAGGTTTAATTACTTTTAAAACTATCTACTATGCAGGGGGTCCAAAAATTAATGGCTTTCAAAGAAATATAAAAATATAATTTTTACGGTCGTTATTTTGGGACACCCTGTATATAATTTTAGAAGTAATGAAAATTAGACCAACAAATATTTTATTAAAAATTCAACTAAAGGGTTTATGTGTGTGACATTTTAGGAAAATGTTAAGTTCGTCTAAATCCAGTATTTACATATAGAATCATTCCTTAATATAAATAATTTTGACTTAGATACTAAGAAGCAGTTGGCAATTGAACACATTTAAGTGACTTTGCGCTGTTTATTTCTAATTCTCTTTAGATAATAAAAAGCTATCAAACGTCAAGTACCAATGGATTACGCGAGGCGAAAAAAGTCATTATCTTTACGTTTTATCCACGATTTATGTTCGTATATTCATATATTGGAGGAAACTCTCTATTATTTTACTTATTATACTTTTCCACAAAGGGGGTTGATAATATTTCTTCACTTTGGTATTCATTTCACTTTTTGTCCATTCAGGAGATTCCGTTTAATAGGAACATCGCTTTTTGTCCATACCGGAGAATCCGTACTTAGGAACATCGCTTTTTGTGCATTCAGCAGAGCCCGTTTAGGAGGGGTATCGATTATGGTCATACAGGACACTCCCTTTAATAAGAACGTCTTCTTTTGTCCATCATAGGAATCCGTTTCATAGAAACATCTCTCTTCGTCCACACAGGAGACTCCAGTTTATAGTAACATCGCTTTTTGTGGATATAGGAGGCTCGGCTAAAACTATCGTCATCTTTTTTTTCCATACTGGAGACTCCGTTTATTCGAAATATCAGGGTTTTTTTCCATAGAAGAGATCATCAGTTTTTCCGTATAGCAAAATTCCTTTAGTAGGATTAGCGTTTTTTTTTCTAACCTGAGAGTCCATTTAGTAAAAACATATAATTTTGCCAATACAGGAGACTCTCTTTAGTCGGAACAGAGCTTTTTGTCCATACTGAAGACTCACTTCAGTTCGAACATCTCATGTGAACAAACTGAAGAGTCCGTTTACTAAGAACAACGTCTTTTGTCCATATAGGAGACTGTTTATTAGAAGCATTGCTTCTTTTTCATACAAGAAGAGACTCCGTTGTTCGGAACATCGCCTTTTTCTATACTAGAGACTTCGTTTAGTAGAAACATCTTTTTCTCCAAAGAGGAGACTCCGTTTAGTAGGAAAATCACGTTTTGCCACTATTGGTTACTCTGTTTAGTAAAAACATTGCTTTAGGTCCATACAAGAGACGCTGTTTAGTAGGAACATCGCCCTTTGTCTATATATGAGACTTTGCTTGGTAGAAACATCGGTTTTTGTCCAAACGGGAGACTCGGTTTAATAGGAACTTCGCTTTTTGCCCATACAAGAGAGTCCCTTTAGTTGATACATCCCTTTTTACCCAAATAAAAGAACCTAGTTAGTAGGAACAGCGCCTTATGTCCATGTAGGAGAATCTGTTTGGTAGGAACATCGCTTTTTGTCAATAGAGGAGACTCCGATTAGTAGAAATATCGCTTCTTGTCCATATGGAGACTTCTTTATTAGAAACATCACTTTTTGTCCATTCTGGAGAGCCTGTTTAGTAGGACCATCGATTTTGTCCATACAGGACACTCCCTAGTAAGAACGACTTCTTTTGTTTATCCTGATAATCCGTTTAGTACATCGCTTTTTTTCTATACTGGAGACGCCGTCTAAGATAAACATCGATATTTGTCCATACACGAGGTTTCGTTTAGTAAGGACATCGCTTTTTGCCCATACTGGACAATCTATTGAATAGAAACATCGGTTTTTGTCCATAAAGGAGAGTCCGTTTTGTAGGAACATCGCTTTTCGTCCATACATGATACTCCGTCTGGTAGGAACCACGCTTTTTATCCAAATAGAACACTCCGTTAAGTAGAAACATCGCTCTATGCATGTGCAAGAAACGTCGTTTAGAAGCAACATCACATTTTGTTCATACTGGATACTATCTTTAGTAGACACATGGCTTTTTGTCCATACTAGAGACTCATTTCAGTAGGAACATCGCTTTTTGTCCATACATGAGACTCTGTTAGGAACATCGCTTTCTGTCCAAACAGGAGATCTGGTTTAGTAGGAACATCTCTTTTTGTCCATACATGAGACTGCTTTTTGTAGCAATATCGCTTTTTTCAATAGAGGAGATTCGGTTTAGTAGTAACATCGCCTTGGGTCCATACAGAACAGTACCTTTAGTAAGAACCTTCCATTTTGCCCATACAGGAGAACCTGTTTAATAAGAACATCTCCTTTTGTCCATGTAGGTGACTCCGTTTATTAGAAACAACGATTTTTCTCCATACAAGAGATTCAGATTAGTAGGGAATAGCGTAGGTACCCGGAGTTGCCTGAGCATAAAAAACTATCTTGAACAAATTAAATTTTCTGCTTGAGGTAAATTACGCAATTAAAAGTTTTTAGGTATAAAATATATGGTTTATTTTAATTTTGAGCAAAGGAGTAGTGTATCATGAAAGACTAACAGAGAACAATTTTCACATTACAGTAGTGCGGCAGGTCGAGCGAGCGGGTGGGTTTGCAGGCGGGTGGGAAGGCAAACGTGAGTACACGGGTGGCAGCCACAGACTTTAAAGCGCGCCTCAAGCAGATGGGTACGAATTTTAACTGAAATATCTAAATTATTTGATTATCCGGCATGCTGATAATAGCTACATATTATCGTGTTTCTTAAACATTGCAGTTTCATAATTAGTTTGACAAACCTTAATTTTTCCACGGGCAATGTTGATGTTTAATTGCAACTCATAGCCACGATTACTTGTCACCCTAAATCTAGAAAGGATAAAATTTTGAACCTACCTTACCTAACCTAACAATGAGGTAGCGCCACTTATGCCAATATCTCAGTAGCCTAAATTACTCTCCGGGTCAGGTTGCCCCCAATGGTGACCTTTGTTGTCTTTCAAGGTCGCTCTAAGTGGCCTTCTATAGCGGTCATATATATATATATATATATATATATATATATATATATATATATATATATATATATATATATATATATATTACCGGTTTAATTCCTCATATATATATATATATATATATATATATATATATATATATATATATATATATATATATATATATATATATATGAGGAATTAAACCACATTCTCCGAAGACAATTTAATTCAGAACAGTTTCGGTGTATCTCACACCCTTTTTCAACTGACACTGGATAGAAAATATAAGAAAAGTGCTTACAAACATAACACGGGGTCAGGTCGTGAAAGATCCCCTCTTTTTCCCCCAATCCCCTACTTGTGGCTAATCAGGAGGGGGTGGAGGGTTAGGCCTCAACATATTGAAGAGCTGACATTTTACTATTTTGTTTATTTGCTTTCGTATTACAGGATTAAAAGAAAATTGACCCTCAGATAGATTTAAATTAGGAACTGACGATATCAAGCTCGATTCTACGATTCTTCTCTTAACATAGTTAGCCGATTTAAATACCACTTTACTTCCATTGAAATCAATCGAATGATTCAAGTCTCTAACATGGCAAAATATTCCACTGCTTTGGCTGCCCACTCTAATATCTCTTTTGTGTTCATACAATCTCTTGTCTTGATTTCTCCCCGTTTCCCCTATATAATTTTATGGCAATCGTTGCATGGTATTGCATATACTCCTATGTTATGATGTTCTTTGGGTTTCCTGGCAATCATCAATTGGTTTAAGGAATTATTATATTTAAAGGCTAGATTAATACCCGCTTTTCCAAATATGTCCTTTAAACTATTTAATTTATTATTAAATGGCAATGTTATACATTTGTTGAAGTCATTAGTGCGGGAAGGCTTATTACCATAGAATGTTTTCCTAGCTGCAAAATGGGCAGACGATATGAACCAATCGGGGTAATACAAATTAGAAAAAATGGTCCTGATAATGACAATTTCTTTATCTAAATAGGAAGGATGACATATTTTGTGTGCTCTAAGGAAAAGGTTAGAAATTACCGATTTTTTACAGTTCCTCCCCTTCCTGCCTGAATGTCTATGTATATATGATATTGTTTTTAATTTCGTCAATAAATAATTTTCCATAAGTTTCTTGCGAAACCTCTAGATGTTTGTTATTTCATTATGCCTACTAACTAAAAGGATATTAAAGTCTGAAAAAAATGTTTGCTACAAATATCATAGAAAACTCTTCTATTATGTTTGGTTTATGGGACCGGTCATTTAATCGGACCAAAATCCGTGGTTGTGATAAGGTTCTATTTAGCAGATTTCCATTCTTTTGAAGTTGATTCAGGTTACTCCTGATGAATGTTAAGGTGTGTACTCAGTCATTCACATGGAAATTAAGTGAAAAGAAAGTTAGTACTATAAAAGAACTCCATTTAAAGTCTTCTAAAACCTGGAATTCTCTATTGGCACTAGTTTTACGGATTTGTGGCTGTGAGGGTATGGAACGTACATACTCGCATGCTGCCAGACAATCGTGGGAACAAAAGAAATTTGTCGTTTGAGTTGACCTTCGTCTCCTCTTCCCCCCCCACCCTTCCCCAACAGGCGACAGGAAGTCTGGCGCAAGAAGGCCTATCTCACAGAGAAGCCTAAATTATATTTGCCTTCTTTATGATACTATGGAGATTTTCCAGAAGGCGCTGCGATAAGCGAAATGTCGTGAATGGAATCTCTCTCTCGATTTCACACAGTCCGCGGTATAAATGAAAACGCCGTTCACCCCTCTAGAGCAATGTCCCAAACATACTCGCGTAACCCTCACGTTGAACGAGAGTCGTTGCTGTAACGTATCGACTGCCAACGCGCCGCTGAGTTAACTTGGTCGCTGTCTCAAAGTGTTCCTGAGGCAAATCCCGCCCTGCAGAGTCTGTGACTAGAAGAATACGCTCTGTTGCTCAACGTAACTTGAGAAAGAAAAAGGAACATCCAAATAGTTACTGGAAGTTACTATTTGTTAGTGTCACATCCAGTTAGGAGTGAACTAACCGGAACTGCAGTCAGCAGCCCCGAACCCGTCGTTTTATCCCCCCTCTCCCCGAGAACTCGTGTTAACGCCATCCGAACCACCCCGTCTGGACCTGAGTAGTCGTTTCTCCAATCCATCACAATTAATGGTAATCAGTAAACCCAGTGTCCCTCTATTCTTAAATTACCTATTCAATTAACAATGATTGATACTCTCATTGAGTCATTATAAATCTAGACGCTTAACGTCAGTGTTTAATATTTAATCCTTATTTACCTAAATGCCCGTTTAACCTTTGCTCCTAATTATTATTTTTGTGTAAAATAAAGTTTATTTTGAGTACGTGTGTTTATTTGTGGCTCCTCCTTTTTGACGTACCCTTGGCAAGACTTTAATTAAGAATCCCTTCGGCTAATTTATTCAACCTGTATTATGCCCTCTTAGAATTTAACAATCACAAACCTCCCCCCAGTAACAAGTGGGACTTTTATAGTGAGACTCCTGGCCGTGGCACAACTCACCCGTAACCAGCTTTCGCACGTTCAGTAGGAATTAAAGCCTATATATATATATATATATATATATATATATATATATATATATATATATATATATATATATATATATATATATATATATATATATGTATATATATTATCGTAGATTGAATCATAGGGTCAATACCATCGACTTAAACAAAAGCGGTGTGTCCAGATCAAGGACTAGAATAATTATTGGACCAGACTATGAGCAATTCTACGACATATATAAAAGTGGTGTCAGCTTTAAGGGTTTAAATTTTTGAGGAAGCGAACTCATATAGCCTAAAACTTGCCAACGTCCAAGGAAGCCCAAATAAACTAACGTAAATTTTAATAATTATAGTTTATTCCCCGAAGGAATATAAATAATAACCATTAATAATCCTTTCCAGATAGCAAAAGCAAAGCTAGGTAAATATTCGTTATTTTGGGGGTTAGTTATTAGATTGTATCGGTTAGGAACAATCGCAGCTTCTAATTCTCTTACCAGGTGCGTAAGTTCTTTCGTGACTCACCAGTTGCGTCAGCAAGAGCAGCAATGGCTTCACAATCATTCGAAGTTTTCGTCAAGCAAGGACAAGCTCTCGGTCTCACAGGACAGGAACTAAAGGAATTCGTCCAAAGCGAACAGCGAGAGGAAAGAGCACGTGAAATGGAAGAAAGAAAAGAAGAATTGGAAGAAAGGAGAAGAAAAGAAGTGTTAGAAATGATGGTAAGAAAAGAAGTCTTTGAAGAAAGAGAAAGGATTCGAAAACATGAAAGGGAATTAAGCAGAGACCAAGTTGAAGTCAGTTCTGTTGGATCCCGTGATCATCAACCCCAGGCCCCCGCTATGAAACTTTCCCAATATAAAGATGATGAAGATTTGTGCTCATACTTAACACATTTTGAAAAGATCTTCGAGGTAAACGGATGGGCCATAGATTCCGAAGGAGTCAGTAGATTGCTCTCATTGCTTAGTTCGCGCTTAAGAGAAATTTTCATCTCGTTACCACACGAAGCTACAATAGACTATAGCACCTTGAAGGCCGAATTGCTATCCGCCTTCAAGTTGAACCCTCAGTTCTACCGCGCTAAGTTTAGATCGGCTATAATCCAGCCCGGTCAAACTTACCGACATTTTGGATATATCCTGAAGCGAAACCTCCAGTTCTGGCTAGAATCCTCCAAAGTCGAATCGGAGTATGAGGCCCTGATTGACTTTATGTTAAAAGACCAGCTATTGTCCACCCTCGCCCAGGAGATCCGAGCATTCGTGCAAGACCGCCGAGCGTCTACCTTTCAAGAATGCCTCGAGGAAGCTGATCTCCATGCGACAAATCATCCCCTATACCCACAGGATACCCGGAAGAATAGTGACCCGTCCCCGAAGAATAAATTTAGTCAATGGAAGTCTCAACAAAGGAAACCCCCTGCGTTGATAAAGACCACAGCCCCGTTTAGGCCAAAGAATAAGCCTTTTGTAGCCCACGAAGACAGAAAACCCCCAGTCTTCAATACCCCCTACAATAACCAGCACCAGAATAAGCAGGTTATATGCTACTCCTGCGGTTCCCCCGGCCATTATAAGTCCCAATGTGTACAGAATTTCAGCCTACGTCCCACCCAGAGCCAACAAGTTCACCAAGTAACCGCTACCCTTCCCCCGGAACAGCCGGCCGCGCTTACGTCATCCCCCTGAACTCCATCCCCGCAAGAATTTCAAGTGAACTTCCTGTTCAACAAGAGTTCTCCCGGAGGACTAAAATTCGAAACCGGCTCGATCAATGGCTGTAAAGTGTCCAGCCTCGTGAGAGACACAGGGTGCACATGCATTGTGGTGTCAGACAAATTGCTCCCCCCTGTCGACCCCCAACATAAGAAGTACGCAATTGTACACGACTTCTTGGGTCGAGAAAATAGATTCCCGGTAATCCGCTGCCATGTACAGTGTAAATATTTCACTGGTTGGGCCGACATAGTGGCAGCCCCCATCAAATTTTGCTCGGTACTCATTGGCCAGAGCGCACTACTCTCCCCGAGTGAAGTGACTCAAGCTGTCGTCACTCGAGCGCAAGCTAGCCGCGAGGCCTCCTCCCCAACGCGCTTTTTCACCCCAGAGGCACCTTTAGAGGTTCCAAAGAGTAATGAACAATTCCTCAGAGCTCAGCAGAGCTGCCCTTTACTTCAATCCCTTTGGGAAAATGCCCGAAAGAACGAAGAGGTGATCGTTCGAGGGAACCGTCCCATAAGGTACATCATTAACGACTCCCTTCTGTTTCGGCCCTCGCGAGATGAGTCTGACCTACCTTCCAAGGTCATGTGTATTCCGCGCACACATGTAGACCAAATCTTGCGAGTAGCACATGAAAGTCCCATGGCCGGTCATTTCGGTCATACAAGACTTCGCAGCGAGTATTTAAATACTTTTGGGGGCCCGGTGCAGCCAAAGATATTGCAGAATTCTGCAAAATGTGCGATTTGTGCAAGAAAACCACTGCAAAAGGTCGAATAGCCCCAGCTCCCCTGCAAAGAACCCCAATCATGTCAGTGCCTTTCTCGAGAGTCGCCATCGACCTCATCGGACCAATTCACCCCCCTTCTGCCGAAGGTCATACGCATGTACTAACATTGATAGACTGTGCTACCCGATTCTCAAACGCTGTCGCTCTAAAAAGGATCGATAGTATCTCTTGCTCTGAAGCCCTTATTGCCATTTTTTCTACAGTAGGATTGCCCAAAGAAATCTTGTCTGATAGAAGCCGCCAGTTTACCTCTGAGCTCATGGAACACGCGAACACCCTAAATATTGCTAATTCGATTTGCGTAGAGTCAAGCAAAGATTGTCCCCTCCCCGTCTTCCCGTCCAAGCTGCCCCCCATTAAAGAACCTTTACCCGAGTTGGATGTAAACTCCGACCTCACCCCTGCCCAAAGGAACTTAATGATGGCGCTTTTGGAAGAATTTAGGGACGTCATTTCCGAGTCACCAGGATGCTCGACTCAGTTCGAACATGACATCGCCCTCACTACGCTCGAACCTGTGCGATGTAAGCCCTATCCCGGTCCGGTGCACCTAAGAGATGCTTTCAATGAGGAAGTCGACAATCTTTTTCAATTAGGGATTATCGAGCCATCTACGTCCGACTACTGTTCCCCAATAGTCATGGTCCGCAAGCCAGACTAGTCCTTTAGGATGTGCGTCGATTTTCGGAAGTTAAACACCGTCACCGTGTTCGACTCCGAGCCTCTTCCCCTAATTGACCAAAATTTACATCTCTTCGAAGGAGCCGCATACATCACTGAGATAGACCTATGTAAGGCCTATTATCAGATCCCCCTAAAGGCATCAGCGAGGAAACTAACAGCCTTTCCTACAGACAAAGGTTTAATGGAATTCACTCGTCTTCCTTTTGGCCTAGTCACTGCCTGCAGTAGCTACAACCGCATAATGCGCCGTGTAATATACGGTTTAAAAAACGTTTCTTTTTATTTTGATAACGTGTATGTGGCTACACGTTCATGGAACGACCATATCTTGTCCCTCCGCCCGCTTTTGGAGTACTTAAAGCATCATGGCTTAACGATTAAACCCTCAAAATGCCATTTTTCTTATAAATCCATAGAATACCTTGTATTTAAAATAGGCGAAAGTCATTTGGCCCCACAGAAAGAGAAGGTAAAGGCTATTGTAAATATACCCCTACCGCGCACCAAGAAGCAATTACGGTCTTTTCTTGGTGCCTCTTCGTCTTACCGACGCTTCGTACCCCAATTCGCTTCTGTAGCAGCTCCTCTAAACGATCTGCTAAAAAAGAAACTCCCGGACCCCCTCCAGTGGAACCCTGACGCCGAAGCACACGTTGAAGAGCTCAAAGAGAAGCTAGTCTCCGCCCCGAACTTAAAACTGCCGAACCCTCAAAAAAAATTTGGCGTAAGGAAAGATGCCTCCCAACTGGGTATTGGCTGCGTATTACTTCAATACGACGAGGACCAAGAACCCGCTCCTAGCTATGCGAGTCGCCGACTGACGGCTCGCGAAAGGGCGTACGCTACGGTAGAACTGGAAGCTCTAGCGATTGTTTTGGGGATAACAAAATTTAGAATGTATCTGGTAGGTCGTCCATTTCTCATAGAGACTGATCATAGACCGTTAACCTACTTAAAAACTTGTAAAAACCGAAACAAAAGGCTAATGCGCTGGTCATTATTGCTAGCGGAGTACCGTTATGAAATCAGGTATCTAAAAAGGTCTGACAATGTACTCGCAGATAGCCTTTCGAGAAACCCAATTTCAGATAGCGATTAATAGCCAATTATAATTTTTTTTGTGTGTATCTCTTTGTATAAATAATTATTTCTTGCCTGTACTCTGTATGTGTTATGTTTTGTTTTGTATATGTAAATTAGAGAAACGGACGTAGCAGTAGTATTTTGTAGCCATTAGATACTAAGGTAAATTCCTAACGGTTTTGATAAAATTACCGACTCAATTGTTCGAGTCGAGGAAGATAATTACAAATTTTCCCGGTGAAGTTAATTCTCACATTATTCCTTATTTCATGGCGGAATAATTTTCCTCGAAATAGGTAGGCGTGTGAGGGTATGGAAAGTACATACTCGCATGCCGCCAGACAATCGTGGGAACGAAAGAAATTTGTCGTTTGAGTTGACCTTCGTCTCCTCTTTCTACCCCCCCACCCTTCCCCAACAGGCGACAGGAAGTCTGACGAAAGAAGGCCTATCTCACAGAGAAGCCTAAATTCTATTTGCCTTCTTTATGAAACTATGAAGTTTGTTTAGAAGGCGCTGCGATAAGCGAAATGTCGTGAATGGAATCTCTCTCTCGATTTCACACAGTCCGCGGTATAAATGAAAACGCCGTTCACCCCTCTAGAGCAATGTCCCAAACCTACTCGCGTACCCCTCACGTTGAACGAGAGTCGTTGCCGTAACGTATCGACTGCCAACGCACCGTCGAGTCAACTTGGTCGCTGTCTCAAAGTGTTCCTGAGGCAAATCCCGCCCTGCAGAGTCTGTGACTAGAAGAATACGCTCTGTTGCTCAACGTAACTTGAGAAAGAAAAAGGAACATCCAAATAGTTACTGGAAGTTACTATTTGTTAGTGTCACATCCAGTTAGGAGTGAACTAACCGGAACTGCAGTCAGCAGCCCCGAACCCGTCGTCTTATCCCCCCTCTCCCCGAGAACTCGTGTTAACGCCACCCGAACCACCCTGTCTGGACCTGAGTAGTCGTCTCTTCAATCCATCACAATTAATGGTAATCTGTAAACCCAGTGTCCCTCTATTCTTAAATTACCTATTCAATTAACAATGATTGATACTCTCATTGAGTCATTATAAATCTAGACGCTTAACGTCAGTGTTTAATATTTAATCCTTATTTACCTAAATGCCCGTTTAACCTTTGCTCCTAATTATTATTTTTGTGTAAAATAAAGTTTATCTTGAGTACGTGTGTTTATTTTTGGCTCCTCCTTTATGACGTACCCTTGGCAAGACTTTAATTAAGAATCCCTTCGGCTAATTTATTCAACCTGTATTATGCCCTCTTAGAATTTAACAATCACAAACCTCCCCCCAGTAACAAGTGGGACTTTTATAGTGAGACTCCTGGCCGTGGCACAACTCGCCCGTAACCAGCTTTCGCACGTTCAGTAGGAATTAAAGCCTATATATATATATATATATATATATATATATATATATATATATATATATATATATATATATATATGTATATATATCATCGTAGATTGAGTCATAGGGTCAATACCATCGACTTAAACAAAAGCGGTGTGTCCAGATCAAGGACTAGAATAATTATTGGACCAGACTATGAGCAATTCTACGACGGAATAGGGTTAAATGTATAAGGACACTAGAGTAGATATTAATTATTTCCCCAATAGACTCCTAACACCCTGGTTAGTTTGGGAGCTTCCTTTGATTTAAAAAAATAAATTAGTCACTTATAAACGATGACAACTAAGGGCTCATTCACTTACCTTACAGAGGAGAGAGTGAGTTAAAAGAATCCCACTTTTGCCTACCCCTGTGTGTCTGTGTGTGTGTGTGTGTGCGTGCATTTTTGTCTGTTTGACTATACTCATCTTTACGATTCAATCACGTCGTTCTAAATTGGTATTTATCTTCCTTAACTTGTTGTTTCTGGTTCAGCGTGAGAGACGTGCAAGCGAGTGCTTTAAAAGTTTCGCTTGAATGTGTTTCATTTTTGAGGCTCAAGATGGCACACTCAATACGCCGCTCTCTGACGGAATTCCAGAGACGCAGGAAGCCGTTCGCAACTAAATCACTCTACTTTCACTCTTTATTTTTTCATCGCCCCTTTTCCTACACTCCTCTATCTACACTTTGGTTCCCTGTTATCTACGGCTTATCGTGATCGCTATTTCCTCCTTTTATTTCCGTTCTTTATTTCAAGAATTAAATATATGTTCAGGTTTTCACAAAATTAATGGAGTTTTGAGGATGGTGCGGTTTTTTTCTTGTAATACTGCGAACTATTTCGATACTAAGTCCTTGTAATATAAGTACAGATTTTAAAGTTTAAATCGTAATAAGCTATTTATCAGTGACGGCAGAGAGAGAGAGAGAGAGATTATTTTTTCGTCATGATAATGTATGCCTAACATGGGCCGCGTAACTATGGAAACGATAATTGACCTCTGTTGGGAAGTTCTTCTTCATCCTCCATATCCTTGCACGTTCTAATTATCACTCTGTTCACTGCAACAACATCTCATTGAGAACGGGGTGGAGAGTAATATCTATGAATATATTTCATTAAAATCATCTTTTTTTAAGTCAGACATTGACTACCTAGTTAAAAACGGTAAATTGTATTTAATGTCCATTATAATTATTTGATTAAAGTTCATATTTAATACACTTAATGTTTTTTTTTCTACTTTGTAGAAAAGCCACAATCATTCCTTGACAACCTAATAGTTCTACTAAAAAGAATCTATTCTAACCTCTTTAATTATTTTTTAAATTTTTTTGCCATGACTTTACCTACTTTTAATACCATTCCTCTCTCTTTTCTAGGGCAGTTAGATTTTGCTTGTGAATGCAGTGTTTATGGGCGCCACGCCCGTCTGGTAAAACTTTCCCTTTTCCCCTGCGCAAGTGCAAGACTCCCTTAAACACTGCTACATTTTAATGCTCCACCCCTCGCGTCCTGACTTTCTCTCCTGCGTCTGAAGGATGCGAGGAAGAATGAACGGATGGAATGGAGGCATTTTCTTCGCGCGTCGCAGATCGCAGCCGGCGGGGGCCAGAATCAGAAAGACGGTGCGCCATTTGATTATTGCCGCTACTTTTCACTCCATTTTCACTCGTTGATGAGGTCCCCGAACGGATAATGAACTTCATATAAAGATTAGAATGACAATTGCTGGCAAGCATAAGTAGTTCTTTTTACTCTTGTATTTTCGTTCCCATTGAGTTGTAAAATGTAATGTTAAGAGCGAATGAAGGTTCTTCAATATTTAACTATAATATTTTTACAAGGTTATGGGGTAGGCGCACATCAGCGCAACTAAAAATGCCCTCCCCGTCCTACCTCTTTATGCCAATTAAGTATAACCAGACTGCATCCATTTCCACGCCACCATCGGCCGTGTATAGCAATGTGGTGCTATACTTTGAAGCATCTGGTCCAGTTAGGATTCGTTCCAAGGTCAGAAGTCTCCAGTACGCACTAACATTTTCATCCACACACCAACATACAATATGGCATCGCTGCAGCCGCCGAATTTGGAAACCTTTATCAACAAATTCCTTTGCATTTTGATGATCCGTCGTAGATTCGATTAACAGATTAACAAACGATCAAACGAAGACGCCTAAAACAATAAAAAATTTAAGACGTCGACATTACCGATTTGGGGCCTCATTACATGGGTGGACGCGTCCTGAACAATTTCTATGTCCGAAGAAACGTCTGTCGTGTAGGTGTATATTTTGGTGCTTTAGTCTGTAGGCTAATTTCGAAGATAGACCTAATTTTTTTTTTTATTTTTCACTGGTTTATTTCCTTATATTTTGTTCGAATTGCGAAATGGATTTTTGTACGCCATTTTTTTCAGGTTAGGGCAATTAAGATTTGGAACTCATTTATACCCGCCCAAATATTTAGTTGAGGTATATATGATCACTCTTGTTTGTGTATTTTCTTGTTTGTGTGCAAGATATATAAAAATGTTAGGAGCGAATTTTGATTCAATTTTGTGGAAGATCAAGTCTTAAACCAAAGAAAAGTGGATTAGATTTTGAGAAGGATCTGAATCCTGATCCGGTTTCTATATCACTTATTCACTTTTTTAATATTGCGAGATGAGGCATTTTCTGTTATTTGGCGGAGGCAAGTAATCTTTGAGTACTTTCTAGTTTCTATCAATTTTTGCCATCAGTTTTCACTTCATATTAATGGGAAATCGCCTAAAGCCACTTTCAGTTTGTGTTAAATAGGCTTAAGACACAAATAAATTTTACCCGATGTGTTGTAAGATATATCACCTAAGTGATAAAAATGTAGGAGTGAAATTTACAGCATTAGGTGGACAAATAGTTTAATACAATCAATAATTGTCGCAGTTGTGTTAAATTGAAATTCATTTGAAGGTAGTTTCATTTTTGTATTAAATTGAGTTAAGACACCATTTGACAATATGTAGAGATGGACGGAAGATTCAAATAAAGAGGAACTTCCATTACAGGTCATTCAAATCGAGAGAAATAACAGTATCATACTAAAAGGAAGCTTTAGCTTTCGAAGTTTCTGCTATTTCACATACAGGGTCACCCCCCAAATATCGGGCCCCAACTTTCGATATGCCTCATTTCTTAATTTTCTGCAAGGATTGAATGAAACTTTGGTGATAACTAGTTTATTATGTTTCAAAACATCATATCAAAACATGAGTCTTTGGACTTTTCTTCTTTATTCTAGAGCACGTGTTCGAGATGACTTCCATTTAGCTCTGTGCATTTCTTGAGGCGCAGCACAAAGTTGTCCATGACGTCCTTACAAACCCACTAATAGCTCTGATCTCCTTCCTGATGGCTTCCTTGAGCTCCGTGATCGTCCTGGATCTCCCTACCTATACTCTGTCTTTAAAGTAGCCCCAGAGAAAGAAAGCTGAGGGGCTAAGGTCTGGGCTGTGAGGTGCCAACTCAAAATCAGTCTTGAGACTAATTACACGACAACCAAAGTTCTCTTTCAGCCAATCTCGGGACAGGTTTGAGGTGTGAGAGCTTGCTCCATCTTAATGTAACCAGAACTTCTCCATAAGCGACTGTAAGAGAGTCTGCAGCTCTCCCTTGAAGGTTTTAAGGACCTCAATATACCACTCCTTGGTGACTGTCACTGTCGCGCCAGATTCCTCGAAGAACAATGGTCCGATGATGCCTCTGGCTGAGATTGCGGTCCATACCGTGCACTTCAGGGAGTGTAGGGGCTTGATGGCTACCTCATTTGGTCTCGAGGTCCCCCAAAAGACATTTGTCTTTGAGTTTACCTTTCCTTCAAGATGAAAGAGAGCTTCATCTGAGGTCCAAATGAGGTTAAGGAAAGTTGGGGTCTCCTGAATCTTCTCCAGTATCTTGACTGCCATAGCCTTTCTCTCTTCCTTGTCTGAGGCTGTAAGGATTTGCTTCGTCTGTATTATATATGAGTAGGCCTTTGCATCCATTACTAGCACTCTCTCGCAAGTCTTACGGGATATATCGAGGAACTGACTTCACTTGCGCACAGAACGTTTTGGACTCTGCTGAACTGAATCTCTCACGCTCTCGACCAGCTCAGCTGTACGCTTCCTGGGAGGTCCTGAATGGCTTGGACGGTTGTCACTGGCTGCATTGAAGTTCTCCACTGTCCCATAGTTCTCGAAATGGTCCACTCAGTCTGGAATTCTGATCTTGGAAGGGGCTTTTTCACATTCGAACTGATGCACAGAAGTGTCCTGCACTTTCTTGAACGAGCCTGTCTTGTAGTAATGTTTGACGCAGTGTATTCTTTGCTGGAGTTCCCATTGAGATCTAGTTGTGCTCACAGGCGTTGCTTTTGTCATGTCATGCAAAGTAAGGGTGATTAGTGATTGAATGAAGGATATATCACAAAATGTGTGAGCAACAAATCCCCGGAATATTCTTCCAGCAAAGGCTGTCTGTGGCAAATTAATAAAATCTTTTAAAAAATAACTTTATCAACGTATGAATAGACTCTGCCTAGTATATGAGGTTCAAACGAACCTGTTGGGTTGAGTTTTACATTTTTCACTGAGAAAATAATTTTTTTAAGGATCTACAGTAAAAAGCTGTAGATTGGAAGAGCAAGATGCACGACAATAGACTGCTTATTCGAGTGGTCATGAGCACCCAGGTCGGAGGTAATGTTCACGCGAATATCAGGTTGTTTTGTGCTTGTGAATATGAAAGATCGAGGGAGTAATCCAATGGAGGACTTACTGGCTTAGACCACGAAAACGAAAAGTATTCGATCATGAATGCAGCTTATTAAGTTGCCCGTCTAGTCATCTTAGCGACACGGAGTTAGTGGTTTGAATCTCATCACCACTATGATGCTTCTTTCTTTTCCGACACCTATCTTTAGCTCGTCGATCAGTTCGGCAAGGACATGACCAATCTGATTGATTCAGTAGTCTTCCCAGAGTGGGTGTCTTCTGTTCAAGTCCCCGAGAAATAGAAAGGGCCTTGGCAACCGTGCCCTACGTCGAAGGCGGTTGACAGGGGAATGTACGCAGAAATAACAGTATACCTCTTATCCAGGGGGGGTGTAAATGGTGTATCCTCCTTCCCGGCCCCCATCCTGCGGTGGCGGGGTAAAAAAAAACCTTATATCGCGGGAGGGCATCAGGGGGCACGCGCCCAGCATAGTCTCCGGCAAAAAGATAGCTAACCTGGAACGGGATGAGACGAGCCACCGCAGCTCCTCAAAGTTGTCCCGGAGTCCGTGGCGATACCATTGAAGGAATATGCTCTCCAGTACTAGCTCTGAGGAGATGCGAGGGCTCTCTTCGAAGAGAAGTCCCTCACGAGAATGGCCATATGATTCTCGGAGGCCGAACTCTGTGTGTTGTTGGCTGGACAATGCGCTGAAGGCGCTGTCGCCTTCGAGGACTTATTAGGAGAGACTTGGCTTGCCATGCGAGTCTTTTCTTCCCTCTGCCTCGAAAACTTAGGCAGGCGGAGTGGCTTCGGAGAAACTCCTAGCACTCAGTGTGGGCGTAGGAAAGGAAACTCCTTTAGTGCTGTCCTCCTTTAAGAAAACAATTTCAGAAACTCCGGAAGATGGCCTCATGACCAACTTCAGGGGTGTTGCCTCCTGTGATTCTAACGATACGGTGAAGGTGCGCGGACATTTTGCCTTACGGGAAACAGTCACTGGGGTAAGAAGGGGGTGCCTTGATTTTAGCCGGGGCTGGATGTGAACCCATTATGCCGTCAGCTTTACCAGGGGAGCACCCAGGGTGGCTAGAACCCTCAGAAGGTTTCCGAATGGTCGCGGAACCGACCGTATTCATAGACCTTGAGAAGGATGGAGTAGAGGGTGTCTTTCTTAACATTGAAGCATAAACGTACCAGGCAGCGCCAGGCGCGACAGGCGTGCCAGGACCAAGTCCTTACCCTCACGAAATAGAGACGATTCTGGGCCTAAAAGACCAGGATTTCCTTCAATGAGAAACGCACCGCATGGCTTCAAAAGAGCGGGGTGCGGCTCCTTGCAATTGATATTTTTTTCGACACACGATTTGGACTTATCGTCTGCGGCCTTAGAGGAACTTACACATACTTCGGGTAACCCCGACTTTGCACGTCTAGAGGAGCGATTCGTATGGCCGGAGAAGTGGCAATAGTAGAAACTCCGCGGCAGTGGCACGAATGCTCTCACATGTTTACGCGGCAGCGATACCAACTTCCACGCACCGACTCAGGGAGCTTCTCTCAGGCGAACGTGACGAAGAGTGTAGGGGTGGGTCTCGATGCCCATTCCTGTTTTATCATCACACGCTCAATGGTCGGCCAGCTCTAAGGTGATGTCATATATGGAGTAGTCCACGATCTCCCTCACATAAACGACTCATGTTAGAGTGCGGCGTCACACTTACTTACGTGCCATCAAGTGCCTGAAGGGCACTACTTATGGCAGCCTGGAGGGATTCAACGCATTCGTCAGAATGCTTCTGTCCGAGAAACGGGCCACCTTCGGCTCTCTACCAATCAGGCTAGCTAGAGCTCTCATCTGATGGATCATGTGGCCCTTAGCCAACATGCTGCCATCAGTGGAGCGAATAAAGAGTAAACGTTTGAAGCTAGTGGGCTTGACAGCGCCAGGTAACCCCTAAATGAGGGGGGGCGACGTAATCGAGGATTCGCTCTGCGCACTTTTGGTCTTAGTCTTGGACTCCCCATCCGGTAGAGCACCAGGGCCGGATGTGCCGATCTTGGCTTGGTCGCTTACCGAAACGGCAGCAGACCCGTCCGTCCCCAGGCTCCCACGGAGGAAGAGAAGCCCCGATTCCTTTTTGTCTTCTTGTTCCTTTTTACTTTAGTAGAGAACGGTGGGGAATAAACCCGCTTCTTTCCTCCGCTGGTAGGAGACCCTAGGCCAGATGGACCGGCCTCTGCAAGATCCTTCTTTGAAATGGAGAAGATCTTGGCTGTCTCAGGGGCACCAGCCGGAGGGGAGGGTAGATCCCTCCTCTCCTTTCTTGGCAGTCCCCTGCGAAAGAAAAGGAGGGACTGCCGCTAGAAAGAGAGAGACGCCCAAGGGTGCCTCTAAATAAGGGGATGAGGGAGAGTCTCCTGCACCCGTAGTCCTAGGAGAGAAGCAAGCCTTCTCTCCGGTCAAAGAGGCTTGGAGGATCCTCTGCGAAAGCACAGGGGTAGGGACCTCCATTTTCTAGGTGAAGCTGCACGAAGTTGGCTCTGATGATGTTAGAGGGAAAGGTAAAGGGGATGTTTTCAGGAAAAGGTTCTCATCATTTGGCACGGTGGCCCTATTGTTTCAACGGGATGCAAGCTCTCATCACCCCTACGCAGTAGCCCACTCTGGGAGGGGTGAATACGGGGCCAGCAAAACAAGCTGCCGCCATTTGAGGCCACTCCTCCCGCCTAGTGGCCTGGCAGACCATCAGCATGGCTACTCCACCTTACGCTCGCATAAAATTCATAGACTGTGAAAGGAGAGAGAAAGGGTATGTGAGGAAGGTGGGGGTGGGGGTGAAGAAAGTTGTTAAACCGGAGCTCAGGAGTCAGGGGGTGTTGTCCCCTTCCCCATCAGCCCTGATCCGGGATGGTTGGGTGAGAAGAACTGGTGGGTATCTACCTTTTGAAATTAGAGGCCGATCAGAGAAAGTTGTGGGAGAGGTTGTAGGGAAACTGAGGAAGCTGGCTAAGAAGACAGGGTGTCAGAAAGAAGGAGAAAAGGCTAAACTGGGGCCGGAGGGGGCGTTTAGTCCCGTCACCACGGTGGCCAGGAAAGCAAATCGCCGTGCCCCTCACGGAGATGTTAGAGTCTAGCCTGCAAGGTCCGCTGCAGCAACGTCGACGAGCTGAAGTCCTCCATCGACCGCGTGTGGACCAGCATGAAGAAGGACTTCATCTGCAACGAGTGCGTGGCCTTCAGGTCTCCTTTGGAGTGCGTGTTCACCTTCGAGGGCGTCCACATTTGATTAATGTTACAATGTAAACAAATTTATATGTTAAAACATAAAAAACGTGTCTAACAGCATTAAAACTATCATTGTGTTCTTTGTTAAGAGTGTCGTAACGAGTGTAACAGGACTTTTGCAATACCCGGTGCAGCAGCTGGTACTATCGTTGCTCCAGCAATATTTTGTTTCTTTTAGTCATTATCATAGGCTGAAAACTGCCGATATTTGTCTGATCAGCTTCTGTTGTCAAATGGTTTGTATCACTCTTATTTCATCAATGTAAACAAAATTATGATTAAACCATCATGTACGTTCATTTCGTATTCAAGTCAATAGATTCATTATTATTCGTAAATCATGTAAGTTTCAAGTGTCTGTCTTCATATTCTAAAAGTTTCGGGGTTCTCCTAATGTAATTTCTGTTCGTTAGGGTCTATGATTTTCCTTGAGTCTTGGAACACCGTTTTTTGTTGAAAGACTAGAATCATTAATGAGTCGACTTAGCGACTCTAATGGGCAATGCCAGCTTAAAGCTCCCGGCTCGATGCAGATTACTCACTTCGCTTCGGGCGTCTGTTTGAAAGCATATATACACACACACACATGTATATATAGTCTCTCCCCCTCCCCCTCTCCCCCCTTGGTCACGGTCTTTCTTATCCTCCCTGGGTACACTCGTCACCTCTTCATTTAAGGGTTTAAGTTTGTGTCCCATCTTTAGAGAAATCTTGGTCCTTTCCTTGCCTAATCCTTGAAAAATGCTCGAAATAACATCCATTAACTATAAATAGAACCTCTTTAAGAGTTGAAATATTGAATGGCATAAATGACAATAATTATTAAAAAAATTGTTTTAATTAATCTTTTGTTCCTTAACATAGATGAAATTTGATGCCTCAGTAGTTTATTACGAGTTAGTAAAACTATAAAATTTAAAGCGAAAACCAACGACAGCATCTCCACTAGAAACTTTTGGGGGTGAGATTTGTTAAGAAAGTGTGCAGCTGGTATATATCCTGAATTGTTTAAAGAGAGACTACTTGAGGTTGTTCGGGACCGTGCGGGTGTTGGATTCTCCAGAACTTGGTCCACCCCCGCAATTGAGGAACACCCTTCCTGTGGAAGTTGGGGCTGGGAGGCACGTAATCCTTATGTCAGCATGTTTCATTAAGTTATCCGATAAGCTGGGATAGCCGAATGGATTATGCCTCATGTCTACTAATCACTGAAAAAAAGAGACAAGCCTTCGAATCTCGTCAGCGTTCCGACTCTTCTTTATTTTTAAACGGCCGTTTTCGTCCCTACGCCTTTCTGCTTTAGTTTGATCACCTCAGCCGATAAGTAGGTCGTCATTAGAGGTCAACGTGGGAGAACGATCCATTTGTTACAAGGGATTCGAACTCCGTTGCTGAGAGAGTTCATTTAGTGTAACGACGCCTTGGCGAGTGAAAAACAGCCTCATAGTAAAGGTATGCGAGTCCACAAAACTGTTGCATTGGAGGCAATAATAATAATAGAGATTTTATATGGCGCTTTTCAAGGGCATAAAACTTCACAAAGAGCCCGTCTATCGACTAAGGAAAGCCTGCAGGAGAGAAGAGGTAAGTTTCGAAGCACGGAGGGGAATGAGAGTATCATAACAGGCAGATCATTCCACATTCTTGGATCAAATCTCGAGAAAGCACGATTACACATCCAGCACAAACAACTACGAGGAATAATCAGTGAGGGGGCAGAGCCAGAACGAAAGGTTCTCAGAGGCTAGGGATAGAGGTAGTGAAAAATACAGGTGGGAGTGAGCTGCAGGATTGAAGGTCTTATAATATACGAATATAAGAAGAACGAATTCGAAGGCGATTCTCTGTTGAAATGGAAGCAAGTTCCAGTTCACTAAGGAGTGGAATTGCACGAGAGAAACGTCCCCGCCGGAATAGAACCCCAGGAGCTGCAAAGTTTTGTACCAGTTGGAGAGGTGGAAGAGTGGAAAGAAGACTGATCGAGCGAGAAAGGAGATGATGCAGTAGTCAAGTTGGAAAGAGACGAATGAATGAGCGGCGATCTCAGAGCTGTTGCGGCCAAAGTGGGAACGAAGATGGCTGAAATAGCTGCGAAGAAGACAGAACTTGCACACGTTAACAACATGAATTTTGAGAGAGAACTGCATTTCACAGAAAAGTAGTGATAGGAGGCGCTAAGGTTATGGAAAGGAAGCCATCGTTTTGTAGCGATATAAATCCGCAGGAAAGCCCACCATTAATTAATACTTCTGTTTTGTCATGCTTGAGTTTCCTAAAGTTGTCTCAGAGCAATACAGGTTTCTAAGAGACTCAACAAACGAGGTTGTAGAAAAGACGATATAGATTTCCCTATTCTCAGTATAGAAATGAAATAATATACCAAGACGACGCATAAAAATAACAAGAAACAGAAAATAGATGTAAAACAAAAGCAAGCCAAGAACCAAACCATGTCGAACAGTAAGCACATTTTAGCGGGGCGAGATACATACATACATATATCATTTCAAATATGAATAGATTGAATAAGAGATGGAAGATACGAGCGGAACGAGTTAAATGCAGTTCCAGAATACCAAGGAATTCAAAGAGGTAATGAAAAGAAAAGTGTGTTAAAAAATACCAAGATACCCAGAAGGACCTGAATGAAACGATGACCACGATCGGCCGTGCGATGAAGGACGTCATTTACATGAGAAGAGCTAATTCAGGGTTATGTCCTGCCTTAAAATGAGACTGAAAATCTTCTCAGCGTTGAAGGAGGACATTTCAGATTGCACTTAATTCAATAATAGACTAAATTCATCGTTATAATTCGGTCATCATGTAGAAGGAGCGCATTCAACCGACTCATTTCCAGTTGGAAACCTTTTATCTTCCTGAGAAAGGTTTGTGGTATATTGGTTCCGAGTTTGTCCTGCTTTGGCTCCCAGGTCGTGCTGTTTGGGTTCCAAGTTTGTGCTGAATTGGTTCCGAGTTGATACTGCTTTGGCTCCGAGTTTGCGCTGCTTTAGCTCCGAGTTTTTGCTGTTGTAGTTTCGATTTTATGCTATTTTGGTTCCGAGTTTGTGCTGCTTTTGTTCCGAGTTTGTGCTGCTTTTTTTCGAATTTGTGCTACTTTGGTTCGGAATCTCTGTTGATTTGTTTACGAGCGAGTTTACTCTGCTTTGGTACAGAGTTTATGCTGGTTTGGCATCAACTTTGTGCTACTTTGGTTCCAATTTGTGCTTTTCTAGTTCTGAGCTTGTGCTCATTTAGTGCCGAGTTCGTTTTGATTTTGTTGAAACTTTGTGCTGCGTTGATTGCAAGTTTATGCTACTTTGATTCTGAGTTTGTGCTCTTTTAGTTCCGAGTTGTGCTGCTTTGGTTCTGAGTTTGTGCTTCATTGGTTCTGAGTTTGTGCTGTTTTGGTTTCAAGTTTGTTTTGCTCTCGTTGAAAATATGTACTGCGTTGGTTGCGAGTTTTTGTTGCTTTAGTTCTGAGCTTGTGCTCTTTTAGTTCCGAATTTGTGCTGCTTTGGTTGTGAGTTTGTGTTTCTTTAGTTCCGAGTTTGTGCTTCTTTGCTTCCGAGTTTGTGCTTCATTGGTTCCTAGCTTATGCTGCCTTGGTTCCGAGTTTGTTCTGCTTTGATGGCAAGTTTGTGCTGCTTTGATTCCGAGCTTTTGTTGCTGTCGTTCCTAGTTTTTCCTGGTTTGTTTTCGAGTTTGTGTTAATTTATTCTGCGTTTATTCTGCTTTGGTACAGAGTTTGTGCTTCTTTGGAACCAAGTTTGTGCTACTTTAGCTCCAAGTTTGTGCTCTTTTAGTTCCAAGCTTGTGCTGTTTTAGTTCCGAGTTTGTGCTGTTTTTTTGCAAATTTGTGTTGCGTTAGTTGCGAGTTTGTCCTGCTTTAGTTGAAAATTTATGATTCCTCCTTTTGTTCCGAGTTTGTGTGGATTTAGTTCTCAATTTGTGTTGCTTTGTTTGCTAGTTTGTTCTCTTTTGGTTCCGAGTTTTTGGTGCTTTGGTTCCCAAGTTTAAACTCGTTGGGAAAGCGCTCTCATAGCTGACCCCTGTGTGACCCTCTTGTCTTTACCTGCTTTTCCCATCGTCTGTTTAGGTTTCATGTTGCATAAAATGATAACCAACTGTGATTATTCGAAACCTCCAATGTATTTACGAAAAAAAAGAATAAAAAACATCCGAACTTTTCGGACACCTGTTATTTTCTCCCAACGCCACGAATTCCTCTTTGTTGTGACCTCAGGCGCTTCTGTGAAACCTCTAGCAGGAACTTGTTTTATGGGTTAGCACCACCTTGTCCCGATATAGGCCCTGCTAACACGGTCCATGTCACCATTTCCCTTTACAATCAAAAGGGATCAACTTTCGTTCATATAAGTCCAGGCTCAGATGAAATTAGTAGCTAATACAATGGAAATAACTGCTTCTTCATTGGTCCTTCTAAACAGAGTGAGTGATCTTGGATGCCTGATGGATCGACCGCGCGGGAATTTGAGAAAAAAATGCAAGAAAATTGACCCAGTAGGAAAGTCAGAAGTGATAGAGAAGGGAGAAAAGAGAGGTCCAAATATAGGAAGGAAAGATCGCAATCCCAAGGGATCAACAAAGCCATTCTACTTAAATGCCGGTGTTGGTATAACGCATTTCGAATCCTTTTTGAAACTTCGAACAAAGTCAAAGGGACTCTGGGGAATAGAGCAGAGTTGTATGGATAAAAGTGCGGCAGATTCTTCAATAGGATTAAAAATAATATCAAGAATTTATAATTAGCAAAGAACTGGGAGGTCTTTTAATGTCCTCACGTAATTTAAATTGAATTAAACCTTGAACGCGAACCTCCTTTTTAAAACGGTTAATGATAAGCTAGGCACTATGTAATCTATGTGGGTGGGCGATTTGCCAACAGAAATACATGGCCTGGTATGCAAACAACGCCGAACCATATACCACGGTCGTAGAGTTATACCAGATATGTGCATGTCAAGACTACTACACTCCCTAATAATACTTTCCTATAGAGGAAAAATAGCACCAATTAGCTTAACGAAAAAGAAACTCAACGAATACATTAAGAGTGGAAATGGGTTTTATGTTACCATGAGTAACCTGGTGATATGAAGTTCTACGGTGTAGGGAGACCCTTGAATCGCCGCTCTAAGCACCTCGGACCATGTGCCCTGGCGGCAGAGCAATCATCTAACCGTCTAGTTTGGCGTTTTATCTCATCAAAGACGCGTTTAGGGCAATTACGATAGAGGTGATAAAAGAACAATTACAATAAAGTGGCACTCATTATGGCCACGGTGGTCGGGTTACACCAGAAATAAATGTGTTTTGAAATTAGTTTTATTAGCGAGCTGTTTTCGAAAAGCTGAGATAATATTTAATTACTTTACACTGACTTTTTAAACTTCATAAAAGGTGTATAGCATGGCAGAAACTCCCCTGGGGGGAGAAATGCACCTACATTAGATGCCCCAATCCCATGCACCATATCTGAATGCACACCAATACCAGGTGCATATACACATTCCTCCCAATCGTCCTATGCATAACCTGAAACATTCTCGCAATTGTTGATTTATATAATTTATCCTAATTCTCCTTTAGTTGTATATCCCCTATTCCACTTAATATATATTATCCCTTTATTTGTTACGCCTGTACCATCCCCATAACACACTCATACATGGCATGGAAAAACAAAGAGTAACCACCCAAAGCAGTCAGGCCAATATCAGGGAGGAAAGTCGATTGTTTGCAATCCTCAATCACTGATTTGTAGATCATTAAAAGATACCGAAAAGGTTTAGACCATGTAACCTAAATGGCTTATACTATATCACCGAAATACCTTAGACCATCTAACCGTCGTGGCTTAGGCTATGAAACTCAAATGGCTTAAATCATATTACCCAAGTGGTTTAGACCTTGCGAGCGAACCGGATTAGGATATACGACCAAATTAGCTGAGATCCTGTGACCAAACTGGCTTAGACCATTTGACCGAACTACCTTAGACCATTGAACTGAAATGGCTGCGAACATTTTACCTAACTGGTTTAGACCATACGACCGAAATGGCTCAGATCATACAACCGAACTAGTTCAATCCATTAGGCCGAACTACCTTAGCCTATTTTACTGCAATGGCTCAGACCATGCAATCGAACTTATTTAGACCATGCAACCTAAATTTCTTAACTCATGTGACCAAACTGCTTTAGACAATGAAACCGAACTGATTTAGACAATGCAACTCAAATGGCTTAGACGATGCAATCAACATGGTTTAGACCATTCGACCCAACAGGTTAAGACTATGCTAGAAGTAGCAGATCCTCCGACTAATGACTTTTATATAAAGTTCAAAATGACAATTGTTGGCAAGCTTTAGGACAATGGGAGTCGATCCTTGTATAATAATTAGGTGTAGATAAAGCCGCAGTATTGTGTTTTAGTTAGGGCGACTTGGAGAATCGGCGGGGTTGTCCTCGGAGGCAATCCAGGACGCGATCGGCTTTCTTCAACAGAAGAGCCCATGAAAGTAAATGCAAAATTTAGGATAACAAATATGAGGGGGAGGGGAAGCAGTTGAGGGGCGTTTCTTTATAAATGAGACTAACGGAGGCTGTACTATCTGATTAGAGGTGGCATTCCGGGGGGTGGAGGTACAAAATAAATAACGCACTAAACTCCGCGCGGACCGCATGTGTAGGGGACCGCAGAATGCAGGTGAGTTCTTTCCGAGAAATCAAAAAGAACCTACCCTAGGGCCCACGGAGTGGCGTCAGAATATGCCACTCCTCGTTAAATCGGGTGGGCCTACCAGGGTATCCACTCGAACGACAACAGAGCCTCAAGCAGACAACCCTTTTGAGACGTCCGTAGGCCATTTGAGCCCAGAACCAGGGATCAGAGATCACAATGCACAGGAAGTTTAGTAGGCTATCCAAACGGGGCCCAGAGGGGTGAACGCTTGGAGACCTTAGGAGCCTAGTCGAGGACCTCCTTTAGGCGTCGCTTTATAGAATCCTTAAGGACTCCAATTTATGTTAGCTTCTTGTGGGCTCCAGGACGCTCTTCTGCCCATTGGTGACCAGCGAGGTGCGGTGAAGGCAGGTAATGAGGAGCGAAGTGCCTTAAGAGGCACAAGGAAAAGGACGTCATCGAGATACGTGTATGCCACGCAGCCGAAGTCCCGTTTAAGGCTGAAAAAGACAGGGGACATGAATTGCTGCATTATGAACGGAGCCCTCCCTCCCCCCCCCAAAAAAAAAACCCAGTGGGAAACCGCCCCTCACCTGGTGCAGTTTTGGTGATGTTTGAAGGCAACGAAGGTCCCCTGCATAAAGAACCTGGAATAAATTCACAAATGTGCCTCAGGTTGGGGGTTCCGTTAGCCCGGTCCACGGGATCGAAGATTATTGTCCCCGCCCTCAGCGTCGTCGTTCTCCAGAGACTATACCTAAGGGTCCGAAGGTACACCCTGAGCAGGGATACTCTACGGCGGAGGAGGTTTGACTTCGGGGGCGACGTCCAACGGAAGCCCGTAGATGTCAGTGCCTCAATTGCTGCAACCAATCTAAGATCGGCCACTAGTAGTCGCCCCAGGTCGTTGAGCACGAAGTCGTCCAGGTACGAGTCGCGTCAGAGTTCTGGTGATGGTGGATCATGAGCGTCCAGAGCAGCAATGGGTGCCACGAGACCAGGGCCGTCGGTCATCAACTGCTCCTGGCTGTCCAGGGCTTCTTGGTCCCCCTGACGTTCCTCAATGGTGACTTCCACTAGGGTGGAAATCTCATCCGGCTCGTCCAGATGGTGAAGGAGAGTCGATAGACAGAATTGGGGGGAGGGGTAAGGTTGAAAGATGTCCCTAATCGATTGCCCCTACCTCATCCTCCCAATCCTCAATTCCTGCGGATACGTAAGCGACCCCTTCTTCCTCCTAGTCGGGCCCTAACGGCCTCATTGGCAGGGAACTCTTCCTAGCGTCAGTGGAGTGTAGTGCAGAGTTGACAAAAAAAAACAATTTTAAAAAAGCCCAATAAAACCCGGGTTTTATTCTGGGTTTTTTCAAATCTCAGTTTTTGTTCAAAAAATAAACACTACAAGCATTAGAATACCATAGAAAAAAATAGTTATCTCTATTTTTATAATATTAATAATTAATTAGTTTAATAATTATACCAGGCAATGGCTTGGCCAATCCCCCCTACGGGGGGAGCTTAAGCTTCACTACTAAGATTTAAATTTAAAAAATAAAAAAAGCAGCCATGGTTAAATTTTTATAAATTTTCTGAAATTCGCCAATTATAATAATTTTAAAAAGGAAATCTAAACTAAATTTCCCCCCTTTCAAAATATCACGTTGCTAAAATATAGTTATAGAAGAAGATATATAAAAATAAATTTTCTGAACTTCACCATTTGTAATTCTTTGGGTTTTAAAAAATTCACAAAATTTCGATACTTATATATATTTCTGAACTTCACCATTTTGTTTTTTGATATTATAAAAGAATTATTAGAAATAACTTTGATAAAAAAAACAAAGTCATAACCAAACTAAGATAAAATTATTATTAAAATACTCAAAAAATCCCCTTCTTAAATTATAGAGTTAGTGATGATGATGATGATTAAGATAAGAACAGATCATAGTAACAGATCACTGATCGAGAATTGTGAGTACCCATGATAGCCATAACCTGTAGAAGGAGAGATGAATTATGAATCAGTATGAAAGAAATAACCTTAATTTGATACATATTTGTTGAAATTATATCATAAATATGCATTTTGAATAAAATAATGATAAGTGGCATTCATTTATTGAAAAAAAGTGGCATTTTGAAAGAAAAAAACAAAAAAAGCGGGGGGGGTCCAAATTTTACTTGAAAAAGCCCCCCTCGCCCCCAAAAAACCACGAATAAAATAGAGGGGGTTTAGGGCTGTTTTTTTTATTTGCCAACCCTGGTTTGGTGATGGAACCCCCTTCAACAGGTTATAGGAAGGAAGAGTTACTTGTCTCGGTGAAGAGGGAACGGTGGAAGAGAATGTTGTGATGCAATTAGCTGTATGTGAAGATATAGACTGCAGAGCTATCAGCACTTATATCTCTGACTCGACCCACCACTTTAGTGGCGGCCGCCCCCTGCGAGTACCGAAATTATTTGTGCTTCCTTTCGTCGGGAGTCGAATCCGACACCCAGACATAAAAATCCAAAGAGCGAGAGCACCTTGTTAGGAATAAGAGTATTACACTGGTCAACACCAACTGATTTAGGGCAATTTTGATGTGCTGAATCCAAAAATCACATTGGTTTTGCCACATTTATCGCCACATGACGTTTTTTTACGGATTTTTTTTTACATGTGTAGGTATTTGGGTATTTTATATTTATATGATACCATAATCCTTCTTAAATCTTTAAATAAACGAATTCTGAAGAGTTTACATGCGGAAATCTTTGACTAAGTGCTTTTTTTCAGGTGAATGAAATGGATTCGGCGAGAAGAAGATCTTACAAAAATAATGCTGATTTATTCTGCTACATCTGCAGCGAATACACCTTTGTTCCTAAGAAGGATCCAGTCGCAAGTTTGATAAAGCGTGCTTACCATACTTATTTTGGTATGAAACTTGACGAGTAGGATAAAGCTTGTGCGCCGCACATGGTATGTATGACATGCACCGAGTATCTGCGTCGTTGGACTAAGGACAAGAAGAGTTGTTTGAAGTTTAGAATTCCCATGGTTTGGAGAGAACCAACAATCATGGTACTGACTGCTACTTCTACGCTATCGATTTGACTAGGATCAACAGAAAGAACCGGAGCAGCCTCAAATATTCTGATCTTCATTCAGCACGTCGTCATGTAGCTCATAATGATGAAATTCCAGTACATGTCTTTACTGAACTTCCTGACATTAGTGACGAAGATTCCTCCAGTGTTGAAAAAAATGAAGGGTTTATTTTTTAGGATGATGTTCCACATCCTCTTTCTCAAAAGAGGCTAAATGATCTAGTTCGTGGTCTCAGCTTGTAAAAGTCCTCTGCCACACTGTTGGCATCCAGATTGAAGGAAAAAATATTCTCTGACAGTAATTGCATCTCCTTGTACCACAACAGACATCAAGAGTACCTCCATTTTTTATTTGAAGAGAATGACTTGGTGTACTATACAGATATTCCGCAGCTTCTGCACAAGCTTGGAATACCACAGTACCAACCCGAGTGTTCAAAGGCAGCGGCAAGCGATCTCTGAAATGTGTTCTGCTGCACAACTGCCACGAGTTTGTCTCTGTACCCCTCGTTCACTCGACTACATTGAAGGAGAAGTATGAAGCGCTGAAGTACATGCCGGAGAAAAATTGATATAATCAGCATAAGTGGTTGATTTGTGTTGATCCGAAGATGGTAATTTTTTGTTGACACAACATTGCACAAAGAATAACTGGCTTATACATGAGGAATGGGTGCATTGCAGAGCAAGTAACGTCATTAACAAGTCTCTAGTGGACTGAGACAGGATACTCTTCCCACCTCTTCACATCAAGTTCGGGTTGATCAAACAATTCACCAAAGCTTTGGACAAGGATAGTGGCTACTTTACTTACTTGTGCCACTCTTTCCAGGATTTCCCATGGAGAGGTTGAAAGCTGGCATCTTTGCCAGTCCTCAACTCCTTCAGCTCAGAGATCCAGAGTTGAAGGCAAAAAGAAGGCCAGTAACTACACAGAACGTCAGCATTATACCGACTGCTTTCAGAATTCTCGGATGCAACAGGAGCATCAAAATGCATTACTTATTCTCACATGTGGATTGGTTTCCTGAGAATCCGGGATCAAGGAGCGAAGAGCAGGCGGAGAGACTCCATTAGGACATGAAAGAGATGGAGACCAGGTATCAGGGACGCTGGGATTCAGTGATGATGGTTGATTACTGTTGAACTCTGAAGAAAGACACCCCTGCCGCTGAGCGTTCTAGGAATTCGAAGAAACGGAAATCCATGCCCTGAATTGTGAACAATGATTACCTAATATCCAATTTACATGTACTTACCTCTATCAATATCTACTATTCAATGTACACTAATCATTTTTTTATAATATTCGATTAATAAATTGTCTTAAAAAACAATGTTTTTTATCTTAAAAACCTATTTTAGATGAGAAAAATTAAAAATCAACGGAAAATGTCACAAAAATGCAATCGATTTAATAAGATCCGATTTTTTAAAAATCGACTTAACCCAAAAACGACATGTTCGGAGGAAATGGATGTCATTTTCGGATTCAGCGGTGCAAATTGTCCTAAAGTAGTTAAAAAAAACAGACGACTTACAAAGATATTTTTTGGTAACCAAGTGTTATTAAAGCGAGTTATTGTTATTTTGCAATTAATACCCATCTTTCATCTTAATGTAGGTCATTTCACGGAAAACGCCACAAAATATATATTTATTTCACTTTTCACTGCGGACAATTATTTCACTTTTCGCTTCGGAAACATAATTTACCTGTGGTTTACCGCAGTTATTTCACCTATACTGCTGACGCTTAGTTCACTTTTCACTGCAGACAATTATTTCACTTTTCAACAAGGGAACTTATTTCAGTTTTCACTGCAAATAAATATTTATCATTTTCACTGCAGAAACTTATTTCACTTTTTACTGCCGCACCCTAATTCACTATTTACTGCCTAAACCTAATTCACTTTTCACTGCGGAAACTTATTTGACTTTTCCCTTTAGACACTGATTTCAATTTATACTGCGGATACTTATTTCATTTTTTCCTGCGGACACCTATTTCACTTTTCAATGGGGACACTTATTTCACATTTTCATTGTGGATAAATATTTCACTGCGGAAATCTAATTCACTTTTCACTGCAGATACTTATTTCTTTTTCACTTTGGACACTTATTTCACTTTCATTGTTGACACTTATTTCACTGAACTTTTCAATGCGTACACTCATTTCACTTTTCAACAAAAGAACAGTTCACTTTTCTGCGGACACTTGTTTCTCATTTTCATAGCGGAGACTTATTTCAATTTTGCTGCTTACACTTATTTCACTTTTCACTTCGGAGACTTATTACATTTTTAACCAAGGGAACTTATTTCACTTTTTACTTTAGATACTTATTTCAGTTTTCACTACGGATACCTATTTCCAGTTTTTCCAGTTTTCCCTGCAGGTAATTATTTCACTTTTCATGGCGAAACCTAATTCACTGTTTACTGCGGATATATATTTCACTTCGTACACTTATTTTAGTTTTCCTTGCAGACAAGGAAATGAATTCTGACCTTGAACACATTTCAATTTTCACTACAGACACATTTCAATTTATACTGAAGATAATTAATTTAATTTTTAATGCTGAGAGTTACTTCAATTTTGGCATTCTGAAACTTAATTCACTTTTCACTGCGGACACTTATTTCACTTTTCTTCGGATACCCATTTCAATTTTAATTTCAATGCTGAGACGTATTACACTTTTCACCTCGTACATTTATTTCACTTTTCAATGCCGACACTTATTTCCCATTTTCACTGCGAACCCTTATTTCACTTTTCACAGTGGAAATTTAATTCAATTTTCACGGTGGACGAGATGTTGACAAGCTCCTCTCAGAAGAGGAAGCGGGTAGCCTAAAGACTATTGGCCTTGAGGCGAAACCCCCTACAAGTGGGAGCTAACCGCAGTATTATCTTCCTCAAAGTTGAGAGCTGGCTGGGAGAATACTCGGCCGAGGAACTTAAAAACGAAATCGAGAGGCAACACGCATGGGCAAAGGTAAGAAAAATGATCGAATTCCGCGACCACACCCATGTATTTAAGATCACCTTAGCCGCAACGGAAGGCAACGACAGACGGAACCCTGATCTTCAGTATGTGGATCCCAGGTGAAAACATAGAACAAGAGAAGTTCCAAATCATACAAATGTTCTTTGTATGCTACAAGTTGCAACAACGTTGCAACAAGGTTGTTTCTCCCCTACCTACTATTGATACTACTGCTTCACCTGACCAAACCTTAAACTCTGCACCAATCATTACTCGCCTGCCTTGACGTCCACGCCCCCCTTATCACTCCTTCTTCAAACCGCCATCACCGCGCCGCTTGGTTGACCATGGAACTCCTTCGTTCAAAGAGGTCCTTACGTGCTCGTAAAGCACTCTCCCATGAGCAGAACACGACCTCCCCTCTCACTTATCTATCGCCTTGCTACTTCGACTTATTCTTCCAAATTAAAATCAGCGCGCGAGGCTCATTCACGCAAACTTTTGTCTGAGAGCAAGATGACCCTCGGACTATCTTTCGTCTCCTCTCTCGTCTTTCCTCGCCTAGCCCCCTCCCACCACCCACTTCCCCCCATCAACCCCTCTACTCTTTTTAATTTTTTCTCTGATAAAGTTATTAACCTTCAAGCCGTACTACCTCAGTCGTCTGAACAAACCCATGCTGTTCTCCCTGAACATACTGCATTGCCGCTTAACGTCCTCACTCGGGCGTCCTCTGAGGAAGTAACTGCCCTGATCTCACGCTCTAACAAATCTGGATCCCTTAATGACCTCTTTCCACCCAAACTCCTCCACCAAATTCTCCCTGCTGTCCTCCCACTGATTCTTTATCTCATTAACACTTCTCTTGCCACAAGGGTGGTTCCCTCTTCCTTCAAACATGCCTTAATTCGTCCTATCCTTAAAAAAAACACACCTTACCCCCTCTAAACCATCTAATAATCGCCCTATCTCACAGCTTCCATTCCTCTCTAAGGTCTTCGAGAGAGTGGTTATCTCTCGCCTTAATGATCATATTTCTAACTGCAATATCGATGAAATGTACCAGTTAGGGTTCAAAGCGAAGCACTCTGCTGAACACGCTCTTCTTAATGTTTCAGACGGTTTACGTAGAACAGCCGATAGGGGTTGTACGTCCATTCTAGTCCTCCTAGACCTTTCCCCTGCTTTCGACACCATCGACCACACTGTCCTCTTTGATTGTCTTCACACTTTCCTTGGTCCCTCGGGCACTGTACTTGATTGGTTCCGGTCATACCTCTCCTCCCGCACTCATATTGTGGCGCTCGATAACCTCTCTTCCGAGCTAGCGCTCATTCATTTTGGAGTGCCTCAGGGCTCAGTCCTTGGTCCCCTCCTTTTTCGCCTCTATTTACTTACTCTTGGCTCCCTTCTTCGTGATTTGGGCCTGTCCTTCCACCTCTCTGCTGATAAAACTCAGATATACCTTTCCTCATCCCCTGTGTCCTTCTCTCAATCAATTACCAAGCTCCTTTCAGCCTACACCTCCATAAATGAATGGCTGTCTGCCAACTTTCTCAAATTTAACCACGATAAAACTGAAGTTCTCCTTGTTGGTACCGCTTCGATGATAGAGAAATCTAAAGCTCTCTTCCCCTCCCTTAACCTTGGGGAAACCAATGTCACCTTGGTGTTATTTTTGACGAGCAACTTTCGTTTAAACCGCACATCCATCGTTTCTCAAGTCTTTCCTCGGTTTCCTCCGCAACTTCTCACGTGTTCGATCCCATTTTAATCGATGAAGCCTTCAGACTGTAATTCATGACTTAGTCACCTCACGCTTAGACTACTGCAATTCTCTTCTAGTGAATCTTCCTTCTTGGTCACTCTGTTACAGGAGCTACACTGGTTACCTATCGGCTTCCGTACCCACTATAAAATTCTTCTCATCACCTACAAAGCCCTAAACCTCGAGGCTCCACCTTATCTCCCATTTGCCCTCTCACGGCGTCAAACCCCTCGGGCACTCCGGTCTAACCTCGCTCCCATCCTGAACTCCTCGTTCTGCCCTGTGCTCGATGGGTGGCCGTTCCCTCTCAGTTTGTGCTCCTAGATTCTGGAATGCTCTTCCTGCTGAAGTCGGATCCTCTCCCTCCCTTGCTACTTTTAAACGTCTCCTGAAGACTCATCTCTTCAGGATTGCCTTCTCTTCCTTGTAAACTTTCTCTACACTCGCTACACAACCTGCGCTCTGGGAGGGCTAACAGCCCTGAAGGGCGCATTATAAATACCTATTATTATTATATTATTATCGACGAACTGCTCTGAAAAATAGAAAGTGTGGTGCAGTGAAGCGCCACAAAAGGTCACGGATGTGACAAATACAAGAGCACCCAGAAAAAGTGCATAAACTGTAAGGGCAACCATAGGACCAAGGCCCTAAATTGCCCGAAGAGGAAAGAGAGTATAAAAGGAAAGAAGAGGAAGCCAAAAAAGCGAAGCAAGCCACATACGAGAGAGCCGCCAAGAAAAGTGACGAGATGCCACCACCGAGGGCATCTCCGTCAAAAATCAAGATAACAAACGACTTGATCACGAGGATCTTCATTTGCATTTCGCTTGCAAGTGTTGCGAACGCAGTAAAACCTAATTGTTACAACGAGGTTTTAAATACATTGCTGAAGGCAAATAACCTGCCATCAGTTATTATGCCCGCAAAAACTGAATGCTCCTAGGCATTCAAAGAATATGTGATCCAGAGCAAATAACAGATTAAATGTTGACTCGAGGCGACAATTGAAGCGCCCTCTTCGGAAGAATCCAAAGAGGAAGAAGAAAAGGAAGAAGGTGAAGAAACAACCTCTTCGGATAGAGACGAGTGCCGGTGCACTCGTACTAGGGCGACGAAGAGTAGGTAAAAACTCCAAGTCCCCCTAGGAAGAACGAAAATCCTGGACACGCGAAAGCTGTCAACGAGGCTAAGAAGAAGAAGGAAAATAAGAAGAAACACCGGTAAAATAATACGACACCATGCAAAGAAACATACTGAATATACTCAACATCAACACCAACGGCTAGATGACAAAGATGACTTTTCACGGAAACGTAATCTGGCAGAATGATGCGTATGTCATCTTGATTTCAGAACACGGGATCAACACGCATAATGAAGAAATGAAAATTTGGAATTACGATGTGTTGATCACAAATTATTCGTAAGAGCGGTACGATGGAGCCAGTATTGCGATTTAAAACGGGATAAAATACAAGCAAATCAGAAATATTGAAGAATCCTATCTCGCGATAGAGGTCGAACTCGACACAGGAAAGATGGTCACAGCCCCCGGGATTGGAAGGAGCTTGAATACTTTGCTGGATAGAAACATCGTCCAGCGAATTGGCCCCAACTTTACCACCTTTGTTATAGGAAGGAGTGCCACGAAACCAGACACATGTCTGGTCAATCGTCAGCTACCCTTCAACTACTACATTGAACCAGTCCAGGTACCATGTAATGATCATATAGGGATCCTACTCACCATCAGTAGGGAAAGTATACAAGCCCCAGCCGTAGTGAGGGAAAAATGCAAAAAAGCAGACTGGGCACGAACTTCTCGACGTGCTCCATCATTCCGACAGAAGGTCCCAGAACAATCAGGGCTAACAAAGTTAAACTACGAAAATGCCATCCAACATCATAGAGGGAATGAGAAGAATATTTAACGCCTGTCTTAATACAGGATACATTCCTGATGCATTCAAGATGGCTAAGATGATTTTCTTAGCCAAGCATGTGAAAGGTCTGGTAAGGAAAGATCCTCCCCCTCCCTTCTCTTCTCACTGCGGATAGTTCTTTCACTTTTCACTGTGAATATTTATTAGACTTTTCACAACGGAAACCTAATTTACCTTACATTTTTTCACTTTCAATGCTGGCACTTATTTCACTTTTCACTGCCTACACTTATTTCACTTTACAACAACGAAACATTTCATTTTTCACTACAGACATTTATTTTTCTTTTCATACAAACACTTATTGGTAATACTCCAGAAAGCGTGCTCGGTTACTTTCGATCTTTTGTCCTATATTGATTCGTCCTTTTTCCCAATATGTTGCGCAAATGTTATATAGTGTATAGCAGTTTCACTAATTAAGGCGAATAAATTCCTAATTTGAAGTGAATTTCGTAATGTAGATTTCGCCCCCATAATCCCCTTTAATTGTGAGAGGTTGCACCCCAAACCCTCAGCTATTTTTAAGTAAACTAGTAGTATTTTGAATTCGAAAGACCAGCATTAGATTCAAATTCAAAGGCGATTGCCACATTGTTTTTATGCCGTGATTCTTGACTTCAGACATATAAGCCTCGCCCACGAATGTTATTTAAATCAATCATATTTTCTTTAACATTGAATATAAAATGTCAATATCCTATTTTAATTCAGAAAAAAATTCACTTCGAAAAGATATAATACAATATGATGCGATTCTAATTAACAATGTGGCTTCTAACATGGCTGCCAATATTTTTTTCGTCATAACATCATAATTAGTAAGTTGCCCGCCTTAATTAGTGCAACTATTATATAGTGTATATCTTTGCGCATTTATTTTTATAAAAAAAATATCTTTAAGAAAGCGCCCGCAAAAATCGAAAGCGGGCATTAACCGAAACATATTGGGAAAGAGGATGAATCAATATTGGACAAAAGGTCGAAAGCGACCGAGAGCGCTTTTACGAGTATTATCGATTTATTTTCAATTTTCACTGACTACACTTCTCACTGCAGAAACCTAATTCACTTTTCACTGCCGAAACTAATTTACTTTTCACTGCAGAGATTTATTTCACTTTAGACTTCGGACAATTATTTCACTTACAACAAGGGAACTTATTTCCCATTTGACTGTGGATATTTATTTCACTTTTTACTGAGGGCAATTATTTTCCATTTTCACTGCGGACACTTATTTCACCTTATAATTTGGACACTTTTTTCACTTTCACTGTTTACATTTATTAATTTTTCACTCCGGACAATAATGTCATTTTTCAACAAGGGAACTTATTTCAATTTTCACCGGGACACTTATTTCCTATTTTCACTGCAGACACTTATTTTACTTTCGCTACTGACAATTTTTTTACTTTTCACTGACCACATTTAGTAGAACTTTCACTTCAGACACTTATTTCACTTTATACTACGGGAACCTAATTCACTTTGTACTGCAGATACTTATTTCATTTTTCACTTCGAACTCTTATTTCATTTCAATGCTGAGACTTTTTTGCACTTTTCTCTGCCGACACTTCATTTACTTTTGATTGGTGAGACTTATTTCACTTTACACTGCGGACACTTATTTCATTTTTCACTGTGAACACTTATTTCAACTTTCAACAAGGGAGCATTTCACTTTTCACTGCTTATATTTTTTCACTACGGACATTTATTTCTAACTTTTACTTTGACACTTATTTCACTTTTCACTACGGAAACCTAATTTACTTTTCACTGCGGAGATTTATTTCACTTTAGACTTCGAATAATTATTTTACCTTACATTTTTTTCCCTTCACTGCCTACACTTATTTTACTTGACAACAACGAAACTTATTTCATTTTCACCTCAGACATTTATTTCTCTTTGTACTACGAACACTTATTTCTCATTATCCCAGCAGACACTTACTTTCGACCCAAAAACGTATTTCACTTTTCCCTGCGGACATTTATTAAACTTTTGACAGCAAAACCTAATTAATTTTTCACTATGGAGATTTGTTCCATTTTACACTTCGGACAATTATTTAATTTTCACTGCTGCTACTTATTTCACTTTTCACTGTAGAAACCTAATTCACTTTTCACTGCGGATACTGATTTTACTTTTTACTCCTGCAACCTAACTTAATTTTCACTGAGACCACTTATTTCACTGTTCACATCAGACTCTTAATTTCACTTCCACTGCTAACACTTTTTCTCTTCTCTCTGTGGACATGTAATTTACTTTTAACTGGTGAGACTTATTTCACTTGGGACACTTATTTCGCTTTTCACTACTGAGACTTATTTCGCTAGGGACACTTATTTTGTTTTTCACTGCGGACACTAATTTACTTTTTATGCTAACATTTATTTAGTTTTCACTGATCACATTTATTAGAATTTTTACTGCGGACACTTATTTCACTTTTCAATGCAGACATTTATTGCAATTTTCACTACCGACACTTATTTTCCTATTTACTCTGCATAGTTGTTTAACTTTTCAGCAAATACATTTTCTTACTACAGGGAGCCTTTGAGATCTCCCTATCTACTATTAAACTTAATATCTTATAGAGATATAATCACTATCTAACAATACCACCCTCCTGCCGCGGTTATTTCAACAAGCAAATTTTCCTACTACGGAGACAATTTAGGATCTTTCCGTACCTTAGGGCATGAAAATATGCTAAATAAAATCAGTGACTCATTTCCCATTTTCGTGTTCTAAGAAACTTTAGTTTTATAGCCATTCAAACTAACAGTCTCTTTTTAGCTTGAGACCATATGTGGCCCAATTATTATCTTTTCCAACTTCTCCAAGAGTCAAAATTGGCCCATTTTAATGCAAACGACGACCTCTGAGGAAGGATGTTTCCTAAGTTGTTTGCTTGACGTTAAGTAGGAGGTTAATTTGGGGTAAGTGCTATCGTGCTTCTGATTAGAAAAAGGCGAGTGTACCCAATTAGAAAGCGATAGAAAGAGCTGAAGCTGTCACGGCACTGGGAGATAGATCTACAGGAACAGTCGCGGCGCAATAGCACACAACTTCTAGGGTTTCCTCGGCTGTCCCCCGTCTTCTTTGTCAGACTGCCCTGAGAGCTCACCTGATTCTTCCTATGAGGTCCTTACGACTCTTTAGCAAAATCATATGTTCGCTTATTCTCTGCAATATCTAACTGCCCAGGAATCCAGGAGAGCAGAAGATAATCTCGATATCCGCCTAGCTAGCGGCAACCATGGCGTCACAGATACCACAAACGAGGGGTACGGAGATTACAATGCCTCAAAAGCACTCTGGACGCTTTGTGAGTAGCTAATGATCAAAATCCGGTCTTGAGCGCCGCTGATTTTGAACAGAGGGGATACGGTGGGAAAACCGACCCCACCCTGGGACTTGGAGGTATCCGTTTACAGTGGCACGGATCTAGCGTGATACAACTGTACTCCTAAAATGTCAAAAGTTATATTTCCTTAGCTGTGGAAGCTTTGGGAGCAGAGGCGTGTCGACAAATAATAAAACGTGGTACCCTGCACTGTGGCATCCTGGGCAGAACCGGAGATGGCAACGCCACAAGAGCTACACCTAGCTCCCGAAGGAGGTTCCGAGCCCTAAACTCAAAGGGCTAAGGGTGTGACTGACGTCTCTCTGCGGCATAATCACATTTGGGATTGGAGGCAGGTACAATGAGAGCCGTTGGCGACCTAAGAAAGCGACGGGTTCGTGAGTACGAACGCAAAATGCACGGTGTATGGCGTAGAGTGAATGAATTTTTTTCTGGCATCGATAGGTAGGCTCTCAATGGGCAACGTGTGGAAGGTACCGATCGCCAGACGAAGACCGGTATGGTGGAACGACTCTACCTTCCGCAATACACGCTCTGCTGCGGATGGGCAAAACTAGCATCGGTAATTAAGCTTCGAACGAACAAAGAAACGTTAGAAAAGTAAGGCAGTAGCAATATCAGCACCCCAAGTGCTGAACGTCACTGAACGAAGAATGTCCATGCCGCGGGTAAAAAAGAACCTAAGACTGCGAATATCAGTCTCCCGGTGACGCTGCAGCGGTAGGCTTATGGCACCGAAATTGTAAGATTTAATAGGCCCAGTGAGAAACTCCACAAATAGACTCTTAGGGGATCTAGAAAATACTAAAAGGCTAAGCCTACTCACTGACCGCGAAAAACTTGAGAAGTTTTTGCTTGCCCCGATTGAGTATGCCATTTTGAAGAATAAAGTTATATTTTTTGCCACAAGTACTTTTCTTGCTCCTATCACGAAAACACCTTCAGTAAACCCAGCCTATCAAATATCAAAGCCAGCGGTCAAACGAATTTTCCTCTACCTCGAAGCCTACTACAAGAACGCTTGGCGCCCCTATACTCTCTGACTCGCTATTAACATTGAGCACCTTCAAACTGGCTACCTCGAGGTCTTTAAACTCTTACGTATTTAAAAACCTCGAGGACCTGCCATAAGGCGTCGTTCGAAAACAAGATCAAGAAAACTGCGAATTCACCACTTCCAAGCGAGACCCGTTGAGAAATAGTTCCGGGTAAGTGCGGAGCCGTGGAAGACGGAAGAAGTGCACTACTTTACTATTGGACATAGCGACGTGCATTGAATGGTTGCGGAGAAGCATCTCGGCTAGATAATGAGGCGAAAGCGGTCGCAAAAGACACCGCTACGGACACTGGACCCGAGATTGCGATCTTGTTTTTCTGGAGATGGAAGAGGGTCCTGTGAAAACTTGCCTCGTACCCTTTTGACTCTCTTCCAGTCAGGAAGAGTGGCTGGCGTGCTTCAAAACATAGGGAACCTAGCCCTTGCTCGGTGAAATTAACCGACGGCAAATTATTCTGGCGGCGCTTATAGGCATATCGCTTCAGCCTGCTGGCTGTCTCACATTTGACCGACCACCAAGGAAGCGGACAGCGTGCAGAACGACCATATGTTCTAGAAATAGTAGTTAAGCCCACGCTCTACCACCACTGAGGTGGTTTTTCAGGTGGTAGCGACCAAGAAAATGATGGTTGAATGGGAAAGTGATCACTAGCATAAAGATCATCGACCACCTCCCACCCAAAATCAGGGATAGATCGAGACAGGAAAATGAAGCGTTTCTCGGGCAGTGATGCGTAAACTCAAATTTAGGACATACGAGGGATCTTCAAAAAACTTTAGTACAGGCCTTTAATTTAAATGATTATGGGAAATTTTCAAGTCAAAACATGTTTCATCATATCTTTGGTTTGTGCTGAGCCCTGCAAAACCGCCATTTATTCCTCTAACGCATTTCGGGTAGCAAGTAACTACTTACAAGAAATTAGCTTTTTTTTATCCTAAGTGAAAACTTCGAAAGAGCTCTGTAACTATGTCATGGAGAGAGCAGCGTATGTCAATTTAGGGTGCATAGACGGGCCGAAATTTTTGCTCACTGCAGGCCTCCCGCAGGTGGGAGGGTGTCTGTTCCCCACACTCTACTCGATTTACACCGCAGATGTCCCAGCCCTTGCGAACCACAATGACCTTAACATTCAATTCGCCGATGATTTCAGCCAGGTAATCACTTGTCCATGGAGGAATGAGCCTATGAATCAATAAATAGTGCCGAAAATAAATGCTGCAAAGCTCAAACGGACTAGCCCGCAGCTAAATTCAAGGACGGGTAAAAAAAATATAGACATCTGGAGAATATACAAAAATATAGCTATGAAATTAAGATCAATAGAATGGAAGTACAAGAATTTAAAACCATTAAGGGGTGTAAAAGGATATAAAAATAAACTATTGAGAACTCGACAAAGGATAAAAACATAAACTATAGATGGATCAACAATAGATACAAGAACAGAGAATATAAAATCATGAAACAATATATTAAACTTTGGCTAAAATATTAGATTCTTCTAAAAATTTAAAAATTATATTCACACTTAAAGAAACATGAATCTCAGACAAGATACCCCGCAGAACCTGTTGGGTGGCCATCTGCCCAGTAATGAAAGGAAGACCCTCCTCCTAAGATTTCTCAAAAGGGGACACTCGGCAAAGATGTGAAGGATGAACAGCTGCACCCTGCACAGGATGCACAAAGGTGGGGGCTGCCCATTCATCAAGTGCCCATGAGTGAGGCGGCAATGGCCTATCCTCAGTCAGTACAAAATATCCTCCAGTCTACGTGGCCTCATGCTACGTGGCCATAGGAGGACTGAAGGTTTTATGGAATGGAGCTTGGTGGGAGGAAGCTCACCCCACATATTTTGCCATAAGCCAACTACATATTCGGTGATGAGGGGATAGACATCACGAAGTGGGACTGGGGCTGATGGGGGTGTCCCCAATGATGCCGCCTCCTTGGCCTGCAGCATCCGCCCTTTCATTACCTAGGATGCCTTCGTGACTGGGACCCAGCAAACAGAAATCTTATGAATAGGAGAAAGATAAAAAAAGCCACCGCTGGATCTTTGGAACCAGCGGATGGCTAGAACCAAAAGCTCTCAGTGCCTCCAGAGAACTAAGGGAGTCAGAGCAAATCGTAAGACAACCAGATGGCATAGGAGCAATAACAAAGAGTGCAGCAAGAATGGCAACAAGTTTTGCTGTGAAAACAGAAGTGCACTTGGTAGGCGAACCAATGTTGTCTGAGATGGGAAGACAGCAGCAGCTCCAACTCTGTCCGATGACTTGTAACTGTCAGTGAACACAAAGGTGCTAGGCCGATGGTGGGAGGAGTGTTAATCATACATGGTTCTCAAGGCTACAGGCAAGAACTGATCCTTGGGCCTACCAGTAAGCCCCTTGCATACCACTACAGGTGGTATGAGCCATGGGGGAATTTTTGGTATTGAAAACGGAATAACAGAAAACTCCATTAGACGTCCTGTGTACTCGGCCATGCGCAGAGCAAAGGGGCGAGCCAGGGATGGAAATCTATCATATGAGGCCACTGTTGGCAAATTGAACGTGGACTCATATACTGGCAACCATGGTAATTGCTCAAGTCTAAAAAGATATTTGGGGTTAGACTTGAGCCTGTGAAAAGGAAGAAGAAGAGCCCCGTTCTCTGTATAGAGACTCCACACAGGAGGGGGGGGGACTTGAAGGCTCCAGAAGCCAGGCGCACACCCTGGTTACGCACAGTATTTAATTTTTCAAGGATGGACGGCGAGGCAGAGGAGTACACCTGTGACCCATAGTCCAGCTTTGACAGGACCAATGTTGAATACATAAGTCACAGGGTGCGTCGATCACTTCTCCAAGAAGTGTGTGACAGTAATTTCATTATGTCCATTCTCTTCAGACAAAACCTTTCAAAGCGTCCAAATGAGGCCTCCAAGAAAGCGCCGAATCAAAGACCCCGCCTAGAAATCTGAAATGGGGCTCAAAGGTGACAGGGACTCTATAGAGTGACAAATGGGGAAGGTCCCATGTCACCGATCTATGATTGTAAAATTGGACAGCCTTGGTCTTTACTGCGGAAAAGCAGAAGCCCTTGGAAGAAGCATTATAAGCTACGGTATTTATAACCCGCTGTAGCTTACAGATGACAAATAAAAGTCTAGGCAATGAAGAGAGAAGCGAGAAGTCATCCACATATAGAGTTGAGGAAATCTCAGCTGGAAGATTTGCAATAATGCTATTGATGGCCACAAAGAAGCAGGTGACACTGAGGACACTTTCCTGTGGCACACCCTCAACTTGCTCTATGGGCTCTGATAAGGCATTTCCAACTTTTACACGTAGTGTGCGCCACATGAGGAATTGCTCGACAAACTTGGGGAGAAAGCCCCACAGGCCCCAATCATGGAGTTGCTTAAGGATACCACGCCTCCAAGTGATATCATATGCTTTCTCAATATCAAAGAAAACAGCAACAGAATGCTGCCTCTTGAAAAAGCATCTCTTATACAAGACTCCATTCTCACAAGCAGGTCAATGGTACTCTGTTTTTTTCTGAACCCTGATTGAGAGGGAGATATAAGATGGTTTATCTCCCAAAACCAAACGAGTCTTGTATTTATCATCCTCACAAACAAATTACATGGACAACTAGTAAGGGCGATGGGGTGGTAATGGGTGTGTTCCGTCCCATCCTTTCCTGGTTTTCAGAAAGGTAAAACCACAGCCTCTCTCCACATAGAAGAGAAGCAGCCCCTAATCCAGATGAAGTTATAGATGTCCAGCAAATGTGAGAGGAGGGATGGATGCACATTTCTAATCATATCATAGGAAATTCCATCCGATCCGGGTGCAGTAGATCCATAGTGCTTCAGTGCATTATGGAGCTCATGGATATAAAAGAGCAGGTTATAAGGCTCATAATCCATGTTAGGCTTTATAAAGTTAATAGGATGTTGCTCCTGTTTGAGCCTAAAGCGCTGGAATTGGATAGAATAGTTGTCTGGGCTTGAAATATTAGCAAATGATCCTGCCAAAACATCAGAAGTATGGGCCAAGTTTCCTAACAGTTCTCCGGCCTGAACAATGTTGGGAGTTGTAAAGCCATTGGATTTCCCCAATAGCTCTTTGACCCTCTTCTAGATTTTGTCTACAGGGGTCTGCCTACTTATCGACGCGATGTAACCATCCAACGAGGTCTTTCGAGCTCGTCTAAGGGTGCGTCGCCGTGCTGCCCTTGCTCGGTTATGAGCAAGTTTCTTTACCATCGTGGGGCACCGATAGTAACGTCGGCAAGCCTGTTTACATTCAGTAACAACTCTCGAGCATTCAATAGACCACCGGGGCAATTGTGGACCACGAGCAGTTAAGCCGGCGAGCGGGATGGAGGAATTAGCTGCATAATTGACATGGGCTAGAAGATCATCAATAGCCACTTCAATATCTTCATGAGGGAATGACCCATAATGGCTCGAGAGGTGCCTGAACTGAAGCCAGTTTGCTTTTTTTGTATTCCATCTTTTGCTAGGTAGTGAAGGACTATATGTACATGGTGTTATTACAATGGGGAAGTGATCACTGCCTCACAAGTCAGGATCCACTGCCCAGTCAAAATCAGCTCTACAGTTTGGTGAACAGAGAGACAAGTCCACACATGTAAAGCTGTTCGTCTGGATGTGAAATGATGTGTGGCTGCCATCGTTAAGAAAGCAGACATCATTAGTGCCCAGAAATCTCTCAATAATATTTCCTCTAGGGTTGTTATCATGGTAAAGGGAGGAGGGAGTTGATAAATTAAATTAGCTAACTTTGTAGCTAAAACAGCTGTATCTCTTTCCTCGCCAGGAGGAAGATACAGCGAACAGACCGAATAATGTCGTCTGGAAAACAGGCGGACAGCAACCGCCTGCAGGTCTGTGTTAAGAGAGAGAGAGAGCTGGTTGTGGGGAACCATGTTGTTAACAAAAAGAGCAGAACCAAGAATTTGTTCTCTGGGGTTCTTATAATACCCCACAAAACCCGAAATGTTGGGTACTCTGAGATCACTCAAGCAAGTCTTCTATAAAGCAATACAATCGGGATTGTCATCCTTAAGCAGGAGCTTGAACTTTTCCCATTTAGGGAAGAGACCTTGGAGGTTCCAATGAATAATTGGAAATGTTGTAACCGTTTAAGCATAACGGTAGATTTCTTCCTACCCTTAGGGGTAGGAGATTTTGGATTTGAACTACCAGCGGAAGTAGTTCGTGTCATACTAGCCTTAGGCTTGGAGTATGACAAAGTAGGCATCGGAAGCTTGAGTTTTGCCTTTGTTTTTTCTTTAAGAGGTGGCGCATCAGATTTTTATAAGTGGCTGTTAGAGAGAACTGTCTCCAATGGAGAAGCAGAGATGGAAGCAACTCTAGGGGTCAGTTCAGGTGTCGAGGGAACAGACGATGGTGACACAGCTGGGGGTATTGGTTGGGATGGTAGAGACGATGGTAGTAGCGAGGACATCGGCAAAAGTTGTGAATTCGATGCTGATAGAGAAGGATGTGGAGTCGGTTTTTGAGAGTCATCCTCAGATGAGGGGCGTAACCTCCACAACAGCTGGCTCCTGGGAAGGGGCAAAGGTTAGTTCCTCCTCATTCAGGGATTGAAAGAATTCCAAAGCAGTATCAACAAGGGGGCTGGAGTGATAACTGGCTTTGGAGCTGAAGAAGAGCTTGGTCCTTTAGGGGCAGGGTGAATGTCCAGAGGTGGAATGGATACCACCCGAGGACCAACATGATCAACATCCACATGTTCTGGAGCGGTAACAAGGTGGTTAACCACCCTTGGGGAACCAGGAGAGGATGGAAGATTCCTCTTCTTGTTGGTAACCTCAAAAGCACTGTTATGTGCTGACCAAGAGTGTTCATCACGAGGATATGTAAGTTTAGGACGGGGAGGACTTTTTACCTGATCAGGGACAAAAGACCAAGTAGGAGGTCTCTGGCTTCTCCCTTTCTTTGTCCCGGTAGAACGCAGAGCATCAGAAAAGCTCACACCAGGTTAGACATACATCTCCTTTACTCTTCTTCTGGCCTCTTTAAAACTAACGCTGTTCTTGTTTCTAATGGCAATGACTTCTCTCTCATAGAGAAAGAAAGTGCATTGCTGTGATGTTGCAGGGTGTTCTCCACCACAGTTAGGGCACCACGGTTGTTTAGAAAAGGGCGTCCCGTGATAATCCGATCCACAATTCACACACAACCTTGCCTGTTTACAAAACTTGCATACATGGCCAAAGCGTTGGCAATGGAAGCATCGTCGTGGGTTTTCAACGTAAGTCTTGACTAGGATGTTAAGATAGCCAGCCTTAACGTACTTGGGCGGTTCCAATCTGTTGAAGGTCAGGATTATGGTGGCGGTAGGTAACCTAGCGCCATTAAAAAATCTGGAAATGCGGTTGACACTTACAACCTTCTGATTGGTAAGTTTTGATACCAGCCTGCCAACATCGTAATCTATTAACTCTCTCGATCGGATAACACCTTTACTGGTGTTAAATGTCGGGTGCGAAGCAGAGGACATGTCTACGGAAGCTAAAGACTGTAGGGTCTTAATCCGCTGATGCTGTTCGCTTGATTTCGCCTCGACTATCAATGCGCTATCATTACGTGGCCTCATTTGGGCAGGTTCGCCACATTTCTCAACAAAATCCTCGTAGACGTCGAAGATTTCAGCCTTACTAAGAGGACTATCGTTCGCTTTCAAGACTAAAAATCGGTCGTAATCCAACTCAGGGTCTACTTCTGACCCCAAAGGATCAAAGCGTCTACTGTCAGGTCCAAGGCACGATGACCAGATACCTCGGGTCTCTGTCTCTGGGAGTTATGTTTGTTAAATTTACCCATATAAGTATATATTTTATTATGGGCTGCCCCTGGAGCCGAGAGCATTTACCAAATCGTCATCGTGAGTCCGAAGAGAGCCCATACAGCCCAGACGGGGTAACCCGGTCCCCGACTCCCACTGTCGTTTTAAAAACAGCGGAGCCGCATAACTGAGATTCTCTGGACTGCGGTGCTAAGACCGTCCAGAAACAAAATGACGACCCGGGCAAACAAACTTCATCTGAGACACGGTCCTGCAGACGATGCCCACCAGTAAGCGCATCTGTCGACCCGTATAGAGGCAAAATTAAGAAAAGAAGGAGAAGAGGCTAAGCTGTGGCCGGACGGGGCGCCGAGTCCCGTCAGCACGGCGGCCAGGAAGGCAGATCATCTCGCCGCTTACAGGGAAGAGAATTGGTACAGAAGACGAAGTAGGGGTTAGCAGAAGGAGGAAAAAATGCCAAGCTGGTGCCGGACGGGGCGCTTAATCCCGTCAACACGGCGGCCAGGAGAGAAAATTGCCGTGCCCCTTACGGGGAATGAGCCTATGCAAGCTCGAATGACGGCAGCGGAATTCGAGAGATTAAACATCTACGAGGCACAATGGAAGATTCGAACGAATCAAGAAAAGTTCAAAGTAGTCCCCATTGGCAGGAGACTACTACATGATGTCAGGGTGGAGGATAGACGCTATCCCTACACCAGGGAGTGCAATGTACTTGGTATGAAGATTACTTCGTTCGGGTACAGGAAGTACGTCGCAGATAGAACCTCCAAGGCCTGAGATGGAGTCAGAACTCTGTACATGTTCAGAGATTTCCTATGAAAGCAACAAGAAAAAGATCTACACTGCTCTTGTAAGATATACGACGCTGTACCCCGCTCCCGCCATCTCTTGTGTCGCGAAGACACGGAAAGGGAGACTACAAACGATGCAAAATAAATGCGTGTACCTAAGTACAGGTACACGCAGGTGAGATAGAATATAGCAAGAAGAGCTGCACCTGGAAGCGGGGATAACTCCCATTAACAAAGTCATAGAAAAACGGACACGGAATATGCAGGAACTGGTTAATCGAGAAATGAATGAGGAAATCATTCAAATGATTAACCGGAACAGAAGAGCTGTATGTCGTGCCAGATTTCCAAGCTCTGCTAACCTATTGGCTGTCGGAGCCAAAGTGCCGTTCTACGCATAAAAGAAATGTATATTTACCATCGAATGTGACAACAAACCAATTAAGACTCAATATCTCCGAATTATGAAAAATCATTAATTTTGACCAATTAGCATTAGACAAGACTCATCAAACCAAACATGACACGAAGAAAGAAGAAAGAACATTGAGTTTATGAAGACAAATGGCTTGAACGCCATAAAAAACTATAATCAACAATAAGAAAATAATGGAAGCGATAGGCTTGACCACCAGGCATCTAGCATCTCTTTGCACCCTCCCACACTACTTTCTCTCTTCACCACTTGTCTATATTCATCTATCTACCTACACACCCTTTTTTACCCGACATACACCTACTGACTTACAACAATTCACAGTTTTTTTTCTATGTATGGAAAAGCAAACCTTTAAGATCAGAGCTGTTATCAATTTTTTAACAAAATTGATTGGAAATCCTCTGCTATTGTCGATTCTCTGCAGCATGTTTATGGGGAGTTTACACTACATAGAAACATTGTGTTGAGGTGGCTGAAACGTTTCAAAAAGGAAGAAAAGATCTTAATGACAACGAGAGAGAAGGGAGCCCATCCACATTAACAAATGCAGAAAAGGTGGCGGCCGTTTAAAATCTTCTAGGGGAAGATTGCAGGATTAGCGTTTAATTTATGGTAAAAGAAGTCGATATTTCCCAAGGATCAGTATAGGCAATTTTAATGGAGCATCTTGATCTCAGCAGGCTTTTTGCCCGTTGGGTACCGAAAGAGTTGCGGGATGTTCCATCATGACAATGCTCCAGCCCATTTTTCACGGATAACAAGAGAAACCTAGAGGCAATTTCGATGTCAAATTATACTCCATCCACCCTATAACACTGATCTTGCCCGCTTGGACTATTTCTTGTTTCCATCTTAAGAAACATTTAAAAGGAACAAGATTACAATCGATCGCAAAATCAAGACGTGAAATCAAGACATGGTGCAATTCGAAAAGCCAGAAGTTCTTCAGAGAGGAAACTTGTCAGGTCGAAACATCGCCTTCAGAAATGCATTGACCTAAATACAAACTATGCTGAAAAACATTAATGACATTTGTGATGTTTTAATTTTTTAAATTATTTCTTTCATTTTGCCGCAAGATTTTTTGAAGATCACTCGTATATCTCCACCTCATTGATCATGTCAGCAATGTTGTTGTTTTTTGGGGGGAGCCTATCTGGCGACTGCCAAATAGGGCAGTCACCATACTCAGCACAGACTAATATTAAGCTATGTTAAAACTAAAAAAAAAAATATTTAAAAATCGAAAAACAACGATTAAAAGAGGACAAAGACAAAGGCTAAAAAAAAGGGAAAAACGGCAACAAGAATGAAGCGCGCTCCGGCGTTGGGGGTAAGCCGGCGCAGGAACATGCAACTTACAACAAACAGACAAATAAAGTGGAGGAGGCCAGCGTCCTCCAAAAAATTCAAAAGTCAGCAAGTTTGTGTGTATCAACCAGACCTGAGTACAAAGGACAAGCGGTAGCGACTCCGCACGTCCCGGTACCGGTACCGGTAACGTGCGCAAAGCTAACCCAGACTGAGACATTCAACAATAATGTGCTACACAGTGTGGACAACAACGCATTCGTCAAAATAAGGTGCAAGCGAGCACTCAGAAAAATCGCGGTGCGTCACGCGAGTGTATCCAATTCAGAGAGGACAGAAAGCAACCTAAAACCGTCGCGGCATTGGGGGGTCGGTCCACGGGAGCAGTCACGGCGCAATGGCAAGACACTAAGTTCCCTTCGACCGTCTCCCATCTTCTTTGCAAAGCAGCCCGGAGAACTGCCTGTAATCCTTACATGTAATCGGTGTGATGAAGAGCGAAATGCTGGTCCGGTCGCCCATTCCTCGGGGACTCTTTGTCGCACTAATTCACTGCAATTCATACATATCCAGGAACCCAGCAGAAGATAATCTCGAAGTCCACCCGGTTCGCCAAAACCGTGGTGTCACGGATATCGCAAACCAGGGGAGACGGAGAGTCTAATGCCCCGTTAGCACTCAGGGCGCTTTTTGAGGTGCTATAAATCACAATCCGTACTCCGAACCAGGCACATCGCGTTATCGCCCGTAGCGAGGGGTGTATTTCAACCAGCTCGGCCGTGAAGACAGACGCAGCGCCTGGCAGAGACGCGCTGACTTGAAACAGAGGGGATACTGCGTGGAAACCGACCCCCTCTTGGGACTCAAAGCCATCAGTATACATTTGCACGGTTCCAGTGTGACACGAATTGTGCTCCATAAAGGTCGAACGCAATACTCCAGGCACTGTAGAAGCTTTGCGGACAGAGGCGTAGCGACAAATAGTCAGAGGTGATACCCTCCAGAGTTGAGTCCTGGGTAGAACCAGGGTCAACACCGGCCTGAGAGCTATAGCGAGCTCTCGAAGGAGTTTGATAGCCCTAAACTCAAAGAACTTAGGGAATGACTAGCGTCTCTCGGTGGCATATGCGCCGTCGAAATCAGCTGAGATGCAGTGAAAGCTGTTGGCAAATGAGGGAGACGCCAGACTCGCGCATAAGGCTGAATAATGCATTGTGCGTGACGCAGGTCTAGTGGCATCTCTCCAGCATCAACAAGTAGGCTCTCAATTGGAGGGATGGGAAAAGCACCGGTAGACAGGCGAAGGCCGATATGGTGGATCGAGTGCACCTTCTGCAATACGCGTTTGGCTGCGGATGCATAAATTGGCATCCCTAGTCGAGCTTTAAACCAACAAAAGATAGATAAAAAAGTAATGCAGTATCCCTAACAGCGCCCCATGTACTGAACGTCACTGAGCAAACAATATCCATGGCACAGATACAAGAAACCCTAAGGCGGCGAATATGATTCTCCCAGGTGAGGCGTCGGTCAACTACAAGACCAAGGTAACGGTGCGAGCCAACCATTTACAGGTGAACCTCATTTATAAACAAGTCTGGCTCAGTGTGAAACCATGGATGGCGGTAGAAGTGCACCACCTTAGTCTTGGCCAAGAAAAACCGAAGCCTGTGCGCTTCGGCATAGCGAGAGACGCGGTTCAATGCTCGTTGGAGTCAACGCTCCAGAGTTGGCATCTGGGCCGCGCCAAAAAAGATTAAAATGTCGTCCACGTAGAGCGTAACGAGAACATCATCCGACAGCACTGATGTGATGCTGTTGATGCTCAAGGTAAATAGTGTGACACGGAGGATGCTTCCCTGCAGGACACCCTCTTCCTGCTCCATTCGGCCAGAGAGGGCTCCTCCCCACACGTTCGCGGAATCGACGATCTCGCAAATATTCTGATATAAACATTGGGAGGCATCCATTCCCCCTATCGTGTGGAGAGTGTCCATGAAACCGTATTGCCATACAGCATCATAGGCCTTCTCCAGATCGAAAAAACACTGTGGCGTAGTGCTGTCTACGAAGGGAGGCCGCGCAGATGGCATTTTCCAGTCGGAGCAGAGCATCCAACGTGGAGTGTAACTTGCGAAAGGCGCACTGTGCAGGAGAGAAATGGCTTTCGATGTCCAGAAAAAAGGCTAATCTAACATTTACCAATTTCTCCATCAACGTGCACACGCAAGAGGTCAGTGAGATTGGGCGGAAACCGGCCGGAGGAGAGTGATCTCTCCCCGGTTTGCGAAAGGCGAGCACATTAGCAATTTGCCAGGAACCTGGGAGGATACCTTATCCATATCCTTTTGAAATTTATCTAACAGAAAGGCCATACTTCGCTCACTCAGATGTCAAAGCATGGCGTACGGGACATGGTCCGAACCAGGGTTTGTGTCCGCGCAGGAACGAGAGCGGAACGCGGGGTCCGAGAATGCGGTTCCATTCTCCTGGAGAACGTGAGGGGTGTCCTGCGAGATCTTGCCCCGAATCCTTTTGACATGCTTCCATACTTGAGCTAGAGGGATCTTCTCGTTAAATAAAGACAAGTATGCCCTTCAGGAAGAGCGACGGGCGTGCTTAGAAACATACCAGCCCCTAGCCCGACGAAATTCAGCGACAGTGAAATCGTTTGGGCGGCACTTATAGCGCATGTATGCATAACTCTTCTGTTTGAACGCCGCGCCACACTCGGCTGACTACCACGAAAGCGGTCGGCGTGAAAAACAGCCAGACGTTCTAGAAATAGTAGTTAGGCCCACGGTGATGATGTTGACAGAGAAGAACTCATGATCGGCCCAGGAAATGATATTTGAATGGGAACGTGATCACTACCATGGATATCCTTGACTGCCCCACAACAGAAATAAGGCTGTGCATCCGGAGAACACAAAGATAGCTTGATACAGGAAAATGAAGCGATTCTCAGGCAGTGATGCGTAAATTCATCTACAATTAAAACACCTATGTCCAGATCGTCGATCCGGTTGTCAAAGACTTGACCCCTAAAATTGATCGAGTAGTCTCTCCAGAGGGGGTGTCTACAATTCAAATCCCCGAGCAAGAGAAAGGGCCTCGGCAACCGTGTTACAACACAGCAGAAGTCTCCGGCCTCGAAGTTGGCTGACGGTGGAATGTACGCAGAAAATAACAGTATACCTCCTATCCTGTGAGCTGTACAGCTACTGCCTGAAAGGAGTTATCTAAGCCAAACAGAATTTTTTTTTTTTAGAGTTCATCTGGCGACTGCCTACTTAGCCAAACAGAAGAACGTATACATCATGCCGGTTGAAAATGTCACATCCTCCTGCCCGGCCCCCATCCCGTGGTGGTGGGGTCGAATAACCCTTATACCCCGCAAGTGTTGGCAAGGAACACACACCCAGCATGGTGTCCTGCAAAAAGATAGCCAAGGAAAAATGAAAGGAGACGAGCCTCCTCAGCTTCTCCCAGTTGACCCTGAGTCTGTGGTAATTCCTTTGAAGGAATATGCCCACCAGGCTTAGGTCTTCGAAGAGAAGACCATCACGGAAATTGCCGTACCCTTCCCGGAGGCAGAACTCTGGGCGCTGTTGGCTGTACAATCCGCTGAAAGGGCTGTCGCCTTCGATGACTTATTGGGGAAGGTTGGGCTCGCCATGGGAGTCTTTTCCTCCCTCCGCATCGAAACCTTAGGCAGGTGGGTCCGCTTCGGAGGCGAGGATCCTTTCTATGGAGGATCCTTAGAGTCACCCCGCCTAGCACTCGGTGTGGGCGTTGGAGCCGAAGCTCCTTTAGGGCTGTCCTCCTTTCGGGGAGCAACATTAGGAACCTCAGAATATGGCCTAACGACGAGCTTCAGGGATATATCTTCCTGTGAGTCTAACAACTCTGTGGAGGTGCGCGGCCGTTTCGCCTTGCGGGAAACGGTCAGGCTGGGAGAAGAGAAGTAGAGCTGGTTTTAGCCGGGGATGAGTGTGGACCATTTACGCCGCCAGAACTACTAAGGGATCGCTCGGGGTGGGTAGAACTCGCAGAAAGGTTCAGAATGGGTGCGTAAACGACCGTGCTTGGAGGCCTGGAAGGGACAAGAGGAGAAGGTGTCTTTCTTATATGGAATCTTTACCATTTTGGTAAAAGAAAAAATCTACAACTTCTATTATGTGACCACATCATAAATTTAAATATGGGCCTTATGCATACTCGTTGAGAAAAACATAAAGAGTTGGTGCTGAACCAAGTTTCCACCAGATGTCACTTGGACATAAAACAAATTACATTCGCATAGCGGCATATTTAAGAATCTGAATTTAAAAGTGATCTTGAGGTCTAACGTGATCTTCAATATCATAATCACAAGAAATAAAGTAATTTTAGGTAATGATCAAGACCAACATAATAAAAGTGATCTTCCATATCAAGATCAGATCATTAACTTGATCTTCAAGTTCACGATATAATCTTGAAGATCAAGGATGCTCCCATCTCTAACTAGAGTGAATCTAAGGGCATTTGCTAATCTTAATTCTAAAAAAAAGTATAATTCTACACCTCTTCCTCACAACTTTTTGTGCCCTCAGTAGCCATCAATGATAGGCTTGCATAGGCTTACTGTTTGAGTTTAGAAAGAAAAGTACAGCTGCAGAGGCAATGAAAAACACTTTTCTTTCTAAACTCATACAGTATGCAATGTTGAATATGTTATTTCACTAACTACTGATCTTCCATGCGGTTAGACACCGAAATAATTATGAACGACACACTGCAAGACAGAAGAGATAATAAACTATTTATATAGTTTCCTACCATTCGACATTGGTTGTGAAGTGTTTGGTTGGCTCATATTTCATAGTGGTGAAATAGCGAAGGAACGTTCCGAACACCCTAATATAATTCATCCCAAACAATTTATAGCTAGAAAAATAAAAAGTACTTTAATGAATATCAGTGGCGGATCCAGGGTAAAAATTTTGGGAGGTAACGTGAATTCCTCCCTCTGAGATGTCTGAGAAAAGGGCATTGGTCATTAATAATGGTTATCTTATACAGCGCTGATAATAAATAACATCATATCACACGGTAGTGAACACTAACTCTACCAGATCCAATTTTTTTCCACACATCAGAAAAGTATGAATTGTAGTTTTTGGACGTCAGCTAATTATTTTTTAAAGTTACCTGTATTTTATACATGTATCATATAAGGTACATTCTCGTTTTATATATATTGCATATTATTACATAACCTTTACTGAATTGCAGAATACAAGTATAACTTATAAAATAAATATAAATATAAAAGGGTCTGAAATTTGGGGGAGCTTCAGCCCCCTAGTCCCTACTTGTATCTGCGCCTGATGAGAATCGTTATTTACAATAATTCAATTTATTAAAGGTAAAAAAATATGAAGAAGAACAGGGATAAAAAGCACTAAAAGATTATCTGGCCTCCTGACTAAATTGACTTAGGGCCAAATCGCCAGTAAGGCTCCTATAGGCATATCACTTCTCTCCAAGGGTATCTCACACTCGACCTACTATCAAAGAAGCAAACAGCGCGGAAAAACGTCCAGATCTTCGAACAACACTAGCCAAGCCCTTCAGCGCCAGAAAAAAACTCAACTGCTTTATCTGCCACCTTACACTCCTCAAATGTGGTAGAAATATTTCATTCGCTCGAATGCAAACCACCGTGCTCAATTCTCGCACCATTGACGAGCCATTTGGAGCGGCGGCGTCACAGCGAAAGAGAAATGAGGGGGAAAGTGATCGCATCCTTGGAGGTGATCGACTAGCTCCAATCAAAGGCCGATTTGTGCATCAGTAGAGCACAATCAAATATCAACACAGGAAAAGGAAGCAATTTTATGACATGCCACGTGAGTTTATGCACATTATGAACACATATCCCCAGCTTTTTGACCGTTTATGCTATGAACAGTCCCCTGGAACACCGTGTAGTCATCCCATTAGCGGTGACCATTCAGGTTTCCGAGGAGATAAGTGTTCAGTCACCGCCATACAACATGGTGGACCTCCGACTCATTGAAGTCAGCTAACGGTTTAAAGTATATGCACATAATAAATACCTCATATCCAGGTGGAGGTACAGTGTAGTCGCCTGAAGTAGTGTAATGAAAGGCAAAGGAAGGACGGAGACATGACATCGACTATTAATTGCGCTCCTATCAGCCTGGACCCCATTACTAGGTAGGAGTGTCGCAAAACTTTGAACCTCGAGAGGCTGGGCAAAGGAGGCGCGCCCAATATGGGCTTCTGAAGGCAGACAGCAATGCCATTGAAGGAAAATGCGCCTCAAATGGTTCTGGAAGAAGCTGTCGGGGATCTCTTCGAGAAAGAGACCATTTCAAGATTAACTAAAGTCCGCTTGGGAACAGAGGTGGAGAGGATAATGGCAGTAGAACGAGCTTGAGGCACTGTCGCGTTTGAAGCCTTATAGGTGAGGTAAGGTTCGACCTGCGAGCCTTCACTTTCTTCTGACTCGAGTCCACCGGCCGGTAGGGTCATTTAGGCTTGGGGTTCATCATTTGAAAAGGGTCACCCACTCATTGTGATCAGGTTTGCTCCTGGAGGGGGCGAAGAGAGGGAGATAAGCTCACTTATTGCTACCGTCATTCATGTGTGTAGAATTCATATTACCCAGGCGTGTCTCAAACGCCACCTTCCTGAGCTTTACCTCTTCTGACTCGGAGAAGGAGAGTGACCACTTAGTGCTCACAGTTAACAGGGTGTGATGAGCTTTTGCCGGCGCAGGAAGGGCTCCCGACAACAGTACCGGGGTAGCATCCGGAGAAAGTGAATTCCACAGAAGGGTTCCCGATGAGCGCAGACTACCACACTCGTATTCCTGAAAGGGTTAGGAGCGGAGGGTGCCCCTTTTCACTTTAAGGCAGAGGGCGAGCCAGAACGCAGGTTTATCAGAGAAAGTGGTAGAGTGGGTGCGGAAGACTTATAGGAAGGAGTTGCGGCATATACTGTCTTATATGTAAGAAAAAAGGCGTTAAAGGTGATTCTGTATCGAATGGGTTTCCAGTATAGTTCAGAATGCAGGGAAGTTGCACGAGAGAAAAGAAAACAGGATGAAAAGTTTTGAATCATTTGGATGGGTTAGGATAAGTAGAGCTTTATTTACATGCAATCAACAAAGAAAGAAAATACTCGCGCTTTGTTGTAGAGGGAATTTTTAAACCTAATTTTTTTTATAAGGCACAGCTCAGAAGGGAAATTCCCCACAGGAAAGACAATTACCAAGCCACATGTTCATAAAAGTCTGCAGAGAGATCTGTACTATAATATAAAAATAATTACCTAAAATATATTTCGAGAGATTTGTAATCGTATCTCGATTTATTGGAGGCATGCAAAAAATGCTACCAAAGGTAAAGAAAAGTCAAGGCGTCGTCTAACATGATGCGCAATAATGACAAGCAGATATCAGAGAGATTGCAGGGTGAAACCCCAAATCATGAACATAGGACTTGATACAAACAAATCTGCTAACTTCAATTATCCACGTACAGTACTCCCCATGTTTGCAAATATACTATTCCAATCTTTCATGAATGGAATTAGTGAGCTGGTGAACTTCGTGGGAGGTTATTGACCTAACAGCCATTGTGATCTTCTCTCACAAGGATTCATTCGATGAATACTTGGTAAATCATTTTATTTATGGTCGATCACAGCTGATTTATTGGGATATAGTCAGGAGATACGGGCGGCTACGACTTGAGGGTCTTCTCTTTGAAACTCGTAGTAGCCAGGTATGAGATGGTGGCTTTGACTGAATGAGACGGAGCGTTATCTTGCAAAGAAATGAGTCTGCGTCGATGTGAGAGAATCAGATCGTCCACCCACGGAGACAGGTAGTCATCCCAAAAAAGGAGTGTCATTCTTACTAGTAAATTTAATACCTTAGATATGTCACTCGAAATGGACCTATGAGTTAATCACCGATGCTGCCCACCCAGAACTGTACAATGCGATCACCTTGCTGGTGCCGTAGGCTGAGAGGCGTAGGAATTCCATGAAGATCCAATATCTTCGCTCAACAGTCTGGGTCATCTGGAGTCGCACGGCATTCGTCAGTCAAGTATACATTACCAAAGTCTATCTTCATGTAATTTGTCGATCAGGCGATGCGTTTCTCTTTATGGAAAGTGTTTAGAGCCGCCTACAAATAGGCTGGACATTCCTAGCCATCTCTTTAAGCACGTGGCACCTTGTATTTCCTGACGCAGGCTCATCCCAGTTATTTCAAAGATGGTAGCACAGGTAGCCTTCCGCTACTTCTTAAGCTGCCTACTTAGCTTTCTCATATTTTACTGTGTTGATTTTTCTCGTCACTTTGTTTTACCTGAGCTTTCTGGTGGGGTTCTTTATGTATGACTTCAAAGTCTTTGCGTCTGGAAGGTTCATTTGATAATTCCACGATGGAAAGGCCGTTATAAAGACACTGGGTGATCTGCACGTTCTCTCATTGTTTCAGTTTTCTTTTATGTGGCATTTTAGGACACCTACACTATGTTAGCATAGAAATAGCAAGGAAATAAGATATATGCGATATAGAAGCGGACCTTGAAAAGACTCTTGCGGAACACTAAAACGTACCTCCGCTTGCCGACATATATTATTTCCAATATGAATATACTGAATAAGAAATGGAAGATATGAGCGGAACGCGTTAAGGGCATTTACAAAGATCCTAAAGAATTCAATGAAGTGATGAAGAAGAAAGGTGTAATTAATAGTGTCAGAAAATGCCAAGAGACCAGAAGTACCGGAATGAAAGGCTGACCAGCATCTGCCGTGCGATGAAGGAGGTCAGTTGCAAGGAGGAGAACCGATTCAGGGCTCTGCCCTGCGTTAAAGGAGGACCGGTGATCTAGAATCTTTGGCTGACACCAGCCCCTCAAAAACTTTCAAAGAGGAATGCGAGATGAGAGATTTGGCGATAGCTTGCCGGGGCGTTTGTATTCAGGTTAAGTTTCTTTAGGATAGGGTGGACAACGCGTGTTTATGATCAGTTGGTACTATTTCAGATGCGTGTGAGGTATTATAAATATCAATGAGGTAAGGGAAAGGAACCGAGAGGAACTAGCAGTAACAAGCTAGAAGTAAGGATTTGGGGGGACAAACAGGAAGGAGGAGTTACCCGGTGGCGATCAAGGGAGTGTTCTAAACCGAGAAACGAAAGAGCGTGAGTTCCCTACTAAGAATCGAAGTTAGACTTTGACGGAACATTGTCCAACAGACAACCTTGTTCCGTCACTTGTGCGAGTTGAAGCCGGCGGGTTCAAACACGCCAGCAGCCTGTCAACGAGAAGCCCATATGCATTAAGGTTCCATCGGCTTTATTGGCTTTTTTGTGGGAATAGAGGGGGTTTCACCCTTCCTCCCCCTCTCTTAACTGAACTCCTAGGCCCGATGGACCAGCCTCGGCCGGTACTTCGCCTAAGCTTAGAAGGACCCGCGACTTAGTCTCCTTATGAGGGGCTTGCCCACGAGTGGGTTCACGTTTGGCGGTCGGTCACTCGAAACTATGATCCTCTCAACCCTCCCGGAGGATACATCATCCGAGGTGAGGCCGCCTTAGTCACAGAATTAAGTTTTCGTGTGTGATCTTCCGGAACAGATTGTCTAAGGGGAAGGAAATTTTTCGCTGATACGCCACGGAGTATCCGGGGGGAGTGGCTCATCGGCTCTCAGAAAAATGACCATTCGGAGTTGAGAAACTCGAATAGCCCCCAAGAGGGTCTCTCTAAGAGAATATTTAGTTGTTATAGGCTAAATTCGGGAGCGGATGGTGTCCCTCTATAGCAACCATAGGAAAGGGCCACCTTGCGGCTAGAAAGAGAGCGAAGAAGGTGAGGGAAGATGGGTTGAGAAACTGAAATGGGTCCCAAGGGGGTGTCTCTAAAAGGATCTGTAGTAGTTTGTTTTCCTCAAATTCGTGCATAGGGACTCATTTGTATACGTGGTTGCAAAGGCCCTACTCCCGATCCGGGAGTCCGATCCCACGCAAGTTAAACCGGCTGTCCACCGTTCGGGACCACCTTTCCTTCCCAGTGGCCAAATGTTCGAGGGTGCACCACCGAGACTTGGGGATAAAAGGAAAGAATAATGAAAATAAAAGCGAGGGGAGGGGGTGAGTCGAAGGAGAAAAGGATTGAAAGAATGCAGGAAGTAAAGGAGCGACCTCTACTTCCTCTCGACCACGACTAGGAATGGATGAAAGCTGGTTGACGACTAGCCTGCGAAATTAACCGCTGGCCAAGAATGCAAATCGGCGTTAAAACCACTACCAAACTTACTACTACTATTAGAAGTAACCCTGGGTTAGAACCAGCATCGCTCTACTACTACTACTAATTAAAGTAAATCAGCAATCAATATTAAAAAAATAATTGATAAATCAACAATATACCCGTAACACCCCCCCCCCCTCCCGAATTAGTGGCCATCCTGGGCGTGAGTTGTTGTTTTTTTTGTGTCTCTATGGTCATTTTATCCTCTTTCCCGCAGCGTAGGTTCGCGTGGGTAATGATTAAAGGTCTGAGTGTTTATTTGTTTTATCCATTTAAAGGCGTTCAACCACTAATGTCATTAAGACCTCTAGTTTAATCTGGAGTCCGAACGACAGAACGCTACGCGAAAGTCCACCCGAATCTTAATCCCATCCGGCGACTAACCACAGCTGACTAGCTTAACCTCAGCCAACTCATGAAAGGGTTGAATCGGTTAAGCCCGAGCTCATATGTATGTGCATCAGAGTGGTAGTTAGAATACCGTCGGATGAAGCCTCTCACCAAAATAGCCTTGCAGTATCTTGTAAAACAAGGTTTGACAACCAAGAAAATCTATCTATACATTTAAAAATTGCGATATTCAACGCTTTAATCTATGAATTGCAATTGTTGCAAATAACAAAAAAATGAAAGGGATATTCCAAACTTTGAGGTATAACCACCGAGCGCTAGTAACACCTCACCTCAACAGTTAATTTTGCCTTTCTGATGAGATGCCAAAAACGGACGATTGATTCAGGTGCCGATGTCATCGTTAAAAATAGATGGAATCTTGCATCGCTCTGCTTATAAAACACATCGGCGTCAAGGGAGAGGAAAGGAGTCCCTACATTCACTGTTGAAACTTACATTTCACTTTATTGCAAAATCAAATATCACAATATATAGTGCTTATATACATCTATTACATACAATAATGTACACCTACATTATATGCGCCGTTAACGTAAACACATCCCTTCTTTATACGACCGAAAACTATCAACCATTTATGGTTGGAGTGCACAATTTACCACAGGCTCCGAGGAAGAGTATGTTTTAAAAATTACACAGAAACAGAAGGTTTCGTGTATATATGTATATATATATATATATATATATATATATATATATATATATATATATATATATATATATATATATATATATATATGTATATATATATATATATATATATATATATATATATATATATATATATATATATATATATATATATATATATATATATATATATATATATATATATATATATATATATATATATATATATATATATATATATATATATATATATATATATGTGTGTGTGTGTGTGTGTGTGTGTGTCTGTCTGTCTGTCTAAAAATTATATGAAAATATTGAAAATAGACAAAGCTCTCTTAAAACAGGAGGTAAGCCAATCTGAACAGAATATGTAATCATCATCATCACTAACTATAATTTAAGAACGGGATTTTTTTGGAGTATTTGAATAATAATTTCATCTTAGTTTGGTCATGACTTAAGTATATTTTAAATTTTTATCAAGGAAATTTCTAAGAATTTCTTTAGTTCAGAAAAAAACAAGTATGATTATCCAATGCTTTAGTATGTTTTAAAAGAAAATGAATTACAATTGGTGAAGTTCAGAAAATTTATTAAAATTTAAGTAAGGCTGCTTTTTTATTTTATCTAACCCTATATTTTAGCAACGTGATATTTTAAAAGGGGGGAAATAGTTTAGAGTTCCTTTTTAAAATTATTATAATTGGCGAAGTTCAGAAAATTTATAAAAATTTAACCATGGCTGCTTTTTTTTAGATTTTAGATTTTAATCTTAGTAGCGAAGCGCAAGCTCCCCTCGTAGGGGAGGAGTGGCGAAGCCATTGCCTGGTATAAATACTCGTCTATGGAATCCAAATGCTCTATGAGAGGAGAATAAGACGAATTATTGTTGGATTTTAACTATTTCAATGTTAAGAGATCATTTTCAGATTCTTAATTAGTAGGAATATACATATATAGATTAAAACCTAAATTTAAAATCCTCTTATAATAACTAATTATATCAAGTTTAAATAAATTATATAAAGTAAGTGTAAGAAATATAATGAAAGGAAATTAGAAGAAACAATTTTAAATAACTGCTCAAGAGCTACTGGATAGGAAACCCTTTTTCTGAATTACTTTGAACAATCTGGTATCCACTGATGAAGTCAAAGCCTTGATGCAATCAGCAGAAACATTTTTTACAGCATTTTGGATGGCTTATCAAAGGTCTTTTTTGTTTAATTTCCCACCATTGGTGTAAAACTTCTTTCTTACTTCAAGATGTTCCGCAAGTTCTCTACTAGATTTAGATCGCAAAGTTTGAGAGGCTAATCCATGATTGAGTCTCCCAATTCTTGGACTTTAGCCAATTCTTAGAGAATATAGAGGCAAGACTAGGTGCATTAGCCTGCATGAACACAAGTGCCTTACTTAACTTAACTGGCTGTCTCTTAAACCAAGGTAGAAAGTTTTTCTACCGGAATTTGTAGTACGCCTTCGATTCCATTATGACGCCATCATCCACTTGAAATTGTCCTACTACCTTGTCTCAATCAATTGTAGTCCAAATCATCATTCATCCTATTCCTTATTATCCCTTAGTGAATGCTTCTCTTGAGGTCCAGTGACAACCAAGCTAAATTCAGTTTTCATATATGTCTGCGCCTACAACGGACATTGTTCTTTGTTTTATATTTGTTTGTTTTTTGGGGGGACGGGGGGTTAGGAGCGGCTTACATCTTACACCTTATTTCTCTCGAGACAACGGATCCCCTGCAGCCTGAAAAATATCTTGGCTGCGAGCATGAAGGGTTTTAACCACCTCTATTTGGATTTGAGAAAGATTTCGAGGGGTAAAAGCTTTAAATTCTGGTTGAACTCTTTTCTTTCTTGGCTGAATGTCATTTCGTCACATGACGATAATCCCGCTTCAAATCATTTGAGCTTGCAAAGGACGATATAATCCTTCTTTGTTTCTTGTAAAAGATGTCTAGACGATTGTTGAAATAAAATTACTTATATATATATTTATATATATATATATATATATATATATATATATATATATATATATATATATATATATATATATATATAAGAACGTACACAAGCGATTTTGTCTTTTTAAAAGACCAAACAAGGATCAAATATAGATTAAGAAAGAAGAGAGAGAGAGAGAGAGAGGGCAAACGGAATAAAATAATATAATCTTTTTTCCCGGTTAAAGTAAGTGAAAAAATAGGTGGGGTTCCAACCTATGCCATCGAGCGCTTTTCATGCCTCTGGGGTAACCGTATTGAAGGACTTAGTTTGAATTCCATATACGCGTTCCACCCAGTAACGCTACTCACCAATAAAGGAGGCAAGGTCAAACATGAGCGAGGAGAAAAAAAACGTCATTTCTTCACAGCAAACCGGAGAACGAATTTTCAAGAAAGAAGAAAGATATTCCTTCACTGAACTAATTAGAGATTCCTTCTGTTTTTAGTGGACGTGATAGCTATCCTAAAGGAGGAACTATTTTTAGATTTTTCACTTAAATTCATACTTTTACTTTCATACATTTCAAACAATAAAAACAACATAACTCGATTCCTTCTGCGCTCAGAGCTACTTTAAAATAGGGCGTAGTGAACGCCGGAAGGAAGCCCTTTCAGGGGTGCGAAGAAGGGAGGTCCTTAGGACCACGAGTCCGAAATTTAGTAGAGGCGTCTAATAGTAATCGGACTACTTATGTAAGGTAGTCGAGTAGTGCTACTGTCAATAGATAGGTATTTAGGGAGCCATAAGCCGCTTGAAAGAATAGGAACTCTCCTCCTATCTCTTTTTTTTCAGATTTGTCTGAGAAGTGAGTTGGCTCAAAACAAATAGAAGAGCACAAATAAAAGTGGGCGCTCGATCAGAGGGTGGTAAGTATACCACCCGCAAAGGGGAATGGAATCAGGCTCGAATGCCTTCGAGTACCAATAATGAACATCGAACAAGGAGCACCAAAACCGGACAAGAGAAAACTATACATAGCGATATGAGTGTATGGACACCCGAAGGTTGCCCTTATAAGAATCATAGATGTTGCAAACAGATACGCCGCAATACGCAACACGAAAAATGGCGTAGTAAAGCTAGTATCCATTGAAGGAATTAAAACACTTAAAAAAATAGGATTAACACCACTGATCCCACCGCAAATTACCGCTAACAGTATCCTCGAATTCAGAAATGTAAACCTATGGGTAGGCGCTCATACAAAAGAGGAAATTAATACAGAAATTGAAAACAACCAGAAAGGACCCACGATCACGGAAGTAATACAATTCGGAAATCACACCCATGTATTTAAGATAGTGTGTGCAACATCAGAGATGACCAATAATAGCTCAGAATGAACTTTTATTGTTCAATATGAGAATTCCCTCAGATCATATTAAAAGATAGAAGCATATCAATAAGGAACTATGCTTTAATTGCTACCAAATTGAGAATGATGGAGCAGTTATGTTCTGAATACAGAAAAACGGGACATAACGAGAGAGACTGCAAGGAAACACAAAAGAAATGTATCAACTGCGGTGGGTTACACTGAATCAGGGCAATAGCGTGCCCCCAAAGCAAAGGAATTCTTGAAAAAAAGGAAACGAAGAAAAGGAACAGCAAGAGAAGAAAAGAAACGCCACCTATACAGGCGTTGTGAAAGCTACCGTCAATGAAATGAGGTAGGCAAACACGCACCTGACAGTTCCAAATGGCGCATCGCAACAGGTATTGACGTGCCATTATACGTTCATGTCATGAATATTGGTAGAGCAGGGACGTTGAAATCAACACTAAACGAGAGGCTTGAGAAGAACAGTATGAAGAAGATGTAGTTTCCTGAGAACCTTCCATCTTCAGAAATACTAAACCCGAGTGTGACCAAAACTCTGGAGCAGAACGTTCCAGAAGAAACGGCAACCGTAACTACTGACAAGGCTTCAGTACCGAGTGAACTGAAGAAAATACAAGAAAAAAAAGCAACAGAAGGAAATACAACAAAATAAAATAGGACTATTATAACCAAGAGCATTGAGGCCGCCGAGCTCAGTCTCAAAATCTTTGTCAGCAACGATTTTCCCCTGCCAAGAGGAAAGAAAAAGGCTGACATAATCAAAGCGTTATAGGAAGACATGCAAGTGGCCATTCATTGATAAAACCGGCAACGAACTCTGCAAATTAATAAAATGGATGAATCGGAAAAAACATCAACAATTGGCAACATCTTCAGGAAAATCGATCCAGACTTAATTTTAATATTTGAACATGGACTAAACCCAGATAGAAGAGCAATGGAAATTTCCAATTATACCGTCATTAACATTAACTCAAACAGGTGAAGCTTAACGCCGGGGCGGCCATAACAATCAGAAAAAACATAGATGATAAAGAAATTACTGTCTTGGATCAAGCCTACTTGGCCGTTAGAATTGAAACAGAGGGATCACCAGTAATAATAGCCACTGGATACCAACCGCCGAGACGCAATTTCATTCCTATGCTCAATATGATGACCATCATCATCACGGGGCTCCCAATAATATTCATGGGAGAGCTGAATACAAGGTGCAGAGCGAATGGCCACACAGACAAAAATTCAAGTGGCGAGAACTTCGAGATATTGATGGAACGAATCATATTCAACAGAAACGATCCAGACTTCCCTACGTACCTCACCGGCAGAGCGACTACAAAACCAGACGTAACGTTAAGCAGCGACTACATGATATACAACAGTTTATTGCAGGGAATAAAAGAAAAACATATCATATGAAGATATCCTTCTATCCCAGGCTAACAGTAGTCAGTCGCCTGAGGTCAACTTTTGCTCTCCTACTTAACTTTCCTTTTCGCACTTTTCCATCTTCTTCTCCTATCAACCTTCCACGGCTCACGTCGCTCATTCTCCCTCTGGCTCTACCGAACGTGGTGAGACCGAGGGTAGAATGGGGCCGGGGAAGCTGGAAGGGTCAAGAGGGGGTCCTCTTCTCTCCTGCCTCACCAGGGGTGTAGAGAGAGGGGCTGCGGCCGATACAGCTATCATCTTCCACAAAAAACTGCGCTAACCACCAGATTCCCATTCACACTCATAGTGGAATAGGTCAAACTCAGGTAGAAGTCCACTAATTCGAGGTATTCTGTTTCCGTATGGCGGCTGTTATATAGGAATTCTCTGTTGTTTCCTTTGCTCATTGGAAAGTGTCACATGTTAAGGCAAGAATAACATGTAAAGAGAGAAACTACATCGAAGGAAACAAGGACCTCATCCTCCTTGATCCTCATTCCATTGATCTTATCGATAAAACCAGTGTCCTTGTTCAATCTTCTTTCAATTATCTTTTTTACTATATATGTCTCCCATGTATTTATTTTATAGTCTTCGATGGTTATTCTTGACGTGTATTGTTGTTTCTTTGTCTTTTCCTCAGTTTCAGTCTGTTTTTGTGCTCAATGTTCAAGTTTCCTTGAACATATAGACCTTAATATCCTTAAAGAGAAGGTGCCTTTTGGGCTCCAGAAGATGTAGCTAAGATATCCTACCGCTCTCACCGCTCTCCACCCCGATTTTTCTTTCGAATCATTTCCTCTTCTATTTCCCATCAGGAGTTACAAGATATCTAAAATTTGATTGTCAATCCTAAATACTATAAATTCCAGAAAACTCTTGATTATTATTTTTGCCAAAAAACAAAATTCATTTGCAATTCAGCTGATAGATTGGCTTGGGATAATTATGTGATCATTAACTGTAATTCATCTGTAATTGTGGGAATAAATACCCCCTATTAGTTATCATTACCTCTAGTTTCCAGTTCATACTCCCGAAAAAATCACCAAACACAAACAATATGCATTTTCTACGAAGTGGAACGTAACTTATGAGGAGAGAAGGAGAGTATTTCGACTTAGACCTTAAATACTCCCTGTTTCTATTGATTCTTTTAATAAAACTGAATCAGTTGACTGAATCAAAGGGGTTTTCACGGTTTACGAATGCTATATACAAAGGCAACCCTTTTAAAATAGTTGGCTTCAATAATTGTTTAACAGACTGCACAGATGATCTTATATACTAGAGTTACTTCTAAATCCTGCCTCTTCCGGTGGTTGATAGTAGTCAAGTGTTTGCCTCTGAGGAAATTTGCTGAATATTGTGTATGCTGTTGATAAGAGAATGATTGACCTGTAATTCTTTCATTATTCTTTGGAATCGACTGGACAAATAATTGCCATAAAAATGCGACAATAAATTTTATGGAAATATCCACTTTAATTAAATGTAAATTAGATAACACCGAAATATCATCGTATTTTATCTTCACGGATGTAACAACAGACTAGAATTGGATTAAATTAAAATAGGGAATTAGTCAATGGTGCGTTATGAAGAGGAAAGAATTGGTTTAAAAAACAAAAAATGCAACCCAGTCTCCCCGAAAAATAAGAAAATTATTTAAAGAAGATAAGTTTATAATAATGTTTGCAAGGCTTGTTTCGGCTTAATTCGTAATCTCAGCCATATCTGCACCAACTTTGACCACAATAGTTTCAGGATCACCATCAACGGTTTCGTCAAGTCAAAACTGCTTCCCATAGATCTTACTGAACCAATAATCTTGTCCGCAAGGACCTTAAAGAACAGAGAAAATGGTCATTAAAATATCTAAAACATCAAAACTATGCTCTTTAAATCACCTCACTAAAGAAAAATGTTCCCCTCACTGACCTTACAACAAGAGGAATCTAATTCGCCCCCCACTCCCCCCAAAAACAAATTAAACGAAGAATATGGTACTGTGGTGGAGCGAATGTGAGAGTGTTTGTAGGGCCATTCTCCCACCCCTTTCTCAATACCTTCTCCCTCCCTATGTAAGAATGTATGTGTGAATGGGAGATTTATATATATATATATATATATATATATATATATATATATATATATATATATATATATATATTTTGTGAGGGAATCCCCACGTGGAAGATCTTTAGCAGAAAGGAACTCCCATGTGCAGCAGAAGGCCCGGCTAGGCCTAAAGTGGTAAGCCTACCCCCCCCCCCCCCATTCCACAAGCAGTAGCCTCGAATCGAGTCCCACACGATTCACCTTTATGCGGGCTAAAATAGTTCTGCAAGAAGATTCGAGGCCCTTCGAGAGTAGAGCTGTTTCCCGCTAACCCCCAACTCCTCGGACATAAATAACGCTCGACTCCCCGGAAGAGAGAAAGAGTTGAGAAGTCTCGCCCAGAACCCAGAAGATTTCGCCATGGTTCCAAGTCAAGTGCTAGCAACAAAGCAAAGGGACAGCTGGACTATTTTGTGCATTTGGAAGTAGCCCCAGCCAGGAGGTAATTCCACTGAACGATCGCTCCAAGTGATTTTCCCGATTTCTTTCATCAACTCCTGTCGAAGCCCTCCTCATTTCGGGTAGCCGAAATACTCTCCCCTGGACCGGAAGTTACCCCCGTTCCTCCCTTGCTTTTGGAGAACCGTCATCACTACAACCTCCTGCTTTGAAGTCCGAGCGGCCTCACCTCAAGTGCAGAAGACATCCGTAAGCCAACACCTCTTTCCCTTTTAGTAACCCAATTGAGTTAATCCCCCCCTCCATTTGAATAGTCTCATCCGGAAATACCTTAAGTTCTAACTTCATAGCCTGATTTATTACTACAATTTCCAATTTCATTTACTGATGTGATTTTGCCCGTTAATTCTCTGAGGTAATTTTACCCATCAATCCTCTTATTATTTTTGTGTAAATAAAATTATATTTTTATACATGCCTCTTTAAATAACCTTGAGCTTTGCCATTGTCCATAATTTACCTGACCTCGTTGCACTCTCTCGCTACTCAGCCCGTCTGAACTCGTGGTTTTCCATCCCTTTTGTCCGTTCGCTTTCAAGTTATTGGTCCTTCCCTGATAGATATAATATGGTATTTATATAATGTAATGTCATACCACGAAATATATATATATATATATATATATATATATATATATATATATATATATATATATGATGAAAATTAATGCAATATCGCAACAAAAGATGAGGAATTAAACTACATTCTCCCAAGACAATTTAATTCAGAGCAGTTTCGGTGTATTTCACACCCTTTTTCAACTAACACTGGATAGAAAATATAAGAAAAGTGCATATAAGCATAACACAAGGTCTGGTCGTGAAAGAGGGGATCTTTCACGACCAGACCTTGTGTTATTCTTGTATGCACTTTTCTTATATTTTCTATCCAGTGTCAGTTGAAAAAGGGCGTGAGATACACCGAAACTGTTCTGAATTAAATTGTCTTCGGAGAATGTGGTTTAATTCCTCATATATATATATATATATATATATATATATATATATATATATATATATATATATATATATATATATATATATATATTAATATACTTATTATATAAATCTAGTGTCAAGTGTGTTGGAGGTTTTACGAACCCGTATCATTTTAATTTCGACATTAGAAGTTCCCTTGTTATTCACGTACATCCCTTTTATTTTATTTTTTGTAATGTACTGGCAGAAGGCAAGTTCAAGTTATTTGAAGAGCAGTGGAACGTAATCTATTTAGATTTTGTGTTGGACCCCAGGTAATTAATTTTTTTTTATTGTGTTCGAATTGTGGAGACTCTCCTGGTTATTAATCCAAAAGAGTTATGGTCTTTGGTGTCCTAATTCCGGTAGGACCATTTTAATTTTTTTTTCCCCGCTTAGAAACAGCAGAGGTAGGTAGCTGTATCTAAATTTTTTTTTCGTAATCAAGGCCTTCACGAATATTCGAGTATTCGTTTCGCGTGGGTAGTGTCCTAGATCGTTCGCGTATCAGTGTTCCCTCAGTTAACTGCGTAAAAATGTCCTCCTTCGAAAAATTCAAGAGTCAGGGTTAAATGTTAGGTCTTTAGGGCAAAGACCTGCTAAATTACGTACAGGAAGAATAGAGGAGCGAACGGGCAGAGCGAAAGGAATTGGAGATGGAGAAGAACAAACTGAAGATGGAGATGGAGATGGAGATGGAGGAGAACAAACTGAAGAGGGAGATGGAGGAGAACAAACTGAAGATGGAGATGGAGGAGAACAAACTGAAACGGAGATGGAGAAAAAACTAAAGATGGAAATGGAGATGGAGAAGAACAAAATTGAGGAGAACAAATTGAAGATGGAGGAGAACAAACTGAAGATGGAGATAGGAGGAACGTGAACAAATTAGGCAGCATGAGCTGGAAAGGAGCCGAAATCAAATGGATTCTCAGTCCATCGGTTCCCGGGCTGAAATTCCCCAAACTCCTTCAGTCCACTTTCCCGCTTTTAATGATGGAGAGGACTTTGGGTAATTTTTGACCCATTTTGAGAAAATTTTTCAGATCAATAGATGGGATCTCGAAAATGATGGCGTCGCTCGCTTACTTCCCCTCCTAAATGCCAAGTTAAGGCATATATTCGTATCCCTTCCCCCGGAAGCAACTTTGGACTATTCCACGTTAAAGTCCGAATTGTTAGCCGCTGTTCATATGAATTGCGAATTCTACCGCTCCCGATTCCGCCAGGAAAGGATCCACCCTGGTTAAACATTTCGGCAACACGAGTACATCCTCCAAAGAAACCTTCAGTGTGGGCTGGATGCATGCAAGATTCCCCAGGTCTACGAGTCCCTTCTGGATTTCTTCCTTAGGGATCAGCTTTTAGCTGCCGTGGCTCCCGAAATTCGCGCCTTCATTAAGGATAAATGTTGCGCCACTTTCAAGGAGTGCTTGGAAGAGGCCGATGTCTACGCGGGTAGTCATGATTTATACCCTAAGGATGTTAAAAAGGCTCCCCAATCGCCCCCCAAAACTATATTTCATGTCCCTAAGACCCCCCCTAAATTGGTTCCAAGATTTACCAAAGCTCCTAGTTCCTCGAAGTCAAGAAACTTCCATCCATCGGAACACCGAGACGTTAAGCCCCTAGTTTCTTATCCCTCGGTTGTGCCATACTAAAAGAACCCGATCGTCTGCTACACCTGCGGAGTTCCTGGCCATTACCGCACGAACTGTCCTTAAAACTCCCGATTCGCAAACTCTCAGTCCCACCGAGTACACCAAATCTAGGCCGCCCCTAATCCTCCTCCATCGCCTCAGAAGACTCCCAAACCTCCCTTGTCCGCCAAAGACCCGGTCCATCAGGTAAACTTTCTCTTTAATAAGAACAACCCTGGTGGATTGAAGTTCGAGAATGGAACTGTGAACGGTCGCCGAGTATCCATCCTCGTCCGTGACACCGGGTGCACCTGCATTATAGTGTCTGAGGACCTACTCACCCCTGTTGGGCCCGACCACAAAAAATTTGCGGTGGTTCACGACTACCTTGGCCGGGCCAGTCGTTTCCCAGTAATTCGTTGTCACATCGAGTGTGACTATATGACCGGTTCGGCCGAAGTGGTAGCGGCCCCAATCCAGTTCTGCTCCGTTTTATTCGGTCAGAACTCCGTAATTCACGACCATCCCGTGTCCCAGCCCGTGATTACCCGTACACAGGCAGCCCTGGGATCCCGTGCACCTGTTCCCCTGAAAACCCCTATCGACTCGGAGTTGCAAGCCCTCCGGAGCGATAAGTTTTCTCGCGCCCGGAAGGAGTGCGCAACTCCCCCTCCCCCTTTGGGAGAAAACTAAAGCCCTCGAGCCTGAGTCCACCCGAGGCAACAAACGAGTCTCGTATCCCGTGAAGAAGGACTTATTGAGAGGTTTGAGACCTTATTGGACCTTAAGTCACGAGAACCGAAATTCAAACCTGGCACAAAGGTGCTGGTGCTACTTCCCACGGGAAGAAACAAACTCCTTAGCCAGTGAAAGGGACCCTACCCCGTCCTCGAGGCTAGAGGACCCGTGGACTACCTCATCCGCACTCAGGCGGGAGAGAAGGTTTTCCACGTGAATTTTCTATATATTATCTCATTAATGTTCCTAATTATGATTTTTGGGGAGTCGACTAAATTTTTAAGTTATTTTTGTCCCATATTTATGCCTCCATTTAATTGTATCCTTTTTTGTGTGGTTCAACCAAAAAGGCGCCAATGTTCTCCTGTGATTTCTCTTTTGTTTAAAACTGTATTAGTTAAATTCTCTAAAATCGACCTGTTTAAGGCTTATGCCCGTAAATTCCCCGCTGAGCTCAGATTTACGTTTTTTTTGTGTGTGTACGCCTGTCGTAACAGGTCAGAATTTCCATAGACCTCTAATAATTCTAGTTTGACGGGTTGGGATGATCCTTTCCTACGCAACTGCTCTGTAAAGCATCATCTTTCGGTTGGGAGATGTGTGAAGGAATCCTCACGTGGAAGATCTAGATCTTTAGCAGAAAGGAACTCCCCTCTGCAGCAGAAGGCCCGGCTAAGCCTGAAGTGGTAAGCCTACCCCCCCCCCCCTTCCACAAGCGTTAGCCTCGAATTGAGTCCCCCACGATTCACCTTTATGCGGGCTAAAATAGTTATGCAAGAAGATTCAAGGCCCTTCGAGAGTAGAGCTGTTTCCCGCTAAACCCCAACTCCGGGGAGAGCCTCGGACATAAATAACGCTCGACTTCCTGGAAGAGACACAGAGTTGAGAAGTCTCACTCAGAACCCAGAAGATTTCGCCATGGTTACACGTCAAGTGCTAGCAACAAAGCAAAGTGACAGCTGGACTATTTTGTGTATTTGGAATTAGCCCCAGCCAGGAGGTAATTCAACTGAACGATCGCCCCGAGTGATTTTCCCGACTTCTTTCATCAACTCCTGTCGTAGTCCTCCTCATTTCGGGTAGCCGAAATACTCTCCCTGGACCGGAAGTTACCCCCGTCCCCCCCTTGCTTTTGGAGAACCGTCATCACCCAATTGAGTTAATCTCCTCACCTCCCCCCATATGAATAGTCTCCTCCGGGAATACCTCAAGTTCCAACTTCATAGCCTGATTTATAACTACAATTCCCCCTTTCATTTACTGGTGTGATTTTGCCCGTTAATTCTCTGAGGTAATTTTACCCATCAATTCTCTCATTATTTTTGCGTAAATAAAGTTATATTTTTATACATGCCTCTTTAAATAACCTAGAGCTTTGCCATTGTCCATAATTTACCTGACCTCGTTGCACTCTCTCGCTACTCAACCCGTCTGAACTCGTGGTTTTCCATCCCTTTTGTCGGTTCGCTTTCAAGTTATTGGTCCCTCCCTGATAGATATAATATGGTATTTATATAATGTAATGCCATACCACGATATATATATATATATATATATATATATATATATATATATATATATATATATATATATATATATATATGAATGGGAGATGTTTATTGTTATGTATACTACTAGTTAAAAGGTTTCATTATGTAAATTTATGTAATTGTGTATCCATTTGTAATGTATTTGTAATGTTTATTTGTAATGTAATATATATTTACTTGTAATGTATATATTTATGTAATATAGAAACAACAATCTCCCACTATTTCAGTGATTACCCATAACACAACCAACTAACCTCCTCCCACACAACCAACTAACTTGCTACCAATACTTATTTAAGTTTAAACTTCCCCAATTTTAGGCAGGTCACCTCCAACCACTTAACGCGCTCCTACTGGAATTGATTTGCTCTAGATTTTGTCTAATTAGTCAATTAATGTGCTCTATTTTTTGTGTGATTATTGAGTGCACTACTACTGCAATGTAAGTCTCTTATAGTTGTCAAGTTTGGCGCCTATGTACCTTAGACCCCTCTCTCGACGTGTGATAAGTACGAGTATTATTAAGATTTTTTATTTGTATGTATTGTATAAACTGTATATTTGTAAATATGATATTCATGTTTCTCCAAACCTCAGATATTTATTTATAACTTTAATTAAGTAAAAGGAGAACTGCCAAATTACAAGTTTGGACTTACTATTTAAACTGCTCTCATTGTTGCTGATAACAATAACTATAATAATAACTTTAATATATTAATTTCCTATATTTTTTTTGTTTTGCCTCTACCATACTAGGCTATGCTATATATGAAGGAAAACTCAAGGATTATGAATAATCTTATAAGATCGATTGGCATAATTTGAACTCTGATTTAAAAATGAATGTAACTTATTATTGTTACTTGACTGTTTGTACACATTTGGGGTTCCTTAAGACTGGCATAGAGTCTAGCTTAGCCTATAATTGTTGTTCTGTAACCTCGTGTTCATGAGGTTCTTATTATTTTCTTTAGTGTTGTGGCACTTAACCCTGCCCGTAACATTATATATATATATATATATATATATATATATATATATATATATATATATATATATATATATTTGGTTTCATGATTTGTTTAAATAAAATGTATTTTTTTCTCTTTCCAAGAGCTATATTCTGAAAAGATCGATCTAGTTTCATATATATATATATATATATATATATATATATATATATATATATATATCATTATATTAGAAGCAGACATTACTTTGCTTTAAGTAAATTTAGCGAAAGAAAAAAAAATAGTTAACTTGCTATAATTCTTTTGTCAAAAAAGCCACTCTATTATTCTGAAATTCCTTTTGTAAGAGTGACTGGGAAAACAAACTTTTGAAATTTAAATCAAATTCGCCGCGTCCTTTAACTATGATTGGGGTCAGACAGGAGGTTTTATATAGTCTCAATACAGCGACAAGATCGCATAATTATTGTATGAGTTCGGAGGCCAAGGCCTTCAAAAAAAAAGACGTACGCAACAATTGTGCCCACACGAGTGGTAGCCGGCAGGACATTTCCCCGGAGGAAAACACGTAAGCGCAAGGCCTTTTTTTTTTTTGCTTGACTGATTCTCTTTTGTTTGTTTAGATAAAATCTTAGTTATATAGGATCTTCTTATTTTGATTTGTATATATTGTAATTGTAAATTTATCATCTCATATTTTGGGGGGTTCGTGTACATATAAGTAACGAGATCTCAAATATAATTTACCCCATAGTTTTTTTGTAAATAAAGGACTGAATATACAATCCGTTTCATTTCTCCCTCGATTTCTCACGTCCGACTTAGTGTAGGAAGCGGGCTGGAGATATTGGAGTTAGAGTGTAAGTTCGGTGCCCGCTACATATGGCGCCCGAATAGGAGCGTGAGATCTCAAAACCAGGAGCGTGACAGGATTGGATTGCAGTCCGTCATCGGATTGGACGTAGTTGATTGTTTTTCCCTTCTCTGCCCTTTATTACTAACCTGAGAGGATGGCTTCTGTGGAACAGGGCCTCCATGATGAGATTGTGATACTGAGGCTGGAGTTGAGGCAGAAAGAGAAGGAATGTACAATGTTGAGGAGCGCGATTGAGGGATTGAGGAGTGATATGATGAGTATGGATGAGAAGACCGACAGGATGAAGAAAGAAATGAACGAGAGACAGAAGCAGGTCAACCAAAGGATGCAGGAACTCTATGACATGATAAAATGGGTCAGGACCGGCTCCAGAACCCTCGACCCTGATCCCTGCTCCGACTGAAGGGGATAAGACTAATGGGATCAATGGGAGTGTGTGCGAGTCTAGAGTGGACAGGATGATTGTGAGTGATAGGAAGCACCGAGAATGGAAGAGAGTGGAACGCAAGAGAGGAAGGAAAACCAAGTCAAAGAGAAAGGATCGGAAGGTGGAAGGGAAGAGTATGGACTCGTTGTACTCGGATGAAGAAGAGAGTGAATGTATGATTGGCATGAGCGAGAGTGAGAGCAGCTCAAGTGAGAGTGAAGTGAATGCGGGGAAAGGTATTTTGATAAGGGAAATGCCAAAGGTAAATAAGTTTAAGTTACATGGTGGGAAGAGTGTGGGTGAATTCTTCGAGGAATTTGAGGGTTATTGTAAGCTCAAGTACCCATGGAATAAGAGATATTGGGTGAATGTATTAGGCGAATGCTTGGAAGGGAAGGTGCTAGAGTTTTTTAGCGTGATCAGGAGTGTGGGTGAGCCAAGGTCTGAGGTGGTAAAGAAGTGATTGATTAGGCAAGTGAAACGAATGAAAGAGAGTGTGAAATACAAACGTGTGAATAAATTTGAGAAAGCTCGTATGGGGAAGAGTAAAAGTGTGAATATGTATGCGCATATGCTTGAGACTATGGCGAGAAAGAGGTTTGGTGATGATGGTGTGAATGAATGTAAGCAATTGATGAGAAAGCTCCTTGATACGCTCCCGCGAAAGATAAGTGAATGGCTGAATGGGGAGAGAAAGGAGAGGATGAGACTGACAGGTAAACGGTTGGTGTAGGAGGATGTGTTGGAACTGTTGGAAGACGGACGATTTGATAAGGAAAGTGACTTAGACTAAGATGGATAATACAGTGTGAATGTTGGGGGTAAGAAGCCCAGGAGCCTTCCTCCACCCCAGCAGTTTGTCAGCTATCGGGATGCCCTGAAGGCTACCCCAGCTGAAGTGATGTCGAGCTTTCTGCGACGCCAGAGTTGACGGATGAATGGGGGATGGACAAGTGGTAGGGGACCGATGGCTGGCGTATGACCGAATGGGGGTATGAGAGAGCAACGGAGATATGTTCCGGCGAATGAACGGTGAAATGTTATGAAAAAGATCGTGGAATGTCGTCGGTGTGGAAGGAAGGGGCATATGTTGGCGGAATGTAGGTGGACGTCTGATGCGTGTTCTGGGTTTGGTAAGAAGTGGCATATGATAAAGGATTACCAGGAAAGTGTAAAAGAGTGGTTCAAATGTAAAGAAAAAGGTCATTTGAAGAGAGATTTTCAGAAGTTGAATGGTGGAGTGAATGCTGGGGGGAGTGGAGGATACGCATGTAGCAACTGTGGAAAGGCCGGTCACTATGCGAGGATGTGTCGTGACCAGAGGAATGTATGTAGCTATTGTGCGGTGGAAGGGCATTCGAGGGAAAGGTGTTGGATTAGACTGAGAGAGCAAGGTGTGAATGGAAAGTCTGAGTCGGGAAACTGAATTGTAAGAGGGTACTTGATGAAGTATCTTCTGGATGCATGAGTGCGAGTAATGGGTTGGTAACTCTGTCTAGTGTGAAGGTTCTGTCCGGTAGGAAGTATGAGTGGGTGAGTATGAAGATTGAATTGAATGGGGTTGAGTGCTTGGCATTGATAGATTCTGGGCGCAAGAAATGTTTGGTATATAAGGATGCAGTGGGAGAATTCCACGTGGAATTTCTTTTCCAGCGCGGAAGTGACGTCCATGCGCTAAAGAAAATTCAAGAATTTAGTTAGGCTTAAATTGGTAAGCCCTTCCCCCCTCATCCACAACCGGTAGCTTCGAACGCGTCCACCTCGGACCACATTCTTGCGGGTTAGAATCACCTGGGTATGAAGATTCGAGGCCATTCGAGAGTAGCGCTGTTTTCCCCACCCCTGCGGGGGGAGCCTCGGAAATATAGGGCTCGTCTTCCAGGTGGGCAACACAGAGTGGAGGAGTCCCGCCAGGATCCAAGAAGAATTCCCCTAGTTCCAAGTCAGGTGCTAACAACAAAGCAAAGTGACGGCTGAACTTTTCGTGTGTTGGAATTAGCCCAGCCAGTGAGGTAATTCCATTTGACGGTCGCCACCGAGCGATTTTCCGACTCCACCCATCAACTCCTGTCGAAGCCCTCCTCGTTTCCTTCTCGTCTTCGAGTGGCCGAAATACTCTAACTTGGACCGGACATTACCCCCCCCCCCTTTTGGAGAACCGTCATCACGTCAACTTCCCGCTCAGAAGCTCCGAGCGCCCTCGCCCTCACGTTTATTGCCTGCAGAAGACATCTGTGAAACCTTACCCCGACGCCTCACCCGGAATCCTCCGTAAGCCAACCCCTCTCCCCCTTCAGCAACCCATTTGAGGTAATCCTCCCCATTGAAATAGTCTCCTTCTGTAACGCATTATTTTTTAACTTCAGAGTCTGATGCATAACTCTGCAATTTCTCCCTCGTTTACCAATTTAATTTTGGCCATTGCTTCTATTATTTTATGTAAATAAAATTACATTTTTGTAAATGCCTCTTTAAATAACCTTGAGCTTTGCCATTGCTTAAATTTTACCTGACCTCGTTTTGCACTCTTTTCTCGCCTATCCGCGCATCGAAACTCGTGGCGTTTCCCCACTTGTCGGTTCGCCTTTAAGTTATTAGTCCCTTTCTCCGTAGATATAATATAGTATTGATATAATATAACTTCATACCACGACATATATATTTATTAATATACATATTATATCATTTGGTGTCAAGTGTGTTTGGGGTTTTTACGAACCCGTGTCATTTTAATTTCAACATTAGAGGTTCCATCGTTATTCACGTCTATCCCTTTTATTTTATTTTTTGTATTGTACTGGCAGAAGGCAAGTTCAAGTCAATTGAAGAGCAGTGGAACGTTAATCTATTTAGATTTTGTGTTAGACCCTAGGTAATAATCATTTTTTTTATTGTGTTTGAATTTTGGAGACTCTCCTGGTTATTAATCCAAAAGAGTTAAGGTCTCTGGTGTTCTAATTCCGGTAGGACCATTTTAATTTTTTTTTTCCGCTTAGAAACCGCAGAGGTAGGTAGCTGTATCAGAATTTTTTTTGTGAACAAGGCCTTCACGAATATTCGAGTATTCGTTTCGCGTGGGTAGTGTCCTAGCTCATTTGCGTGTCAGTGTTTCCTCAATTAACTGCGTAAAAATGTCATCCTTCGAAAAATTCAAGAGTCAGGGTGAAATGTTAAGTCTTTCAGGCAAAGACCTGCTAAATTACGTACAGGAAGAAGATATGAATGAACGGGCAGAGCGAAGGGAGATAGAGATGGAGTAGAACAAAATGGAGATGAAGAAGAACAAGATGAGATGGAGAAGAACAAAATGGAGATGGACAAGAACAAAATGGAGATGGAGGAGAAAAAAATATAGATGGAAGAAAGCCAACAAATTAGGCAGCATGAGCTGGAAATGAGTCGAAATCAAATGGATTCTCAGTCCATCGGTTCCCGGGCAGAAATTCCCCAAACTCCTTCAGTCCACTTTCCCGCTTTTAATGATGGAGAGGACTTTGGGTCATTTTTTATCCATTTCAAGAGAATCTTTCAGATCAATAGATGGGATCTCGAAAATGATGGCGTCGCTCGCTTACTTCCCCTCCTAAATGCCAAGTTAAGGCATATATTCGTATCCCTTCCCCCGGAAGCAACTTTGGACTATTCCACGTTAAAGTCCGAATTGTTAGCCGCTGTTCATATGAATTGCGAATTCTACCGCTCCCGATTCCGCCAGGAAAGGATCCACCCTGGTTAAACATTTCGGCAACACGAGTACATCCTCCAAAGAAACCTTCAGTGTGGGCTGGATGCATGCAAGATTCCCCAGGTCTACGAGTCCCTTCTGGATTTCTTCCTTAGGGATCAGCTTTTAGCTGCCGTGGCTCCCGAAATTCACGCCTTCATTAAGGATAAACGTTGCGCCACTTTCAAGGAGTGCTTGGAAGAGGCCGATGTCTACGCGGGTAGTCACGATTTATACCCTAAGGATGTTAAAAAGGCTCCCCAATCGCCCCCCTAAACTAAATTTGATGTCCCTAAGACCCCCCTAAATTGGTTCCAAGATTTATCAAAGTTCCTAGTCCCTCGAAGCCAAGAAACTTCCATCCATCTGAACACCGAGATGTTAAGCTCCTAGTTTCTTATCCCTCGGTTGTGCCATACCAAAAGAACCCGATCGTCTGCTACACCTGCGGAGTTCCCGGCCATTCCCGCGCGAACTTTCCTCAAAACTCCCGATTCGCAAACTCTCAGTCCCACCAAGTGCACCAAATCTGGGCCGCCCCTGCTCCTCCTCCGTCGCCTCAGAAGACTCCCGATCCTCCCTCGCACGCCAAAGATCCGGTCCATCAGGTAAACTTTCTTTTTAATAAGAACAACCCTGGTGGATTGAAATTCGAGAACTGAACTGTGAACGGTCACCGAGTATCTATCATCGTCTGTGACACTGGGTGCACCTGCATCGTAGTGTCTGAGGATCTACTCCCCCTGGTTGTCCCTGAACAAAAGAGGTTTCACGACTACCTTGGCCGGCCAGTCGTTTCCCAGTAACTCGTTGTCACATCGAGTGTGACTATATGTCCGGTTGGGCCGAAGTGGTACCGGCCTTAATCCAGTTCTGCTCCGTTTTGATCGGTCAGAACCCCGTAATCCACGACCATCCCGTGGCCCAGCCCGTGATTATCAGTACACAGGCTCCTTGAATCGCATGCACCCGTTCCTCTGGAAACCCCTATCGACCCGGAGTTCCAAGCCGTCTGGAGCGACAAGTTTGCTCGCACCCACAAGGATTGCGCAACTTTTCTCCTCCTTTGGGAGAAAACTAAAACCCTCGAGCGTGAGTCCACCCGAGGTAACAAACGAGTGTCGTATCTCGTGGAGAAGGACTTATTGAGAGGTATAAGACCTACTTTGACCTTGAGTCACGAGAACGAAAATTCAAGCCTGGCGCGGAGGTGCTGATACTACTTCCCACCGAAAGCAACAAACTCCTTAGCCAGTGGAGTGGACCCTACCCCGTCCTCGAGGCTAGAGGACCCATGGATTTCCTCATCCGTACTCCGGCGGGAGCGAAGGTTTTCCACGTGAATTGTATATATTATCTCATTAATGTTCTTAATTATGATTTTTTGGGGGGGTCCAATAAATTGTTTAGTCATTAGTCCCATATTCATGCCTCCATTAAATTTCATCCTTTTTTTTAGTTCCACTGAAATGTCGCCAATTTTCTCCCGTGAATTTTCAGTTTAAAATTGTGCTAGTTAAATTGTCTCTAGAATTGACCCGTTTAAGGCTGATGTCCGTAAATTCCCCGCTGAGCTTAGATTCACGTTTTTTTGTGTGTCCACCTGTCGTAGCAGGTCAGAATTTCCCTAGACCCTTGATAATTCTAATTCGACGGGTGGGATGATCCTTTCCTACGCAACTGCTCCGTAAATCATCATTTTCGGATGGGAGATGTGCGGTGGAATTCCACGTGGAATTTCTTTTCCAGCACGGAAGTGACGTCCATGCGCTAAAGAAAATTCTAGAATTTGGTTAGACTTAAACAGGTAAGCCACCCCCCCGCCCCACATCCAAAAGCGGTAGTCTCGAACCGCGTTCACCTTGGACCACCTTTTCGCGGGTTAGAATCGCCTGGGTATGAAGATTCGAGGCCATTCGAGAGTAGCGCTGTTTCCTCCACCCCTGCGGGGGGAGCCTCGGATATATAGGGTTCGTCTTCCAGGTGGGAGACACAGAGTGGAGGAGTCCCGCCAGGATCCAAGAAGAATTCCCCTAGTTCCAAGTCAGGTGCTAACAACAAAGCAAATTGACGGCTGAACTTTTCGTGTGTTGGAATTAGCCCAGCCAGTGAGGTAATTCGATTTGACGATCGCCACCGAGCGATTTTTCCGACTCCACTCATCAACGTATGAGAGACTGAAAGAGGCAGCGGCTGAAGATGTTGAATTGGCATACCAGGACTATAGTGTGAATGTAAAGATGCTTGAATTGTATACGGATGCGATTGGGTACTGTATGGGAGGTTTTCTGATGCAAGAGCAGCGTTTGAATGGAGACAATGTCAGGCGAATAATTGGGTATGTATCCAAGGTTATGAATGTGACAGAGTGAAAGTATTCGACTGTGGAACGAGAGTTATCTGCGATAAGATATTGTTTGAAAGTGTTGCGTCCGTTTTTGTATGGTGTGAGGTTTGTGATCAAAACAGATCATCAACCTCTTGTGTATCTGCAGCGTATGAAGTGGGCTGATATTAGGATTGTGAGGACTTTGGAAGATTTGAGTGATTTTGACCCTGTGATTGAGTACGTGCCTGGCGAACGGAGTGGAGTGGTTGATTTGATGTCAAGGTATCCTGGTACAAATGATGAAAATGTGTGTGGAGTGAGTAATCCTGAGTATTTCCTGAAAGGGATTAAGCACGATAAGTTTAGCTGTTGTGAATGGAAGCCTATGAAATTACGGATAAGTGGATTGGGGAATGGAATGATAGTAGTATGGGAACAGGTTAGTCTGGGAGTGAGTTTGGGCAGTGGTGTGAATGTGAAGCATGACTTTGTGATTCTGAAAGATGAGCAAATACCGCGTTGTTTCTTGCTTGGTGTGGACTTTATGAGATTGAATGATTTGTCTTTGGATGCTGATAAGGATTGTGTTATGAAAGGTGAATGTGAGGTGATGAGGTTGAATGAGTGTGCGAAGAATGTTGTCAAATTTTGCGGTATGATTGAATTGGTCATGGATGATGAGAATGAGATTTTAAGTGATGATGATATTCTAGAGATGCGAAGGATGTGTCCTTTTGTCAGCGAGTTGAAGAGGTGTGTGATGATGCGTGTTGATTTGAATGAATGGCCTGGGTGTTAAGTGATTTTAAAAGGTATGCTAAGGATTTTGTTGTTTGTATGGATGTTATATATTTTGTGAGGCATATGAAGGGTGGTGATGATATGTATGTACCTGTGATGTCCATGGTTGATATGATTGGTCTCGTGAAAGTTGTGCATGATAATTATGGGCATATGGGTAAGTTTAAGTTGTGGGAGTGTATGAAGGAGCGTGTGTTCCATCCGTTTCTTAGGACTGTTGTGAAAGATGTGCGACTACGTGTGAAAGGTGTCAGAAGGGAAAGGTGCAAGGTGTGCAAATGAAACCTCCGATGTTGGAAGTTGATGTGAAAGAACCGTTTGAATTGGTAATGATTGATTGTGTGTCTTTCCCGCATACAAGTGCTGGGAATGTTGGTATGGTTGTTATGGTTGAGCATAAAAGCAAGTTTGTGTATGCGGCGCCTGTGAGAGATAAAAGGAGTGTAACTATTGCGCGTGTGGTTGAGCAGTTGTTTTTTCCTATGTGTGTCTGTAAGCCTAGGAGATGTCTGAGTGATAATGGGCCTGAGTTTGCGAGTGAAGTGTTTGAGCGAATGTTGAGAGAGAATGTTGTGGAGCATGTGAGGATGATTCCACATGTACCGTCTTCGAATGGGTTGGCTGAACGTACAATTAGGACCTTGTGTGAGATATTGAGAATGATAAGTACAACTTTGAATGACTGGGATGAATGGTTGAGTAGAGTGTTATGGGGGTATAATTCGACGGTGCATATTGCAACTGGGATGTCGGTTTATTAAGAATTTTGAAAGGCGAGTGAAAGATAGGTTTCGTTTGAGTAAAAGTGAGCAGAGTGTATGGCGTGAGGCGCATGAAAGGTTTCGTTTGTTTGAAATAGACGCAAAAATATTAAAGGTAAAAGAAGTAAAAGGTAGGTTGAATGTGTTAAAGATCATTGAAAAGTTTGAAGGACCGTATAGAGTTGTGAGAGTCTGGGAAAATGGTGTGACGTATGTTTTGGAGAGTTTGAATAAAGGTGTAACTGAGAGAGTGCAGGCTCATCAGAATCAGTTAAGGGGGTGGAGAGAACCTCCTGACTACCTGGTGAGCCATCCGGTGTATGAATTGTGCAGAGGGAGAAATAGGGTGCATGATGATAAGAAGGAATGTGATAGTATGGATCTGTCTGGGAAAGAGCTTATCTGAGTCTCGAGTAAAAAGCGTACAGAAAAGAGTGAAAGGAAGAATCCAAGTACGAATTAAAGTAAGTCTGAGCAAAGTTTTGGGGGTATGGGGGAGCTTGAGAGAGAGATTGAGTGTTTGCATAAGCAGGTGAGTGATTTGGCTGATGTAAGTGGACGAGTGGCTGATTTTTCTGTTTTTGGGAACAGTATGAATGATAGTGTGTTTGGGCAGAATGAACCTAGTGTGGCTGATTTTTATAGTTTTACGAATGGTAAGGGTAGATAGAGGTGAGTTAGATGTGGAGAATGAGGAGGTGACTGACTTTTGTGGCTTCTGGTACGAACCAGTTGAAGGGGTTTCTGGTATATCTGCTGAGAGTAGAGCGAATGTAAGTGATTTTTCTGTTTCGCAAGAGTTTACCTTGAGTTAGATGAGAGCTGTGAGAGAGGAGCTGATGAATGGGAGTATTAAAAGAGAAGGTTCTGAACGGGAGAGTATGAAAGAGTTCTGTCGAAAGATGGGAGAGCTAGTGATGAAGGCTAAGAGTATGTTGGACGACATGAAGGATAATGACGAGGAGACTGACAGGACGACAGACGAAAAACCCCGACAGATTGCTACGCGTAGCCAGAGACCAGTAGACGAGTGTTAATGGGTGCAGAAGGACGCGATTAAGTATAAAAGGTACCGTGAGTAAGGATTGAGTGCGTATTGTGAGTGACTAGGGTGGAATGACCTAAGGAAGGAGGGGTGTGGTGGAGCGAATGTGAGAGTGTTTGTAGGGCCTTTCTCCCACCCCTTTCCCAATACCCTCTCCCTTCCTCTGTAAGAATGTGTGTTTGAATGGGAGATATTTATATATATATATATATATATATATATATATATATATATATATATATATATATATATATATATATATATATATATATATATATATACATATATATATATATATATATATATATATATATATATATACATATATATATATATATATATATATATATATATATATATATATATATATATATATATATATATATATATATATATATATATATAAGAACATAAGAACATAAGAAAAGAAGGAGACTGCAAAAGACCATTCATGGCCTACACTTGGCAGCTCCTGTTCCAGTCAACACACAAAAGATTTCTTACCAGAGAAAAGTCATCAACATTGTCACCCTTTACAGGAGTTCGTCAGATCTAATCTACAATATACATAAAATGCATCCAGAGGATTATGTCCATTCATGCAACCGCAAAATAATCTCCCCACTCCTTAGAAAAATATATACATATGTACATAAAAAAGTCAGTCCCATCTAGCAGCTTCATTCATATATTTATCTAATCTATTCTTAAAACTACCCAGAGAGGAGGCTTCTATCACATGTCTAGTGAGCCTATTCCATTCATCAACCACACGATTTGTAAACCAATTCCTCCCAATCTCCTTCCTAAACCTATACTTATCAAGCTTAAACCCATTGCTACGTGTCCTGTCATGTTCACTAAGTATAAGAACCTTACCCAGATCCCCTTTATTATATCCTTTTACCCATTTGAAGACTTCAATCAATTCCCCTCTGACTCTTCTCCTTTCCAATGTATGTAGATTTAGTTTTCTGAGCCTTTCACCATAAGGTAAGTTCCTTAGCCCACCAATCATCTTTGTCATCCTTCTCTTCACAGACTCAAGCAAATCAATATCCTTCGTATAATATGGTGACCAAAATTGTACTGCATAGTCTAGATGAGGCCTAACTAGCGCCAGATACAGTTTTAGAATGACTTCAGCACTCTTATTGCTTACACTCCTCCTAATGAATCCCAATATCCTATTAGCTTTATTCTTAGCATTTAGGCATTGCTTTCTAGGACGAAGGTCTGAACTTACCAAAATACCCAAGTCCCTCTCACAATCGGTCCTCCCTAAATTTCTCCCATTTAATTTATAACTATTCAGTGGATTATTTCTACCTATACTAAGTACACTACATTTGTCTATGTTAAACTTCATTTGCCATTTCTCAGCCCAATTGGACAGAATGGTCAATTCCTCCTGCATTACAACAGCATCAGAATCAGCCCTAATGGCCCTACCTAGCTTAGTATCATCAGCAAATTTACTCAGGTCACTACTTATACCTATGTCAAGATCATTAATATAAATTAAGAATAGCAAGGGACCCAAAACAGATCCTTGCGGAACTCCACTGCTAACACACCCCCACTCAGATTTAACTCCATCTATACTAACTCTTTGCTGTCTGTCACCAAGCCATGACTGAATCCACCTAAATATACTGCCATCGATCCCGTGTGCTTTAACTTTGCTCAGAAGCCGTAAGTGTGGCACTCGATCAAAAGCCTTACTAAAGTCCAAGTATAAAATATCATAGTTTTCATCCTTATCTGCTGCTTCATACACCTTACTATAAAAAGACAGCAAATTAGTCAGGCAGGATTTACCCTTACTAAAGCCATGCTGTGATTCTTTTATCAACTTATGCTTATCCAAGTGATCCCTAATATTCCTTGCTATAATAGATTCCATCATTTTCCCTACCACTGATGTCAAACTTACTGGTCTGTAATTAGACATATTTGTTTTATCCCCTTTCTTAAATATAGGTATCACATTGGCTTTCTTCCATGCCACTGGCACAATGCCACTCTCCAATGATTTTCTAAAGATGCATGCTAGGGACTCACTTAACACATCCTTACATTCTTTCAAAATTCTAGGAAAGACCTCATCAGGACCGGGTGCTTTACTACTTTTGATTTTATCAATTTCCTTTGTCACTATCTCCTTTGTGATCAAGATATCCTTTAATTTCTCTTCATCATTACCCCGAAAGATCATTGACACCTCGGGTATATTTAGAGTATCCTCCTGTGTAAATACTGAGAGAAAAAAGTCATTTAGCATTCCAGCCATTGAGTCGCTATCACTCACTAATTCTCCATTGGAATCTATAAGTGGGCCTATTTTATCTCTAACCTTAGTTTTGTATAATTGATAAAAACTTTTAGGATCTTCCTTTGCCCTATTTGCCACTTTAATTTCATAATTTCTCCTTGCTACTCTAACTAACTTTTTAACATCTCTTGCTAGTTCATTATATCTCTGCCTTAAGTGATCCTCTCCATTTTTTAATTTCCTATAAATGCCCTTTTTAATGCCAATATAATGCTTAATTTTATCTGTCATCCATTTTGGGTCATTATTTTTAGTCCTAATCTCCTTATAAGGAATGTTAATCATCTGACCTGTAATTAATTGCTCAATTATTCTTTCATACTCCTCTTCAATTGTAATCTCTTCCTCCTGGTGATTATTGTCTCCACTAACTGATATCATTGACTCTATTCCTGAATTGATTTCATTGCCTGGTTTCTGTACAACTGCCTCCAGGTAAGTCCTTAGCCCATTATAATTTGCTCTTCTAAAGTCAGGAATTTTAACATTGTTCATGCTACTATCAATACCATTCCATTTCATCTTGAATCTAATTTCACAATGGTCGTAGAATGGACTTCCGACGATATACCATATATCACTATTCGTTGAGGGAACTTCTTTAATTATCTTTAGAGTGCGTGATTGCCTGGCGGGCCGATATTATGTATCTTCGATATGCTTAAGAAGTTGAACTGAGCTCAAGGATAATAATATTGCTATCATTAATAAAATAGAGTTTTATTAATAATAACTATCAACAAACACAAGACGGAAAATATTGACATAAACAGAGAACGGAAAGGATCGTGGGGGCTCGGGCTAATCCGAGGATTAAAGGATTTAAAAAGGTAAAACAAATATAGAGTTAAACAGATGGGATGGTTCGCTAAACCATTTAAAGAACAGGATAGAATTGACAAAAGGGTTAAGTACTCAAAGGTGACGTTTGGCTAACGTAACTTTATACGAGTGGTGCAGTGGAAGGCGACGTGAAGGAATTTTCGGTCCGCTGGCGAGTTCCAGCCGAAGGGGGAGGAATAAGATGATCCTGACGTGGCGTCTAGGGAATGAGAACCGTTTCTCGACGAACGGCTTGAAGAACAATGGCTTTTCTACGTTGTTCTCTTCTGAACAATAGAGGGGGGTGAGAACCGTCTCTTGTCTACGGGCTCAAGAACAATGGCTGTTCTAATGTTGTTCTTCTCTGAACAACAGGGGAAGGGTGAGAACCGTTTCTTGGCGAAGGGCTCAAAAGAACAATGGCTGTTCTAACGTTGTTCTCTCCCTGAACAACGAGGGAAGGGGTGAGAACCGTCTCTTGTTTACGGGCTCAAGAACAATGGCTGTTCTAATGTTGTTCTCCTCTGAACAACAAGGGGGAAGGGTGAGAACCGTTTCTTGGCGAAGGGCTCAAAAGAACAATGGCTGTTCTACGTTGTTCTCTTCCTGAACCACGAGGGGGAAGCCTTAAGGACTTGGCGTCACGAAAGGCTCGAACCTTTGGCACTCAAGTGATATTGTCCTCCTTCTGGACAAGTGATGGTGAATCTCGAGGTCGAGGTCCCTTGGCGCACAAAGTGAGAGAGGGTCGTGGTGATGTTTCGCGACGAAAATCTGGATCTCCAATCTGATCTTAGTGGTAAAGTTTCCATGGCGTGGGGGACAATGGAGTGGGAGCTTCGAGGGAATGAACAGCCGAGCCTGGGAACAATGCCTTATCTGCCCATAAGCCTAACTCAATCTGGCCAGGTCGGCGTATGGGGGCGAACGGGGGGACGATAACCTCCTTGTTTAACCATTGACATCCGGTGGCTGTGATAAGGCGCCAAGCTTCGACGCGAAGATGCACGTGGGAACATCGTGGTTTTAAAATAATATGTGATAGGAGTTGAAACTAACGCTGTTCAACCCGTTCTATCACAATATATATATATATATATATATATATATATATATATATATATATATATATATATATATATATATATATATATATATATATTTATTTATTTGATTTCAGAATTTGTTTAAAAAAAAATTCTCTTTCCAGGAGCCCTATGCTGGAAAGATCGACTTAGTTTCATATATATTTATATATAGGAGGGGCGGTCAATAAGTTTTGCGAATCGGTAGGGCAAAACAGAGGAAGGTCGATGGCTGTTCGTGGGGGTGTTAGGACAACTTATGACAAGTCAGGACCTGCAGCCGCACGCTCTTGCCTCGTCTATTTAAGAAGCAGTAGCTGATCGCAGATCGTCAGTAACAAATTTCTCAACAATGCAGAAGGTTGAGCACCGCGCAGTGATCAAATTTTTGCCCAAGGAAGGCAAGAATGCAAAAGAGATCCATGAACTCATGGTTGCAGTATACACCGACACCATCCCTTCCTATGCAACCATTGCTCGCTGGAATAGGGAGTTCCGCCATGGTCGTGAGTCCCTTGAAGATGACCCCCGTCAGGACGCCCGTCAACGTGACCAACGGGAACAATGTGGCCTGTGTGGAGAGGATGATCCTCGAAAATCGACGGGTGAAGGTCGAAGAAATCAAGCGAGAACTTGGAATATCACATAGAAGTGTTATCAACATCATCCACGACAATTTGGCCATGACCAAGGTCTCTGCCCGTTGGGTCCCTAGAAACATCACGCCCCATGATCGACTTCAACGTCGCCAAAGTCCACAAGGCCAGAATTGACCAAGCTGCCCTGCGTGAGTGCGGATTCGAGGAGCTCAACCATCCCCCCTACAGTCCAGATCTGGCCCCTAGCGACTACTTTTTATTCCGCCATCTCAAAAATAATAAAACACTTTTGCTCATATCTCGTTTCCTTATATCCGAATTGCAAAACTTATTGACCGCACCTTGTATATATATATATATATATATATATATATATATATATATATATATATATATATATATATATATAGAGAGAGAGAGAGAGAGAGAGAGAGAGAGAGAGAGAGAGAGAGAGAGAGAGAGAGAGAGAGAGAGAGAGAAAATAACAAAACCCGACAAACTAACTACCTCAATATACAGAAAGCCTACCTTTAGTGGCCTAGGAATCAATTTTTTCAGCCATTGTGACTTGTCACACATACTCAGTGCAATTAAATCTCTAATATATAGAGGTTACCATCTCTCCTCCAATTATTCCCTAATGCACAATGAATTCCAGACTCTAAAGTCTTATTTTAAAAATAATTGTTACCCCCCAGCTTTGGTTGACAAACTAATCAATAATTTTCTTACCAAAATTTACTCTCCATCCTTTCTCTAATATAATGTTCCCAAAAATGAAAAAAAATTCGTAGTACCAGAAATGGGACCTTACAATAAATTATTCACTAGAAAATGCAACAAATTACTCAAAAAATATTTCTTTCATACCAACTTCAAAATCACTTTTGTTAACCCACTTTCCATAGGAAGTATTTTCTCGTCAAAAGACAAACTTCCTCTAGAAATGAGCAGCCGTGTTGTTTATGCTTCTACTTGTCCTTGTTGTTTGCAAGGAACCTATATTGGTAGTACGGTTCGCTCATTGAAAGAGAGGTTTTGTTCTCACATGGGAATAAGCCATCGCACTGGAAAAATATTGTCTAAGAAGGAAGCTTCTGTAATTAGAAATCATAGTATACAATGCAAGACAGAATGTTCGATAGATAACTTCAAAATAATTGGTCATAATAACAATGAATATAGTCTAAGAATTTTGGAATCCCTACTAATACGTACAAAATCTCTTACACTCAACATGGATAATACCGCTGTTCCTCTTCTTATTTCTTAATTTTAATTACCTCATTCAACAACCAACCAACCTTCTCTTATTTAACAACGAACCAATCAAATTCCTATCCTTCTTTAAGCCACATCCTTAATAATTTCAGCACTTTGTGATTTCTCCTGAACTTCATCGGTAAGCAATATTATACTGTAATTTTTTACTTTTGTGTTTTTGCTTCTTTTTTCGTGTCAATAGTGATTACATTAGATTAATAATTTGATTCTCTTGCCTTTTAAATTCCTGAGTTACTTTCTAATTTTTGATTTACCTACATAGTCATAACCTAATTATTTTGAATATATATATATATATATATATATATATATATATATATATATATATATATATATATATATATATATATATATATATATATTACAGAGAGACATGACTTTGTTTTAAGTAAATTTAGCGAAAAAAAATTCCTTGCTATAATTCTTTTGGCAAAAAGCTACTCTATTATTCTGATATTCCTTTTGTAAGAGTCGCTGGGATAACAAAATTTTTAAATTTAAATCGAATTCGTCACGTCCTTTAACTATGATTGGGGTCGGACAGGAGGTTTTATATAGCCTCAATACTGCGACAAGATCGAATAATTATTGTATGAGCTCGGAGGCCAAGGCCTTTAAAAAAGAAAGACGTATGCAGCAATTGTGCCCACACGAGTGGAAGCCAGCAGGACTTTCCCCCGGTAGGAAACACGTAACCGCATGCCTTTTTTTTTTGCTTGACTGATTCTCTTATTTGTTTAGATAAAATTTTGGTTGGTGATAGGACTGCTTATTTTGATTTTGTATATATTGTAATTGTAAATTTATCTATCTCATTTTTTTCTTTTGTTCGTGTACATATAAGTAACGAGATCTCAAATATAATTATCCCAAATATTTTTGGTAAATAAATGACTGTATATACAATCCGTTTAATTTCTCCCTCGATTTCTCACGTCCGACTTAGTGTAGGAAGCGGGTTGGATAGATTGAGGATAGAGTGTAGGTTCGGTGCCCGCTACAGTACCTAAAAGACTTGAAAACGGAGAATATGCCCCCCCACCACCAAAAAGAGAAGAGTGGAATTAATAATGTGATCCATATTTTTTATCAAAGAGTAAATGGTTAGCCGCACCCAAGGTTTATGGGTGGTCTTTGTGCCGTAGAATGACCAGGAATAGTATCATTAACTTAAGTAAGTTGTCTAAGAGGGTCTGTTATGCCAGAATGTGTTCAATAACCATGTTTAGAAAGAAAGATGTAGTGTATGAAAGCTAGAAATGCGTATCATTGGTATAACAATTTAAAGCCATACACTCATGCCTAGATTGATAGAAACCGGTATATTTGCAATTCGAATAAATATGCAGAATAATGCACATTCCGAAGCCCAAACGTTAACCGAACTAGTAGACCAGCAACCGCAATGAAGGAATCAATAAAAAAGACTACTTCTCCAAAAGATATGAACGGGAAAAGAAATACTTACCATAAAACACAAACTCACTTTGGGGTGCAAATTTAGCAACACCTTCCGGGAAAGGAAAGGTCATTGGGATTAATCGAAGAGCAGCCAACTTACAGAAACTACTAAAAATTAGCATATTTCTAAAAAGCTTTAAATAACTTTCGATTTAAAGATTGAAGCGATTACAATAATCTGGTGATAATATCCGAGAAGTTAAATTTGCTTACTGTTAAGATTCGGTGGAGAATGTGGGTCAGCATCGGAAATTATATCATTGCTTGTAAACAAGAAAATCTTATCACTGGTCAGATTTGGTGTTTCTAGATAACAAACATAATCTGAAACGAGGATTGGCGTCGATTCGGTTTATCTTTCAGTACATTTTTTCGAGATTTTTTTTTTTTTTTTACCCTTCATTTTATATTTTGTTAACCCCAAAGTGAGAGACGGCACATGCGATAGGGTTTATTGGAGTCGTGATGTGCCGCCCATCAACTTGAGAATGAACTGTCTCTTTCGATTTCTTTGACTAGTTACCTGACGCCATGAACCTGAGGTAATGGCAAAGGTATTTAATTCTATGAATACAAAAATTTACTTATACATATATCAACCAGGCAATGGCTTCGCTACTAAGAATAAAATCTAAAATCTAAAAAAAGCAGTCATGGTTAAAGTCTTATCAATTTTCTGAACTTGGCCAATTATAATCACCATCATCATCATCATCATCACTTCACTAACTCTTTAATTTAAGAAGGGGATTTTTCTGAGTATTTGAATAATAATTTCATCTTAGTTTGGTTATGACTTATGTTTTTTTATCAAAGTTATTTCTAATAATTCTTTTATAATATCAAAAAACAAATTGGTGAAGTTCAGAAATAAATATAAGTATCGAAATTTTGTGATTTTCTTTTAAACCCAAAGAATTACAAATGGTGAAGTTCAGAAAATTTATTTTTATATATCTTCTATTCAATAACTATATTTTAGCAACGTGATATTTTGAAACGGGGGAAATTTAGTTTAGAGTTTCTTTCTAAAATTATTATAATTGGCAAATTTAGAAAATTAATTCAAATTTAGCCATGGCTGCTTTTTTTTAGATTTTAAATTTTAATTTTAGTAGCGAAGCGCAAGCTACCCCCGTAGGAGGAAGTGGCGAAGCCATTGCCTGTTATGGAACCAATGTCTAGGAACCAATCAGAAGATAATCTCGACATCCGCCCGTCTTGCGGCAACCGTGGCGTCACGGACACCGGGAACAATGGAGTCTGGAGAGTCCATTGCCCTAAAGAGCACTCAAGGTACCTTGTGATTCGCTAAAAATCACAATCTGGTCTCCGAACCGAATATGACGCGTGATTTCCCATACCGAGGAGAGGAGATACGGCGTGGAAACCGACTCCCTTTTGGGACTTGGAGCAATCCATATACACTAGCATGGATCCAGCTTGACACGGTGTCCCCAAAAGGGCCGAACACAATACTCCTTGCGCTGTAAAAGCTTTGGGAGCAGAGGCGTGGCGACAAATAGGCAAAGGTAGTACCATCCAGGGTGGCGTCCTGGGCAGAACCAAAGGTGACACCAGCCCGAGGTCTACACTGAGCTTTCCAGGAGTTTCCGAGCCCCAAGTCCAAAAGGACTTGAGTATAACTGGCGTCTCTCTGCAGCATAGGCACCGTCGAGATCAGCCGCCGATCCAGTGACAGCCATTGGCGACGGAATGAGGCGCCTGGTTCGCACGTACCTGCGCAGAATACAGTGTGTGGCGCATAGTGACTGGCATCTTCCCAGCAGCGACAAGTAGGCCCTCAATGGGTGATGTGTGGAAAGCACCGGTCGCCAAGCAGAGACCAATGTGGTGGATCGAATCCACCTTCCGCAACACACGCTCGGCTGCGGATGCATAAATCTCGCAGCTGTACTTAGGCTTCAAACGGAGAAATGATTGATAGAGCAGCAAGGTAGTAGCCCTATCTAAACCCCAGGTAGTGAAAGTCACGGTACGAAGAATGTCCAAGGCGCGGGTACACGAGGCCCTTAAGCTGCAAATATGAGCCTTTCAAGTGAAGCGTCGGTCGAAAATAAGACCAAGGAAACGGTGCGAATCCACCATTTTTAATCCAACCCAGTTTTGGAACAGGTCTGGGTCTAGGTGGAGCCGTGGATTGTGGCAGAAGTGCACCACTTTAGTCTTGGTCAAGGAAAACCGAAACCTGTGCGCTTAGGTATAGCGAGAGATGCGGTTCAATATCTGTTGGAGTCGACGCTCCAGAATTGGCATCTGGGCCGCGCCAAAAGAGATCGAAAGGTCGTCCACGTAGAGCGTAGCGAGAACATCTTCTGGCAGCACCGACGTGATATCGTTGAATCTCATGGCAAAGAGTGTGACATTGAGGACACTTCCCTGCGGGCTGGAGAGACTCCCACCCCCGCCCCCCAACCGTATACACAATGAACGAACTCTCAAAAACTAAGATATAAAGAAGGAGAGTAATAAGCACCCTCCACGCTGGAAAAGTCTTGGAGGGGCCCATGAAAAGCACATGGAGTGCAACCTCTGTCCTAGAGGTAGAACTACGCGGTGGCGGCTCCGAAGATGGCAACATAGGAGGAAGACCCCCTCCACTTGTCAGAGTGGTGCTATATTTTAGCTCCTAGTCCGCTCCAATACTAAGGTCGGCTGAGGAGTGAGGGAGAGGGATATTTTCTGAAATGCTGGAAATGTTAAAAAAAAACTTTGGAGTTTACTAACACGCGTTAATTTCTGATACTTGCGACCAACAGAGAAAAAAGAAGGGGGTTGGTGGGCTACATCTCGCCTCCAGCCGCTCTCACCTATGATAAAAATGGGGGTGGGGGCCTAACCTAATTTCCTTCCCCTCAGGAGTCTGAAAAGGGGCATTGAATATTAATGATGGTTATCTTACACAACACTGATAATAAATAAAAGATCCGATCCGATTTCTTTTCCACACATCAGGAAATTATGAATTGTAGTTTATTGTAGTTTTTGGAAGTCAACTGAGGTGTAATATTGAATTTAATAATTCTTTTTGAGAATTACCTGGATTTTAGACATGTATCATATAAGATACATTCAATCGCAACGGTTTAAAAGATGTTTTATAACTATTCTATATTATTACATAACTCTGAATAGCAGAATACAAGTATGGATTAAAAAAATATAAACATAAAACGGGTCTGAAATTTGGGGGTGCTTCAGTTCCCTCGTCCCCCCACTCTAGATCCATCCCTGTATTGAAGAGATAGTCAGAGAAAAAGGAATGATGAGGGGGGAAGGAGGGAGGAGGACGCGGACCAACAACTTACCCCTGCTTCATCAAAGAGTTCAATTCAAGCCAGTGGCGTGGCATCCCTAATTTGCACTATGTCCAGGTGAGGATAGTTCCTCCTGGTACCAAGTGCAGGTAGAAAAAAGGTTAAGGGGATAATCGTAGAATAAAAAAAGCGCTGAAAGGGAGAGTGGGGGGAAGTGCACCAACAACTTTCCCAGGCCCCATCAAAGCGTTCGATTCACCCCAGTGACAGGGCCTCTTTAGTTTGCGCTCAGGCCGGGAGGATCTGCAGCACCTCGAGGTGTAACAAGCGACACGAAGTACCTTCCAGCGGGACAAAAGTTAGACAGATAATAAATGAATGGCTATATATAAAAGAGGGGAGAGATAGCGAATAAGTGAGGATAAGAGTTAGAGGGATAGTGAATGAAAGATTGGAAATAAAAGTAGGAGGGATAATGATGATAAATGTGCTTAAAATTTTACCTATCTACATCTTTACACCTGTCCACCTTAAATTGCTTCTGGCAGAGGCGGCTCGTAGCTAAAATTAGTGGGGGTTTCGCATCAGAATTTTTTTAGGATTGTTTTAATATTGTGTAAAAGGAAATAAACATATAAAAAGAAAATGTATAGATAAACTTGCTAAAATCCTAAACAGTAGTAAAAAAAAAAATATTTTACTTACTAATAGCCTAAATTATTACAGTTCAAGCTTGATCCATTAATTTAAAAACTAAATCCATTCTTCTTGTTTTAATTTGCGCAAAAATATTAATTATTTTCGCCTTGATCTCTGGATGAATACTGCGAAATTCTTACTCCATTGAAAGCCATCCAAGTGTATTTGGTCTTTCAGAATTCATTTTGCTCCTTAATTTTTTTTTCAGTGTTGAAAAGCAGCATTCTGCCTCTGATGTAGTAATGGGAATTGTCAAGAGGATTTTTTTTAGTTTCGTAATTTTGCTTAGAACATCATCTAGATTATTTCCAAGATAAATATCAGCAGCTTAATTAATTAATAAAAGAACCGAAAAAAATTAAATTCTACATTTTATTACATTCAAGAATATAAACACGTTTTTAAGAACAACACACGCGGAATAAAAAAGAAACACTACCTTCCACCAGCACACCAGGGTCGACAGTGCGTGAGCCACAGTACTCTCTCTCCCTAGCGTGCAGCTTCCTATCTCGGACATGTGAGCATGCGCACAGCAGCCAAACACCGCGTCGCTGGAATTTGTATTATTTTCATAAACTAGAGGATGGCTATTGACATTAAGCTTAAGGATTATATAATGTATAAAGAAAGAATTAAAGAAAAGAGGATTTATCATATTGAATGCTATCGATAATATAGAGTGGAAATAGGGGAATTCCGCAGTGCCTATACACGAGCGGCCACTAGGCACTCTGCTATCTTTCCGACGATTTTACTATTAGAAATTCAAGTCTTTTTCGAAGTTATTACAGTTTGTCGTAGAATTGGTCATAGTCTGATCCAATAATTATTCTAGTCCTTGATCTGGACACACCGCTTTTGTTTAAGTCGATGGTATTGACCCTATGACTCAATCTACGATCATATATATATATATATATATATATATATATATATATATATATATATATATATATATATATATATATATATATATATATATGCTTTCATTCCTACTGAACGTGCGAAAGCTGGTTAGAGGCGGGTTGTATCGTAGCCAGGATTCTCACTATAAAAGTCCCACTTGTTACTGGGGGGAGGTTTGTGATTGTTGAATTCTAAGAGTGCATAATACAGGTTGAATAAATTAGCCGAAGGAATTCTTAATTAAAGTCTTGCCAAGGGTAAGTCAAAAGGGAGGAGCCACAAATAAACACACGTACAAAAAATAAACTTTACTTTACACAAATATAATAATTAGCAATAGTTAAACGGGCAAAATTAAGGATTAAATATTAAACACTGACGTTAAGCGTCTAGATTTATAATGACTCAATGGGAGTATCAATCACTGTTAATTAAATAGGTAATTTAAGAATAGAGGGACACTGGGTTTACAGATTACCATTAATTGTGATGGATTGGAGAGACGACTACTCAGGTCCAGACGGGGTGGTTCGGGTGGCGTTAACACGAGTTCTCGGGGAGAGGGGGGATAAGACGATGGGCTCGGGGCTGCTGGCTGCAGTTCCGGTAGTTCACTCCTAACTGGATGTGACACTAACAAATATTAACTTCCAGTAACTATTTGGATGTTCTTTTTCTTTCTCAAGTTATGTTGAGCAACAGAGCGTATTCTTCTAGTCACAGACTCTGCGGGGCGGGATTTACTTCAGGAACACTTTGAGACAGCGACCAAGTTGACTCGACGGTGCGTTGGCAGTCGATACGTTACGGGAACGACTCTCGTTCAACGTGAGGGGTACGTGAGTAGGTTTGGGACACTACTGTAGAAGGAAGAACGGCGTTATTATTTATACCGAGGATTGTGGGAAATCGAGAGAGAGATTCCATCCACGACAATTCGCTTATCGCAGCGCCTTCTGGACAATCTCGATGGTATCATAAAGAAGGCAAATAGAATTTAGGCTTCTCTGTGAGATAGGCCTTCTTTCGTCAGACTTCCTGTCGCCAGTTGGGGAAGGGGGGGGGGAGGAGACGAAGGTCAACTCAAACGACAAATTTATTTCGTTCCCACGATTGTCTGGCAGCATGCGAGTATGTACGTTCCATACCCTCACACAGTTACTATACTACTACTTTGCCCTCGTACCTAATTTCGTGTCATCATCAAATTTTGAAATATTACAAAATAAATTCGTGTCAATATTATTAATGTACTAACTAGTACACCTAATTTTCCTAATTTAATTATAAAAGTAAACTTTCATATATTCTTTATTCAATATATGTAAAGTGAAATATTGAACCTATGTATTTTGTTTTAATGTTGATGATTTTAGCTTATAATTAATAGTTCATGAAAATCAAAATATTTCTCTTCATTTTCAAAAATCAAGTCTAGGATTATTCTGTTCGCGTCTTCTAATCTACTTTTTGATGAAGGAAGTTATTTATAAATTCTGCCATTGTCTGCCATTACACTTGTCTAATTAAGGCAAAAAGCGTTTCAAAAATAATAATACCTTACTCTTCTATTTGACTTTGTAGCCTATATCCTACGATGCAATTTATATTATTACTATTTATCACTAACTTGATAAATAAAACTTCAGAAGTAATATCTATATTGATGTTTTTCATTATCGCGACGTTTTTTTTTTAGTATAAAATAACGCCCCCAACTTTTTCCCATAAATCTATTTTTATTAAAGGTTTTATAGCAAGGTTAGTCAAATTCTTTAATAAGGTAACTTTTATTACTAGTGAACGCCACTAAGTGCGCACCCTGCCACTGGGAACCTAACTGCCTCCCCAAGGCAGCACTTGCAATTTCTTATTGGAGCGAAAGAATTCTACTTAACTCTCTTCCTCCTTGAGCTGACCCATCGAATTGGGTTAGCAGTAAACGAGCGTTACAGACGCGACAGGTTCATTTGTGCCGAACCATTCTTGCAGAGAAGTAAGCCCTAATTTGGAAGGAGGAAAAGAGTTAGATAGATATATATATTCTCTTTTAGAAGTGGGAGCTATATACCAAATAGCTGTAATAAAGAGTAAGGTTTTAACGAAAATAAAAGGATTTTCCCTTTTTCCAAGCAAACGCAACGGCTTTCTTATAATAAAAGGGTGCGTGTAATGAGCTTTTAAGACTCTTTCAAATTTATGCAAGCAAACTTTAGGGCGGGAGTCAATAAGAGAGCGATGCGCTCGTTGGTTACCACTCGGGCGTGATCTTCTGAGTCAAAAATAGGATAACCTAGGAGCTAATTATTTTTCCAGTGTCTGTTTTCTATCCAGGAACATTTGTAGTGCAAAGTCACTGTACTCTAGATCATCATTAGCTTTCTTCCTCACTGATATTCTGCGGGCTTCCAGTATTTCAAACATTTCGAAATCGCTCGTGGGATTATTATACTCTTATATCACAGGAGTTAATTGCGCTAACCGTCCGCCTGCATTCGTGAAAGATCCCTCGACCGGATAATGCAATCCACATATATATCAGGATGATAATTACTGGCAAGTGTGGGAGCTCTTGGTGGCGATTCTCGTTGGGAAGCATGGTGCAGAAAGCGCAGTATTAGTTTAATGGTAATCAACGAGCAGCCAAACCCTCTATGACCCAACGGTGAACCACCCGTTCCGCTTTAGGGGTGTGAGCATAGAAAACCCTTCGTCAGGTTCCGGGGCGGAAGAGTGATATGTTGCGTGTGCGAAGAGGAAGAGACAGCGGTGTGATTGTTTGTGTGTTGGCATACTTGCCTGACAATTTCATTCTTTCGCCATTTTGATATAAGTACCTATGAGGTGCGTCAAGAGTAAGGGTGATGTTGAGTATATTTGATTTGGCTAAAATAGAAAGAATACTCTGAGATATGTGAAGGCTGTAAAAGATACGGGTATGTATGTACCTATCTAATTACATGATTGTGTTGTACAAGGTTAAATTAAATGGTGTGTGGATGAGAAGACACGGGGAGGACAAAGGAGATGGGTGAGATTGATTGAGGAACGGAAGAGAGGATAAGAAATGAGTATGTATAGGGAACAAAGAATAAATAAGTGAGAAGTTTAAGAAAGTGATAGTGAGCAGTGCAGAGGCACTGTGTGGGTGTAATAGAAATAGATAAAAAGATGAAAATCTGAATGATGGAATGAAGAAGCAGGATTTTTACTGGTGCCCGGATTACTAGTAGCCCCTTCATAGTACAGGTAAACATGTCAGGATGGCTTACTTTCTACCCCACCCCACCTCTTCTGCGATGTTGGTGGCCGCGAGGAAGACCGCTACGGGTCAATGAGGTGGGAGATGTGTGTTGCGTGCGTCTGAAGTTCGGGCTGTTTGGCGTTAGTGTGTTTGTTGTATTTGGTTTAAGTTAGTGATGAAGTGAGGTTTATTCGGTTTTTGTACTGTTGAAGTAATGTGGAATGGCCTGACCGTAGTTGGGGCAGGATGACTGTGTGTCTAGTGTAATGATTGGTTTATTTGAGGGAGTGGGAGTGTCATTTCGAGATAGTGTTTGGTGATGTGGATGGGAAAGGGCCATTTCATATGGTGATAAAGGTGAGGAACGAAGAGAAACACGATGTGAACACCAAGAGTAATGGGGGAAAGTTCTTGTAAGGGATGAGGTTAAAAAAAGATGGAGTATTTCGATGATCTGGTATAATGTGAGCATGCAAGAGGAAGCGAATGACATTAAATTCGCTTAGAGGTTACAAACATGGTGTGTATAGACTGTGTGGAACGGATTACTATGCATAAAGGTTGCCACAACTATTTGTGATATGAAAAATGAGAAGGCAGCTGGAGTGGATGATATAGCAACCGAGGGCCCCGAGATTGCTAAAACTGATGGCGATTGTGTAATGGAATGGATTGCGGGTTTGTGCTGCAAGGCCTTTGAAAGTTGAGGAGTACCCGCAGAGTGGGAAATGCTATGATAGTTAGTACCAGTGTTGAAGGGGAGGGGGGGGGAGGGACGAAAGATAAATGCAAGAACTATATGGGTATAGGTTGTGTTGTAGGCAGTGTAAATATTCTGGACCTGCAAGAAGTATAATAGGGAATGGGTAAGGTGGGTGTAGATGCGGTAGGGGGTGTGAATCAAGTACTTGCATTGAGTGTGTTAGCTGAGAACCCAAGTAATAATAGGTACACGTATGCTTGGATGATGGATCTTGAGAAATCAAGATCGTGGAGATAAGGGAATCACCGTGATAGATCCTGACAATGTACGGTAAGCCGTTGTTGTTTTGTAAATAGGCCGTGTTTGGGTAAAACATGGGTAGACGGAGTGCTTTAATATGAGTGCGGTGCACCTAAAGCTCTTTTAATATCTTTAGGGACAGAATGTTAAAAGAATAAAGAGTGGGAATGAAATCCCTGGGTATGAGGTTGATTAGGAATGGCTCATCTATTTGTGTGTGTGTGTGTGTGTGCGCGCGCTGATATTCGTTTTAGGGGCTGAGAGTTGAAAATATTGCTTGAAGCGATTAACAAAGCGTGTGAGGGTGCCGAAATTAAATTCAGAAACTAATAAGATAATGGTGTTGGGGTGAGATTAATGTGGTGTGCACCAAGTGCGATGCTATAAGGATTTGTGTAGATTGTGGAGTGAATGATAATACAGCTTACGATAGCACGATTATGAATGGTAGGAAAGTCGTGGGTCAATCAGAGCATTATTAGATGGTATGTTTGTCCCAACGTTATGAATGAAGAAAGATCGATCGTCAAATAGATAATTTACGAAGGACGTTGGCTGAGAAGGGTAGTGGCACCCCATCTGACTGGGGGCAAATCCTGACCAGATGAGATGCTCCAGCACGCAACGACCCAGCTTCTGGCCCTGGATGAACGCTACCTGAAGAAGCTGCTACGCATTGCTATGAAAGGCCGATGGCGCAAAAACATTATGAGCATAAAGTCCGATATGTGGCGTTGATGCACACCGTCCTTCCTTTAAGTAGTAGTTAGAGACGATGACTTAAATAGGTTTGACCCAAATCAAAACAGTTGGGCAACAGCTAAATTGAAACCGAGATGCGAATATTGTATTTAGGGCAGAACAAATTGAGGTTTGAGGGAAACGTTTAATACCCAGTCACAGTTCCATAAATATCCTGATGTAAAAACTGAAAACACAATCATTTTTAGATTTACTTTGAAATAAGCCATAAACCACCCCTGACAATGGTGTACATGTTCATTTTGTGCATTGCCACATTTTCACAGCAGGGCCGGATTTTTTTTTATAACACAAAGCCCTTTGCGGCCTCTAAATTAGGATGAGCCTAATAGTTTTTAATTCACAGAGGAAAGAGTCCTTCGCTTTCAATTGGTTTCGGTATATCAGGCTGACTTTAATCGTCGTCTCTTCTTCCCCTTTACCAACCGTTCATTTCCATAGAATAAAATTTATTATTTTCAAAAATGTTTATTAAATATTTTTCCATCGTTTAGTTGGGTTTTTTTTCATCGCGTGACATTTTAAGAATTAGGCGAACAATGTTGAATGATATGTGTCAATACACTCTACCCAGGCTGATTCTCGGCTCTTTTAACATACGCCTTATTTTCTTGAGCAGCTAACGAATTTCGGAAAATACCAAACCACCGAGTCAATTAAAGCAAAATATGAATATTCTTTTATTAATATACATAATACAATATTTACATTATGATTACACAAATCAGTGTACACGCAAACTCTCGAACACATCTTATAATTATGCATTTTTGCTTTGAGTTTTGGCGAAAGATATATATTTTTTAGATTGAAATGGTGCCAAGGATGGAAAGAGCGTGTACATACAATTATAAATAGTTAAATGGGAAACAGGTGAGTTTGGATTACAAAAAATCCTATTAACAAAAACTTTAATTGCCAGCAAAGCTAAAAAAATTACAACTGTAGTTTCAGACAATGGCGCTCTATAATAGTGATATTGTTAACAGCCAAACCTACAATTTAGAGTCTTTGGCAACAGTTATCACAAAGAAAAACAAAATAGCGCGAGAATGTACACACAGGAGCCAATCAATCAATTCATAGATGTAAGAAAACATGATAACAAAGATGTTTCCTTTTAGGCAAGAAGTTGAATTAACGTCAACAACTTACACCACCTCTTGGCATATAGTTCATTATTATTAACGTTACGTTAAGAGTTATTTCAATACCTGAACAATAAGAAATTTCAGGTTCTCATTTCATGACTAGATATTTGATAACTATATTAACCCCTTGAATAAATTAATAATAACAATTTTTAGAAAAAGAAATTGAAACTTGAAAAATCTTTTGGATCTGAAATAGTAACAATGGCCAGTCTTCTGTTTAATATTATTATAAGTCAATAAATTTGACCATAATTCTCCTAATAGATATAAAAAGCTGTGAAAATTATAACTTACACGTGATCTAGATACACTAAGGAATGAGAGTTTTCGTGTTGAAAACTTTTTAGCAGCAATGGCGATGTTGGAATATAGTGTGCACTGCAAAGATCTAAATATAACTTATGCGGAAACAGTCTTTGACAACCACTTGGGAACACTGCCAAACAAGGTGGATCTTAAAGGCCCAAACATATGAAAATCAAACTTAATTTTCAGTATCTAATTGAACTGTTTAATAATTACGAGTACATTACTGCCCTAAGTACAAAGGTACTTCTAATATACACGTTCTGGACGTCGTAATAGTAGCCTGTGTAAAAGCATCATTTACACGTATGGCGGAAAGTTCGTTTTTACATACAAACCATATAATACACAAGGTATTTTACAATGGTGGCAAATCATGCTCGCCATTCTATATTTCGTGACCACATCAAAAATATGTTTGTCTCTAAGTCAGTGGAGCCTTATTGGGATCTGAAATTTCAGCAGGCCTATCTTCTGTGGCAGGTTGAGTTTCAGAGGAAACTGTGTCTATATTCATATTCTTGCCATTAGTTTCCATTGCGTTGGTATTCTGTTCACACTGCATTTCATGAGAAATTTCTTCGTTTGGAGTCTGTTGTTGGAAAGCAGGATTTGGTGTTTCAGATTTAGTCGGTGCTCGGCTTATGACCGTTTCTGTCGCCTTTTCTTCTGGTTGAGGTAATTTAGCTTGAGATGGGCTTTTTATGGGTTGTTGTTCAGAATCTTTAACTTCATTATCAGTGCAAGAAGTCTGTTGTTCCTGGATCTGATTATTCATTTCCTCTGGTTCACCAGAGCCTGTGACTTCTGCCGATTTGGCGTCTGGTGGTGGCCGCGTAACTAATTTCTCTAGGCTAGAAATGGTGGTATTAATGTCCTTAACAAGCGTTCTTCTGGCCTGTCGTACATCGTCCCTACCGTCAGGATCAATGTCATCCAGCTGAAGAAGAGCTCTTGTAAGCATCTCATCGATATAAAGGAATTCTTTGTTCTTCTCATGACCTTCGAAGTTCTTAACCTCCTCTTGTAACTTCGAAACAGATTCACGAACGGTAGCAATTTTATCCATTTTAATATCTCTAGGTTCAGGTGGGGGTGGCGTTACTTCTTTGGTAAGGTGCTGGGTAGGTTGCGATGGAGATTGCTGAGGTCTCTGGAAAAAGTGCTGCTGAGGCTGGGGCTGTTGACTATGGGGATGTTCAAATTGATGTGGATGGGTTGAGGGCGGATTGTTTGAATAACCATGAGAAGGGACGAATCCAAGATTTGAACTGTAAAAATTCTCACGTTGAGGGCGATTTGATGGTTGCTGCTGTTGGTATTGTTTTGAAGGTTCGTGCGGGCTCGGTGGTGATCTAGAAGTGGCTGAGGAGTCATTGCGTTTGTCTTCATCTCTACCCTCAAATATTATGGGAATGTTGCGGACAAAACTGGATTTGTGACCAGCATTATCCCATTGCTGATGAGGCTGGCGAGATTGATGTTGCTGGTTGTAAGGCTGTTGAGAATGCTGATGTTGGGGATATGAATACGGTTGTTGTTGATACTGATGAGCTGGTGACTGTTGAGAGTAAGCGGATTGGTAAAATGGGTTTTGTGGTTGAGTTTGTTGTTGAAATTCTTCTGGTCCTGTATGCTGTTTCTGCTGGGAGAAATGATGCGAATCTTGTTGATTTCCTGACATATTTCCAGAATCTCGCTTTCCGAGAGCAGGCGACGAAGATTCCTGAGTCCTCTGGGGAGAGACAAAGGGTTTTGCTATGTTGTTAAACACGGGGCTAGTACTAAGCGGCCTTTCAGCTGGATTCTGAGGGATGATCGTTGTTTTGGAAACAAACCTGTGCGGTGGGGGAATTTGCTCGTTCATATCTGGAGGGGCAGAAGAGCACCGAGTCATTCTTGGAACCTCTTGCTTGAGAGCATCTACAGCTGAGGTAGTTTTTGAAGCATAATAAGGCTGTTTTTTCAAGGAACTCATATTGTGTGGAGGTTGAAAGGAAGGATCAGGATGGGAAGATTGAGACTCTTGTTGATCTTGATCCGATTGGTGTTTAGGGGGCTGGGGCTGAGACTGTTGTGGAGCAGTGGGTTCACATCCTGGCGGGGCTTCCGCTTCAATACGAATAGGAATTCGGACAGCAGTAGGAACAGCTGACCGGTCGGGGTGATGGCTATCGACGCAATCTTCTTCGGAACCACCACTCATGGCAGAACCACCCGAGTTTCTCCTCTCTCTCCAGGGGTTCCCTCTTCGCCCCAGGGAGGAGAAATGGGGAGAATGAGAAATTCGCGACGCCAAGTTCGAGACATCGTTATCGTCGGACATCCAATTTGGCATCCGGAACATCGGATGACGGGCACGCATGTCGTCAACGCCTTTGGAAAACCAGTCGTCACTGTCGTCCACCTAGAGGAAAAAAATAAATATATTTAGACAATATAAAGAAAATTATAGATAAATTTAAAGAAAATATAAATATTAGAAAACTATTTTCTTTAATTGGTATGGGCTAATTGGTGGGAGGGGTGGGTAGCCTTTAAAAACTTTGATGCGCGGCTACATTTCGTGGGAAATCGGTTGATGATGAGGTTGTTATTATTATGGCAGGACTCAAGTTTGGGCATTATTATGTACATGTGAATAGCTAGCTGGTGGCTTGCGCCACAGCCAGAGGGCGAGGTGTAACATGGGCAAAGCTGCAGTTGACATTTGAGAATCGCAGGTCCTCCAGCCCCCAACACCTGCATTGGGATCTACCTTAATTGTGAAGGTTCTGGAGAAGTGCCTCCAACCCTGCTATCTCTTCCTCCCCTCTTCACACACACAACACAAACCACTCTTCCTTGCCGAAACCTCCCTAAAGGGTCTCTATATCCACACCCCTGACGCAAAATTGATGCCCTCTCTTGGGCCTCACTCAAAGGGTTCTCCGTCTTCCTGGTCAGGGATGCGCCCATGTGCCCTCCAGCGTGCCATTCTGATATTTATGCAGATTTCATCCAGTTGGATGGATCGCGTCCCCGCTTAAAAAGGGTGCGAATCATAAAGGGTACACAACTATGATTTGGCATATTTCCAAGACGTTTACTGGTAGTTAAGGTTACTTCAACCTATGAAACGAAAGCACACGAGGGCATTTCCTACAAGTTTGTGATGTCCGTAAACTGGTAAAATTAGGGTGATTGGGGCAGGTATGAAATAACTATGTAACGATATTTTTTCCATTGACTATCGGCGTTTTCGCGCGCAGACCTCCTTTGTGAGATGGCGGTTAATGAGGAAGGTGACTATAAACAAGGGAGTCAATTTCTTGAATCAATTGACTTCAAACATCTGCAGGAAGAACGAGGGCTATTTTTGTGATATTTTTAACGTCCAATTGAAAAATGACTGATGTCTGGATGCTGTTTTTATTGGCGCCAACCTCACCTTGCCAGAAAAGGGTGGATGATGCGAAAGCATTGAATGGGAATTGCAAGTTAATCTCACTCATTTTTCTTTTAAATTTTAACAACTTTAGGATGGTGAAGAACTAAATTGTGTAGCAATTTTAGGTATGTTATACAGTCTATGTATATTCTCCGTACATTCCTCTTACATTCACCGTGCATTATATGTATATGTCTCGTGCATTGTATGAGTATATTCCTCGTGCATTCCATGTATATTCTTCGTGCATTATATGTATATTCCCCGCGCATTCCATGTATATTCCAGCGCATTCCATGTATATCCCTCGCGCATGCCATGTATATTCCTCGGGCATTCCATGAATACTCATCGTGCATTATATGTATATTCAACGTGCATTCCATGTATATTCATCGCGCATGCCATGTATATTCTTCGTGCATATCATGTATATTTCCCTCGCGTATGCCATGTATATTCCTCTTACATTCATAGTGCATTAAATGTATATTCCCCGCGCATTCCATGTATATTCCTCGTGCATTATATGTATATTCCTCGGAAATTCCATGAATATTCATTGTGCATTCCATGTATATTCCTCGTGCATGCCATGTATATTCATCGCGCATTCTATGTATATTTCTCGTGTATTTCATGTATATTTCCCTCGCGCATTCCATGTATATTCCTCGTTCATTATATGTATATTCCTCGTGCATTCCATGAATATTCATTGCGCATGCCATGTATATTCATCGCGCATTCTATGTATATTCCTGGTACATTCCTCGTGCATTTCATGTATATTCCTCGTGCATTCTATGTATATTCCTCGTGCATTCTATGTATATTCCTGGTACATTCCATGTATATTCCTGGTACATTCCGTGTATATTCCTCATGCATTTCATGTATATTCCCGCGCATTCCATGCATATTACTCGTACATTCCTCGTGCATTCCATGTATATCCATTGTATATTCTTCGCACAATTTTATTGAAAGTCTCGATGAGTCACTTATGTCCGGTCCTTCGAGTGCCAATAACCATTTATCAACCACTACATAATAAAGCCTATATGTGAAGGAAGAACACCCATACCCTCTTCCGGGAAATGTCCTACAAGGCGACTAAACCACGAATAGCGGCCGCAGTCCAAAAGGTTTTGTTTCCGTGAGTGCGATGCGAACCATCCCATCTGTGGTAAAGTGGTCAATGATAATTTAAACTTTCACAAGACGGGAATGGCATCGGCAACGAAGCTGCAGCCCACATAATGTAGGATTTGGGTGCCCTATTGGCCCAAAAATTCGCAGGGGTGCCTTAATTGAGGTTAGGTAGGTTCCGGAGTTGTGCCCCCACCATGCCCTGTGTGCTCCAAGTATGGCCTCTTTAGACTACTCAACAGTCACCTCCCTAACTTCAACAATTTACAAACCTGTCCTCACAAACCTCCCGGTTGAGATGCCTCTGAATTCCTCGTGTTTTTTTTTTAAGTGTGAATCACGTCATTTTCACCTAGCGGGCAATGAACGAAAGGCGAAGGAAGATGATGATTAAAGAAAGGTTAATTAAATATAGAAAACAAAGAAAACAATAGCAAACCACATCAATACCAAATATGATGGCTGTGAAGATGTGGTAAAACGACCAGGGACAAATTTCTAGACCAGGATTGCAAAAAAAAAAAAAAAACCCTTCAGACTAGGTTGAATAAAGGCCAATAACAGAAACTCCAGACACAATGATGGACAAGTTTCAGTAGCAGATTCCTCCAGAGACAATGTTTGACAAAGTACAATAACAGAAACCTTCAGAGACAATGTTGGACAAAGTACAGTAGCAGAAAGATCCAGAGACAATGTTGGACAAATTTCAGTAGAAGAAACCTTCAGAGATAATGTTGGACAAAGTACAGTAGTAGAAAGTTCCAGAGACAATGTTGGACAGAGTCCAGAAACAGAAACACAGAGACAATGTTGGGCAAAGTTCAGTAGTGAAATCCTTCACAGACAATGTTAGACAAGTTTCAGTAGCAGAAATCACCAGAGACAATGATGGACAAGTTCAGAAGAAACCACTAGACAATATTAAATCAAATTCAATGGCAGAAAACTCCAGAGACAATATTAAATAAAATTCAATAGCAGAAACCTCCAGACATAAGGAACCAAGGGTCCAGAGTCAATGTTGGACAAGGTTTAGTAGAAGAAACCTCCAGAGAAAATGTTACACAAAATTCAATAGCAGAAATCTCCAGAGATAAGTAACCAAGGGAGTGAGATGGAGATGAGCGTATCGCAATAAGCAGATCATCCCACGCTCTTTGGGGCAAATACAGATAAAGCACAATCGCCCATGCAATGCAGACGACGATGATCAATCCGTAGGGAACCAGGGCGGAGGGTTCTGGGGGGCAGGGAGAGAGCTGCCACACCTTAAAGGTGATTCTGTATCTAATTCAGTGCAGTTCTTGAAGGATAAGAGTTGTACGAGAAACTTGTCCGGCGGGAAAGAACACGGACATAAAAGTTTTGAATCGATGAATTGAGTTGGTACTACTATTCCAGGCCTAAGGGATGTGTTAAAATATCAGTGAGGTAAGGGAGAAGAGCAGGAGGGAACAGTCAGTAAAGACTTGGAGGAAATGAGTCTAAGGGACAACAGGTCATTTTCGGTATTTAGCTTGGTTTCGTTTTTTGCAAGGATACTGAAACTCACGGGCGGACTTTGGGAGGGTATGTAGGCTACGAAGAAAGTTTCTGACTCAGCAACATGATCAAGGGCAGCTGAAGCCGTCTCTCTCCTGCTTATGTGTTTCTTAGCGTTCAAAATAGTGGCTGAGAACCACGGGGAAGGTTGCCGGCGATTGGAGGTGGGGAAAAGGTCAGGGGCGTTAAGGCAGGAGAGGATTGGGGAGAAAGAACGGAGTGCTATGTTGGAGGTCAGCAGAGATTATTGTAGTCAAACGGGGGGAGGAGAGAAGCGAGATCCTTTGCCATCTGCTCTTGGTTAATGGAAGAGAGCAGACAATGATAAGGCGTGGTCAGAAATAGCTGTGGAGCAATCAGTTATGATTAAGATATGAAGAGTTCCGGAAGGGGAAGGAACTAAGCCAAGTGTATTTCTAAGTCTGTGAGTGTTGGATGAGACATTGAGAGTAAAGTTTTAAAATGTAAAGAAGTTGCAGAAGGATTAAAAGTGCCATGTTCATAAATTCGTCGAGCTTATCGAAGAATTTTCATGGGATAACCTGGGGGGCGATAGAAGATAAAGACTTACGGTGATTTTTTTTAAGGCAAGGTTCCAAGCCCACCTCCACGTCCCGTATGTTTAGTAGCAACGTGGACGAAAGAATACTCCCCGTGTGGAGACAAGAGCAAGAGTAACTATATTCCCCTTGTATAACCACGTTTTTGCTAAGCCAAAAATGGCAAGCTTCGCAAATGAGATAAGATCACAAATGAAGTTCGCTTTTCTTAACGTCAAACTGCGACAATTTAAAAATCCAGAGTTGGCAATCGGGAGATGGGGCGAGCAGTGTTTTGACGGGTGAGCTGATGTGTGCTAGAAATCGCGTCATTTCGAAAGAGATAATGCAGGGATTTAGGGGATTTAGCGAGAGAGAAACCAGTATAATCCTTGGCGAATAGCTACAAAATACCTAGATGCTCTATTCTAGGCAAATTTGATGGGATGATTCTGTTTTACGTTATATTTGCGGGATTACGTAGACTTTAAACCCGCACTTTAAAATAGCAAGGTGGAGGATTCTACATTCCTTTGCGTTTGAAGAGACGAGAAGTAGGGATGAGTAGTTATTCAACTAAGAATACTTAGTAAATAAATACCTAGCAAACTAACTTAGCAAACTGGCAAGGCACTACTAATTAACAAAAGCGTAACGAGAGGTATAAAAACAAGACACTATCTCACTAGAGAGGATCAATTTTGGACAAGAACTAGTAACAATCTCGAGAGACACGGTTGGACAGACATATTTACTCATAAGCTAAGAATAGGACGCTTTGATGGCTCTTAAAGATATCATTGGTTCCCCCCTACGTTTTGCATAGTCCTCAATTTTATAATCACTCAACTGCGCCTCAGCTGCACCCTCAAACTCTATCAAAAGTAAATCTTACAATGTCCTAAGATACAACGCGGTATAACCAAGTGGGGCTTCGGTGAATGGGATTCTTCGAAACGAGTCGCAGTAATCGAATTGTACCAGTTAATTAGGCCCCAGATTTCTTTACATTTCACCATCTAACTACACTGATTTTAAGCTTTTACTTGCAGGCTTAAAAACTCGGTATTGAGAACGTACATCTAATTCCGTATCTCACCAATTCTTTCTTATACCGCCCTTGGGATTATTGTTTATTTTCGCTTCATAACGATGATAGTTGCTACTATTTTCCATATAAAAGGATCATTCGTGGCTATTTAAACTGAGGAATAAAATAATTGAACAAATGCAAATGAACTGATAGGAAAAAAACTGATTCAATAGTTGGGAAAGAAACCATATTGAACTAGATGAAGTTTGGCTATTAATTTTGTCATAAATATAACGCACATGATGACATGGAAGCAGGAGACTGAACAAGTTAGCAGGGCAACACAACCTTGGTAACTTGGTTCACTATTCTACACAAACTGATATGAGCTTGTCTCTATAAAAGTATCCAATGTAAATTCCAGTAAAATAAGTCATTTGGCGAATTTCCACTAAATGTAATAATTCAATATATATATATATATATATATATATATATATATATATATATATATATATATATATATATATATATATATATATATATATATAAGGATGTTCCAATAACTTGGACCGATTTTAAATGTGAGTTAAGTTTAAGCGTCTAATGATTTTTTTCTTTTTCTTTCAGATTTAACAACTTCAGTCTTTGGCAATTTCAACCATGGAAATATTAACAATCGAACAACGTTTTAAAGTGATCGAAACCTATTACGAAAATGGACGTTCAAACAGAAACGCATTTCGGGCACTTCGCGATTTTGGGGGTCAACATAATCGACCAACCGAGAGTGCAATTGGGAAAATTGTTGGTGTGACTTGACGCCTTTAGATTTCTTCCTTTGGGGTCATCTCAAGTGTAAGGTCTATGCCGACAAGCCAACAACAATTTAACAGCTGAAGGATGAGATAATAAGGCATATTGGTGAGATCGAGGAGCAACTATGCAGAGACGTCATCAAAAATTTTGACCATCGAGTTGAGGTGTGGCGCCGAAGCCTTGGCAGACATTTAGGCGATATTATTTTTCACACATAATTGCCATGACTCAAATAACATGATCCAATAGTGAAATCAATAAATTTTTACCAATAACACTGTTTTATTTACTGCTAACTTCGATCCGTCTTAATGGAACACCCTTTATATATAATTAAATATATTTTCTAGAAAGGTTTAAAAAATATTAGGATAGAGCATTAGAATCATAAACAACCCCCTCCCCTTCAGTGAAGGCCAAGTAGACCAAAATCAGTCTTAAGATGGAGAAGGTAACAAACGTACCGCACGCTTTAGTGGAGGTCTCTTGGAAGGTTTGGCGAGTGGCGCCGGCCACATTCAACTAACGACTAGTCGTCGAGGTTTGGGACGATGGAGTCGATTTCGTATATTTAGTTTGTCACACTGCGCTAATTATCACACGAAAATGATTTAGTACAGTACATAGTCACAATAACGTACTAAAAACTGCTCTTGGAGCCAGTACGCTTAGTGTTCAATTACCAAACTGCCTTCACATAGTCCTGATAGACGGCACTCTCACACGCTTCTACTGTAGTGAACTAAAGACACGTCTTAGGGTGTGAATAGAAGTCTAATGAGCCCTAAGGACAGTTGATTGCGAGGAGTTTCGGCAAAATGCTCGAGCACGGCGTGGTCGACCAGAGTATGTCATCTGCCGACGCCCACTCAACTGACTTTCAGAAGCAAACGCAACAAGCAAAAATAAAAGCATCTCAGCTCTTGAAAGTCAACTACTGAAAAAAAACAACAAAAAAAACCGCAAAATTAATTTTCGCTTTGTAGAATAGCGCAAACGCACGCGTAGAACTACTCAAAATTCTAGAAGAATCTATTAGTCTATTTACCAATGCACTAAAAAAAAAAAAAAATAATCAAAAAGCGGACCTGAGGCAAACAGCCAAAATGTCTTGTCACGTTTCTAAACCGGTCTGTTTACGGGCAAAGCGTAAGCTTTTAACATTAGCTCTTACAACAGGTGCAAAAAATCTAAATGAAGCCTTTTAAAGTTTTTGCCATTATTTACTTGGAATTAATTAAAATAATTTCAAAATCACTAAATTGAAGGAGCAGAACAAGCAGGCACCAGGCACTTTCGAAGGAAAGATGCCGAATGATCTGGCACTCTACAGTGCCTATACTCAAACCATGATAAAAGATGAGTGCCAACTCAATATCAAGAAACATGAACACGGTGCAACCTCATTTCCGATTTAAATCAAAGAATTGCATTATACATTTCCCTATATATAGGGAGTCACACTTCTGACATATTGACCACGTCCGATATATCCCGTGAAGGTTAAATCAAGAAACGTTATTAATCAAGTTACGCTGACACTCCCGGCGAATTATAACTTTTGCGTTCACATAAGCCTTCAATTAAGTTAAAAGAAAGGTTTGGCAATTATGTTCTCGAATATATTCAAGAATCCGCCGATCAGGGCTAATTCTGAAGTGGATTTCCCGAGGGCAGCGATGTAGGGGGTATTTTTTAGAGCGTCAATGTGCACTTCCTGAACTCATTCTGACAAAAACATTTGGTGGATTATGTTTTACTGAGAACTTTTTCGCTTGAAAGACTAGTCACCGGAAATATCAAATTTACTTGAAAATAGCTGCTTTACTCCTCGCACACAAGCAGATACACACTATCACGTACATAAACTGCAATTGCGAGAGCAAGTATACAAATTAACGAAATGGGAAAAGGACGAAGTTGCAAAGGAACACGGGGGTATATTTAGCTACGGTTTCTATGCTGTCTGTATACACATAGGGGCCCAGTGAAGGTGAAGACGCTTTAAAGGCGACGGACGTACAAGGAAGCTAGCCATCAGGCTGAATAACTAACCCGTTTTAGACAGACAGTAAGCAAAACGGTGATAGCTTACAGACACGAGGAATACGAATGACCCGGGTGTGCATTAGCATTCATCAGCCACGTCACTGCAGCGTCCTTATTTTTTTTTTATTCTACTCCTACTTGCATTTCACCCCCAAAATACAACCATAGCCTTTATTTCATTAAGTTAATATATACCCCGAGAAACCCAATGCAACCGACTATCATTGACCCATACATATGCTTCTAAGAAGGAAGGGGGTGAGGAGGTTTCCCTCTTCACGAAGTCGTGAGGAGTTCCTCGAACAAGTGTCCATTCTTCTCACAAAGAGAGAGATTGTGAATTTTGGAGGTAAAAAAATAGAAATGTGTCCAAATCAAGGTGAGCAAATTTATTTAACGGGTACGAGGAAGAAAGGTAGAAAAACAAATCTTGTCTACGAAAACTTCTGGTCCCATGATCGGTTATTTCAAACCTTGAGGAACCAGCTTTGTACAATAGGAACGGCAATCAATTGTATGCATTTGGAACTTTAGCCACATCGTTGCACACACACACACACATATATATATATATATATATATATATATATATATATATATATATATATATATATATATATATATATATATAGAGAGAGAGAGAGAGAGAGAGAGAGAGAAAGAGAGAGAGAGAGAAAGAGAGAGAGAGATTAGGAACGCAAGCGGCCGCCGCGTGCATGGAAATTTTGGCAGGAATCCAAAATTACTTTCGAGAAGAATCATTTGCCAAGATTCCATTTGGAAAGTATTAGATCCGGCGCGCAAGGTCAGCCTGGGTAAATATCGCCTTTTACATTGAAATTTAGTTCAATTTCAATAAAAAAAAGAGCCGGAAGACACACGTGACCTTCACTATAAACACCGTCAAATTATGGGGGATTTGGCTTATTGGGATGGGGGGATATCTTATGGGGGGCAACAGTTTTCAGTCTCACCTGAGATGACGACACACAATTTGGGTGGTTTCAATGCGAAATCGCCACTGATTTCGTCTCTCGGGTGCCACTTTCGAGCTTTCTCCCCTCCTTACATCAAAGAAATTTCTAAATTTAAAATCACTGATTTTCTTTTAATAAAACAATTTGTTTTAAAGCTTAGGATTGCGGACAATGGAATATATTAATGGTAAAAAGAGCTCTTGAGGATAATAGGACTCAAATGCAGATCATTAATATCTATAAAGAATAAAATTATTTTAAAAGGAAGTAAAGGGCCGCCAGAGATATCATTTGCTCGACTTGATTTGGCAACGGGGGGAAAGGGGCAAAGGACGATTTTTTTAGGAGCCCATCTGGCGAATTTTTTCGAAGTGACAGTGGCCCCTGTGGGGATAGAGATAAAGACAGAAAACGTTGTGGGCGTGAAGTAAACTGACATAGAAAGTGTTGTGGCGGGTATAAAAACAGAAATGTTAGTAGGCAAAAAAAAAGAAAGAAAAAGAAACGTTATTAACCCTAGATAATGGGGTCAGACGTGAACGTTTGAAGCTTCAAATAAATTTGTAGAATACAGGTCCCTAATAATACATATTACAAGTTCTCAACAAATGATCTAACTTAGGGGGTGGAAAAAAGATATTGGGTTGGGATAAATAACCGTTAGCCAACTTGAACGGAGGGTCGGTACTAGAAAACCTAATACGGATGACGTCATGGGCTGAGAAAAGCAACCCTGAATTTGCTGTGGAACTTTAAGTAAAAAAAGTGAGATTAACGACGCAACGAAAGGATACGAATTCTATTCCATAAGATAACAATTTATATTTTACCTTTAATAAAATTCCAACAAGCGAGAACATTTTTACTAAGTGGAACGATTTTATTTAAAAGATAAGACAGGCAGAGTGGCTTCATCTCGGCTAGAAATATGCCAAAAAGTTGGTAAAATAGTAAAATTAGGAAAGTGAAATTTGTTGAAAGTACGTGGAAGAATAGTCAAAAAATATGACTATTAAGATATCAAAGAACCTACAGGTCGCCCAAACTAGTCGCCTGACTGACAGGGCTCCCTAATGAGGTGTCTCAAAATCATTCTTAAAACAAATTCAGAGGAAACTCCCGGAAACCCTCCCTAATAATCGTTCACAATATGATGACTCAAGTCACTCTTAGAGCTATTGCCTAAAAGTATTGGCGTTTAATCACTGTTTGATGGCAGTTGGCACTCGTCGATGGAAAGGCCAAACGCTAGCACACATTTATGTACAAACCAAATGCTGGCACAGGCTTTTTTTTATTCGCTACGTGGGGCAGGGTACGGCACACAAACTGCAGAAATTGTGCCATCTTTCAGATTTAATCGGCGTATATTATAGGCATATTAAGATGTCGAAAGCAGGTAAAATGTTTGAAAATGTGTATCCCAAGTAGCATTGTGCAAGAAATTTACAGCAATGCTACATTTCTGCTGTTTTTTTGCAATAATACGTAGATTGTATTAGCCAATAAGCAATGCTTAAAACTTTGACAAATTCAGTTGTCCCTTTGATTCAGTTAACTGTAACATCGAAAAGATAGCAGCTTCGAGAATGCCAATCAAACAGAAGCCATCTGCAATAAATAATACTTGAAGGAGAGAGGCGTCTCTCGGTAAAACATGGCGAGCAAAGGCAGAAGCAACTAAGGAGACCGAATGACGGGCAGTTGGCAAATGCAACATAAGGTATTCCTTCATCGATTCACGGAACCATTAACTTGAATTGGGTGAAATTGGTGAGAAGACGAGTGGGATCCATTTAATTTCTCTTTAAAAAAATGGGGAAGAGGTCAGTTATTAAATGAAAGAAACCATCATCCGCACGTTAGATTTACAAGTTTCTCTTTCTCGGTCACAAACATTCATGTCGAAATACTCGCTTACACTGCAATAACGCAGCGATGGAATGCGGATACAATAGCAATGCTAAACGCTTCATCCTCATCCACGTCAGGTGACTGTATTCCATAGACCAATCTAATAGCCCTAAATAGAACGGTTTCAATTGGCTATTTAACATTTGTTCTTGCCGTCACGAGGGTCATGCCGTTCCCAACAAATGGCCGAGATCCCTTCTGTCTTGTGACGGACGAAGTGGTTAAAATAGCCAATTGATGTTTGTTGGATTGTCCTGTCGATAGTCATTTCCTTGCGTGGATGAGCCAAAGTCTTTCAGCTTCGCCTGATGCAGTGTGAAGGGGGCAGCAGGGACCCCATGCTAATCTAGCTATGTTGTGACTTGATGTCAATAATTATATAAACTACATTATTGGATGTTACATTGTTCAAGCGTTGTATGGATTAATCTTTGAAGGACGCTTTATTTTAGTGTTAAAACGCCAATTTTGTTAAAAGTAACAATAAATGTTTAAATTTATCGACGAATTACATTTTATTCCTGTGGTAGGTAAGGGCCCCAATGCAGTCCTTTCCACACGGGGGGACTATGCTGTTTAAGAGGGCTCCAGTAACCAGTGAATGCTCTCGTAGCCGCAGCATTTCGAAACCCAATAAACATTATTCGAATTCATCCTCTTAATTGCTGCGGCTCGATTCGAATGAGGATGCACTTTGTAATTAGGCTTCTCTCGACGGGAAGTTGGTGGCACTCAAAGCAAAGGATATAACCAACGAGGGCACCCGCGCGAGAAAGATTGTCACAGGCGATCTGTAAACAAAGTGAATAGGTGCAAAGATACGAGAAACGCAGATCCACATGCGGACGTTGGGGCAGAGAGGCCAGTCAATCCTCCAAATGTCAGCTGCACTTTAAACCCCTTTTCTGGGTTTTGAACGGAGAAACCCCAAACGAAATACATGCCCTAGTTCTAAAAAGAAACAAAAGCGGACAATAAACTAAAATGACACCAACAAATCACTAGGCAACGATATATAGTATGTACTAAAACACAAAGATATGCTGTACCTCCTTCCCCTATATCAAATTGTGAAACAACAAAATGAAGCGAAATCTAACCTAATAAGCTTTGGCTTATTTGAAGCACCTACTTTATGCGATAATCAATAACAAGCCAAAACCTTGAAGATAAGGTTAGCTAAAAAATATTTGAGGGTTTTTGTATTAAAAATAAACAATAACGCAAAGGGCGGTTCAAGTTATAATAAAACTTGTTTGGCCGGCTGCCGGTAATGCCGCGTTTGAGTCTACAACCGATTCAAATGGCCATTTTCGCGGTCAATTACTTATTTTGCTCTTTTTTCATTCTCTGGGGATCCAATTTAAGGACTTTTACTTCACATCGTCAAAGAGTTTATTGCTCTACACGCATTGGTTTTAGGTAAAATGGCTCTTGTTAATTGGTCATCTAATTAACGAGTAGTTAAAAGCTGAATTATAAAACAATTACTTTATTTAATATAGACAGCATAAGCTTTTACATAGTATACAAATTATAGCGTGTCAAATTTACTCTCGCGGAAATTAATTAGCAATGTTTGTACCAAGAAAATTGTGAAAGTCAAACCGAGGTAACTTCAAGGCCAAAGATATATGAGAATAACAACTGTCATTTCAAGGTTAGTATGTTTTAAAGGATAAATGAATTTCGTATTTCCTAGAAAGCAGCAGGATTTCAGAGAGGAACACACTTCCTGCACATCTTATAAAACTTTTTTATTCTAAATTCAAACTATTATGGCTATCAATTCAATGAGACTACTAAAAGTGGTGCCGTCACCTGTTCAAATTCCTTTGGGGAAAAATCTCAGGAATTTGATTTACATCCGGAAGCTGGAGAGAAACAGAATGAGAAACGCATGCGCCTGTCTGTCATACTGGTGATAAGCTACAAATCACATTTAATAATGAGGGAATGATTAAATCCCTTGATAATAAAAAAAAATTGTTTTCGGTTATCACGAATGCAAAGAAAAATGTCTGAAAAGGAAATTGATCTAGTGAACTTTTCACGTGTACATACGCCCGCTACAGCCATGACCTACCTGCTGATAGTTGGCGAAAGATCATTTAAAGACACTTAATTCTTTAGTTTTATTTAAGAATGTCTTTTACTAATTTTAATCTGACAATTTATTTGCAAAAAAGGCACAATAATCCTCATTTGAGACTCACTTGCCCTAGAGGGACCGTTAGTGTTTCCAAGTCAAAGTAGCTAGCACACGGCTTACGACCTTAGCCATTACTTGGTGTTTTTGCTTTTTTGTTCGGATTTATTTTTATTAAATTATAAAACATTTAGAGTAATATTACAGTCATAATTTTCGAGTAGTTTTGAAAATGTTACAGCATTATTTTTTATCTTGCTTCTTTCAAGAAGTTAGTTATTTAGAAAGATTTGGAACCAGTGTGTTAATGCAAACACACTTGAGAACTAATTCCCTTTTACTGAACTGTTGTGGTAGACTATATGGAGATTTTTTTTTCTTTGGAAAAGTTGGAAAAGTGAGGAAAGTAGTTTCACAACTTGAATAAATAGGTTATTGAAAGTTAAGAATGACGTACAGACTTAGAAGCTGAAACAAGCAATTTTCTGTATACAAGCTAAAAGTTAGAAGAGATGTAGGCCAGGGTAATCCACCACAAGTCCAAGACAGGGTAATCCATAATCCACCACAAGTCCAGGCCAGGGTAATCCTCCACAAGTATAGCACTTACGATTCTAAATGTCTTATAACTAAATCTTTTTTTTCCCTTTAAGCCCTTGTAATTGCGTGGAGAGTAGGGCTTCAAACTCACTTAATGGGAATATATATACACAGATAGAGTTAAGACAAATTTGATCTAAAAGGTAGAATAGGTATTGAAAGGGGGGAAGCAAAGAATACGAGAATCAGCCGAAACGAGTCTGGAGACCAGACACGCTTGAATGATCTCGCTCGTAGAGGGAAGAATGTGGCTGTTAATTCCTCCTCCCCGGGAGCAGACGGAGTCTCTGCGCGCTCTGACCGCGTGGGAGATTAAGGAAGAAAGCCTTGATCCTACAGGGTTCCGTCAACTCTGCCACACTTAAGTGGGGCCGCGCCTTCTCTGAAGGAAGGGGTAGAGTGGAGGGAGACTGTTGCATGCTGTGGGAATTTATATAGCGCCCCCTGTGCTAGCGGTCCATGTAACACCTAGGAAGTCCTGATTCCGCACCGGGACTTCATCCAGGTGGGGTAATGGTGCCATATCCACTTGGGAATGAGCGACTGACCACCCTACAGCTATTTTCTCTTGCCCTCCAGGGTGGCTAGAGTTTAAAAAGAGACGGCCACCTTGCCTCCTACGCATAAAAGGGAAGAAAGAGTTACAAATTGACTGTGTCGGGGGAGAATCATTAATTCATTAAGGGAATTATCACAAAAGTCCTTCAACAGGATTTAAATTTAAACGCAAAGCTCGATCGAACCGAAGGTTTAGTCCATAAACAAGCATGCACAGTTGAACTTCCACGCAAGTAACAGTCATGGTTGCCTTGAACTGCCCCTTTATTGGACGAGAGGTTACAACTCCCCCCACCACTCCACCGTAACTGTTACATGGAGAGTCGGGATCTGACAAAACAGGATGAAGGGAAAAATGAGTGTGGCAGAAGATTCCTTCTTTGAGTTGGATCAGGGCACAGCGAGTATTTGGAGAGGGGGTCATGCCTGGAACCTCCTGCCCAGAAATGAACCCTGACTGTACGAGATGATACACCACATAACACCCCATCTGCCGGGTTGACCCAAATTGGCATAAAAAAAGATAGGACGTTTTTGTTCTTTTTCTTAGCGCCCATCTGGCGACTGCTTCCAAGGACAGAAGTGGACCCAATCACTTTGCAACATAATGATAGATTAAAGACAAAGTGTAAACAAAGAGCAAGAAAGAACATGCGACCAACATCAAAGTCAAATAAAATGGAGCAAGAAGTCAGATAGTCCATAAGTATGTGTGCGCGAAATCCAGACATTCAACAAAAATGTGCTGAACAGTCTGGGGGGACATGATAGGGCGTAAGAGGTTAGGGAGTTGGGTAGTAGTTGTGTGGGTAGGAGCGTGCCAACCTCACTTTGTGAAGTTGTGATTACCGATGATGAAGAAACGGAAAACGAGCGGAGCTCACAGAAAATCCCTTTTCTCGAGTACGTTTGATAAACAGATCTTGAAAGGAGTTAAACTACAGAGCCAGTCCGATTAGCAAAGGCTGAAGGATAAATGGCTGGGAAAGTGGGGCACGACAAAGTAGGAGAAATTTCGATCGAGGGGGAAATTATAAAAATAGAAAAATAAGTGATACAAGAGTCGACTCTAAACGCCGGGGCCCAGTGTACATAGTGTCAAACCTTTGGGAACAAATTGCATCAAAAGAAGAAAGGAACAATTTATGAGTTTGAACTTCCCCAAGACCATTTGGATTACCACAGTCCTTTTAGGATGGCCATAAAAGTTAATTATACAATCCAAATTGGAGAAGAGTTGAGCCAGAAACGAACGCTACACTGTATTCTTTGAAGCAGTGGTAAAATTCGTCAAAAGTGTCAGTCAAACTCAGGGTTTAAAATTATCATAAAACAATTACTAAGTAATTAATGATTAAAATTACCATAGAGGGGAAAACCAACTACTACGTAATCAATTATTATAATTACCACAGGGAGAAGGGGAAAATTGCAAGTAATTAATGCATTTACTGAAGTTTAAAACTTCTCAGATTTAATAATCAACTTGATACTCAATTTCCTTTCGGTGTGGGCTACGGACCCTAGTACAATTGCGTCTTACTTGATGCAAGGTAAACCATTAGGCGCCTGATGGAGTTTCGAATGTATACATAGACTGAGTCGGCTGTAGACTCGTGGTTCAGATCTTATGTTATAAACCAACCACAAAATATATTATGGCACACCACATGATACGACACGTTTTTTTTTAAGAGTAAAAAGGTAAATTTAAATTACACTAATTTAACTGATTTTTATAATAGTAATAAACATCATGTCAAAAAAGAAGTAAACAATGGAATGTTTTGATTAAATTAGAGAGATCTCAATCTATACTTTTACTCAGAAAAAAAAATGTAGAATCAAAATATAAAGGAAAACGTTGGGCTCAAAAAACAGAAAAGAAAATAGAATTTTATAGTAACACATAACAAATATTTATTTGATTAGGTAGAAAAGCAAGCATTTCTCGAAAATGGTAGAAAAGCAAAGATTTCTTGAAATTAGTAGAAAAGCAAGCATTTCTTGAAATTGGTAGAAAAGCAAGTTTCTTTGAAGTGGTAGAGAGGCAATCATTTCTTGAAATTGGTAGAACATGCATTACTTTGAAGTGGTAGAAAAGCAAGTATTTCTGGAAAATGGTAGAAAAGCAAACATTTCTTGAAATTGGTAGAAAAGCAAAGATTTCTTGAAATTAGTAGAAAAGCAAGCATTTCTTGAAATTGGTAGAAAAGCAAGTTTCTTTGAAGTGGTAGAGAGGCAATCATTTCTTGAAATTGGTAGAACATGCATTACTTTGAAGTGGTAGAAAAGCAAGTATTTCTTGAAAATGGTAGAAAAGCAAACATTTCTTGAAATTGGTAGAAAAGCAAGTTTCTTTGAAGTGGTAGAGAAGCAATCATTTCTTGAAATTGGTAGAACATGCATTACTTTGAAGTGGTAGAAAAGCAAGTATTTTTTGAATAGTAGAAACACGGGGATTTAATCTATTAAATTGTAGAAGAATGCTGGGTATGGCAAACAAATTAAATAGTAGGCTGAATAGCATAAGGTGAATGATGTTAGTACAAGAACAAAACTAGTTAATTTCAAATAGTACCAGATGAGATAAAAGGGTCAAGAACAAGTTGATACAAGTTCACATACCACTCATGCTCCAATGGGTTTTTTTTATTTTAAGAGCTCATCTGGCGACTGCCTAGTTGGGCATTAGTCGCCGTAGTCATCATGCCCCAATAGGAACTTAATGAAATGCTAACCTGAATATGGGGCAAAATGAGGTTTGCATGGAAGTATAAGATGACAGCTTTTATTAGTCACGAGTTGTTTAATATAAAACGAAATGTAAAGATGGCATCTCGGTCACAGTGTGTGTAAGGAGATCTGTAAAGAAAGTGAAAATGCGTGGAAAATATCTCACACACATTTTTCATTCCTCCAGAGATCCACCTGTGGACACAGGGGTTGAGAATGACGGTGAATAGTGGAAAGGTAAAATAATGCGAGAGAAAACAACTGGTTGAGGAATGTCATGGTGACAATTTGAGATGATGTAAATGTTAAGGAGAAGTGGGAAGGGGGATGCTGGATGTGTGTTGAAGTAATGGGTGGTAATGATGCTTGAGTATGCAAGACAAGACTAGATAATCATGGGGATAAAAGGACAGGGTTTTAAGCGCAATGGCGACGAGGTCATCTTGCGTCGGTCATGGAGAGGTCTAAAGATAGGAACAGTGAAATGTTTTCAAGATATATAATCGCAGATCCCCATGCAGGCATTGGGGCAGGGAGAGGGGTATGGGCTAGGTCAGTAAAGAGATTTTTCGCTGTAGGAGAACATACTGCGGTAATGACAGGCATGTGTAAAAGTGTTTTCCAGGAATAATAGCCCATTGATACCCTGCTGCTGCTGTTACCCCTGTCGCGCACAATTTAAAAAAAAAGTTATATCCAGGATGCAGAAGGGATAGGGGTACCTGAAGATATGCAAGTTACGCTAATGTTATGACAGAATCAGCCTTATTGGGTGAAGTAGGGTTGGGCTCACCTTTCTGGAGTGCATGTTGTCGTTTTCCTCCCACTCCGGATTGGAGTGAAAGAACATATCAGGGTGTTTTCGGAGGGTTTTTCAATCGATTTATCTCGTCCGGTTGGGTCAGAACTCTAAGGTAAATCGAATTCACTCTTTCTTTAAATTAACTTCGGGATTGAGTTCCTGAAAAATTGGTTCCTTTTCTTAAGTCGGAAATAATCGATTGTTTTAGTGATTGAGGAAAAAGACCGAGAAACAGAACCGCTAAACCACTACTACCAAATTGCGTGGAGATACTGACGAAGTTTCGCTGAGAGACGGTTATTATAGTCAACCCACGCGCATAAGAATAATCAAACGTACTTTGGTGGAAACTGCTGTTCGTTTCTAGAAAATTCTTCGCCTCTCGAGAATAAATTGTTGTCATGAAAAATAGACCAGAGTGAGCGAAATTACTACAGTTTTTATTATGTAGGTCGTAAAACGTGATTTAAGTAAAATTATAAAGTCAATTTTTCAGGTGTATTTGTATATATTTTACGTGCAAGATGTGCAAAAAACGAATATAGAACATATTTATATACTTCCATGCACTCCTTTGCAACTCCAAGTCTTTTCCGCTAATATTATTCGAAAATATATTCTTGATATATGATTTTTGCTCTATGAATATTTAAATAAAGAGGTTATATTAAATACGGCTTGACAACCAATTGTAACTACGCCATAAAGATCAAAATATACGATGAATTAAATGAAACAAATGATTAAATGCATGTATCAAAACTGTGTTCAAAAAGAAATGATAAAGTTACATAACCACCGTAAAAATAAAAACAAGGATAAGTTGGGTTGACAGGTTTTTTTTCCTTATTCCTTCCTCTTCGAGAACGCAGGAATAATTCAAATAATATATTAAAAAAATAATAACGATTTGCTTAACCCGAACCTTCTGCGAAGGATTAACTTTCTCTTGAAGGGTGCAATAACATGAGTATCTGCCCCTGATAATGTGAAAAAGGAGTATCTGTCAGTGATATGGCGCAGAAGGAGGAGTATTTTTCTCTGATAATAAAAAACGGGAGTATGTATCTTTCTCCAATAGGGTACATAAACAGGAGTATCTTTCTGAGATAAGGTGCCCAAATGAGAGTATCATTTTCTAATCGGTTTAGAAGCAGACCACTTTCACTGATAAGTTGCTGGAGTATCTTTCTCTTTTAATGTGTATAAACAGACTTATCATTTTCTGGAAAAGGGAGGCCAGATGTTAAGGAGGGCACGGATAAACTTGTCATAAGATGACTGGTAGATTAACCCTATAAGCAAAATAAGCACGTGTTTAGGGCATTAAGGGAAAATTTTCATAGCCGAATTTACCATTTTTATTAATAATTATAATTCAAACCAGGTAATGGTTTCGCTCCTAAGATTAAAATTTAAAATCTAAGAAAAAGCAGCCATGGTTAATTTTTTATAAATTTTCTGAACTTCGCCAATTATAATAATTTTAAAAAGGAACTCTAAACAAAATTTTCCCACTTTCAAAATATCACAGCTGAAATATAGTTAATGAATAGAAGATATATAAAAATAAATTTTCTGAACTTCACCATTAGAAATAACTTTGATAAAAAAACATAAGTCATAACCAAACAAAGATGAAATTGTTATTCAAATACTCAAAAAAATCCCCTTCTAAAATTATAGAGTTAGTAAAAAATAATCTTTTTATTTCTGTATTTAACAGACCCAAGAACCAAGATGAAACGGATTCAGTTAAGTGGTGCACAAAAACGAAAACTATCGAACAAGAAACAAGAGAAGATTTTGGAATTAGAGGGCAAGACTTCAAAGCTGACTGATTTCTTCACACAAGTTCCACGACATGATTTACAGATTGAGCCCCAAAACCAATCTCCATTATCACCAGTGGATGCAAATACGGTAAATAGCACTTTAATCACTTCAGAATCAAAATATGAGGTGTCACAAGCACGTTCATCTCACTTTGCTTGTAAATTCTCTTGATACGGATACCTCTACTGTAAATGTGATTATAAGGCTCAGAAAATTGCTGAAAATGGAAGTTTAGTGAATCATGGCGATGGCGGTGAAGTTATTCTATCTGTAAAAGATGAAGAAAATCACAATTTAGCTAAAGATCCAGAGTTATGGTTTTATTTCTCTGCTAATGATGTAGCCTATTGGATCGCTTGTGGACCGAGTAACTGTCAACAACACAATGAACCATTTGACAAGTCTTACCGGCATTTTAGTAGAAGCAAACCAGTAAGGTATGGTTCACAGAAACTTTAAATTGGGACAAAAGGTAATGGTGAGAAATAAAAGAGAGAGTGGTTACTGTATTCAACATCACCAGGATCAGTTTATTGTTTTGTTTGTAAACTGTTTGTTCCTCCAAAAATCTCAAATTTTGTTACAAGAGAACGGTTCAGTGACTGGCGAAATACTATTGTAATTGATAAGCATGAGAAGAACACTCATCGCCGAGACTCATTGCTAAAATATTTAACTCGCAGACAAGGTGCGGGGTTGAAGTCCCAGTTGGAGAAACAAAGTCAGGAAGAGTGTGATTACTGGGAACATGTCTTGAGGGATATTTTATTTGTTATTTGTACGTTAGATGAACGTAGCTTGACTTTTCGAGGAACAGAAGAAAGATTTTGATCATTGCGAAATGGGAATTTGGGGGGGACTGATTGAACTCATAAGCCAGTTTGATCCATTTTTAGCAGGCCACATTTTGAAATATGGAATATCTCGCAAAGGATATTCTTCTCACCTGTCCAAAACCACCTGCGAGGAACTTAGTCAACTAATGGCACAGAAGGTCCGTGCGTTCATTGTTGACGAAGTTAAATCTGGTTATTTTAGTTTGTCCTTTAATTCAACACCATATTATTCACATAGCGATCAGTTGAGTGTTGGACTTAGGTACTTAAAAGATAGACAACTATTTCAATGTTTTATAACCTTTGTGGAAATAGAAAGCCACACCGGCGAGAAAATGGCAAACCAGATGTTGAGGTAATTACTTGAAGGTTGTAGGGTAATTTTTCTCAAAATGTAGAGGCCAGTCTTATGACAATGCTGCTAACATGTCTGGGCGTTATAAGGGGATACAGCTTCTTTTTTTTTTTAGAAACAAACAAGTTTGCTATATATTAGGTTGAGGAATAAGTTCTTGCGTTTTTTTAATTGTTGTGTTGATTTAAGTTTTGTGGACGTGATTTGTGCACATATTAAGAAACAATAATAAATAATGAGAGCAAAATTTGCAAAGGTTAGGCTACGTCTCATAACAGAGTAGACTATTAGGCTTTTGCGTAGGCTACGTTTTGAAGTTGAGTAATAAGTCATTGCGGTTTATTTAAAAGTTGTGTTAATTTAATTTTTGTTCTGTACCCTCAAAATCGAATGTCAAGTTGAAAGAAAGGCGCATTTTCGACACTTGTTATTCATTTTCAATCGAGACGGGAACAATGTAAACGCAGCAAAAGCTCGTCGCGATATTTGTGCTGTGTACGGAGAAAATGCTTTATCAGAAAGGACAGCTCAATGGTGGTTTTCATGTCTCAAAAACGGTCATTTCAATCTTAATGACGAAGAACGTTCTGGTTGCCCCATTAAGTTGGATGAAGATCGATTGAACGACCCTCTTCATGAAAATCCTCGTCAATCGACTAGATAATTGACTGTACAATTGGCGTGCGATTAGAAAACTGTAGTGAATCACCTCCATTCGCTGGGGAAAGTTTCAAAACTCGGTGCATGGGTTCCGCACGATTTGAGCGAAAGCAACAAACTTCAACGCTCCACGATTGCCGCAAGTTTGCTTGCTCGTACAAGGCTACTCGTGGATATAAGGACAGATTTCTTCACCGCATCATCACTGGCGACGAAAATTGGTGTGTTTATGTCAACATGAACTATCGAAAACAATGGCTTAGCCCCAATAAAAAAAAACACTTCAGCGATTAAAGCAAGGACTTCATCCACGAAAGACGATGCTGTGTGTGTGGTGGGATTGTGAAGGCATCATTCTTTATGAGTTCCTTGCGAACAACGAGATTGTTAATGCAGAACTCTACGTTCAACAAATGTATCGACTCGCCGAAGCTATTCGTGAAAAGCGACCTCATCGACGTTATGACAAAAAACGCTATCTAAACGCTTAATTTGGAAATCCTGCTGCATCCTCCATATTCGCCAGACTTGGCTCCATCGGATTTCCATCTGTTCCAATCGCTCTCTAACAATTTGCGCGGCGTTTCGTTCAAAGTTGATGTGGAATTAAGAACCTGGTTAGACGAATTCTTCGAGTCAAAATCCAGAGATTTTTATTGCAGAGGCATCGAAAAACTAGTTGAACGTTGGGAAGAAGTCTTAAATAACAACGGAGAATACATTATTGATTAAATTGTATATTGTTATCAATTAAAAATGAAGTTTTTCCAAAATTGTTAATGGTAATGAATAAATTTGATAAACCCGCAAGAACTTATTCCTCAACCCAATATGTACCCTGTGTAGCTAATTCACTAAATCTGGTTGGCCGAAGTGCTGTTGATTGCTGTCAAGAGTTTCTTAATATCTTTTCTATAGTATAATTACTCCAGACCTTTTTTTCAGCCTCAACCAGCCGGAGGAAAATTCTTAAACGTATTAAAAGTGAAAGTGTCTTGAAATCCCTCTCTGATACACGATGCTATGGCAACAGCAGCAATTTTTAAATCTTTCCTTAAAACTTTGGAAGCATTAGAATGTATAGCCAAAGACCAGCTAGAAGAGAAGCAAATAATATTGCAAATAAGATGCAAGAGCTAGAATTGTTTTTATATTGAATTTTTGGAATGAGATTTTGCAGATTTTCCACAGAATAAGTAAAGTTCTACAAAATGAGGATGTGAACTTAAAAACATAGGCAGAGTAAGTATCATTAGCTGACCAGCTGTGCACTTCACGAGATGAATTTGAAAAATATGAAAAAGATGCAAAGGAAAGGTTACCAGATGTTGATTACAAGGGAGCTACAACTCGCAAGGGTATCAGAAAGAAGGAACCCAATCATGGAGATACATATAAATAAAGGGTCTTTCAATAAGGTCGCTTAATTTTTAAATGTAAATAAAACAAGTTGTGTGTTATATATGCACTCAATTTATTTTAAATTTGAAAGTAAATTTTATGGCATTAAGTGTGGAATATGACGTCGTTCAAATGTCCGCCACAGCTTCGCTTGGTGGAACATATTCGGGAGGCCCATTTTTCGATGACTTTGTCGTATAAATCTGGCTGAATTTGCTGGATGTTGTTCGTTATGTTGACTTTGAAGACATCAACTGTTTGCGTTTGCGGATTATTCGCATAGACTTGCGATTTAAGGTAGCCCCACAGAAAGTAATCTAATGGCGTTAAATCGCATGATCTCGGTGGCCAGTTGACGTCGCCCCTGCGCGAGATGACCCTGCCCTGAAATCGCTGGTGCAAAATGTCTATCGTGGCGTGCGCAGTGTGGCACGTAGCGTCGTCCTGTTAGAATCACATGTTGTCAATATCCATATCAGGCATATAATCCAGTTGAGGCCACAAGAAATTGCTTATCATCGATCTGTAGGTCTCGCCGTTGACGGTTATGGTAATCCTATCTTCGTTCTCAAAAAAATACGGACCGATGATTCCGTTAGACGAAAATCCGCACCAAACAGTGACGTTGTTGAGATGCAATTGGTGCTGGTGTATCTCATGTGGATTCTTTTCGTCCCAAATCTGACAATTTTGCTTGTTCACAAATCCATTCATCCAAAAATGGGCCTCGTCGCTGAAGATGATTTTTGGGAGGAAATTTGTGGAAACTTCCAACTGTTCTAGAGCCCAATCAGCGAACACACAGCGTTTTCTATGGTCGTTTACTTTAAGTTCCTGGGTAAGTTGGATTTTGTATGGGTGCAGACCCAAGTCCCTACACATAATTTGCCAAACTGAAGTCGCAGAAAGGTCAAGTTCTTGTAAACGATGAGAAATTGACTGCCTCAGATTTTACTGTACACTCTCATTTGCGGCAGTGATGTTTTCAGCAGACCTTGCGTTTCGGCGACGTACGGGTGTTGGATGATTGTTGATCGACCCTTTTGCCTCGAATTTGGCCACCGAGCGTCGAACAGTGGACTCAGCAAGACGATTGTGGCGAGGATAGAAATCACGCAATGCGCGGAACGTTTGTCTAACGGAGCACTGATTTTGATAATAACATTTGATAATTTGCACACGCTGTTCAACACTATATCCTTCCATCGTGACTTGGCAAGTACTACTGAACAGTTCACAGTGAGGTTAACAGATGTCGTTTTAACAACATGGCCATTATCGTCTGACAAAGCTCGAGCGTCCTTGTTGAAAAACCCTTTATATCTTAATGTGTCAGATAAATTTCGTATCACCATCTTTTACACAATTTTTGACAAACTTGTAACTTAGGTGAAAATAAGAGGAGAGATATACAAGGAAATAGCAGAGATTTTCTTCTCTAATTTATGTGCTATATAATGTCATTTCGTCCTCTACTAACATTGGAGGGTATTCTCAGTGCTGTCAAATGCTGATTGATGATTGGTCAGAGGATTTCAACAGTAAATGCTCAGCTGAGCATCAGCAGTTTCATTCATATGTGCGCCATAAGTTCAGTGCAACAGAAATGTAAAAGCAAGATTCAGTCATGTTGAACTTTATAAAATAATTGTAGAAGACAATATGGAGTGTGTATTTCCAAATCGCTTTCCCTATATTTTTAACATTAAGGGTCAGGTGAGCGTTCATTTTCATAGTTGAAATATATTAAAAATCCCCTCAGAACAACTATGCAACAAGGCTGGCTGGATGCCTTATCTCTACTATATATATAAGCAGATGTGTTACGTAAGATCGTTATGAGGAGAAAATTATTCAACTATAAATAAAATGGAGAAGTAAATATTATTTTCCAGAGCTGGGCGTTGCGGCAACGAGTTGCGACTTTGTGACTTTGCCTCACTATGAATTTCGAAGTCGCAAAGTCGAACGTCGCAAACGTTTTGAAAAAATCGGACTAAGTACAGTCGCACCGCCAATTTTCTGCGACTTTGAACAGGAACAAGGACGACTTTTTTTAAAGAAATTGCCGCGGCTGTTATAAGCCAGTTTTAAATCCCAATTTGGCTAAAAGTCTCAAATTTGAGTTGGTAACAGCTACCTTTATTTTTATCTGATTTTTAACTTTCCTTTTACGATAAATTAAATTCTTCACATTATATGAGACTGACGTTACATGAAATTACCTAAACGTACCAAAAAAAGTTTGTCACTCTGAATTTTATTATAAATTAGTAAAATTACATACACTTTTCAGGCGTGAGCCAAGTTTTAAACCTGTCTTGTCAGTTAAAAACGTTCTAGAACGTGTTATGCCTTGTGACGTTCATCGTGCGAATTAATCCAGTGGCGACTAGTTAGTATTATAAAATTTTAATTTAGCATAAAAAATTGTTGGCGATTATATAAAATTGGATTTTGTAAATTTCTAATAGTTTATTCAAATAAAATGTTTTATTTCTACTGATGGAACTCCCTCTATGATTGTGTAGTGGTCCTGCTGGAGGTCCTGACTGTTGGTGACCAGCTGGATGCCATTAACACCAGCCCAAGGGGGGGTTCTCTCATCACAGAGGTGAACATCCAGGTAAGCATAAAGTAGCGCGCTAATAGCAATAGCTATTTTAATATTTTTACTTAGAAATGAAATTGTTCTAAGCTTACAAGTAATTATATAAGCTTAGTTAACTAAACAATATATTAATGTTAATTTTTCAGGTCCTCAAACAGTACAAGCTGGTGTTTCAGGCTGTGGCGCAGTGCCTGGACATGCTTCATGGGCAAAGAAAGGCCTACATGGGCACCCTCATCCCCAGCCTCTGGTTGTTAAAGGACAGCCTGGAGGAGCAGAGCCAGAATGGCGACCTGGTGTATGCTAGGCCCCTGGTGCAGGTCCTCCTCAGGGGCTATGAAAAGAGGTTTGGCCACCTCTTTGAGGATGGTGACTTCCTTATGGCCTTGTTCCCAAGACCTTGTAGAACATTGCCCTTGACAAGGTGGAGGAGATCAGGGAAACAATCACCAGGGAGCTAAGAGCCATCATCAATCCCAGGGAGGAGGAGGAGCAGCAGCGTCAGCCTGGCCAGCCATAAGTGCAGGAACCCCAGGACTTGGACGCCCGCCTCTTCAACAAGTTATCTGTTAGAAGCTCGTCCAACCAGCAGCTGGATGTGAGGGAGGTCCTGAGGAAGTCCAATTATGATTTATTTGTGTCCTGGTCCCTCTTTCCTTACCAGCACAGGGAAGTGTGGGTGGACTTATTCACTAAGTACAATACCCCCACCCCTCCTTCCCAACTCTGTAGCTGTGGAGAGGCTATTCAACATGGCCAGGGACGTCCTCAGAGCCAAGAGGTCCTCCCTAGATGAGGTCAACTTTGAGGAGCTTGTGTTCCTAAAAAGGAACATGCACCTCCTGGAGGAGAAGATGGGCCAGGAGGACATGGAGGAGGAGGAGGATGACCTGTAGATATTAGTTTAGGCTGTGTTTTAACTAAAAAAAATATATATGTTTTTTTCTGCCTTATAAAAGCATGTTTCTGTTATCGCGCTAAAGTTTATTTATGGGGAAAAAAGTCGGATTCGCTAAGTCGCAAGTCGCAGTGGGGGATGGGGGCAAAAATAGAGTCGCAGTCACTCCAGATCCTGCGGCAAAGTCGCGCCCAGCTATGATAGTAGTCCCTTTTAATTATTTTTATATCTATTTTGAAAAAGTTTTGGTGTCCGAAAGTCACAAGTTCCAAACGTGTTCTGGACCGGTCAAGAAAATACATTCGTGCAGGTACATTGATCGTGGAAGGTCGAATTTCTGATTTTTCTTAATTATTTACTAATATTTTGTGTAATGAAAATGTCGAATACAAAAACATTAGTGGCAGTGAAGCAATTGAAAATACATCAAAATCAGCCTTCAGAGAGAAAACATAGCTAGTAAATAATGCGTAAATAAATAATTAGAATCATTGTTTCCTCTACTTACGGAAAATTATAGGCATCGTAAGTAAAGGGTTAATAACTCCGTTGGTGATGGACTGTATTTTTTTCTCTTTTTTATTTAATCAGAACCAATAACGCATCATGTGTTGATAAATATGGTGGTTGTGAGTCAATAATGTGAATAAATGATTAGTTATAAATGAATTCGCAGGTTGTTTTTTTATTATCAAAGGAAGTTAGTCCGCTATTAACGGACTAACAAAATTTTGCTGAAATATTGAAAAGTTAGCGGAATACCAAAATTATTGTCCGCTAACGCAAACTTTCAAAAAACGCCAGCAATGAAATTTCCGGGAAATTCAAGAATATTCTTGAAAATGCGGAGAAACATAGATTAAGGTTGCCAGACGTCCCAGATTTAAATTCTAGAAATCTGGCCACCCTATTCTAGAAGTGTTTGTTGCGCAACCGGCCTGTCTCGGCAGCCTCCGTTGGAGGTAGTTTACATCAACTGGCTGAGTCTTAAAGACGTATTCATTGGAGTATTTGTATTTGATTTATTTTTATATTTTCACAGTGGCCTGACAGCAATATCAGCCAAAATGAGGAGGAGGAGGAGGAGGTCCTGGGCCAGCCTAGGCTCTGACGTCCTCAGTCCCAAGAGATCATCCCTGACTGATGATGACTTTGAGAAGCTGGTGTTTGTCAATGGAAACATGCACCTCTTGAAGAGGAAATGGTTGTGTCAGAGGGAAGAGGAGGAGGATGGCAACAATGACTAATCACTTTAATTACGATTCTGTATTTTCTTGTTATAAAAGTTGTTATATATAAAAATATATATAAAATAAATAAATAAATATATAAATTGTAAGGTAATTTTATTATAAATCATTTTTTTACCTACCAATAAAGGGTTAGCGGATTGTGTTCGGACTTCATTAATGGATTACAAAATGAACAGCGTCATCATTAGTAGATTTTGCGATAGAGGACCGGCGAAGCCGACAAATTTGCTAATTAGCGGAATGTCCAACAAAGTTAGCGGAATTGCGAACTAAGAACAAATTAGCGGGTGCCCACTAGTGGTTATTATACATAACTTTATCGAAATAAGGTTCTACAGATACAGCTTCTTGCAGCAAAATTAGCTGACCAACTTAAAATTTCTGAATTCAGGAGGCAAGTTGATCAAGCGACAGATGCTCATTTAAATGACCATGAGCGATTAATTATACAAATTAATGTGAGACAAGATATGTTATTTTGTAAATATATTGATGGAAATATCACAGCAGAGTAAACCTTCAAACCTATTTAAAAAAATATGAGCATGGTATAACGTGGAATAATTATATTGGACTTTGCATGAACTGAGATCAATCAATATTAGGACGAAATAGTGGTTTACGAGCACTGGTTAAAAATGTTAGCGCGTGTGCTAAATATATGAGTAAAGAATTGCATAATATTATTCAGGTGATCGTTATGGTTATCAATTATTTCAAACATAATTCACTAAAAGCAATATTGCCAAATTGTGTGATGATATTGAGGCTGAACACAGTAAACTTTTGTATTACTACGAAGAACGCTACCGGTTTCCAAATCTTACCCTTGTGAATTATTTTTTTCTGCTTTTGCTGTTTTGAGATCTAAATATCGCACTCGTTTGATTATTGAGAATGATCTACGTGTGTCACTATCATCCATGGTGCCACGTTTTGAAAAAGAAAAGCAGAAAAGCATTTTTTAACCCCGATGTTTTTTTTGTTGTTTTTTTGCATTATTCTTTTATATTTATTATTTACCAATTCTCACATTTTAATAGTTTTAATTCAAATATGTGTGCCTTGGCATTAAGATGCAAGAAATCTATGGTTTAATTTTTTTAAACATCCTCACTTTGAGAAAGGAGGCGTCATGTATCAAAGATGCTCAAAAGGAGACGCCCGGTAAAAAGTTTGGAAAGCACTAAGGTACAAGTTGTGGTGAATCGTTGACTCTGTTCATCGATTCCAGTGTACATATAAGCTGGCTACCACTGCACCATCATTTATGGTTCCAAGACCCAGGACAAAGACACATTCCCCGGTGAGGTTATCAAGGCCCATCTTAGCTTGAATCTGCAGGCCATAGAGTGGACACAGCGGAGACTTGGGACCCTCGAAAAGACAAGGGACCTCCATTCCATGGTTTCTCCATCCGCCAAAGGATTTGAGGCAGGTGGAAGAAAAGATTCCCGCCGACCCCAACCTCCCCTAATAAGTTCTCGTCGCCTTCCCCTACAAGAGCCTCCTGAGTTCCTCCTCCGGGACGGCTAAGGCCATCCTTACGAGGACTTTCTGTTGTAAGATGGTCCCCGCGGATCATTCGAATTAGGCCAGGGAGGATACAAAATGCGGAGAGGCGTGATCCCTGCTAACACTTCCCGAGGTATAAGGGTTTCGCAACACAGCCACCATAAGTTGAGGGTCGGGGAGTCGGATTCGCGATCTGCTCTCCAAATGATGTCTCCGTTATTCTTCTTACTTTAAATACCTCTTTCCATGCAGTATTGGGCAGCTACAGTTAGATAGGATAAATACTTATATTTCAGCGTACGTTCCAACGTCAGCCGTCTTCGACTAGGTGGACTTCTGCCGCGCCATGGCACGGTTGGCGAGCCGTTTATCCTTCTTGGGGATTTGAACATTAGGGAGCACCTCTGTGAAGACTACACGGTCTATCCCAGGGTTCAGGTCCATGACAACCTGATCAATGACTTAGAGATAAGTGTCTTTAATGTCGATGAGTTTACGCATTACTGCCCGAGAACCCCTGAATACAGGACACTAAACGATGTGGTTTATGATCCTAAGTTAAACTATCTCCAATCCTTTTTGGAATAAGCTGCTAGTCAGTTGGGGGCTTTTAATATTGCAGAGCAGCATCCACAAAAAATATTTAAAAAATCACCAGTATATCCCTAGATACAGTGTCGTGTTACATATAGTATCACCTCCTCCTAGTGTCTCAAAAGATCAAGTCTCTAGCACTTTCTCATATGAAATCCCAGACATGATGAGCGGTACCTCGGACATTTTAGACCCTAGATGCAATAATAATAACACCAATAACGACGGTGAGCAAAATAATTACAATAATAATAATGTTAACAACGGTGATAACGCAGTGATCTCCCCTGTAGTATATCCATTAGCTCTCAAATAAACCAAAATTACTTATTTCTTTAGTAAAATTACATTATGTAACCTAGAAACCAGTAACCTCTCAAATGTTCCCGGCAACGATAATCTTATAAAAAGTTGTCAGGCTAAAGATTTAAAAGTGTTTTCCCTAAAATATTATCACCATTTTAGTTTACCCAGTGCTTAATTTGAGCCCATATTTGATAAACTAGTGTCTGCTAATATTTTGCAACCTTGCAGACATGTACGTTTTGCCCACATCAAGATTATTCTGTGCGAATAAAAATTTCCTACGATTCGAGCTATATATGATATAAGTAGCCTCACAAATGTATTTAAACTTCCCAGATTCTCGCTTCTTAATGTTAATAAAGTCTTCTCCAAACTTAATCCCAACGACTACGCAATAACGTTAGATCTCCGTAATGGTTTTTACCATATTATTTTGTACCCTTCTTAAATATAGAAAGATATTTTGTTCAACTCACTAAAGAACTAAAACAGAAACTTTGCTGTACTCTGAATATTATTTTCGGAGCACCTGCCACCCGAGAACCAACCTGGAGGTGCTAGTAAGGGGCGCAGTGGCCCGCTTTTCAGAAAATGGCATTTCTCTATCCCATTCGAAGAGTTTAGGTCGGTTGATTGTTCTCCGGCAACTTCCTCACTGTGGGCAAGAGTACCCTTCCGGGAAGGACTAGCCGTTTTGCACGCCGTCCACTTCTTTGGTGGTCGGCTGAGTGTGAAGAGACGGCAATAAGCGCCCCCCGAACGACTTCACGGTCGGGTCGGTAAATTTCGTCGAACGATGGCTAGGTTTGAGTATGTTTCGAAGCTTACCTGCAGCTCTTCTTGGAGGGACTACGCGCCTTCATTCAACAGAAATATCACCCATGCAGAGGTGTGGAAGGGTGTCAAAAGATTTAAGGTAAGTTGTCGCAGGGCCGTCCATTCCGTTCTCCAGGAGGATGAGACCACAATCTTCGACACCACCTCCATGACGGAGTCTTTTACGACCGCTTTCTCAGAATTATCTAGCGGGGCTACAGCTTCCCCATAATTTATTTCGCACCGTGGGCTCGCTGAAGGCCGCCAATTGGGCTTTATATCCAAAGGCGGGAAACCCTTCAACATCCTCGATTCATGGAGGCATATTCCACACCTAGTCCGGACGATATCTCGTACGCCATCTTACCATAGCTGAGTGAGCGAGGGATTATTTCTCTGTTAGATTTATTTAACAGGATCTGGCCTAAGGGTATCCTCCCAGACTTTTGGCGAATCGCTACCGTGCTTTATTTTACTCAATCGGTTTTCACCCAATTTCTCTAATATCATGCATGAGGAAGTTAATGGAGAAATGGAGAAATATTAGATTAGTCTACTTGCGGGACAGTTGGTGCCACCTGCATCCTGCATAGTACGGCTTTCGCAAGTTCTATTCCATGTCGAATGCTCTACTATGGCTGGAAAATGATATCTGCGAAGCCTTCCTTCGTAGACAGCACTTCGCAATTAGTTTTTTTCGATCTGAAGAAGGTCTATAATAGGGTATGACGAGGCGATATCATGGAGACCCTCCTCCCTACGAGAGCGAAGGGACGCCTTCCAATCTTCATATAGTAGTTTCTGCGATATCGTCGATTTCGCTGGCGATCGGGTGCGGGAGGGGAGGGGGGGTCTCTCCAATCCAATCGGATAAAAGGAGTACGTCCCTCAGATAAGTATCCACAGTGTCAGACATTTTCGACTGAAAATCATCGTATTCACCTCAGTGCTGCTATAGTAATGCCCTCTGAGGCATTCTTATAAATAGTGATAATCCTGGTAAAATTATATTCATATGTATATAATATGTAAAATTATCATCCAAAAATATAACCAATCAATTATTTTGTAACGCGAGAATATTCAACGTAACTTGACACTAATACATTAAAAATACCTTTTCTTTAAAATTTCCCCTACATGAGCACGCACATACAAATACACGCCTTTCGCCATCCGCTTTGAAGCTCTGTACTCAAGCCACTTGTGCAGAACGTCGCTTCGAATAAGACCCCAATTCCCACTCCATCATAGCTCTAATTATACTTACTACACCTACACCACATAATTATATTTATGGACTCACATGTACTCTTGTGTGCTCACGTATACCCCGCGTGTATGTCCATAATTATATTTACCTATATTTCTAGTCGTGTAATCTCATGTACCATGTGGTACTCGCATAATTATATTGCTTGTATTGTATTCCAATCTCAACCACTTACTTCTTTCATATTCTCTGTATACCATAAAAATTTAATTCCTCAGTTATCATTTGTGTACAAAACTTAATTTATGAAAATTAACCTAAAATCCATACTATCTTGTAAAATTATAAAATATCCTATTTTTGTTCATATCGAATCATTCCATTCCTTGGGTAGTTTGAGATCCAAATTTATGCAAGTACTGACTATTGCAGCGCTATCTAAGGCAACAAAACCAGAACCTCTACATAACTGCCAGAAGAATTTCTCACTACGGTATATGCAGACGACCTTTCCACTTTTGGTGCTGCCCAAATGCCAACTATGGAGCGTCGAATCCAACAGGCATTGTTCAGCATCTTTCGAAGCGCTGATGTGCATGAGTTTTGGTTTTATTTGGTCAAAGCATAGGTAGTGCATTTCTATCGCAATCCACGGCTCCACCCCGACCAAGAATTCTTCTTAACGGAGCTTACCTGGATGCGGTAGAATCGGGTTATTTCCTTGGTCCTGTTTTTGACCGAAGCCCATATTCGCAACCTTACGATTCTTATACCGGCGCCATTGACATTCTTAGTTCTATTACGTTTAGCACTTCAGGTGCGATAGGATTACTGCTCTACCTCTACTATTTCTTTATTCGTTCGAAGCTCAGTTATGGATGCCTGTTTTATGCATCCGTAACCGACCGTGAATTGCGGGAGGTAGACTCGATGAACCAAATGGGCCTCTTTCTTGCGTCCGGTTCCTTCAGCATCGTCTCCTGTGGAGAGCCTGCTTGTCAACTCTAGCGATAGGCCACTTGTTCTGCGCCATACAGTACATTATTCGCTCTTTTGTGCTGCCCTAGTGTCTCTCTCAGTCGCCAGCGATTCCCATTGCATCTTCGCCCGATATCGACTGTGTCTATGCAACCGAGAGACGCCACACATGCCTTAATCTTTTTGGCTTTAGGGCTAGGAAACTCCTGTAAGTGATCGGTGTCGCTCTAGGGCTAGTGTCGCCTCTTGGCCTGCACTGCACACCACACTAGAGGGTCACACGTCTCATCATCTGTTGCCAAAGCTTCCACAGCGCCTGGATTATTTTGTTCAAACATTTTGAAGTACACTTTGTGTCACGCGGAAGCCTTGTCAGTATACACGGATAACTGCAAATCCGAAGCCACAGTTTCCCTGCCGTGGCTCTTTTGTTTGAAGTTGGTAGATCTCTACCATGGGCTACGTCTATCTTCACGGCCGAGTTAGTTGCAATACACCGCTCGGTACGGAAGATTAAACCTCGTGCCCGGATTTTGAGACGAAACTGTTATTTTTTTAGCCACTCTTAGAGCATTGTAAGAGCTCTCGAGGCATTGGTATCTACCCCTGCCTCCCCGGTTTGAAATATCCGTGACTCCACAGCTGCCGCGAGCCGGAAGAATGTCGAGATTGGTGTTTGCTGGTTTCCTGGACATATAGCAATCGCGAGAAATGAGCGCTCCGATTAGGATGCCAAAGAGTCCCTGACAACTGTATGATCAGATCAGCATTGCGCTCTCCCACACATTGACTACATGACAAGGATCAGATGGCTCTTAGAGGTGCCTGCCAAGCAAGATAGGGCTCGGCAGGCTGGGACCTAAATTTGCGTGCCATCTTGCGCGACTGTTCCTGCGGTCCTAGCCCCTTCCTCTTCCCAATGCCCCTACAGGTACATGTTTTCTTGTGTCCTCTCCAAATCGGACACATTCGCGTGGCGCACCTCCATTCGATGAAGCACATACCTGCATCTTACTGGGCCAGGTGCGCTGTCTAATATATTGTCAGTCATATTCTTGTTGAGCGTCCCAGTCTCTGGATTTTCACACACGTTACTTGTTCCGGTACCGGGACGAGTGGGATCGCTATTGATTGTCTCTTGTACTCGGAACAATTTTGCGCACGCCTAATAGTACCATATTACAATTTTAAGATAAGGTAGGCCTCATTCACTAGATATAGTTGTCTGGTGCTGGTTGCATGCTAAGGCGCGGAGGTGGCCCTCCCTCTGACGCCGGAGCAAGTCTTTTCTTTGGAGTTTGGCATTTGGCTTTTGTTAGGATATTTGTTTTGGTTACAGTCTGTTTTTACTCCTTGTATTTTTTAATAGGTTTATACTTAGGCTAAATGTTTTTCGAGGAACATTCATTTGATTTCGGTCGCCAGTAAGTTGCTGTTGAAAAAATAAATGTCAGCTGTCGTTTCATGCTAGATTTTTCCTTAAAGTTGTGCATTTTGAGGGTTATTCGGAATCATTTGTAGGGAAAGGAGGGATCCGCACGCAAAATGTAAACCGTTGCTGAAAACCAGTTCAAGAACGATTTTGTGAGATAGCTATAAAAAACAACATTAAGGGGCTAGATTCCTCTTTTGCCGCTCTCCTCAACCGACTTAGAGATTTGGTATAAAAATCCCTTGGGATTAGCTTCTAGCTTTTGGAGATAGTGGAGATGAGAGGGTGACATTTGGAGTAGATTTGAAGTTCTCTAATTTATACTTTAGTGGTAGAGCACCTAACCGGTAATTGGGAGACCTGTTCTAATCCAGGGGAGGATTTTTAAAATTTTCACCGGGAAGTTATTCGTCTTCTTAGTATATATTGCTTTAATTGAGCGGACCTTGGTTTGCTTTATCTTTGCCTCCCAATGTCGCTTTCCATTATCATTAAAAGACCTTTTTTTAGTCTCATGCACTCATTCACATCCAATACCAGGCCCGCCGAGAGGGGGGCGTACAGCTGGTACATCGTATCGGGGCCCAAATGCCGAGAAGGGCCTTTGATTCCGTATGTAAACAGAGCACAGATCAAATGTCATAGTAATAAACCTTTTTCTTATATTTATTGTAGGGAGTAACTTCTAGTGAAATAGTATTCTCTAGTTTACCTCGGAACGAGAGTGCAATTAAAACTCGTCCTTGATCTCGCTATGTTGATAATAATATTTCGTCAATGTGTAAAAGGAGAAGAGGCCGAAGAAGGACAGTAATTGAGGCTGCGAAAATTGGCATTGCCGCGAAATGACATAATTTTAATGTTTTGTGTCGAATGACATAATTTAAGTGTTTTGTTTTGTTGTTTTTTTGCGTTCACATTAGTTTTCTACAAACTTACCAAACGATTTTAGATAAATTATATTATAGCTTAAATGGCAACATTAAGTCTGAGAAAATAGCTCTTTATTTAAAAAATACCTTACATTAGGCCTATTACATCCAAATTGATAAATGAATTGCTGTCGGCATTAGGTAAGAGATACCCTCAATGTTAGTTTCATTTTATTCCCATCAACAATCTTACTATTATTTACAGAATTATGATTTATTTGTGGCGTTCTAACACAGTTTCAGCACGTCCATGAGGGAGTTCTATTTCGAACAGCATATGGCACTTCTAACGGCTTTCTTATACGATCGATACGTACCCAAACATGCGTACCATCGTACAAGTCTTTAGGAACGAACCCTTTTGTTTTCTCATGTAAGTGTCATTGTGACATTTGAGCGAAATCTATCTGTGTCATTGTTTTCGCTAACTCAGTCACAAATTTTGAGTTACTTTTAGATGATGAGGAAGTGACAAGTGGTCTAGGATTAGAAAGAGTGGTACCTGTGTCAGCGGTAAATGGGGAAAAACCTGATTCGTTGGGCAATGATCTGATTACCAATAGAACAATTGGAAGAGCTATTATCCAGCCTTGTTTACGTGTCCTAATGGAAGTCTTCAAAGTACGATGTGCCCTTTTTACTAATCCGTTCGTGGACGGTCTATAGGCTGTTGTTCTCAGACGATGAAAACCAACGAGAGTCGAGAGTTCCTTAAAAAGTTCGGACTCGAACTGCGTTCATCGATTGGTAATCACGTACAGAGGGACTGCAAAGCCGAAAATCCAGCCGTTTAAGAAGGACAAAGCTCCGTCGCCGCGCTTATATCGGGAATCGGTATTGCTTCTCTCCATCGAGTCGCTCTCTCAATGCATGAGAGTATAGAGCGATATTTGAGAAGGGTAAGATTTGCCATGAGGTGTACACTGAAGAAGGGGTCCAATGATATCTATGTGTACGGTTTCAAATCGAGACGTTGTAACATTGATGGGGAGAATTGGGGATTTCGTGTGTCGATTTATTTTTGCAGATTGATATGGCATGCATCCTCACGTCCATGAGTGTATATTCCTGTCCATATTTGGCCAGAAATATCTAGTTTAATTAATTTAAGGGATCCTTTGACACCGGGATATGATAGATTATGCATTTGGCTAAAAATGGTATTTCTGCAAACCGAAGGAACGAACGGTCTGGGATATTAAGAGAAAACATCACATCAGAGGGTAATATTCTCGGGAAATGGAAATGGTTTAAGTTTACATTGGAATTTCTCGACTTCGCCATCTTTCGCTTGTTCTGCTGCCAATGTTTGAAGGTCAGGGGGGTCTACCAGGACTGCGTTAACGTTTCTCGACAGACAGTAACCAACTACGTTATTTTCTTCTTGGATGTAGACTATGTCGTTGATGTACTCCAATATCACTGTCCAGTTCCTTTGCTGTCTCTCAGTTTTCGCACGTAACTGTGATGAGAAAGCGGAAATAAGTCGTTTATGATCCGTGTCAGAGTTACCTGTCGTCCTTCGATCATGTGTCGTAAGTGTATGACTGCTGAGTATGCTGCCTAAAAGTTCGCGCGATCTTTGTTTAATAAAGTTGCTGTTTCTTACTCAATTTGCTCGAATAAAAGGCTATAGGTTGAGGAAAGCCATTCACCATTTGCTGAAGAGCAGCACCCACCGCATATTGGGAACTATCAGTCACCAACTGATACGGTGAATCATTTGGGAGGGGATGTTTTAGTGTGATTGATTCTACCAAGGCTGTCTTCGTATCATGGAATGCTTCGCGTGCGGCATCATTCCATATGAGTTCTCGAGCTTTTGGTTGCATGGGTGCTAATTCCGTAAGCGGAGCGGCGGCAATTGCAGCGAAATTAGGCAAATTTCTTCGATAGTAACCTAACATGCCTAGGTAACGGCGTAATTCTTGGTAGTCGGTCGGTAACGGCATATTAGAGATTTCTGAAATTTTTTGCCGTGGTGGTTTTATTCCCGAGTCTGAGATATGATGTCCTAAGAATTCAATTTCCTTTCTCATGAACTCGCATTTTTTCTATTGAAACAAGAAGTCCGTTTTTGGCTAAAATTCTAAGTACCTTTTCTAAATCCTCGTCGTGTTTTCTTCGTTTTCGGAAAATATAAGAATGTTGTCGATGTAGACGAATACACATTCCAAATCACGGAATATATTGTCCATATGGCGTTGAAAATTGCAACTGTCATTCTTCAAGCCAGATGGGAGTCTTAAAATTTCCCAAAGTCCAAATGGAGTTGTGACAGCGGTTTCATCTATATCTCATCTATTCATTGGGATTTGATGGTACGCTCTAATTAGGTCGAGACGGAAAAAAAATGGTTTTGCCGTGAAGATGATTAACCATAGATTGAATTCTAGGAAGAGGATAACGATCGGGCTTGGTGATCGTGTTAAGCGAGCGAAAATCAACCACCACTTTGTATTCTTTTGAATTTTCTTTTGCACCATGTGAATCGGTGATGCCTATGGTGATTTTGAGGGCCTCACTACGCCTTCTTTCAATAGAGAAGCAAAAGTTGCTTTAGCAAATTGCAGCTTTTCCATAGAAATGGGTCTTGAGCGAGCAAAAGTTGGTGGTGAACTTCCTGTCTCAATGGTATGAAACACAGAATTTGGTCGAGGATTAACGACGTCTGCTTGTTGCGGGTTGCATATTGAGTTGAATTCTTGAATCACTGTCTTGCATTTTTGTTAGATATGTGAAAGGTGATTGATAATTATAGAGACTAACGGGGCTTCTGATTGTTTAATTTTAGAAGATAACTTGGTGCATTTGTCTACTATAATGCCTTGACCACAGTCTACCAAAAGATCGTAATGAGCGAGAAAATCTGCTCCTAGAATGGGTGATGTTATGCCCGCGACTACGAACATCCAATTGAAGGTATGGCCTAAACTGGGTATGACTATGTCTAGCATGATGACTTCACCATGTACTTTGATCTTACCACCGTTGGCTGTAGTAATATTTACACTCGATTTTCTCATTTCGCAATTATGTACGAGGTTGATGGGAATAATCGAGAAGCTTGCGCCAGTGTCCATAAGAAATTCGCCTTTCTCTCCATTTAATTTAATAGAGACAGTGATTAACATTAGCATACCAATCGTCGCGTTAATTTCAGCACGCCTTATTAGTTTTCCGAGGAATAGGAGATTGATGGTCTAGATGATGGTAGGATTTCTATATTTTCTTCCCGTTTAGGCCATTTGCTCCATGGCCTGCAATGTTTCACCTCTGGACCAAAATATAAATGGGCTCGACATACTAAACGTTTTTGATCGCTACGAAATGGTTTAAGTCCTAGCGGTACACTATCATTACGCTTATTGGAAATTTATTCGTGCCAGTGTACGTGCCACTGGGCATTGACCACGCATCCTTCGCGTATTTCACATTACAATTTGAATTATCGCACTGCCTATTGTAAGCACTAGCACTATCTTCGCAAATAGAACAAATGTTATTGTTACTTACATGACCATATTGAGGTTTATAAAACGGCATTAGTTCGTCCGCCAATTTTCCTATCTGCGTGAGTGTCAATTCCTTCTCCGTCGCGATGCTCGGAGGTAGAGATTGAACGAATTTATGTCCCAGCAGATCTTCACCAACGCCGACTTGGAGTGCCGTCTTCCTTAAATCTTCAAGTTTCACCGATGGTCGTCCGTGGAGTGGAAATGAAGCTATCAACTTCTCGAATAATTCCGGTTTAGCCCTTTCAAATAAGCTGATAACTTCAGTCCTCAGTTGTGTATATTTCTGCGATGAAAGAACTGCGTTAGGGAGACGATCGACTGTTTCCGTTGGTAGTGTTACCAGAGTATGGAAGAATTTGCTGTCTTCTCTGGTTTTCTATGCAATGTGGAATTGTGCTTCCACGATTCTGAACCAACCAGCTACCGCTGGGTCGTTAAAAATCGGAGGCTTGACTACGATGGAGTTTGCGGCTTCTTCTTGGAATATTTGTTCGGTTGTTCTTGAAGCCATCTTACATTATTTTTTCTTACTTGACCTTCGATCACTAATAAAGGGTCACCAATTTATGGGGGGGGAGGGGGTGGAAGATGAAAGGATCTCTTCGTTGGTCACCAGATATATTTATATTCCACCTCGTTTTGTGATCTTCTTTGGTATTGCGCTCCCCATAAGATTGTTGCGAAACGTTGATCGTTAAACCGGATTTGGGTGATACGATAACGTTCCGAGAAATTATTACGTGACTCCAAAAGGTAATGATGAATATTTGGGGCTGGGCGATGAGCAGAAATTCTGATATGATTTTGCCTTTGAACAAAATGGTGATGACAACGAGAAGAATGCATTCTATTTATTTAGTGGCTTTGGGTAGCAAATGGAGGAAGAGTTCGAATTAGATTGATTATCGATTTCACGAGTTATCTTTGATGATGCTTAAATACAAATTTCTTAATGTTTGTGCTTTAGGACGATTAATGAATAAGACTCGTCTTGATGTAAGATCAGTTGCGTAAAATGCTATCTCCTAACGCGGAGTAAATGACTTGATTGGTATGACCTGCTAGTAATATGTGAAACTGCTCCTCGAACATCTCGAATGATTTCTCTCCTTCTCGATTATCTCGTTTTATACTTGGACACATTTACAAACATAAATATATATATATATATATATATATATATATATATATATATATATATATATATATATATATATATACAATACTTTTGAAAACCTTTTCTCTCGTGAGAAAATTTACTAAAATGGTGAAATTTGGTCAAACGCTTTTTTTTTGTTTTCCTTAACAAAAATAAAAATATAATATTGTGGTTGTAATTTGATGCTCACCGAGTGTCGTTACGATCGAGCTAACCCATTTTAATGTTCCCTTTTCTTTTCTCCTAATGTTATTTTTCCTAACCGTAACCACAAAATAATTAGTCTCATTCCCAGTTTACTTCTTCGCAACTTTGGTCTTTTCGGGAAATCAAAATGGCAATGGTTCTTAAATATCCTGTCACATGTTACAATGTTTCATTTGAGTTTCTTTTTGTTTCGTTTCACACACATAAATTTATTTACATTGGCTGAGCGTACACATTACCACTTCATGGGTTTGTGTGTGCACATATTGTGTGCACCACAGCATGCGCATATATTGTGTGCACCATGTGCACCACAAGTGACCTCTGCCTGGTAAGCCAATTTTCCGTTTCTTTTTAATTTACTTATTTACTTGTTTTTTTATGTTTGCATTTATTTCTGTACTTTTTACCTCTTCTTTTTATCCAATTAACGCACTATTATTTACGGCTCCCCAAACGTATTTATGCCCTTTTTGTGCATATGCCTGAAAATAATCACTTTGTAGGGGTGCGAAAATGTATCAGAGAAAAATTCCTTCCAACTCGATAATATAAATAGACGACAAAATTACCAACTCCAGACGGACTAAGCCGTGGCGTGATGGCTAGAGAATTGGCGTTTAGATCTAACGGTACCGCGTTCGAAATTCAAAAAGTCCAAAACCTTTTATGAAGAAATCTCAAGAAGAAAAACGGAAGTCAAGGAAAACGGAAGAAAACGCTTGAAGGACCAACTTATCTAGAAGGACCAAGAAATCAACTCAAGATAAATAGAAGAAATATGAAGATACATCAAGAAAGAAAAACGAAAATTAAGAACCAACCCAGCCACCAAGAATACTTAAGTCAAGATAAATGGAAGAGAAATGTTTGAAGGGGCAACTTAAAAGAAAAAGGAATTTCAGCCAAGAAGAATACCTAAGTCAGATGAAGGGAAGACAAATGTTTGAAGGGGCAGTTTGAAAAAAAAAAAAAAGGAATTTTAGTCAAGAAAGAAGTAAATAGATTCGAAAAAAGAGAAAATCAATTAAAAAGGCAAGATGATGAAGAATAATTAAATAAAGTTTAAAGTTATAATAAAGAGCCCCCCCCCTCCATAACGTAATTAAATGGAGTTCAGCAAAATTTATTTTTCGCTCAAATGACTCAATTAAAAGAAACCGTGTTGAATGTTCTTGTATAAGCCAATTTATTAACTTTAACATTTCCCCTGGCCTTTTTAAAATTGATGTTGTTATAAAAAAACTCATTCTTAAAGGAATTAGCTTTGACTTATCTTCCTAATTTTTTTTTTGGCAATTTCCATTTTTATGGGAACCCGATTTGTCAATTTAAATATTGCATTGATTTTGTATTAACATAATTTTATTTCTCTTCCTCTCTCCTTGTCCCTCTCCCCTTCGTATCAATTAACTTCTCGTGTCAATACCTAATCTCCCTCTTTAAACTATCGCTTTATCCGTTAATCGTTTTAACCCTTTTGAATCTGTTCTTGACTCTCTCTTGCCTCTCGGTTTGGCCTTTGTACCTGTTATAGCTAAATTTAATGTGAATTTACCTATCCCTCTCCTACTTCCACATTGGTGATTTCTTGTCTTAGAGGCGGTCCTTTATCGTTTACTAGCTTATATATCCTTATTATATTATTTTCTCTTGCAGTTATCCTTGAGAAGGAACTGAATTAAGTTCGAAAGTACTTGGAAGCACATTTTCATTTTTTCTGCGAGACATTGCATTCATATAGGAGGAGAGGTCAATAAGTTTTGCGAATCGGTAGGGCAAAACAGAGGAAGAGGGATAGCTGTTTGAGGGGGTGTTATGACAAGTCAGGACCTGCAGCCGCACGTTCCTGCCTCGTCTATTTAAGAAGCAGTAGCTGATCGCAGATCGTCAGTCACAAATCTTTCAACAATGGAGAAGGTTGAGCACCGCGCAGTGATCAAATTTTTGACCAAGGAAGGCAAGAATGCCAAAGAGATCCGTGAACTCATGGTTGCAGTGTACACCAATACCGCCCCTTGCTATGCAACCATTACTCGCTGGAATAGGAAGTTCCGCCATGGTCGTGAGTCCCTTGAAGATGACCCCCGTCCAGGACGCCCGTCAGACGTGACCAACGAGGACAATGTGTCCCGTGTGGAGAGGATGATCCTCGAAAAAAAGACGGGTGAAGGTCGAAGAAATCGAGCGAGAACTTGGAATATCACATGGAAGTATTATCAACATCATCCACGACAATTTGACAATGACCAAGGTCTCTGCCCGTTGGGTTCCTAGAAACTTCACGAAACCTCACGCCCCATGATCGACTTCAACGTCGTCAAGTCCACAAGGCCAGAGATGCACAAGCTGCCCTGCGTGAGTGCGGATTCAAGGAGCTCAACCATCCCCCCTACAGTCCAGATCTGGCCCCTAGCAACTACTTTTTATTCCGCCAGCTCAAGCCTGCACTAGGTGGACGCCGGTTTGGGGACGATGAAGATGTCTAGCTCGCCGCCCAGGAGTGGATTGAACAGCAGTCGGGAGATTTCTGGTTATCGGGAATTTGAAGCTTCAGGGACAAGTGGTGTAAGTGCATTGAAGTCGAGGGTAGTTATATTGAAAAATAATAAAACACCGAATTGCAAAACTTATTGAGCGCCCCTCGTATATACGGGTATATATATATATATATATATATATATATATATATATATATATATATATATATATATATATATATATATATATATATATATATATATATATATATATATATATATATATATATATATATATATATATATATATATATATATATATATATATATATATATATATATATATATATATATATATATATATATATATATATATATATATGTATATATATATATATATATATATATATATATATATATATATATATATATATATATATATATATATATATATATATATATATTGGTTAGGGCTTCTCCTATGGAGCTTCAATTTAATTTGAAGGATGAACGAAAGGACGTATAAAGGAAAATTCATTTCATTTTCTTGATTCAATGTTTTAGGTGAACTTTTCACCCATCTTCGGGTACTGGAAATACAATTCGTGGAAAACAATTTAAGTTAGAGTTAAACAGATAATCAAAGTGACGAATTTATGGAAAGTATTTAATGTTAATTAAGGAGGGGGATAGCGATAAATTTACAGGTAATGGATAATTTCTGGATTATTATGTTACGAGTTAAAAATTAACGAATAGGGAAACACAGGAAACACATCAGGATAAACCATCCTTAAAGAATCAGCCGTTAGAGGATAACTGGGGAGAAAGGGCGAGGAGCGTAAGAAGAAAGAGAAGGTTAGGAGGTTGGTAATATTTTTGTTTAGAGTAAAAGTAGTGGGTGAGAAGAGGAATCAGAATTTAAGGAAGGAGAAAGGTATTTAATATACATGGATTCAATAATCCTTAATGACGCAGTATATTCTTTGCTGGCGTTCCCATTGAGATCTAGTTGTGTTCAGAGGCGTTGCTTCTGCCATGTCCTGCAAAGTAAGAGTGATTAGGGAGTGAATGAAGGATATATCACAAAAAGAGTGTGCATATCCGTTTTTGATGGGTGACCCGTATAAGACGGTGGCGTTCGGATACCAACCGCCAAGGAGAGATGTATTACCAATACACTCTCACTGGCCTATTTGGCAGAAAAAAACCCACTTTATTAATAAAGGATCTGAATGACAGATATCGAGATTCCGGCTACAGAGCCTTCAACGGAATTGGAAGAAGCCGAGACATCTTGCTGGACAGAAATATTGCCCAGCGAATTGGCCTCGACTTCACCACCTTTGTCAGAGGAGGGAGTGCCAGAAAGCCAGAAATATGTCTGGTTAATCAATCAGCTATCGTACAACTACTACATGGAACCAGTCCAGATACCATGTAATGACCATTTAGTGACCATATAGGGATCCATCTTACCATCAACGGGAACCCTATACAAGTCCTAGCTGTAGTTAGAAAAACTACAAAAAAGCAGACTGGGCACGGTATGCACGTCTCTTCGAAGCCTACCATCCGCCAAACCTGGATGAGGCAATTCTCGAGGAGATCGAAGAGGCATTCGACGACCTTAACAACTATCTTATCAACGCGGATAGAGCTTGTATCCCTAAATCCGAGTATAAATCCATCTCAACATACAGATGGACTGAATATATGAAGGATTTATACCGTGAGCTGAAATTACTGTACGAAATTAACATCAGAAATGTATCAATGAACTCAATATAACGTAGTGAAGAGTTAAAAGAAGAGCTCAACCAGTTGATCCTCGAACAATAATGGAGACGTTACTACAATGCGATTGATAATCTCAATCATGATTGATCAGCCAAAGATTTTTGGAACAAACCAGGCGTTCAAAGGATCGACTGGGAAAAGGAAGAAGGAGGTAGAAATATTAAAAGAAGATGAAAACTTAGAAACAGAAGACAGAAAGTTCTAAGAAATATTCCGAAGTTATTGGAAAAAAATCTTCAGTATAACTGAAGAGGAAAACGAAGATTATGATCTAGAGTTAGAAAGCAATACTATGAACAAGCTTTACGACCAAATGCATAGGACGCATCTTCACCACCAGGTAGATAAACAGCGCGACGAAGACGCCAAAAATACCGAAGAGGAACTTCTTGGCGCGTTCCTCTAATTCCGTCAAAAACCCCCAGGTCAATCGGGGCTTACAAGGGTAAACTTGATAATGAACCAGCGAACATCATGAAAGGAATGAGAAAAATGTTCAACGCATGTCTAAACACGGGATACTTCCCGGATACTTAAAAAATGACTAAAATGATTTTTTTACCGAAACGCAGAAAGAACCCGAGGATGAGACAGAGCTGCCGGCCAATTTCACTCCTAGAATTTGGCGGAGAGCTCTTCGAGAAGATACTCAACCAAAGACTGGTGTCTTACCTTTCTGAGAACTCCTTTTACAACCCGTACCAGTTTGGGTTTAGAAAAAAGCGAAGTACGGAGATGGCGATAAATGTCATCACGGAAAAGCTTTCCCAACCCAAACGAGAGAGGAGTTACGTGTACATTGTTTGTCGGGATGCATCAAGGCGCTTGATAAGGTTTGGCAGAGGGGAATGCAGTACAAGATCGTACGGTTGGGCCTAATTGAAAACTTAGAAAGAACTCTCTGTGACTATGGAATGGAGGGAGCAGCGTATATCAGTTTAAGGTGCACGGACCATCCAAAATTTCCGCTTACTGCAGGCCTCCCGCAAGGGGGTGTCTGTCCCCTACTCTCTACTCGATTTACTCCGCAGATGCCCCGCCCCCTGCGAGTCCCACTTACCTCAACAAACAATATGCTGATGATTTCACACAGATTATCACTTGTCCTTGGAGGGATGCGCCTCTGCAGGCTCGTATGACAGCGGCAGAAACAGAAAGATTAAACATCTACGAAGCCAAATGGAAAATAAGAACCAATCAGGAGAAATTCAAGGTACTCCCTATTGGGAGAAGACTACTTTCTGATGTCAAGTTGGGAGATCGGCGCTATCCCTATACCACGGAGTGCACTGTACTCGGAATAAAAATGACTTCAGCTGGGTACAGGAAGCACGTCGTAGATCGAATTTCTAAAGCCTCAACCGCAGTCAGAACTCTATACACGTTTAGATATCTCCGTGAGAGCAACAACAAGAAGATCCACACTGTTTTACCCTGCCTCCACCCTCTCGTGCGTCTCTAAGACACAAAAGAGAAACTATAACTGGTGCAGAACAAATGTGTGTACCTAATCACAAGTACCTACAGGCGAGAAAGAAGACGTAAAAAAGAGCTACACCGGGTGTTGGGGTTATGTCCCATTAACATTGTCATTGAAGAGCGGACAAGGATATGCAGGAATTGGTTAATCGAGCATTGAATGACGAAGTTAATCAAATAATTAACCAGATCAGAAAAGCTATAAGTTGCGCCAGATTTCCAGGTTCCGCTAGCCTAGTGGCTGGCGAATACGAAGTGCCGTTCTACGCATGAAAAGAATGTTATTTTATCAAAGATAATTTTTAAAAATCCGATTAAGAAGATAATACTCTGAATAATGAAAATCAGTAACTTTCGACTATATTTCACCGGTGAGATCAAGATTTATTTAAACCGAACAAGACCTCAAGAGAGAATATAACAAGAGAGAAAGAGCACAAATTACACTCATAACAAAATATAAAAACAAGGAAAAAATAGCACAAAATATAAAGAAATTTATTGCAATCACAACAGTAAATGCGCATTACATACCCAAGAATATTAAGTTTAATAAGAGAAATGGCTTAAACGCCATTTGTGATAAAAACTATAAACCAAAACAACAAAAAAAGACACACAACAATAAAATAACGAAAGCGATAGCCCTTAAGATCAGGCACCTAGCATCTCTTTGCGACTCTCCCACACTACTTTCTCTTTTCACCACTATTATTTTTGTCCATATACAAACACAACCTTTAGCCCATATAAAAACAATCACCAAATTACATTATTTCTCAATTCCTAGTTCTTGTCTTAGTGTGTTGTTACTCTGAAGAAGCTCCAAAGGAGCCAAACGTCAGTAATAAAGAACCTGGTACCCAGTGGCAGCTCGTGTATAGGCACTGCGGAATTGCAGCATCCTCTATTTCCACTCGATAAAATCGATAGCATTCAATATAATTAGTCCGTTTTTCTTTAATTCTTTATTTATACTTGTACATTACATAATCCTTAAGCTTAATGTCAGTAGCCATCCCATAGTTTATGAAAGAAATACAAAAATTCTTGTAGAGAACTGTGCGCTTCACAGTTCCAGAGACGCGGTGTTTGGCTGTTGCGCGTATGCTCACACGTTTGAGATAGGAAGCTGCACGCTAGGGAGAGAGAGAGAGAGAGAGAGAGAGAGAGAGAGAGAGAGAGAGAGAGAGAGAGAGAGAGAGAGAGAGATAGAGAGCACTGTGGCTCACGCAGTGCCAATCCTGCGCGGAACAGGGGTTGTGCCTCCATCCTCGTTCTACTCGACCTCTCCTCTGCCTTCGATACTATTGACCATACCGTCCTACTTGATCGTCTCCACTCTTTCCTCAGCATATCAGGCACCGTGCTTGGCTGGTTCCGCTCTTACCTCTCGTCTCGTACCCAATCCGTTGTGATTGACGACGTTTCATCCGACTCTACCCTCATTCGCTTTGGAGTGCCACAAGGCTCTGTCCTTGGTCCTCTACTATTTCGTATCTACCTTCTCCCTCTTAGTTCCCTTCTCCGTAATCTCGGTCTATCCTTCCACCTCTATACTGATGACACTCAAATTTTCGTTTCCTCATCCCCCACGTCTCTTGCCTACTCTATCACTGACCTCCTGGCTGCCTACTCCTCCATTTCTGACTGGCTCTCTACCAACTTCCTCAGGCTTAATCACTCCAAAACTGAGGTCCTCCTCGTCGGCACCCCTGCTCTTGTCAAAAAATCTAAATCTATCTTTCCCTCGCTTACTCTAGGTGGTAATACTATCATTTTCTCTGACTGCGTTAGGAATCTGGGTGTTGTTTTTGATGATCATCTCTCCTTTAAGCCTCATATCCGCAATGTCAGCAAATCCTCTCTATGTTTCCTTCGTAACTTCTCTCGCATTCGCTCTCACTTTGATCGCCAAAGTCTAGAGACTGCTGTTCATGCCTTCATCACCTTACGCCTTGACTACTGTAACTCTCTGCTTGTGAATCTGCAATCCTCCTCTCTCCGCCCCCTTTGCACTTGTACAGAACTATGCCACCCGGTTTCTCCTCCGTCGACCTCGCTTCTCTCCCTCGAAACCCTTGCTGCATGAACTGCACTGGCTCCCCGTCAGATCCCGTACTCACTTCAAGATACTTCTCTTCACATTTAAGGCCCTAAACAACAAGGCCCCGTCTTACCTCTCTTCTGCCCTCTCGCCACGCCATGCCCCTTGGGCCCTTCGGTCATCACATGCACCTCTTTTTAATATTCCTCGTTCATCCCTCTGCTCAATGGGGCACTGCTCCTTCTCAATCTGCGCCCCTAAGTTGTGGAATGCTCTTCCTGCTGAAATCAGGTCTTCTCCCTCTCTTACCACATTTAAGCATCTCCTGAAAACGCATCTTTTCAGAATTGCCTCCTTCCCCTCTTGAATTCCCATTGAATTTCCATTCTCATCTCAGCACAAAGTGCGCTCTGGGAAGGTCTCAAGCCTTGAAGAGCACATTACAAAAGACTTATTATTATTATTAGGAAAGAGAGAAATTAATTGGGAATTCAAAGGACAAAGGAGAAATTAAGGTGAACACGCGGCGAATATACAATTTATAAATCTTTCATGAGCGCGAAAGAATGATGAAATGAATCCAGAAAACAGCAAGAAACAGAAAAACAGGTTATTTTTTCGTTGGATAAAGCTATTTCTTAATTCGAAAAATTCCGTACAGAGGTGGGATTTGAACCAAACACACCGAGGCATCGAACAACCGCTTTGAACTTAATTAAACCGCCTCTTAGACAACTCGGCTACGAGGTATGACAAAAAAAAAAAATCTTCCGAATAAACAAGCTTTTAATGTAAGCTTCGCAAGGTCGCTCGGGACTATGAAAGAAAGAAATTAATTGGTCAGCCGGAAATCATACTCCCGACATCTCGGCGTCTCCGAGTTGACAACCGTTAAAAGAAGCACGTTTTCAAACTTTCATTTTCTTTTGCCTCCTTTGCCAGATAACTAGATCGGAGCGACAAATAGGCAGACTATGAACGATGTAAGTGGGTAGGTGTGGGTAGGGCGATAAAGAAAGGGTGTGGGTACAGATAGCTGAAAATATACAAGTCGTGAAAAAAAAGAAGTGTGGCAGGGTGCAAAGAGATGCTAAGTGCCTAGTGATTAGGCCTATCGCTTTTAAATATTTTCTTGTTTTATGGTTCTTTTGTTGTCTTTGGGATAGTTTATATTATTATGGCGTTCAAACCATTTGTCTTAAAAAAATATGTTATGCGCATTTGTTGTTGTAGTAATAAATTACTTTAATCACTTTTGTGTTATGCTTAGTGTCTTTGTTTTTTTGCATATCTTGTAGTCAGTGTAAATGGTGTCTTTTGTTTTTAATTTAAAGTCTTCTTGGTTATAGTTGGGTCTTCATCGGTGAATTCTTGTAGAAATTGGTGAGGTTTCGTAATTAGGTATTATTTTCTTGGTTTGGGTAAAAACATTCTTATTTTCATGCGTAGAGCGGCACTTCTGCTCGGCCAGCTAAAAGCCCAGCGGAGCTCGGAAATCTGGCGCGACTTATGCCTCTTCTCTTCTAGTTAATCATTTGGACGATATCATCGTTCAATTCTCGATTAACCAGTTCCTGCATATTCCTTGTTCGTTCTTTTATGACAACGTTAATGGGACTTAATCTCGCTCACGGTGCAGCTCTTCCAGGCATCTTCTTTCTCGCTTGCTTGTATGTACTTGTAATTAGAATCATACATTTGTTCTGCACTACTTGTAGTTTCCTCTTTGTGTCGTCGAAATACACGAGAGGGCGGAAGGGGGTATAGCAGTGTCGATCTTACAAGTGCATTGTAGATCTTTTTCTTATTGCTTTAACGGAAATATCTGAACATGTATAAAGTTTTGACTGCAGCTGTGGCCTTGGTGTTTCTTTGATGGACGTGCTTCTTATACCGGGTTGAAGTAACCTTCATTCCGAGTACATTGCACTCCGTGGTGTAGGGATAGCCTCTATCCATCACCCTGACATCGTAAAGTAGTCTCCTGCATACAGGGACTACTTTGAACCTTTCCTGGTTCGTGCGGATTTTCCACCGGGCATGGTAGGTGTTAAAGTTTTCAATTCTGCTGCTGTCATACGAGCTTGCCAAGGCACATTCCTCCATGAACAAGTGATTTTCTGGGTGAAACAATCGGCGAATTGAATGTTGAGGCTTACATGGGCTGGGCCGTCAGCGGTGTAAATGAAGTAGAGAGTGGGGGTCAGGCACCCCCTCTGTGGTAGGCTCGCAGTGAGCGGAAACTTTGCTCCGTCCGTGCGCCCTAAACTGATGTACGCCGCTCTCTCCATGACATAGTCACAGAGAGTTCTTTCTAAGTTTTCACTTAGGCCCAGTCAAATGATCTTGTACTGCATTCCCAGTTGCCACACCTTATCAAATGTTTTTAATACATCCCGACAAACAATGTCCATATAATTTCTTTCCCGTTTTTCTTGGACTAGCTTTTCCGTGATGACATTAATCGCCATCTCCGTACTTCACTTCCTCATAAACCTGAATTGATATTGGTTGAAGAAGGTGTTCTCCTCCAGGTAAGACACTAGTCTTTGGTTGAGGATCTTCTCGAAGAGCTTCCCGCCAAATTCTAGAAGTGAAATTGGCCAGCAGCTCTCCCTCAACGTTGGGTCCTTTTTATGCTTAGGCAAGAAAATCATCTTAAGTGGTTATAAGCATCTGGAAAGTACCCCGTGTCGAAAAAGGTGTTAAATATCCTTCTCATCCATTTTATGACATTGGTTGGTGCCTTTTCAAAGCTTAACTTTGTAAGCCCCGATTGTCCTAGGGCTTTTTGTTGGAATAAGCGGAGCGCGCAAAGTAGTTCATTTTCGGTAATCTCGGCGTCTCCGTCGCGCTATCTATCCACCTGGTGGTGAGGGTGCGTCTTGTGTATTTGGTAGTTAAGCTTGTATATGATGTTGCTTTTAAACTCTAGGTCATAGTCTTCGTTTTCCTCCTCAGTTATACTGAAGAATTTTTCCCAATAACTTCGGAATAGCTCTTCAATTCTTCATTCTGTTTCGAAGTTTCCGTCTTCTTTTTGTAGTTCGATCCTCTTCTTCTCACTCGATCCTTTAAGACGTCTGATTTTATTCCAAAATTCTTTGGGAGTTGCTTCGTGATCGAGGATATCGATCGCATCATCCCATCGTTTCCAATATTGTGTGAGGATCAACTAGTTGAGTTCTTCTTTGATTTCTTTACTTCGTTGCGTTGAGTGAACTAATGCATTCAACTGATCTCATACAACAATTTCAGCTTACGGTATAAATCCTTCATGCATTCGGTCCATCTGTAAGTAGAGATTTCTCCTATACTCGGATTTAGGGATACAAGCCCTATCTGCGTTAATGAGATGGTTATTGAGGTCGTCAAGTGCCTCATCAATCTCCTTGAGAATTGCCTCGTCGAAGTTGGGCGGATCGTGGGCCTCGAGAAGGCGCGCGTACGGCGTCCAGTCTGCTCTTCTGTAGTTCTTTCCGGCTACCACTGGAACTTGTAAAGGGTTCCTGTTGATAGTGAGTAGGATCCCTATATGGTCACTACATGGTACCTGAACTGGTTCCATGCAGTAATTGAACGGCAGTTAAGAATTCGTCAGACAGATGTCTGGTTTTGTGGCACTTCCTCCTCTGACAAAGTTGGGGAAGTCGGCGTCTATTCGCTGGACAATATTTCTGTCCAAAAATAGGTCCAGGCTTCTTCCTATACCGTTGAATGTCCTGTAACCTGATTCTCGGCGTCTGTCGTTCAGATCCCCCATCAATATAGTGGGGGGCTCTTCTGCCAAATACGCCAGTAAGCGTCTGAATTGGTAACACATCTCTCCTTTGCGGTTGATATCCGGGCGCATTGACCAACTTTCCTCTGTCGAGTTTGATATCAATCGCGATGTAGGATTCTTCTAGATTTCTTATTTGCTTGTATTTAATCCCTTTCTTTATTGCAATAGCGGCACCGTCGAACCGCTCCGGCGAATAATTCGTGATCAACACATGGTAGTTCAGATTTTCATTTTAGAACTACGCGTGTCGATCCCGTGCTCCGAAATTAAGACAATGTCTGCATCAATTTCTCTAAATACATTTCCATAAAGTGTCGTTTTCATCGTACAGCCGTTGGTATTCATTTCCAGCATCTTAAATGCGTTCCGTAACATGGTGAATTGTTTTTACCTATGCTTCTTCTTATTTTTCTTTTGGGGGGCTGGTGGGGCTGTTTTACTGTGCCCAGGGTTTTCCTTCTTCGGGGGAGACTTGAGGTTTTGGACCTGCTCTTCGTAGCTCGTGTACGGGTGCAAGGGCCCTCGTCGTTGTCTGAATAGGAGGATCCCGCCTCATATTTTTTTTTCTTCTTCTTCTTCTTCTTCTTCTTCTTCTTCTTCTTCTTCTTCTTCTTCTTCTTCTTCTTCTTATAAAGGAATTATTAGAAATAACTTTGATAAAAAAATAAAAATATACTTAGGTTACAACCGAACTAAATGAAAAAATCTTATTCAAACCTTCAAAAAATCTCGTTCTTAAAATATAGGGTTATGGATATATATATATATATATATATATATATATATATATATATATATATATATATATATATATATAGGGAGAGAGAGAGAGAGAGAGAGAGAGAGAGAGAGAGAGAGAGAGAGAGAGAGAGAGAGAAAATGCTGCACATGTCTAGCTCAGGCTAGCTGACAAAGTGTGAGTCAGGATGCACGAGCTGACTGGTCAGCGAGCCAAGCGCGCATGCGCCGTGTGTCCGGCGTGATTCAAGACACGAGGTGCCGACTCGAAAAGCGATGCAAGATAGGCAAATTGTGTTGAATTTCCCTCTGGTCATGGAGGGGGGGGGTCCCTCTTGGATCCGCCCTGTATAGTGGTTAGCGCGCTTGCCCGCTAATTTTTGGGTCGGCAGTTCGAATCTCCGTCCAGATTCTTTTTAAGCTGACACTATTTACTAGGGAGGTTACCTCAGTGACTGGACATCACGGTCGGGACGGGTAGGTGGAGCTCGTAGCCACGACCTGCAGTCCACCTAACAGAAGGATAACTATGATTTTAAAACCCTGGAACCACAGGCACAATTGCCTCTTCCGGAAGATCCTCTGTGAGTGACATTAGAGAGCCTATTTCGATATTTGTGGGATTTCTTCCCATCATATCCTCATTGGCAGCTTTTTCGCGCCTCTACCAATCGTTCATATACATAACTCAGCCCTTTTGGTAACCAAGTGACTATTTTTTTTTCGAATTTTACACTGGGTAATATTTAATAGTGCAAATTTGCAATACTGCTATTTTCTACCTGTATACAATTAAGAGATCTCTGAAAACCCGAAATAATATCCTGCAAAAAGATAATAGTAACTGAAATAAAAGATGGGCTCAACACTACCTCCAGGTTGCAAGGAAAACCCTAAAGCATATGGCCACTGGCGGCTGAAATGGCCTAATGGCTTACAAAAGTCTCGGCTCGACCTCCTACCCAACTTCGGATCGATAGATCATAAATACGGGTTACCCTCCACGCGGGGGAAATTCCCTTATTTCAATTTGAAATCAACTCTAAAAAATTTGAAAGTAATTTTTTATTTGAAATATAAAGTTTTTTTAAATATGAAAGTCAACTATTTAAATTTGAAGTTCAAAAATTTAAAAGTCAGTTTAAAAAAATGAACTTAATTTTTTAATATAAAAGTCAACTTTAAAATTTGAAGTTCATTTTTAAAATATGAAAATTAACTTTTAAAATTTGAAGTTCAATTTTTTAAATTTGAAGTTGTAAAGGTGTAGGTTAAAAATAAAACAAACTTGCGTGACTCGCTTTAAAACATAACATAACATAATTTCACGGATGACAAAAGCCACAAGGCCCTATCAAAGGTCAAGGTCATCCGCATCCGTCAAAACCCACCCACAAAAAGCACCATTCCCAGGGGAAGACAAAATCAAAGTCTCCCACAATATAATATAACAGATGACAAAAACCAAAAGGGCCCATCATAGGTCATCCGAGTCAAACGGCCTCTTTTTTAAGGCACCCAAACTCCCAAGAAAACTACATCCAGAGGATTGCGTCCAGAAACAAGGGTATCACTAATCAAGGCTTGTCAAGGACTAAATCATGCAGCTATAGATATACAAACAATATTAATATATACAAAACTTAGGAACCATCACGACCTTCCCTCCCCACAAACTCATCCAATCTACTCTTAAATACATTTAAATTTGGACTACCTACTACCCTCCGCGGCAATTTGTTCCAGAAGTCTACCACTCTATTGATGAAAAAATATTTTCTTAAATCCAAACTACACCCTTGCTTTTTAATCTTAGGGTGGTGAACCCTAGTCCGATTTCCATCATCTAAATCAAAAAACTTGCTAACATCCAATTTATCTATCCCAGAAAAAATTTAAACAGTTCAATCATATCCCCTCTCACACACCTCCTTTTGAACGAGAACATATTTAATACCTTCAGTCTATCTATATATTCAAGGTGCCTCAGGGAAGGAATAATCTTTGTTGCCCTCCGTTGCACTGACTAGAGAAGGTTAATATCGTGTCTAAAATGTGGGGACCATGCCTGTATACAGTACTCTAGATGTGGCCTAACATAAGGGTTATAGAGTTTAAGAATAACCTCCTTACTTTTGTAACTGACATTCCTCTTAATGAAACCCAGCACTCTATTTGCCTTATTTCTTGCTTCAATACACTGCTTAGAAAACCTTAATGACTTATCTATTACTACTCCTAGATCTTTCTGATCCTCTACTGAGCTCAGCCAATGCCCATCCATTTCTTTGTTAAATTCTCTATTATCTTTTCCCATGTTAATAACTTTGCACTTATAAAGGTTGAAAGTCATTTGCCACTTATGTGCCCAGGATAACAATTTATTTAAATCCCCCTGCACTTTAAAATTATCATCAATATTTTTAACTACAGCTGCTAATTTGGTATCATCCGCAAAAATTGACACTATTATTAACTGCCTCCCCAAGATCGTTTATATATATGACAAATAATAATAGACTGAGAACTGATCCCTGAGGAACCCCACTGATAACATCCCTCCACTCTGACTTTACACCATTTAGCACTACCCTTTTCTTCTTGTCTTTCAGCTACTTATCTATCCAATTTGAAACACCCCCACATATCCCAATCATTTTTAATTTATGAACTACATGCCTGGACGACTCTGTTAACAAAAATCTAACAGATTCAATATAGGTTCGTACTTGAAAAAATATAGAAAAGTAATTAAAAAAATATCTGGCCATTATGCTCCACATCACTCCTCATTGTAGTACTGATAATCCAGAATTTGTGCAATTTTAGCAGACAGTTTATGCTTACAATTAAATTTTTACTTCGGCTACACAATTTAAACTATAGTTTATCACTAAATCAAGTAGAGCTTTATGTAAAAAATAACTTAACCATCATTTTTTTCTCCTTTTTTTGTTTCCCTTATTTTTCTTGAATTTAAATGGTGTAATTTCTTAATTTATTAACCCTCAAATAACATGCGCTAACCATGCAAATGATTCCCTTGCATTAAATTTTACTATAATATAGGAATTAAAGAGGTTTCATTTTCATTTTATTAACTGCTATTTTTCATCAAATAATTTATCTATATTATTTAATTAGTGAAAAAGTCAAAGATTGACATTTTTGGTTGATTGAATTAAAGACATTTCTTTTGAGAATCGAACTAGCAATTCACATCGCTAAAAAATCACCACTCCTGTTAGCTCATGAAATCTAGTTTATTAAGAAATGTAATCTTCAAATTGATTTGAAACTTATCTACTTTAAGATTAGACCTGGGATTAGCCAGGTAACACAAAAGCCTTCAGAAAATAATTACTTCTCTACAGTGAAAACGAACAGGTTTAAGCATGCATTTCAACCTTCATTGTTAACATATTGTTCAAGCATCTGCCTAGGCGATTAATAGTAGATTCGTCTTGGATTAGGGTGCTTAGGTAATTTTTTTCATCATTTGTATCTTAATCGTTTATCTGCAGACATAATTTTCCATCTAAATTCAAACCGCCCAAATATTTCGCTCAACCTTTTTTGGTCTCGTAAAATTAGGAGGCCTGTTGTAAACAAACTTGACACTTGATGGATATAAACTTGCCATCATGAGAGAGGATGAGTGCAATAGATTTTGCTATAATGAAGTATTTTGATACATGTGTGTATAATGGGCGATTTTAATTACAGAAATATAGACTGGGAAGCTCTTGTGGGTGATCAGGAGGCTGAGGAATTTTGGAATGTTGACCAAGATAATTTTCTGAGGCAGATTATTAACGATCCCACTAGAGGTAATAATATACTGGATTTAGTTCTGACAAATAGGAAAGAAGTTATTAAGGATACTGAGATTGGAGGAAATTTGGGTAATAGTGACCATTGTGAAATTACATTCAAGATGAAATGGAATGCTCTTCCTTACACCGACTACATGGCAGGAATACGGGCAGCTCTTCGGACTGCTTGGCAAAGAAGATGGGAGACGGTCGAAGGGAACTTAAAATTGCGTGCCATTGCGCCACGACTGTTCCCATGGACCTATCCCCCAATCTTGCGGCGGCTTCAGGCTGCTTTCTGTCGTCTCCGAATTGGACACACTCGTGTGACACATCGCTATTTGATGGAGCGCTCGCCTGCGCCATATTGCAACGACGCAGCCCTATTGCAACGACTGCGTCGTCCTCCAGACTGTTCGGCACATTCTTGTTGAATGTCCCAGTCTGGGTGATCTTCGCGCATGATACCTGTCCCGGTACCGGGATGGGCGGGGTCGCTACTGCCTGTCCCTTGTACTCGGGACAGATTCGTGCACATTGACTTGTGGACTTGTTGACTATTTGGGGAAGGCCGGCCTTCTCCCTTTCATTTAACTAGGTTTACTTGTTTTTGTTATTGTTATTGTTATTTCTTTTTATTGTTGTTTCCTGTTCAAATTTTTTCAAGTAGCCTAGAACTAGGCTGTTTGTTTACTGCAACTTATGCCTAAGTGGGCAGTCGCCAGATAGCTCCTTAAAAAAAAAAAATAGGTGAGGATTGAAAGGTAGTAATAGAACTAGAGGCCACCACTTAAAGATTAAAAAACAGAGGTGCAGACTGGATGTTAGAAAATATTTTTTCACTAACAGAGTGGTGGATTATTGGAATAGTTTGCCACCTGAGACTGTAGACAGCCCAAACTTGAATGTTTTCAAGCGCAGATTGGATGATTATATGGGGATGGAGGGTTAATTTCTTACTTTTTAGTATGTGGATATGTTTCTTGACTCATTCCTGTGGATGCAGTTTCTTTTTATTGTATATTTTGGGGGATTTTGATTTTGTTTTTGACAGACTCCTATGGAGGCTTTAAATTATATATTGTAGATGCATGGTTGGACATTCCTATGGATTGTTAAATTGTATATTGTAGCTGCATGATCTGACAAAATCCTATGGATGCATTATATGGGTGGGATTTGATGGATACGGATGACCTTTGATAGGCCCTTGTGGCTTTTGTCATCCGTTAAATTATGTTATGTTATGTTATGACTGGAATATGTAGCACTGGAATGTGAGAAGTATGAAGTGAAATACATCAAGTGATTGAAAAAACTGGAAAGGAATGGATGACTCTGCTACTAGGACTATGCAATGAGACAACAGACGAGATTATTAGGGCTGTTAAAGAATTCCTGGAAAAAGTGTGGCATGAAAGAAGCAAAGTGGATTAACTTTGTTCAGTTTTCTTTTCTTTTCTTTTCCCCATCTACAGGAGCTGCTGATATGAAGGCGACCCCTGGGATGACCAATTGAGGGTACCTGTAAGAGCAAGAGAAACCGAAAGTGTGGCGGGCCTTAACATAACATAATTTCACAGATGACAAAAGCCACAAGGGCCTATCAAAGGTCATCAGCATCTGTCAAAACCCGCCCACAAAATGCATCCATAAGATTGTTTCAGATCATGCAGAGTAATAATGAAGACACCAGAAGGAGAATGTGAGGATGAGGAAAAAATAAAGATATAATTTGAAGAATAGTGGGGAAAAATCATTCAGGCAAGGGATGAGAAGAAATTGGAGTTAATGAGGAACTTCAGTATGCAGTTCAGGAATTAGAGGATGAACATAGAGTATGGATTGAAAAGGTTAAAAAATCATAAGGCAATGGATGAAGAAAGGATAGTTTATGAATTTTTGAAATATGGTGGAGAAAGGATGAAGGAATTACTGAGCCCTGTTTCATGATATGCTAGTGAATTGATGGGTGCCGAGACTTGGCAGAAAAGTAGGATTAATTTGTTGCACAAAGGTGGTAAGAAAGACAAAAAACTGGTAGATAGCTACAGGCCAGTAGCCATAATGAGTGTGATAGGAAAGATGTTTGGTAGCATCATGACAAAGAAACTGAAGGAGTGGGATGAATGTGAAGGGATACTTGGAGATGAGCAAAATGGATGTAATAGAGAGGGTAAGGAAATGAGGGGGTGTGCTATATTTCTGCTTTCTCAATATTGAGAAAGCTTTTGATTGAGTTGATAGAATGAAATTGCTTGCAAGACTAAGAGACTTGGGGATGGATGAAAATTTTCTAAATGTGATACAAAAACTATATGAGAATAATAAAGTCAAACTCAATCTAAAAGGTATAGAAACAGGTTGGATGGTCAATGACATCGCATTTAGACAAGGGTGTACCATGCCGGGAGAGTAAAGAGGGAAGGTTAAGGGGTCATGGTTGTAGATTGCATATTGACAACCCTGGGATTTGCAGATGACATAGTTCTGGTTAGTGAAACAGCAGAGGGTTTGCAGACATTTGAATGTGGTGTACCAGTATGGGGAAGAATGGAGAGTAAAATTTAGTAGAGGAAAGGGCAAAATAATGATATTTGGAGAACGAAGAGATGAAGGATGGATCCTAGGAAATGACATCCTAGAAGTAGTCAATGAATATAGATACTTGGGTGTGACAGTATGTAACCAGAAGGATATATTTGAGAAATATAAGAGACAAAATGAACTAAATATGCTTAGAATGACTGGCATGTTGAGGAACATGTCAACTAAGTAAGCAAATTTAAAATGATGAGAACTATGGAAAGGGATAGCAATCCCAAGAAGCCTGTATGGGTATGAAGTCTGTAAAGTGACAAAGGCAGAATTAGAGAGAATGGAAAAGATCCAAAACAAAGTGGCAAGAATAGCTCTAGGAGCCAATCCCTATGTAGCAGTAGAGGCACCGAGAGTTGAAATGGCCTGGAGTAGGTATGAAGAGAGACCTGGGCAGGCTATATGTATGTTGCTTATGATAGGACTGAGTGGTGCAAAGAGGTAGAGTGGATACAAAGTATGAATTTGAAGCAATCTATATAGAGGGCAGAGCAAAATGAAAACTGAAGCAGAAAATTTTAGATGCAAGAGAAAGGTTTCTGGAGAAGAGGAATAAATGGCAAAAGAAGTCTGAACTTATACAGAGGCAAAAGGGAGCCTTGCATTGAGGATATGTATGATGGGAGTTTTGCAAGCCAGCTACTATTCAAGGCATGGACTGGATCCTTGGAGGTGAAGGGGTGAACATATAGATGGGATGGAGGAGAAGACATGTGAGTGGTGCCTATTGGGGCAGAGAGAATCTATAGAACATTTGATTGTGGAGTGTGTGGGCCAGTCTTGAAAGGAGGTAGGTAGAGAGAAGGGAGGATTATGGACTGAGTGTGGAAAAAAAAAGATATAGATGACAAGAGAATAGGAATAGTAAGAGCAACAAAGAAATTTTTGCAGTGTGTGGAAGAAGAGAAATGAATAAGGCTAATTAATTATTTCTCTCCACAGAAAATAAATGCCATATCCCGATACAAAGGGTGGCTCAACAACCTTAACCTTAGGCCATTGCAAAGGCCCTAGCGGACCCTACATCTGTATCTGTAGGCCCAAATCTAGCCTCCTTTAGCTAACGACTCTATTTTTTTTTAATGATTTGCCAACAATGACTGTGGATAATGAACGAGAAAGTGCTAAGGGTAAAGGTTCCCAACAAAAGAAGTATTCATTGAAAGGTATTAAAGTCTTTGCTTTTAATTAATTCTTATACCCTAGTATAAAAAGGGCAATAACTAGTATAGAGAGTGAAAAATAATCTAGAATATTTAGAATTTTTTTTCATATGTGATAGGTTGTAGCGGGCCGAAAAATTTAGACTAACCCCAATCGATCCAACCCGCTTCCTACACTAATCCGGACGTGAGAAATCGAAGGAGAATGAAACGGATTGTATGTACAGTCCTTTACTAACACGAAAAAAATACAATATTTACAAAAATATGGGTAAATGTGCACCCAATGAGCCTATATATATATATCAGAAAAAATAAATAAGTCCCACTTATAATTATTATTAATTGATTTTAGGAACAATAAGAATCAAACAACCCAAATAAAATTTGGGTTACTACAGTCAATGAACAACAAAAGATGGGCTCACGTTATACAGTCCCTTTACTTACAAAATTTTTGTATTCAAAATTGCACCTCCGAGCTTGGACTAAGATAGGTAACCTTGTTAGAGTTGTGTGGCTCTAATAAGCCCTCCTTCGTTAAAGCTAAACTATTTTATACACAATCAAATAGGACAGAACATGGCCTGGAACCCTTGTCCTATACTAATGGCCTTTGGTATAATAATAACAGTTATAGCTTCAATTACAGGGGTAATTTACAAGTGCTTGCCCTCTTATCTTTCCAAATTATGGCGCCTGGAATGATAAGAAAAAATTTTTATAATAACATGCTAATCAATAAAAAACAAACAAACAAAAACCAAACCCATTCCCATTCACACACATTCTTACAGAGGGAGGGAGAGGGTACTTAGAAAAGGGGTGGGAGAATGGCCCTTTTACACACACTCACATTCGCTCCACCACACCCCTCCTTCCTTAAGCCATTCGACCAGCCACTCACTAAACCCTTTCAATCACTCTTCACGGTACCACTTGTGCTCAATCGCACCCTTCTGCACCCATTCACACTCTTCTACTGGTCCCTGGCTACGCGTAGCAATTAGTCGGGGTTGTTCGTCAGTCGTCCTGTCAGTCTCATCGTCACTATTTATCATCTCATCAACCATACTCTTAGCCCTCATTACCAGTTCTCCCATCTCACGACAGAATTCTTTCATACTCTTCCGTTCAGAACCCTCACTCTTCATACCCCCATTCATCAGCTCCTCACTCACAGCTCTCATCCAATTCAAGGTACATTCTTGCGAAACAGACAGGTCACTCACATCCCCTGTATTCTCAACAGGCATACCAGAAACCCCTTCGACTGGTTCCCACCAGAAACCTGAAAAATCAGCCACTTCATCATTCACTACATCAAACTCACCCCTACTATTACCATTCATAAAACCCGAAAAATCAGCCACACTAGGTTCGTTCTGCCCAAACACACTATCATTCATACTGTTCCCAAAACCAGAAAAATCAGGCACAGGCAGCTCACTCACTCGTCTACTTATACCAGCCAAATCACTCACCTGTTTACGCAAAAACTCAATTTCCCTTTCAAGATCCCCCATACCAGAAACACTCTGCTCAGACTTACTTTCATTCGTACTTGCATTCTTCCTTTCACCCTTCTTTGTACGCTTTCTACTCCTCGAGACTAAGACTAGCTCTTTCCCAGACAGATCCATACTATCACATTCATTCTCATCATCATGCACTTTACCTCTCTCTCTACACAGTCCATACACTGGATGGCTCACCAGGTAGTCAGGAGGTTCCCTCCATCTCCTTAACTGACTCTGATGAGCCCGCACTCTCTCAGTCATGCCGTCATTCAAACTCTCCAAAACATACGTTACCCCATTTTCCCAAACTCTCACAACTCTATAAGGTCCATCAAACTTCTCACTCATCTTTGATACATTCAACCTACCCTTCACTTCTTTCACCTTCAATACTTTTGTACCTAATTCAAATGAACGGAACCTTTCATGCGCTTCACGCCATACACTCTGCTCACTTTCACTCAAACGAAACCTATCTTTCACTCGCCTTTCAAAATTCATCACAAACTGACATGGGGACATTCCAGTTGCACTATGCATAGTTGAATTATACGCCCACAACACTCTCCCCAGACACACATCCCAGTCATTCACTGTCGTACTCATCATTCTCAACATCTCACACAAAGTTCTTATAGTCCGTTCAGCCAATCCATTTGAAGACGGTACATACGGAGTTGTTCTCACATGCTCCACACCATTCTCTCTCAACATTTGCTCAAACACTTCCCCTACAAATTCAGGCCCATTATCACTCAGACATCTTCTAGGCTTCCATACACACATAGGAAAAAACAACTGCTCAGCCACATGCGCAACAGTCACACTCCTTTTATCTCTCACAGGCGCTGCATACACAAACTTACTTTTATGATCAACCATAACAACCATACCAACATTCCCAGCACTCGTACGCGGCAAAGACACACAATCAATCACTACCAATTCAAACGGTTCTTTCGCATCAACTTTCAACATCGGTGGTTTCACTTGCACACCTTGCACCTTTCGCTTCTGACACCTTTCACACGTAGTTGCAACATCATTCACAACAGTTCTCAGAAACGGATGGAACACACGCTCCTTCATACACTCCCACAGCTTAAACTTACCCATATGCCCATAATTATCATGCACAACCTTCACCAGACCAATCATACCAACTAAGGACATCACAGGTACATACATATCATCACCACCCTTCACATGCCTCACAAAATATACAACATCCATACAAACAACAAAATCCTTAGCATACCTTTTAAAATCACTTAAACACTCTGGCCATTCATTCAAATCAACACGCATCATTACACACCTCTTCAACTCACTAACAAAAGGACACATCTCTTGCATCTCTAGAATATCATCATCACTTAAAATCTCATTCTCATCATCCATGACCAACTCAATCATATTGCAAAACTTGACAACGTTCTTTGCACACTCATTCAACCTCATCACCTCACATTCACCTTTCATAAGACAATCCTTATCAGCATCCAAAGACAAATCATTCAATCTCATAAAGTCTACACCAAGCAAGAAACAACAAGGCATTTGCTCACCTTTCAGAATCACAAAGTCATGCTTCACATTCACACCATTACCCAAACTCACTTTCAGACTAACCTGTTCCCATGCCACTATCAAGCCATTCCCTAATCCACTTATCCGTAACTTCACAGGTTTATGCTCGCAACATTTAAACTCATCATACTTACTCAGAATCCTCTCATTCACTAAAGACACCTGCGCTCCAGTATCAATCAAACCACAGAACAACCTTTCACCAACTTTCACTCTCGCTTCCATCATATCAGGTCCACCATGTTCGCAATACACTGAAGGAACAAGCACACCAACATCAGCACTTATATCCACACTGTCATTTACTCCCATATCATCACTCACCACACACTCATCTTCATCCAGACAATCCTTCTTCTCTCTCATATATGAACACTTTTCAATCACCCAATTGTAGTGCACACTGCTCAAACATTGCAGATGTACCACATTAGGATTCAAACCCTTCATCTTCTTATCTTTGTGCACAATCGGCCTCTCAACACCAAAGTGCACATAAACAATCACTCCATACAAACGACTCACTACAATGAACACTTCCTGAAATGGCGGGACCCCTTGCATACACATCGCTCTCAATTCTTTCATGAAGTTCCACACACTTGCCATACCAATCCTTTCAGGCTTCCTACATACTTCACTCATTACCTCCTTCCTTAAGTCATCCACACTATCGGGCACTCTCACATCTACTCCATCACTCTTCAAATCTTGCAAACCATTCCATACACTCTCAAACAAGGAATCACCACCACCCTTACTCTCCTTTCCATTCATAATTCCCTTCGGCAAATACTCAGGATCACTCACTCCACACACATCTTCATCATTCGTACCAGGATACCTTGACATCAAATCAGCCACTCCATTCCGTTCACCAGGCACATACTCAATCACATAGTCAAAGTCACTCAAATCTTCCAAAGTTCTTGCAATCTTACTATCAGTCCACTTCATACGCTGCAGATACACAAGAGGTTGATGATCTGTTTTGATCACAAACCTCACACCATACAAAAACGGGCGCAACACTTTCAAACAATACCTTATCGCAGCCAACTCTCGCTCCACAGTCGAATACTTTCGTTCTGTAACATTCATAGCCTTGGATACATACCCAGTTATTCGCCTGACATTCTCTCCATTCAAACGCTGCTCTTGCATCAGAAAACCTCCCATACAATACCCACTCGCATCTGTATACAGTTCAAGCATTTTTGCATTTACACTATAATCTGGGTAAGCCAATTCAACATCTTCAGCCGCTGCCTCTTTCAGTCTCTCATACGCCTCATTCATCTTATCATTCCACTTGACAACCGTACTACCTTTCTTGCCCATCCACTCAGTCAGAGGCTTACTCACACCAGAACAATCACGTATAAACTTTCGCTGGAACTCAATCAAACCCCAAAACGACTTCAGTTGCTTCACAGTCACCGGTTTAGGAAACAATCGCACCTTCTCAACATACTTCGTTGATTTTCGCAACCCATTCTCACTCACCATATGCCCAAGGAATTCCACTTCTTTCGCAAACCATTCACACTTCGCCACTTTCACCTTCACACCAACACTCTCCAACGTTCTCAACACATCATTCACCAATCTCATATGCTCCTCAAAAGTCTCAGTCATAATCAAAATATCATCTATAAACGCAATCACATTCTTACTCGCAAACTTACTCAACACAACATTCATTGCCCGCTGGAAGGCTCCGGGAGCATTAGCCAACCCAAAGCTGAGGTTCCGGAACTGGTAATGCCTCTTTGAGGAAGAGAAGGCAGTTACTGGCCGGCTCTCCTCAGCAATGGGCATCTGGTAATACCCCCGTACCAGATCCAGCTTCGTAAACCATTCCATCCCATGCATACTATACACACACTCAGATACCACACACATCGGAAACTTTTCTTTCACAGTCCTTTCATTCACCTTTCGATAATCCACACACAGACGCAATCTTCCATCTGGCTTACGTACAGGTACAATTGGACTATTCCATGCACTCTCGCTCTCTTCAATCACCCCCAATTGCTCCAATTCCAAACACTGCTCCTCAATCTCATCAGCAACCGGACGTGGGAAATGCCTCGGCCGCTGATAGATTGGGGAGTCCTCCTTCAGGACAATCTTGAATTCCGGGAGCTTTGCAACCCCGAAATCCAGATCACCCTTACTGAGGGCTCCCTTTCGCTCAAATATCATTCGATACACATCCTCCCTTTCATACTCAGTCAAACATCCATCCAATTTCACCATGTCCTTCACCTCATTATACATCCATTCACATGTCTTTTCATTCGCAACATTCACCCTGATATCCGTACCATCATCCATACCTACCTCATTGACAGTGGAGAGGTGGCCCAGTACATCTCCGACTTGGATTCCCCTCACCTGCCCTTTCACACTGGGGTCCGCCTGCACACATACAAAAGGATCATTCATTCTCATCAAGCCATCAAACACACAAGCAACACGCCTTACCTTATAACACGCATCCTTTCCATCCAATATCACAGTGTTCTCACTCACATTCAAACTAACATCCTTACTACAACTCACTCTAACAGACACCCTTTCACCCTTCACAAGTCTTACATTCTCCATAGCAGTCACCTCAATACCAGTAAACACACTCCTCAAAACACTACCATCTTTCCCTACATATAACTTATACACCCCATTTTTACCAATCTTTCTCTCAATCTGATCACTCGCAGGATGCACAACCATACAATTCGTTTTCATAAAATCATACCCCAAAATCACACCATACTCACTACTCACCTTATCAATCACAGAAAATTCACATTCATTCATCATCATACCATGCATTCAAACAGCTGACCTTATCATTCCAATCACAGGCACTCTCCTATTACCAATACCTACCAAACTACCCTTGCACTCAGACAGGAGGGTGTCCTCGCTAACCTTGTCATACACATCTTTATACACCAAGCTCACCTTGCATCCAGAATCTATTAAAGCCAAACACTCAATTCCATTCAATTCCACCTTCACACTCAGACACTCATACTTCCTACCAGACAGCACTTTCACACTCGACAGACTTACCAACACATTACTCACACTCATGCACCCAGAGGATACTTCACCAGGTACCCTCTTACAATTCAGTTTCCCGCTTCAGACTTTCCATTCACACCTTGCGCTCTCAGTCTAATCCAACACTTTTCACTTGAATGTCCTTCCATCGCACAATAGCTACATACATTCCTCTGGTCACGACACATCCTCGCATAATGACCAGCCTTTCCACAATTACCACAAGCATACTTCACACTCCCCCCAGCAGTTGCTCCACCATTCAACCTCGGACAATCTTTCTTCAAATGGCCTATTTCTTTACACTCAAAGCACTCTTTCACACTTTCCTGGCAATCCTTTATCATATGCCCTTTCTTACCACAACCAAAACATGCACCAGATGTCCACCTACATTCTGCCAACATATGACCTTTCCTTCCACACCGATGACATTCCACAATCTTTCTCCCACCATTTGATCTCTCGTTTGCTGGGACATACCTCGGTTTCTCTCTCATATATCCGTTCCCACGCTTGAAATTCATCTGTCCCCTTCCATTTGACCACCCTCCATTTACCCATCCATTCTGCCGGCCCAGGAAGTTCGACATCACTCCAGCTGGTGCAGCCTTCAGGGCATCCCTGTAGCTGACATACTGCTGGGGTGGATGAAAGCTCCTGGGCTTCTTACCCCCAACGTTCACACTGTACCATCCATCCTCTTCTAGATCGCTTTCATCATTAAATCGTCCATCTTCCAACAGCTCCAACACATCCTCCCACATCAACCGTTCATCTGTCAGTCTCATTCTCTCCTTTCTCTTTCCACTCAGCCATTCACTCACCTTACGCGGGATCGTGTCCAAAAACTTCCTCATCAGTGGTTTACATTCATTTACATCATCATCACCATACCTCTTTCTTGCCATACTCTCAAGCCTATGTGCATACATGTTCACACTTTCACTTTTCCCCATTCGAGCCTTCTCAAATTCATTTACCCTTTTATACTTCACACTCTCTTTCATTCGTTTCACCTGTCCAATCATCCGCTTCTTCACCACATCGTACCTTGGTTCCCCCACACTTGTAATCACGCGGAAAAACTCCGATACTTTTCCCTCCAAACATTCCCCCAAAACATTCATCCAGTATCCCTTATTCTCCGGGTACTTGAGCTTACAATATCGCTCAAATTCCCCGAAGAATTCTTCCACACTTTTCCCACCATGTAACCTAAATCTATCTATCTTTGGCACTTCCCTTATCAAAATACCCTTTCCCACATTCACTTCACTCTCACTTGAGCTGCCTTCACTCTCACTCATATCAATCATACCATCACTCTCTCCTTCATCCGAGTACAATGAGTCCACACTCTTTCTTCTTCTTACCTTCCTATCCTTCCCCTTTGCACCACTCTTCCTTCTTCTCTTGCATTCAACTCTCTTCCATTCTCCGTCCTTCCTATCACTCATAATCACCCTATCCTCTCTAGACTCGCACACACTCCCATTGATCCCATTAGTCTTATCCCCTTCAGTCGGAGCAGGGGTCAAGGTCGAGGGTCCTAGGGCCGGTCCTGACCCCTTCATCATGTCATACAAGTCCTTCATCCGTTGGTCGACCTGCTTCTGTCTCTCGTCCATTTCTTTCCTCATCTTGTCTGTCTTCTCATCCATACTCATCACATCACTCTTCAATCCATCAATCACGTTCCTCAACATCATACATTCCTCCTCTTTCTGCCTCAATTCCAGCCTCAGTCTCACAATCTCATCATGGAGGCCCGGTTCCACAGAAGCCATCCTCCCAGGTTAGTAACAGCGATAGACAAAGGTGAAAAACAACCAAACTACCTGCCACGCTAATTGGGTATGGACTGCAATCCAATCCCGTCACGCTCCCGGTTTCGAAGTCTCACGTCCCTATTCGGGCGCCAAATGTAGCGGGCCAAAAAATTTAGACTAACCCCAATCGATCCAACCCGCTTCCTACACTAATCCGGACGTGAGAAATCGAAGGAGAATGAAACGGATTGTATGTACAGTCCTTTACTAACACGAAAAAAATACAATATTTACAAAAATATGGGTAAATGTGCACCCAATGAGCCTATATATATATATCAGAAAAAATAAATAAGTCCCACTTATAATTATTATTAATTGATTTTAGGAACAATAAGAATCAAACAACCCAAATAAAATTTGGGTTACTACAGTCAATGAACAACAAAAGATGGGCTCACGTTATACAGTCCCTTTACTTACAAAATTTTTGTATTCAAAATTGCACCTCCGAGCTTGGACTAAGATAGGTAACCTTGTTAGAGTTGTGTGGCTCTAATAAGCCCTCCTTCGTTAAAGCTAAACTATTTTATACACAATCAAATAGGACAGAACATGGCCTGGAACCCTTGTCCTATACTAATGGCCTTTGGTATAATAATAATAACAGTTATAGCTTCAATTACAGGGGTAATTTACAAGTGCTTGCCCTCTTATCTTTCCAAATTATGGCGCCTGGAAAGATAAGAAAAAAAATTTATAATAACATGCTAATCAATAAAAAACAAACAAACAAAAACCAAACCCATTCCCATTCACACACATTCTTACAGAGGGAGGGAGAGGGTACTTAGAAAAGGGGTGGGAGAATGGCCCTTTTACACACACTCACATTCGCTCCACCACAAGGTGAAATTTAATTTAGATGTAATTCATGGGGTACATAACATAACATAATTTCATGAATGACAAAAGCCACAAGGTCCTATCAAAGGTCATCCACATTTGGCAAAACTCACCCACAAAATGCATCCATAGGATTGTGTCAGATCATGCATCTACAATATAAAGGGTCTTTCAACAAGGACGCTCGAGCTTTGTCAGGCGATAGTGGCCATGTTGTTAAAGCGACATCTGTTAACCTCACTGTGAACTCTTCAGTAGTACTTGGTAAGTCACAATGGAAGGTTATAGCATTGAACAGCGTGTGCAAATCATCAAATGTTATTATCAAAATTAGTGTTCCGTTCGACAAATGTTCCACACATTATGTGATTTCTATCCTCGCCACAATCGTCCTGCCGAGTCCACTGTTCGATGCTTGGTGGCCAAATTTGAGGCAAAAGGGTCGATCAACAATCAGCCAACACCCGGATGTCGGCAAAATGCAAGGTCTTCTGAAAACATCGCTGCCGTAAATGAGAGTGTACAGGAAAATCCAAGGCAGTCAATTTCTCATCGTTTACAAGAACTTGGCCTTTCTGCGACTTTAGTTTGGCGAATTATGTGTAGGGACTTGGGTCTGCACCCATACAAAATCCAGCTTACCCAGGAACTTAAAGTAAACGACCATAGACAACGCCGTGTGTTCGCTGATTGGGCTCTAGAGCCAATCAGCCAATGCCCGTCCATTTCATAGCTAAATTTCCTATTATCCCTTCCCATGTTAAGAACTTTGAATTTTTTAAGGTTAAAAGTCATCTGCCACTTCTGAGCCCAAGCTAACAACTTATTTAAGTCACTCTGCACTTTAAAGCTACCCTCAACTTCTTTGACTACAGCTGCCAATTTAGTGTCATCAGCAAAAATTGACACTTTGCTATTTACAGCCTCGCCAAGATCTTTTATATAAACTATGAATAATAAAGGGCATACCTGAGGTACGCCCCTGATAATGTCCCTCACCCCATTCAACACAACTCTGTTTCCTGTCTTTCAGCCATTCAGTTATTCAATTCAAAACTTTACCACATATCCCATGAATTTTTAATTTGTGAACTAGTCTCCTATGTGGAACCTTATCAAAAGCTTTGCTAAAATCTAAGTAAATTACATCAACATTCTCTTCCTTATCTAATTGTTTAGTAACATAATCCATAAAATCCAGTAAATTTTTTAAACAAGATCTACCTCTTCTAAACCCATGCTGAGCATCATTTATTAACCTACCACACTCTAGATGGTCAGAAATCCCCTTCTTAACTATCTTTTCTAGAATTTTACAAATGATAGAAGTTAAGCTTACCGACCTAAAGTTATTTTGGTCCTCTTTACTTCCCTTTTTAAAAATTGGCACCACATTCACTAATTTCCAATCATTACATATTTCTCCAAACTCAAGAATGAATGTTGTCTGGGCCAGATGACTTACTAGTATTAAACTCCAATATAAGCCCTTTAATTATTTCCCTGTTCTTATTAATGGTATTGAACACTAATTCCCTTGACTTAGAATTATCATTAATTAATCTATCTTGATTCTCTTGTGTAAATACTGTAAAAAAATTATCATTAAGAACCTCCACAGGAATGTGTCAAAAACAAAAAGCATCATCATCAAGAGTTGTCAAAATCCAAATCAATCATAATATACAATAATAAAAAACTGCATTCATAGGAATGAGTCCAGAATAACCACACCCGCCAAAATGTTAACTCTTCCAACACCCCAAAAATTTCCCGAACAAGGGAATATAGCTTATGGTAAAGTTGAAGATAAGCTGCCTGGCTGCTAATTTAGGTAAACCTGAAGATACATACCCTGCTAGCTTCCCCGCTTGTGTTTCCATAATATTTTGCCCATTTCCCAATATGCTTCACCTAACTCTCATTAACTCGTTTTACTACTTCAGTTTGATAATACAGTAAACCTGATGGTCGTTAAAAGCGATGGAAATATCGATGGTTTGTTCATTAATCTGTATACATAAATATGTATATAAAGACTATATTTCATGGATATGTAATACATATGTAATTACGAATATTACTAATAGAGTGAAGTGGACTACATTGGATTTAACAAACTTTGGTTCGTTAAACCTGATGGAGTTCGGCCAGGAAATTTGGTTTGTTATATCCAGAATTCATTATATTGAGGTTCGTTATATTGAAGGTTTACTGTACTTCAGTTTAGAGATGCACAATCGGGGGCCTTGTTTCTGAGCTACAATCTAGGCTTTATGACATGAGACGATAGCTTCGCATGTGGCCAATCACCGCATTGTATTTATTTTGTTTTTTTCTTTATATTATTTAGTAATGCATTTATTTTTTATAATTATTAATGTATTAAAAATTTTGTATGTTTCATTTACCTATTTTTGTGAAACTAAACCATTATTTTCACACAATGGCAACCCTTAATTCAACCTTATTTCAAACATTGGCGTGATTCTTACCAATCCAGTTTTTCAAATTCAATACAACTTACCTATGTTAATTCCTCGGCCAATTTAATTGACTTTTCTATAGATCATGGCCTCATTTTAAAAGGGAAGGTTTGCAACAGGTGTGGAAAAGAAGCGCAGCTTGATTATAATAGTGAAAGGTGGACAATGATATCGCTGCTGACATTCCACAGTCACCTTTTGCATTCAAAGCTAATGTTAGCCTTTTGAATTAGGAATATTGAGTTTTTAAAAAAGTTGTAGGGGGTGCACCCCATTTTTGAAAATAACTAAAAAATGTTAATTTGCGGCGGCAATTTGCTATCGTCTTTATTATTTTGATAAACCTGTGATCGGCTCTGTACTTTATCAAAATAATAAAGACTACTTTAGGTTATTTCTGCCCCAAATTACATTTTTAGTTACTCTTGAAATGAGGGGCTTCTCCTTATGATGTCTGATGTCATGAGGCCTAAATTGTACCCCAGAAACTGCGCCGCTAAACTGAAGTATTACCTTCAGTTTTACCTGTTCTATTGTGTTTGGTTACTGGAAGCCGAATTCAAGCCATACTATGGGTTGCTATGCTACGCTCACCATCAGCAACAACTAATAAAATGATGGAGTATGGATCTTCAATTTCCCCCTAATTTATATTTAGAGATTATTTGTATAGGTATATGCATTTGGTTATTTGTATATGTGTTTGGTTACTGGAAGCCTGCTATGAGTTACTATATGAGGGGCTCCTCCCATGTCCCGCTCGCTCTCAAGAACAAGTATGATGAAAGATTATGCAGAGCTAGTGGGGGGTTATGGATAAGATTCGTTTTAACACAATTGCAATTTTTTAATTTTCAAGGATATAAACGTTTTTGATTCTTAAAATGATGCTCACTGATGTCATTTTTAACTCCCGCAACTTAAGCCTTTGCACATGGTGTTGCCTCACACCACAAGTGCATGTAATAAGGTTTTTGTGTATCATTTAAAAATATGTTTTAAAGTGGAAAAGTTAGCAAATTACAATGTATTATTGTTAATAATATATATATTTAACTTAAAATTAATAGCCCCATAGTGACATATTTAAACTTACGTTTAATTAGCCTCATCAAGCTGACAAAGTAATCTAGACCAATATAAGTTGATCTCACTATATTTGCATTCTCCCCTATAAAAATATAGTGCAAGAAATGTATATATGTCATCATTATTCACATCTTTCCATTTTAGATTATTTACTACTCCTTTTTTATCAGGATTCTCTTCAAAGAAATTGTTTACCCTGTCATTTATGCACCTTACAAATAGGCTGTAACATCATCAGTTATAAAATTTTAATAATCTAAAACTACTATTATCATTACAATTTAGTGCAGGATTTACACCTGAAATTACGCACTATCCCAGGAAGAGGGTTAGGCCTACAATCACTGAAAATGTCAGCAATTCTTTTCCAAGAATCACATAGGATGTCACTGTCATCTTCATGCCCAGAAAAATCAAAATCATCACTCTATTGTTTCATTATCACTTTCCATGGGTTCATAATCACCATCACTATTATCTGAATCACTAACATACGTTGTAAGTATAAATAAACAAACAGGAAATAAAGTACTAAAATGCCACAATTGAAAACCATTCATCACAATTCCGCTACTACAGATTAGGTAATCCCTGAGGCGATACATTGGGACATTCTAAACTCCACCCACCTCTTTTCTGATTGGTTGATTTCAGTGACATCAATTGGAGACACTTAACGCTCAGAGTTTCATGTAAAATTATATAAATCACACCAGATCTTATTTTAACAAGATTGGTGTAATTTCTAATATGACAAACGCGTGTTTGTCATCAAGGTGCGCCATGGCAAACGTCTGACTGACTCACGTTTGTCATCATAGGAAGGGGGGAATATTGATGTGTAGTTATTCACTTTTTGAAAATAGTGTTAATTTTCTAAATTTGAATCATTCTACTCTATTTCCTTCAACTTTTGGCCAGAATAGTTAGCCAATACCAAGCCTTTTTAGATCTGTAGGCGATCTGCGCATGCATCTTCTGGCTTCTTGCCAATACCATGCTTGCTTTGTTATATTTTCATGATTCGCAGATGTCATTTGGTATAATGATGTGTGGTGGTTGTTCTAGGTTGCAATACCAACTAATACAAGAAGTTTTTGATAACGATTATGAGGCTCACATTGTAATCCTGTGAGATATTACATGCCCTACATGCTGTAGTGTTTGTAAATTTAGACAGGATCAGAATTTATTTTACTACTTATATTAAAATTGCAAAGGATTCAAAAGGGTGCAAAACCCCATGCACATTTTCTGTTAGTGCGTTTAAAGGCACTTGGCTTTCTAATGCCTGCATTCAACCAAGTGCTAGCCTATTATTTCTAAACTGCTTTCTGTGCAAAGCTTTGATTCAGCAAGAAGCTGAGGAAAATCTTGATGTGGCAGATCTGTATCAACATGAATTTCCAGACAAATGAGGTGCGTTTTTTCCCAAATTTGTCTGATTTTATTAGGTTAAGTCTGTTTCTGGATTTTTTAAAAGATTTTGAAAATGTGTTTTTCTTATGCAGTTTGGTGTGTACTTTTCAGATCTGAAACTCGTTTTTCCTGGAATTACATACTTTTCCTATTATGGACCTTTAGTCAATTATGGGAAATGTAGGTATTCATTTCTGGGGAAAATGAGTGTCAGATATGAAAAGTACACATAAAACTCAATAAGAAAAACATATTAAATTCATTGGAAAATATCTGTTAAAACGAATCTTTACCTTGAATTTTATTACAAGACCCCAAACTGCATACTAGTAGTATTGGTAGCAATCAGATGTGTTCTCTGCATGCTCTCTCTCCCTATTCAGTGACTTCTTTTTTAAAAATATATTTAAGTTCAGGAACATAGTTAAGGGCACCGTTTACCGCGTCAGCCGCGATTTCAGTTTTTCGCTAATAACTCTCTTATTTTTTATTGTAGGCAAATAAAATTTATACACAATATGTATTAGTAGCTGTATGACGTCTCTAAGTTATAAATTTGACTCTGACTCATGTATTTTTTTGAAAATTTTGGTCCATTTGGAAAAACCCTAATAACTTTTAATCTATTAATAGTACAGCATATTACTATTAATGGCACCTCATAAACACAACAAACTAAATTTCACGGCATTTTTATAGACATAGCTTTGTTTACAATAATTTTATTAAATTTTGAAATATTATAATTTTTTTATGGCAAAAATTTGAGGTTTATGGCTTTTCCAAAAATTTATTTGAAGGAATAAATAAATTAAAATGCCGTGAAATGTAAAGTCATATGTGCTGATTATTATGCCCCCCAAAATTTCAAATTCGGTCAATTACTAAAAAAGTTATTAAACTCTTTATACTAAAAAATTAAGTTTTGAGAAAAAGCCATTTTTCTGTAAACATTTTTCTATATTCGACGAATATTAATTTAAAGTAACCCAAATTTAAATATTTACTTACATAATTCATTTAACATTCCTTATGAGGTTGATAGAGAGTTTCTTTAGGTCATTTCTGACCATTTTACATCATTTCTGTCTATGGAAGGAGAGTTCTCTCTTGCAGCTAGAAATCTCTAAAGTGCCCAAGGCTCCTGGTCCCCTGTTTTTTTCATACTAATTACTTTTTTATAAATAGATAATATATATTTAGTATGAAAATAACATATTCTTAGGGTATCAGTGGAGCCCACCCACCTCATTGTTGCCAGGAAATGCTTTAGAAGTTACCAGGCTGGTAATCAGGACCTGGTAGTGACCCAGATTTCTTTGGTTTCGTTGGGGCCTTTGGGGATTTCAATTTTTCTCTGTCCATTCTCTTCTTTGCTAACAAACTGGCTGACGTTGTATAAAAACCAAGATATTCAAGAAATCTGTTGGCCACATATCCAAAATTGTGATCAAGTATGGTGAGTTGAGTAACAAATATCACTCTATGAAGGCCCGCAAACTTTGCTTTGTTTTGGTGATGCCAAAGTGTGATAGAACGAGTTAATTTCAACTCCTATCCCATATTATTAAAAACCACGATGCTGCCCACGTGCATCTTCGATTCGAGGCTTGGAATCTTATCTCAGCTACCGGATGCCAATGTTTAAACAAGGAGGTTATCGTCCCCCCGTTCGCCCCCATACGCCGACCTCGCCAGATCGAGTTAGGCTTATGAACAGATAAGGCATTTTTCTCCAGCCCGGCTGTGCGTTCCCTCCAAGCTTTCACTCCATTTTCCCCCACGCCAAGGAGATGTCCTGGCTATTTATATGGAAACTTTACCACTAAGATCAGATTGGAGATCCAGATTTTCGTCGCGAAACATCACCACGACCCTCTCTCCCTTTGTGCGCCAAGGGACCTCGACCTCGAGATTCACCATCACTTGTCCAGAAGGAGGACAATATTCCTTGAGTGCCAAAGGTTCGAGCCTTTCCGACGCCAAGTCCCAAGGCTTCCCCCCCTGTTGTTCAAGGAGAACAGCATTAGAACAGCCATTGTTCTTGAGCCCGTAGACAAGAGACGGTTCTCATCCCCCCCCTTTGTTCAGAAGAGAACAACCTAGAACAGCCATTGTTCGTTTTGAGCCCTTCGCCAAGAAACGGTTTTTACCCCCCCTGTTGTTCAAGGAGAACAACATTAGAACAGCCATTGTTCTTGAGCCCGTAGACAAGAGACGGTTCTCATTCCCCCCCCCCCTTTGTTCAGAAGAGAACAAAGTAGAACAGCCATTGTTCTTCAAGCCGTTCGTCGAGTAACGGTTCTCCTTTCCAAGACGCCTCGTCGGGATCCTTTTATCCCCCCCCTTCGGCTGGAACTCGCCAGCGGACCGAATATTCCTTCAAGTACCTTCCACTGCACCCTAATGAAAAGTTACGTAAGCCAAACGTCACCTTTTGAGTATTGATCCCTTTTTGTCAATTCTATCCTGTGCTTTAAATGGTTTATCGAACCATCCCATCTCTTTAACTCTATATTTGTTTTACCTTTTTTAATCCCTTAAATCCTTGGATTAGCCCGAGTCTCCACGACCCTTTCCATTCTGTTTATGTCAATATTTTCCGTTTTTGTGTATTGTTTATAGTTATTATTAATAAAACTATTTTATTAATGATAGCAATATTATTATCCTTGAGCTCAGTTCCACTTCTTAAGCATATCGAAGATACATAATATCGGCCGCCAGACAGTAACGCACTCTAAAGATAATTAAGGAAGTTCCCTCAACGAATAGTGTAATATATGGTATCGTCGGGAGTCATTCTACGACATATATATATATACTATTTAAATTTGGTGTCAGGTGTGGGGTTTAACGCTATATCTTTGCAAACACTGGTCTCAGTCGAGTAAAGCATAGTGTTATTCATTATAATAATAGAATATAGTAGTTCCCTTTTGTTTTAACGATTGCTATCCCCCTTTATTTTAAACTTAAGAAGCTGGAGTAGCTCAAGGAACGGTTATAATAATTTGTTTGTGTTTTTTTTGTGATTTTAGTCAGTGGTTATTTAGATTGAGAAACCAAGTACGAATAGGTCAGTGCCCATATTTAGGTAGGCTAATTCTATAGAGGCATAATTCTTGTTGCGAGGAATTTTAGTTGGTTGACTAGTGCGCCCCCAAGTGCAAAGATGACTCAGTTTGAATTCTTTAAAGCGCAAGGAGAATCCTTGGGACTTTCCGGAAAAGAACTAATTAAGTACATAAGAGAGGAATGGATAAGACAAGTGTACCTTCACCATCAGATTAAACTAGCTCAGGATGAAGAAAAATATCAAAGAAAAGAGGTAGAAAGAGAAAGGGAAAGAGTAATCCGACAAGAGGAACGAGAAAGAGAAATGCAACGAGAGGAACGAGAAAGAAAAATACAACGAGAAGAGCGAGAAAGAGAAAAACAACGAGAGGAACGAGAAAGAGAAATACAACGAGAAGAACGAGAAAGAGAAAAACAACGAGAGGAACGAGAAAGAGAAATACAACGAGAAGAAAGAAGGAAGGATTCGCGCTCCTTCCCAGGAAAGCTGACAAAGTTTCCGAGCCCCGTAAAACCCCAAAACTTCTTTCCCCCAAACCAACAACGGGACTCCAAACCTCCCATTAAGACTTCTCCTCCATCTCTCTTCCTGAAGCGACCAACCATATGCTTCACCTGTGGTGTAGAAAACCATATGAGCTGGAATTGCCCCCAAAATTCTAGGCTTAAAAGCGGACCAGCCCACCAAGTTCACCAGATTAATGCAACCCCGGCTCCCCCGGTGGTGCAGACCCAAGCAGAAACTTCTCCCCCTCCGTCAGGCCACCAGGTAAATTTTGTTTTTGGTAAAAGTTCATCGGGAACTTTGAAATATGAGGAGGGCAGCGTGGACAGCTGCCGAGTATTGACTCTCGTCAGGGACACAGGATGTACGTGCTTCATCGTGTCCGACGAACTCCTCCCAGTGGCCTCTAACCACGAAAAATTTGCGGTGGTACATGACCAACTTGGGCGGGCGAACCGATTCCCCGTCGCTAGATGTTACCTGCAGTGTCAATATTATAATGGCTGGGCTGAAGTCATTGTAGCACCCATAAAATTCTGTTCCGTACTTATAGGACAGAGCCCCCAAGTAAGTTTCGACCCTGTGTTTCAGGCTGCCCTTCCTCAAGGCCGAGATAAGAAAGAAGCCCAGGAGCCCGTCCCCATCAGAACCCCGATACCGTCCGATTTCTCGGAGACCCCTAACCAGGACTTTAGGACGGCAAAAGAGGAGTGTGAATCACTAACACCCTTAGGTGATAAGGCCCCAGACAAGGACACGGAGACTGTCCCTGGACCCCAAGAAAAAAAGAACCCCCAACGCGCCCATGGAGATACCTTCGTAGAACTGGACGAAGCATAGGCGCTTGAAGAGGATTGCCCCGCGGAGTCCCTTAATGTAATCCAGACAGTGTGCATCCAACCTGATGCCGATTACCCTCCTCCTTCCCTACCAGGCGAGTCTTTAGAACCCTCTGACCTGGATAGTGACGCGCAGCTGACACCACGTCCGAAGAGCCAGCTACAAGAACTAATTAAATGGAATCACCATTTACCCACCCTATTAGCTCTTTTCGAGCAACTGCGTGAAAATGGCCTCACCATTGGCCCCAGCAAATGCCAGTTTGCCCATGAAACCATCAAATATTTGGGTTTCAAAATAGGACAAAACAAGTTAGGTCCCCACGAGAACAAGATTAAGGCAATCGCCGACATGCCCCTCCCGATTACAAAGAAGCCATTAAGATCAATCCTAGGATCAGCTTCTCCCTATCAGCGATTTGTTCTGAATTTCGCTGCAATTTCGGCCCCCCTATGCCCCCTTCAGGAAAAGAATTTCTCCGATCGTTTACGTTGGAATGATGTCGCTGTTTCCCATTTTAATCAGCTCAAAAGTAAGTTCATTTCTGCCCCCATTTTTAAGTTGCCCAACCCGGAAAAATCCTTTGGGGTTAAGACCGACGTGATCAACGAGGGCATTGGAGGTGTACTCCTTCAATACGTGGATGACAGAACGAGTCATCCAGTTGCATATGCTAGTCGTCAATTATTACCACGCGGAAAGAGATATGCCACTAGAGAAAAGATAGCTCTATCAATTATCTGGGTCATAGACAAATTCAAGCTGTACTTGATATGTAAAGAATTTCAAATAGGAACCGACCACCGTCCGTTAGCCTATATTAGGAATTTGAGACACTCAAACGGCCGCATCATGCGCTGGAGTTTACTCTTGCAAGAGTATCAGTTTAAAATAAATTAGATAAAAGGTTCCGATAACCAGGTCACTGACGCTCTCAGTAGAAATGCGTTACCGAATAGCGTAGAATAATTGTATTCATAGGATTAGTATCTCCATGTAGGTATATACCGTCTTGTACGACTTAATTTAAGATTCTTTTGCAATATAATTAATTAATGTATATGTCTGAATTTTGTAACGCTCAATGTCTAATTTTTTGTATGTCCATATATTTGTTCTTATTAATTTACGTATAAATTATTTTGTCCTGTATGTACTAAGTTTATATCATTTCATTGTTCCATGCCCTTTTTTTTTTCTTTGATTAAGTTGTATTAAAGGTTATTTTCCCCTGTAATCTAAAGATCAAAATAATCATATGTATTGAGGTAATACTAGTTAGGTGCAGGAAGGTACGGTTGGTACAAGAAAACGAGTTCCCCACAACGGAGCTCAATCGTTGTCCCTTCTCTCTTTTTTTTTTTCGAAGTGACAACTTCCCCTGGAATGGAGGGGTGTGATAGAACGAGTTAATTTCAACTCCTATCCCATATTATTAAAAACCACGATGCTGCCCACGTGCATCTTCGATTCGAGGCTTGGAATCTTATCTCAGCTACCGGATGCCAATGTTTAAACAAGGAGGTTATCGTCCCCCCGTTCGCCCCCATACGCCGACCTCGCCAGATCGAGTTAGGCTTATGAACAGATAAGGCATTTTTCTCCGGCCCGGCTGTGCGTTCCCTCCAAGCTTTCACTCCATTTTCCCCCACGCCAAGGAGATGTCCTGGCTATTTATATGGAAACTTTACCACTAAGATCAGATTGGAGATCCAGATTTTCGTCGCGAAACATCACCACGACCCTCTCTCCCTTTGTGCGCCAAGGGACCTCGACCTCGAGATTCACCATCACTTGTCCAGAAGGAGGACAATATTCCTTGAGTGCCAAAGGTTCGAGCCTTTCCGACGCCAAGTCCCAAGGCTTCCCCCCCTGTTGTTCAAGGAGAACAGCATTAGAACAGCCATTGTTCTTGAGCCCGTAGACAAGAGACGGTTCTCATCCCCCCCCTTTGTTCAGAAGAGAACAACCTAGAACAGCCATTGTTCGTTTTGAGCCCTTCGCCATGAAACGGTTCTCACCCCCCCTGTTGTTCAAGGAGAACAACATTAGAACAGCCATTGTTCTTGAGCCCGTAGACAAGAGACGGTTCTCATTCCCCCCCCCTTTGTTCAGAAGAGAACAAAGTAGAACAGCCATTGTTCTTCAAGCCGTTCGTCGAGTAACGGTTCTCCTTTCCAAGACGCCTCGTCGGGATCCTTTTATCCCCCCCTCCTTCGGCTGAAACTCGCCAGCGGACCGAATATTCCTTCAAGTACCTTCCACTGCAACCTAATGAAAAGTTACGTAAGCCAAACGTCACCTTTTGAGTATTGATCCCTTTTTGTCAATTCTATCCTGTGCTTTAAATGGTTTATCGAACCATCCCATCTCTTTAACTCTATATTTGTTTTACCTTTTTTAATCCCTTAAATCCTTGGATTAGCCCGAGTCTCCACGACCCTTTCCATTCTGTTTATGTCAATATTTTCCGTTTTTGTGTATTGTTTATAGTTATTATTAATAAAACTCTATTTTAAACGCACTCTAAAGATAATTAAGGAAGTTCCCTCAACGAATAGTGTAATATATGGTATCGTCGGGAGTCATTCTACGACATATATTGAAAATTTTGGTCCATTTGGAAAAACCCTAATAACTTTTAATCTATTAATAGTACAGCATATTACTATTAATGGCACCTCATAAACACAACAAACTAAATTTCACGGCATTTTTGTAGACATAGCTTTGTTTACAATAATTTTATTAAATTTTGAAATATTATAATTTTTTTATGGCAAAAATTTGAGGTTTATGGCTTTTCCAAAAATTTATTTGAAGGAATAAATAAATTAAAATGCCGTGAAATGTAAAGTCATATGTGCTGATTATTATGCCCCCCAAAATTTCAAATTCGGTCAATTACTAAAAAAGTTATTAAACTCTTTATACTAAAAAATTAAGTTTTGAGAAAAAGCCATTTTTCTGTAAACATTTTTCTATATTCGACGAATATTAATTTAAAGTAACCCAAATTTAAATATTTACTTACATAATTCATTTAACATTCCTTATGAGGTTGATAGAGAGTTTCTTTAGGTAATTTCTGACCATTTTACATCATTTCTGTCTATGGAAGGAGAGTTCTCTCTTGCAGCTAGAAATCTCTAAAGTGCCCAAGGCTCCTGGTCCCCTGTTTTTTTCATACTAATTACTTTTTTATAAATAGATAATATATATTTAGTATGAAAATAACATATTCTTAGGGTATCAGTGGAGCCCACCCACCTCATTGTTGCCAGGAAATGCTTTAGAAGTTACCAGGCTGGTAATCAGGACCTGGTAGTGACCCAGATTTCTTTGGTTTCGTTGGGGCCTTTGGGGATTTCAATTTTTCTCTGTCCATTCTCTTCTTTGCTAACAAACTGGCTGACGTTGTATAAAAACCAAGATATTCAAGAAATCTGTTGGCCACATATCCAAAATTGTGATCAAGTATGGTGAGTTGAGTAACAAATATCACTCTATGAAGGCCCGCAAACTTTGCTTTGTTTTGGTGATGCCAAAGCTTAGAATGAAAACTTTCGTTTCTATTTTGGCTCTCTCCTCTCAGGCACCTTTCAAGGAGGGCAGGGCTAGATAAATCAAAAAAGATTTCCCTTATTCTATCTTCATATTTTTTTCAACCCTTATGTAGTTCTTCATTGTATTGTGGGAAGGAAGAGGCTTATCTTCTTCTTTTGCCTTTTTGAAGACACACCAAGAAGAATTGCAGTGTATATGATGATGATTGCCATCACCATCTCTGGAAATGGCATGCCAAAATCCTGACATTATTTTGAGCTTCATTGTTACCATATTGGTGCCAATGCTATCCCTGATAGCTTTTGCATAGTATCTTTGGAAAGCATCAATCTGTTTGTCTGTTAGTTGATGCCTACCACCAACTAAGCTTTTCTTCATTACTTTTCCTGCTTTGGTCGTCTTGTCCTCTTTTAATTCGTTTTTTAGTTTCCTAAGCCGTGTGCCCATTCGTTTTTGGACATGGTTTATACATTCTTCTTTGAGAACACTCTGGCTAGCATATGGACCATTCCCATTGTTCATGTTGCATACAGCCTTGTAAGAACTTGAGTCTCCATCACTGAGGAATGTTACATAGCGGTAGCCTTTCTTTTCACTTCTCTGCCACATTCTGATAGCTCCTTCTGGTTCCATGGCCCCAGACAAACCTTGAAAGTTAGCTTGGCACTTTCCTAAATGAACTGTTTTGCTCCATTCTTCAAAAGTTTCTTGTGATTTTTTTCTTTTGCTGATGCATGCTGCGCAAAAATTGCTCAGGACTTCATGGTCCAACACCATGCCAGAATATATATCCATCACAAAAGAAGCACCAATGTGGCTTTTATGGCCTCTGGTGAGCCATGTGCCATCAAAACTAATATCAGCATGGATCTTTTCTTCATTGATATCTTTTCCTACATTTGCATAGGCTTTCCTAACACAATCCTTTGTCACACTCTCTTGTTCTTTGAAGTAACTGCCCATTTTTTCATACAAGTATCTCGCATGTTTCATGAAAGAATTTGTTCCAAGTTCTGTCACACCTATTGCAGCCGCGAGACGTGACAAACCTGCCCGCCCATAGCCTTCTGAGATAGAATGATAGACATATGCAATATTCAATTCAAAAGCGTCAGTATCTTGGCACTTTCTTGGTTCAGAATAATGCACAATTTCATCACAATCACTACATGTAACTTTTATTGTGCAGTCAAAATAGTTGCTAATCACTTTGGACGTAACTTCATTGCCACACTCGCATTTTATAAGACTAAGCAAAGTTAGCAACCTCTGCAAGGATATCAATAGTACCGCTACTATCACTTGTAGGAAAGTCTTCCCTCAACTCCTTTTGCAATAAGGAATGTCTGTAACTTGCTGCAGTATCATGTTTATCATGGGGGATGGAAAAAATAGGGGCTCGATCGCTACAATCGCCTTGAGCGCTATCACAACTAACGGAGTCAGAGGCTTCTAAAGGTTTATCTTTTTGCCATCTTTTTATGGCACGATCGCGTTGCAATGACAAATTTTTTCTTTCTTTCTCACTCACTTTACCCATTACGTATTATAATCACTTATTTTTGTATAAAAAATAGTAAAGGAAATGAACAAACTATAGCTTTATAAACACTTAGCGCGACACAGGGTGCTTGGCAAAAGTAAGATTACACTGATAGGTAGATGAGTATGTAAATTTTTTCTGCTTTCGGCCAATACCCCTGGCAGCAAGCGATAGCTCGTGCAAATTATCGTACAATAGTATCAATGATAAAAAAATGCACACACAAAAAAATAGAAAATATGAAGAAATACAAGGAAAACAAAGCCAAACAAATAAGAGGGTCTTGCACGTGGGGTATTTAATTAAATGACCGTCCCTTTAATTGACGGGCGTATACGGGCGTAGGGGCACGTCATGCGCCTGGCAGTTGGTTGATCAAATGAGCAATACAATGCTCTTATAAAATAGCAAATAAAAAAAAATGAATTTTTTTGACCGAATTCAGTAAACGGTGCCCTTAAAGAGCGGGCTAATTTGGGGGAAACTTCAGAAAACCTACACGTGTTTTTTCTAGTAAACACAGTACTAATAATGTTTGTAGGCATTCTAGTCATCATTTATGGCTTCGGTTAGCCAAGGAAAGCACTTATTTTTAAGATACTAGCACTCAATTTGCAGCGATAGTATGCTATTTATTTATAGATTACAGTAGTACCTTGAGATGCGAGTATAATTCATTCCTTGTTTGAACTCGTAACTTGAAATGCTTGTATCTCAAAATCAATTTTCCTCATTATAAATAATGGAAAAACATTTAATCTGTTCCAGCCCTCCCAAAACACCCAAATCAACCCTAATTAATTGGAAAGAACATGTTTTTAATTGCTATAAACACACGCATATTTTACTTGTACATAAAATAATGTAATAAATGATATTAATAAAATAAAACATTGTTTTATTATGAGTTCTTAAATTGGAGACAGACAACGGTGGCTAATGGAGGTGTAATGGAGCTTTGTTTTTTGCCTCCCTTTCAAAATGTTGCAGAAATATGTAAGACGGGTATCATTAAAAAGAGCTGAAGCGCACGACCAGTAGCCACTTTTTCAGGGTGTTTCTTTTCAATGATATGAGAAAGCTCCTGTCACTTAACCAACATTTCTTTAATTTCCCTTGTAGAGATAACCCTCCAGCTCGACCTCCTCCTCACTACTGATCTGTTGCAACACCTCCATATGTTGCAGCATCTGTAGCTCCTTTAACTGTTGTGAGTTCCTCTTCATGTTCCTCCACAAGCTTGTTGATGTCTCCTTCATCTACCTCCAGCACCATGGACGAACCTCAAAGTAGCAGCGGAACAAATTCTTGGTGTAGACCTTTTTAAAATTAGAGATGACCTGTTGGTACATGGGCTGGAGGATTGGGGGAAGATAGAGGACCTTAATGAACTTGAATTCATCAAGAATGTCATCTTCAAGTCCCGGGGGGGTGAGCTGGAGCATTGTCAAGGATAAGCAAAAATTTCAGTGGGTTATTTTCCAGCAAATATTTTTTGACTGAAAGACCAAAGACCAGATTTACCCATTTGGTAAAAAAACTGCGAGTCTTGAAAGGTTGTGGGTTTTCTGAATGATACACCAGCAGTGGCTTGATTTGGCAGTCATTGCTGGCATTAGCACAGATCATTGTCAGTCTATCCTTCATGGGTTTATGGCCTGGCAGCTGCTTCTCCTCAGCCATTATGAATGTCCTCCGTGGCATCATCTTCCAAAAAAGTTACGTCTCATCACAGTTGAAAACATTTTTGGGGATGTAACCGTCCTTTGCAATAAGTGAAGCAAAACATTAATGTAATCCTCTGCAGCTTTAACATCTGAACTCAATCCTTTCCCATGCCTCACCACTGAGTGGATGCTGTTCGTTTCTTAAAATTATCAAACCAGCCACGACTAGCTTTGAACTCATCTGCTGATGCCTTCCATTTCAAATTACTGTAAATAGTTCTCACCGATGAGTGTCTGTGAGATGAGCATCCATTTTGTCATGGATGCTTGTTATCCCTTTGGCAGGTGTTATGCTCTTGATAGCATCCTTCTGTTTGAGTATTGTACCGATCGTTGATGTACTGCATTCATACTGCCTAGCTAAATCACTCATACACACCTCTCATGTTTTGTGATTATTTCATGTTTAATTTCCATTGGTATTATATGGGTTTTTTTCTCACTAGTTGCCTTAGCACTCACTTTCTTTGGATCCATGATGTAACCAAAATATTCACAAAAGCAAATAAAAAAATTCACATACAGTGTAAACACACAGGAGGTTTGTATAGAAGGTGGTGAACACGGGAACTGAGCGCTCTGCCACCTAGCGTTAGCACCTCAGGGTTACCAATGTGTGAAAATAATGGTTTATTGTCACATTAAGATAAGGCAGGGTTGATATATTAAAAATGTCAATTTTTTTTTCTGATCAAGATGTAGTATCTTAAAAATATATACTTTCTGTGCCAAACCGAAACCATATATGATGACTGGAATGCCTAAAAAGACATTAGACCTAGTACTTTTATAACACTAAATATATGGCATAGATGATAGCGCAAAAAGTTATAAGAAATGTTATTCAGCGCATCAAATTATATAGGAATACCTATTTTTTATGCAATTCCCTGAAACTTTGTTACTTTTTCTAAGTTCAGAGAGCTCTTCTGCCCGGCAGCATACCACTATGCATGCACAACCCGGCAGCGACCCACCGATGCATGCATGACCTTACATGACATCATTGTTGACCAATCACAAGGCAGATAGGTTTAGACACACAATGCATTTTCTACTGGCAATTGTTTGTTAATTATATTCCACCTCACATGTTCAATATGACCTGTGAAGGAGAATGTGATCTCAATCTTGAATGCTTATTTGCCAAAGTTTAGTGTAATTGTGAGTCTACAGTGGCATTTTTAGTTTGGGAGATGAGAAAAAATTCTTCTCCTGAAAGTTTCATAGACTAAAGGTAAAGGATCGGTTTCACCATTTTTGGAATGCGGTGGCCATGCTGTATCCACCGGCAAAAAACATTGTAAGGTAAGGAAACAAAACTTTGCTTTTGTTGTTAAAGAAAGTTAAGGCTTATATGTCTGTACTCAAGGAACACGATAGAAAAACTAGAGGCCTAACAACATTAAGCAATAGGCTGTATCATAGCTAAACAAATTTCAGGGAATCAATATGCACATTTCAGGTTTTGTACACTTGAATACACATATTTCAAAGGTGGGAAAAGTTTTTTGAGAAATATTTGAAACATCCCCTTTTTTTAGCTCAAAATTTAATTAAAGTTTGGGGGGGGGGAGCCAGAAAGATAGAGACAATCAGAGTTGTTGGTTTGTTGTTATAAGTGCTTCTAAATACATTAGAGTTGAGTTTAAACTTAAGGATACTGACAAACAAGTGAGGAGTTCAACTTTTATAATCTAACTGATACATACACTTTGTCAACTGATGCCCTACATTAAAATCATGCTTTGTCTCAAATGATGGCATGAAGTCACAGGATTTTAGTACTGCCTGAATGTTGCCATCTCGTTCTTCTTATCCATAAACTTTGCCAGTAGCTTCCATCACCATTCACACACACCGCTCTACTTTCAGATTACCATGAAATGCCAGCAGAGTGGCTCATCAGCAATATTTTGCAGGTCAGCATTAGACAGATACATTTTAAATGGTGGCTCAAATCTGCACTCCTCTTCAGGGGGAAGTAGATCTGTTAGGTTCTTAGCAGTCTTATCTATTTTTGGTGGCCTGAAATCACATATATCTCTTCCTCATACACAGTAACTTCTCAGATCTTCTTGATTCTGTTATTAGCTAATTCCTTGTTTTTCTGATCCATATCTGCCAGAATTGCTAAAAAGACATTCTCAGGATGGGCAGCCCAGAAGGAATTCCTTTGGATTGTTTGCCATGCTATGGCTTCACTGGCAGTTTGGAGTATTTGCAGAAGATTGATCTGTTCCAGGAAATGTTTAGATCCCTCTGTTCATTTCAGAGAGAATTTGATGTGAAACCAGATGGGCCCATAATGACACACAACTCTGTTGAGGACATAAAAGGCATTATTAGGTGTTTCTGTTGCCACATAAAGTCAACATATTCTGTTGCCAGTGGTGAGCCATCTTGCATGAGATATTGACCCTGGTTTCATATGTAGGAAATTCCTCCTTAACTTCTGTCATGCTCTCCAGACTTTGCGATGGTCAACATGGGAGCAGTCTTCTGAATTTATAATACCATAGTCAAATAGGGCTGCACTACTAATAGCAACAACAGCTCTATTTGACACAGAATACCAATCTGCTTCCATGGCAATTGTTGGTATTGATATGATGTTTTCTGTTCCTGCAAAAACTTTCTTCCATTCATCATCAGAAATGTCAGAAGATGAGGTTTTTTCTTTTTACATCCACTCCTCCAATTTTCATGTGATGCCCAGTTCTTTGGTCACTAAGAAATTCATGCTCTCGATGTGGCACTTTCATGTTCATTTCACACTTGCAATCCAAGAGATCAGCGCACTGGCAGCCTCTTATATCAAAAAGTTGACCCAATGATGAGATAAACTTCTTACTCTTAGTGGCATTCATTCCTTGTTTTGATACCACAGATACTTCTTCCCTCAGCAATTTGATTTTAACATTCTTGATCGGCTGAACTGGAATACTGGCTTTTTTCCAAATCTCAGTAAGGGACTCAGATCATTCAGGAATAACATCCTCGTTTCTCTTGTATTTATTGTTTTTTACATACTGAATATATCTTCCAACATGCTGTTTTGTTGGCAGCTCATTATGAGAAAATTCTGTAAGTGGGGAGCCAAAGACACTGACTTGTTGATGTTCTAGTTCTTTTACTCATCTTGGCACTGAAAATGAATAATAGAAAGACCAATTAGTATAAAACAGAAATACTACATTCAAAAAGGAAATACTCTGTAAATATTTTGTAAATTTGTCATTCATTGTTTAATTTATAGAGCCCTACAAATAGTTTACAAATGAGGAATTTGTTAATCTAAAATTGCCTAAACCTTAGATACAAAAATTACCAAAGCCATTTCTAGCTTCAGAAACGAGAACTATACTAATTGAATAAAACCAGCCCCACCCTACAGAAAAGGTAATTTGTAAGAAAAATTTGGCTCCCCCAAAAGGGAGTGTTATGATTTTTTTTTCTTAATTTCTAAATTTTGGATGGTCTGCTATACAAAACCTGAAATGTGCCTTAAAATTGGTTGCGATACTACACCCTATTTAGCAATCACCTTTTGAATTAGAATATAATGTTAGGCTTTTGAATTAGGAATATTACTAGATTTTTTTTTAATTGCAGGGGGGGGGGGTGCAATCCCCACAATTAAGTGGGGGGCCCCCATTTCTAAATTATCTTTAAATGATAATTTTTTTGCAGAAAGAGCCTAAAGTAAGCGGCACTATCATCATCTCAATTTACCATTTTCTCAGTATGGCTGTATATTTTGATGGAGTATGTACTTTGATGTAAGTAGTGTGTATATAGTTTGTGATTCTTGTAGTGTTGAAAGAAGAGCAAATGTGTCTGAATACCCCTTGTATTATGTGAGTATTGCAATTGTGGCTTTGGTAGAGGAGGTGCATTGGTTGTGTGATGAATGTAAGTGGTTAAATGAATTGGTGCTTGAAGTGAGAAGGTGTAGCGGGCCGAAACTATATCTCTAATCCCAATCGATCCAACCCGCTTCCTACACTGTCCGGCCGTGAGAAATTGAGGGAGAATGAAATGGATTGTATATACAGTCCCTTTACTTACAAAAAAATGTACAAAATATCTACAATAGAGAGGGGCGATTATATTGGAGATCTCGTTACTTTTCACAAAAAATACAAAAAAAAATCCTATATATATGAAATCAGAAAAAATAAATAAATCCCACTTATAAATATTATTAATTGATCCTAAGAACAATAAAAATCAAACAACCCAAATAAAATTTGGGTTACTACAGTCAATGAACAACAAAAGATGTGCTCACGTGTTACAACAACATTTTTGTATTCAAAAATTGCTCCTCCGAGCTTGGACTAAGATAGGTAACCTTGTTAGAGTTGTGTGGCTCTAATAAGCCCTCCTTCGTTAAAGCTAAACTATTTTATACACAATCAAATAGGACATAACATGGCCTGGAACCCTTGTCCTATACTAATGGCCTTTGGTATAATAATAATTAATAGTTAGTCAGCTTCAATTACAGGGGTAATTTACAAGTGCTTGCCCTTCTATCTTTCCAAATTATGGCGCCTGGAAAGATAAAAAACATTTTATAATAACATGCTAATCAATAAAAAAAACAAACAAACAAAAACCAAACCCATTCACACACACATTCTTACAGAGGGAGGCAGAGGGTACTGAGAAAAGGGGTGGGAGAATGGCCCTTTTACACACACGCACATTCGCTCCACCACAAAGGGATGTGAGTGTACACATAAAGAGTGTGGCTGGGAGCAGGAGGGAGGAAGATAGGCCTAGACTAGGCACTAGAGAGAAAGAAGTGACATGTAAATTTAGATGAATGGTGGTGAGTATGGATAAAATGGCTAGGTTAGGTATGTGAGTAAGAGAGACATGGAACCTGTTTTGTTTTTTAAAGGTATCTCCTACTAGAAATAACCAGATAAGAATATGAAGTTAGTTCACAACAACAAGCTGAAGTGGCCCAACATCATATCCTCAGATGGGGCTTGGCTAAACAACTAGGGTCAAAAGACCTTTATTGATTTGAAAAGACTAAAGGGTATACATAAAACTCAAGGCTCAAAGTCCAGGCCTACAACATGAGCAACTCAGACCCCATTCAGTATACTAATTGCATTGCCCTGCTGAACAGCAATACTTAGTCTGCTTGAACACCAGCAGTTTCCCTGAGAAAAGAATATTTCTTTAATAACCTTTGCACTTTAAGGACCAAAGACCCCTCTAGTTTGGATGACTATTGGCTCAAACAGAAACCTCTCAGTCAGGGCAAAATACTTTATCATTTTTTAATTTTCTGCAGCTAAAGCTACAGAGACACTGACCTGTTAATAATATGCTTTGCATAAGTATTGACACATGCCACATCCCCAACATACTCTTTTCATTCCTGAAAGGAAACATAGTTATCCCATCCGGATGTTTACCATCTCCTCAGTCAAGTCCAACTGGCTCAAAAACAGCTGGCAACCCTGCTCTTTCTATGGTTGGGCATACTATGTCATTGAGGGCAGTGTCTAGGTATCTTTCTGGTAACAAGCTGACAGGACAGGAGGTGCTTACCTAAAGGATCAACACCAGATCCACATTTACATCTATGTGGCTCACAAATTTGTGCAACCACCCTCAATGCTATAGCAACTCTAAGGGTATCCGGGTCTAACTGAATTCCCAAAGATGGGGCCGGTATGGCTGACAACCAACAGCCACTATCAGTGTGCCCTGTTGCTAGTAGATGGATACTCATCACTTTATCTGCCCTTGCCCTCTTCTTGAGGCTATTTAGTTTGGAGAGAGCAAGAGGCAGATTTGATTTATATATATATATATATTTGGGTAAATTTATTTAGGACCATATGTGTATTATTTGTACCTTAAAGTATACATGAGTGGATATTAAGTGGGATGTTTATGGACTTTAACCTGGAGCATCATTAAAAGAATGAGTAAGAGAGGCTGGCCAAGATATTCTAGGTTAGATAGAGTAATGCTGGGCAGAGTGATAGACAGTGGTGGATTGTAGAGAATAATGGTATAAAAAAGAGCTTTGCATGCTGAGCCAAATTGTCTCTTAATACAGAGCATCCATGCCAATAGTATATTCTATAAGTTTCCCTACAGGAATCCCTGTGATGACCTCCTCCTCAAAGTGGGCCATGACAGCTCCATGGGTGTGATTACTTCCCCATTCAAATACCTTTTGATGGGTTGCTGCCACTTGAGAAGCTCATTCATGGAAATGACTGACTTCTTTATGTCATTTTAGGAGTTTAGGTCAGTTAATGACTCCATTGATTCTTCTCTGGCACCCTCATTGCTGCAGGCCAGGATTATATTTTTCAAGCATTTACAATTTTGTATGCTAGGTTGTCTGGTTCCTTTTTGTTCAGCTGAGTATGAGATGGTCCTCAGAGAGAAGTGATATGCTTGCAAGTGGTACAGGCACTGTCTGAATGATTTCATTGGGCAATGGCCAGATAGCATTTTGTTTCAAATCTTGCTGTCTTCTCCTCATGGATGGCATGTATATCTTCATTTGATGGGAATTACACCTCCTTCATAGGTGTGGTATATTAAAGGATTTGGAGTAAGTTCTTACAGGGCTCTCCTAAACTGGATGATATCTAGTACACCAGCTTAAGCAACTAGGTGAGTGGGGCTTGGACTTATTGGCTTTGTTCAACAGGATCTGGTCATAGAGTATCTTGCAAGATTCCTGGGCAAACGACTACTACTTGCTTTTTGTAAACTGTGGAGAGATCACCGCTACTTGTTACTGACTAATTTCTATGCCATCTTGGATGTGCAGGTTGATGGAGAAATTGGCCAATTTTAGGTAGCTTATTCCTGGACTGTGGAGGTTGCCTATCTTATTCACAATGTAGCTTCCATAAGTTTCGCTCTATTTCATATGGTCTGGCCAGGAGTGCTATCTGGGATTGCCTTTGCACACAGCATTTTACATGGTATTTTTTAATTTTGAGAAGGCTTATGGTGATACTGTATCATTTAGATCTTCCCTTCTATGGGGTTGAGGGAATGCCCTTTCTAAGAACCCCTCCCTGAGCCCAGAGAGCAAGAGGAAGGTATCCTGTAGAGAAATGTCCTTATCATTGCTTCTTATTTTGCCACCCCCTGGGTTATCTTCAGTCAAACCCAGCAGCGCTCAGGAATGATGCTGCAGCATGTGCTCTTTTCCACTGTTCTCCTAGATAGGTTATATTGAAATTAGTTTTGATATGGTGAAGGTGTGAGTGGGGGTTGGGATGAGACAGGCAGTATTTTCAGCTTGCAGAGAGGAGGTATTATATTTTTGTATTCATATAGGGAGAGGTGGTGCCGCAGGACACCAGTCATCCATACTTGAATAAAATAACAAACAAACTTCAATCCCCCTTATTTGACTGCCCCCATTCCAACCTTCAGCAACATAATATAAAAACTGCCCATCTCATCCCATCCTGACCTCTCCTCCTTGACTATCTCATAACCTCTAAGAGAACTCTGGAAAAGACTGCCTGGCATGGCATCATTCTTGAATACTGCTGGGTTTGGTTGAAGAAACCTGCCCTTATTGGGGGCAGCCAAATGAGAGTGGCAAAATCTAAAAACAAAACGACCCTTAAATGTCAGCTGTTGCATGGCTTCTCATGCTATATGTGACCCCTTTGCACAGGGTTTTCATTGCTAATGGAAAATGACCATGTTAAAGTATGAAATAAAATGTCATTTTTAATGGTACTTTGCTTGTATAATTTTTTTCTTTCACCAGTTCTAAAAGTTGTTCATGAAGCTCAAATGATTCATGGACTTCGGCATAATGACTATCAGCTTTACCGACAGTACTGTACAAGGCGACTAAGGCGAATCAGAAAAACTTTGAAATTTATTCAAGGAGATAGAAAAACTTTTAAGAAAAAAGAAGTTACATTAAATGTTCTCAGAGAAGAAAAGTAAGTTTTTATTAAATAGCAATTATATTTAGCTCAGTCTGCAGGATATACTTTTAGACAGAATTGTGATTTTTGTTGTAATATGAGGCTAAATTTATTTTTAAGCTATGTATCTTCTATTTATGTCATGATGATGCGCATGTTTTTAAATTTATATAGTTCAATTCTGTATAAGTGAATTGGTAAAAAGTTTTGGGGATAAGATAGTTAATTGCACCACCTGTCCCTTTTTAATTGGGAATGAGGTCCACCTATATAATTAAATTCATATATAGATCAAAATGGCAATCTCTGGCAAACCTGAAAATTCCAGGGGCAGTCCATTGTTTAGGAAGGTGCTGAAACAATGGTAGCTCAGTGTTCTGGAATAGAAGAGGGGTGGGTGTGTGTGAAGAGAGAATTGGAAGAGATGGGTGTGTGAAAGGAGAAATGGAAAAGATGGGTGTGTGAAGGGAGAAGTCGAAGAGATGGGTGTGTGTAAAAGGAGAAATGGAAGAAATGGGTCTGTGCAAAGGGAGAAATGGAAGAGATGGGCCTGTGCAAAGGGAGAATGGAAGAGATGGGTGTGTGTGAAGGAAGAAATTGAAGAGATGGGTGTTATGATTGGCTATGTAATGTACCTGGCTGGAGCTGTCTGCATTTATTCACTCAAAATTTTGAGTCCTGCTATCCCTGGGAATCAAATTCAGTACCTCTCTGTGGAAATCCAATGATTTATCAACTAGGCCAACCAAAGTTCCATCGGTTAAGGTAGAATTAACTTGAAGAGAAGTTGGGTTGTTGAGTGTCTCTGATGCCAGGTCATTTAATAAATCATGGGATTATTATATACAAAACCAGGTTTCCATCCTATCATCTTTGGCTTTCTTGTATTACTATGATCAATTGCATTAGCTGTTTTGGTTTGTATTCATAAGTTTCCATTACTAGGTACCAAAGGGAATAAGAAAAACTGATTCCAAGTGCTTTCCCTGAATGATGCTTTGTTGAAAGGCATAAGCCACTTTTAATCATATCTTTTGTTCCTTCATCTAATTTTATCTCTAGTCTTGCATGAGTTTTGTGAGCTTCTTGCTATCCCATCGCATTGTAGGTGCTTTGGCCTATTTAACTAGCAACACGGTTTCTGATTATAGCAAAGTTGTTAAGCCACATTTGGTATGGCTAGTTACCAGATGGAGTCCCAATTTGAGTCGACACTCGCTGATATACACTGAAGATACCCATGGTTCAGATCCCACTAAATCATTAGTCTCGCTTGAGAAATAAAAGGCTTCAAAATGAGGGAAGATTGGTGGTAAAGCTTGTATCTTATTATTATTATCATCATCATCATAGTTTAAACTTTTATTTTCCAAAATTGAGATGGTTCTTTGTTGCCCCAAATTTTCCAGATTTTTGTATATTCCACTGATGACTATTGAGCGCTGTTGGGCGTATGCAATGCAACTGAAGGAAGAATCATTACAAGAGTCACGCAAAAAGTTTGCCATGCGAAACAAACTGAGAAAAGCTGCAAAGTATGTTGTCGCCTTTAAAACACTTGTTGAGGTATGTTTTACAATATATACTTTTATTATATTTATTTTAATATATTGCGTATCTTTTTATTGGATTTATGAGAGAAAGTCCTTCCTGTCTTAATTCTAGTATCTAGTTTTACACATATCATCACAATCATATTGATGAACACTGCTCTCACCTTGCCGGAAAGTGGTTAATTGCACCATCTATCCCTTTTCAATTGTGGACAAGGTCCCCAAGTGGTTAATTAAATTTATACAAAGATCAGAATGACAATGGCTGGCAACCTAGGGTCACTAGGGACCATTTCCATTCAGGAGAGGTACATGATGAGTGACACTAATGTGATTTTCAAACAATTCAGATAGCAGAGAACCCTTTGTGGCATAAGGGAGGGTCACCCATTCAGGGGAGTGTAGATCGGAATGTAGTTGGAAGAGACAGTAGTGTTTTGATTCGATATGTGGATGGAGCTGTGTCTGCTGGTCTTTGTCAGCCTTGAAATTTGTCTTTACTCATGCTTGGATTAAACCAGGGGTCCCTAAATTTTTTTTCCCATTGACCCCCAGGCATGCACTTAAAAATAAATAAATAGAAATTAAGTTCATGTTGCAATTCCGATGTACATCAATAAGGAAAACCATACCAAACCACACAAAACTGTTGTTCTGTGTTCCCCTCCTTTGTAAATATCTCCCATTAAATATGAGGAAAAAAAAAGAAAAGAAAAACTGTTTACTGTCATTGTGGAGATCATGGAAAATTAGCAAAATTACTCATCAACCCCTAGAATAGTTGATATTGACCACTTTGCATTAAACACAGTATCCGGACATTGGAAATCCAAAGCCATATCCACCAGGCTAATGCGACCTTCAGGAAAGCTGTTAAGAGTTGAAGTTGCTCAAATATGTTTTGGACTATTCTGTTGAGAGTGGAATTCATTAGGCCATGTCAAGTTCATATAACTCAAAAAACATCTGCACAAAAAAGTCTGTCTGAGAAGGAGACAGTTACATTCACATTTAGTCCCTGGTATTGTCTGACCTCAGCAAGGTGATGGGCTCTGATTGAACACACTTCACGCAATAAACAAGCTTGCTTTCATTGCTCTACATGGCTACACTAGAGAAGAAACAAGAGAGCACAATGAGGTGTGACTGAATCATGATCCCATTAAGTAGGATCACAATCCATTTCCTATTGTGCAATTCCCCCTTACCTGTCCTCCTCACTGTCTGTGTCCAGACCTCAAAGAGACCTTCACTCTGGAAGTTCCCTCCTGCTTTTGGTTCCTTGCGCCTGCCTCTGCTGCATGTGTGATCGTGCTTTCTGTCTAGTCTTCCCTGAGCTCAGGAATGGACTCCCTGTTGGCATACACTCTTCTTTCACTTCACTTTCAAGCAGCTCTGAAAACCTACCTTTTCTCTTGAAGTGTGCCATATCAAACCTCTTATTACTATTGTAGCTTGTTGCATTGCACACCATCTTTCAGAGTTGCTCACCCTCCCATTTCTGCGTTCCTCAAGTGGTTTTAGATTACGCAGGTTAGGTACATTTTCACTTTCCCTAACTTTGCCACTTTACAAGACTATTCTCGCAAATTTAAAATCGGAGATGACCTCGGTTTTCTTATGCTGGGTCACAGTGTTAAATAAGCTCTTATGGTGTAGTAGCCATTTGCATTTAAGATTATTAAGATTTTTTTTTTGTGTTCTGAACCATTGCATTGAAAGAATTAAAAGTAATTACTAATAATAATTAGCCCAAATTTTAATTCCCTGGTCATTGTGGGGTGATTGTATTTATACCCACTTGAGGTCTTTTGCCATGAACTGTGATACATAGGTACTTATTTCATCTCATTTATTTACTTTGTGCCTCTCAACAAATGGTGAATGATCATATATTTTATGTTCATTAAAGTGTCTTTATGTGTGTCATCACTGATTCAAGGTTCTTGGTTTCAAACTCACTTGTTCCTGATGGCCTAAGCCCACCCAATTTCCCTATCTTCAAAGACAAAGGGGGATCACCTTTGGCTGGGTCAGTACCCACTGGAAATTATAGGTCTCAACTGTGTTAAGTTTTCAGATCGTGATAAAGACTATGTCAAGATAAGATCACTTATCAGGATAGGCTGAAAACTAAATATTAGTTCAGGATTACAAGCGATGCTAGTCTTTGATTTGCTGCATCTGGGACAAAGCTAACCCAATTTTTCATCTCTTAGTTTAAAGGTTGGGTGGAGTTAGAATTAGTGCTAGAAAACACCCATGTAAAATAAATCATTTATTTAATTTTATAATTAAACATTGGGGTACTGGTGTGGGAGGCTTGCATACTTGAAGGTTTGTTCTGTGAGTGCAATATCCTATGATGGTAATGTGTTGCTGATGCATGCCAACCCCACCTTAGGAAAAATCGGTTGAAGATAATGGATAAATATAAAATTGTGGTGATAATCTTGTTTTATTTCTTTATATGGTTTGATAGTAGTAAGGTTAGGTCAAATAATATCCACTTTGATTCTGAAGAGTTGCTCAGCATGTGATGCACGGACTCAGCTGGAGGTTCAGGCTTATGCTGCCTGGCTGCAAGGAACAGTGATGTTTGAAATGGCAGAATTCACTGAAGAATGGGAGCTTCCTGTTGACTTTTTTAATCAAGCCTAGTAAGTTTAAAAGACACAGTTCATATTTTGAGTTTTTACAATATTATTTGGTTAATTAGTAACTTTTGGTTCCCTGATACCAAGGTCATTAAACTGACCATTAGCAGTGACTTAGCCGAATATAAATGCTTTCCTACATTGAGTGAAGTATGATTAGTTGCTGGATGAAAGCCCAATTCATGTTAACCTTAAGGCTGCTCCAATATGCCACATCTCTCATTAAACTGTTGCTCATCACTGAGATAGGGATTAGACAGTCAAATTGGGGTTAAAGACTATACTGTACTAAGAGAGAACCCATAAATAATTTAAGACATTGGATTGGAGATGGAGACATCACTTATTCCTCATCATCTCCTACTTGCCTTCTACCTATTGTATTTCTCCTTCCTCTCTGCTACTTTTCTCCTCTTCAGATGCAATGTTCCCTGTTTTTCCTCCCCCCATTTTCTACCCTTCAAATCTCTTGTTTCCTACTCTGAGACGCATATGCGTCAATCTTCAGTCAACCTCCCTACAAAAACAAAACGCTACCACCATGGGCATTGTTTTTTGTCTTTCGGGACGTGTTAAAGGTGACTAAGTCTGGATAGGGGCCGCTGGCTTGGGAAGCCTTATAGTTTGCAAGTCCGATACTCAATGGTGGAACTGAAGCGGAACACGTCCAGACATGCCAGCAGTGGCACTGATGCATGCCAACCTTATTTTGAGGGAAAACAGTTGAGTATTTTGTTTTTGAGTTGTCCAAGCTTTTGCACACACTCATTTATACCTCTATTTCTCCTCAACCCGATCTTCATTCATCATTTTATTTTTATTTCAGTTCCATCTATAGTAAACTAAGTAGTGCTGTTTCAGAAGATGAAGTTGAGATTTACCAACAGAAACTGCAAGAGTTGGAAGTAAAACTTCGCTATTGTCGCCATCATTTAGGAGACAAGGCAGCCACGGATACGCTTCTCGCGATGCGGGGAAATGAAGCTCTTGGAGGCAAACTTGATGTAAGTTGATCAACTGAATAGAATAATTCTTAATAAAGAATTATTTCCATTGATCCCAACAAGGGTTAGAGCTAGCGTCACAAAAGGTTCACACCCAGCCTCAGCTAAAACCAGCATAACCGTTTTCCATAAAGTGAAACGGCTACGCACCTCATAGGAGGCAAATCCCTGAAGGCGGGTGTGAGGTTGTCTTCTGAGGTTCCTAAAGCTGCCCCCTGAATGGAAGACTGCACCAAAGTAGCTTGCCTCCTACACTCCCACCCATGGGTAGCTCGGAGACGGTGGATCTTCTAAAGGAGGGATACTCGCCTCCGAACCGCCCCATCCGCCTAAGGTTTCGAGGTGGAGGGAGGAAAAGACTGTCATAGCGAGCCCAACATCCCCCGATAAGTGCTCAAAGGTGACAGCGCCTCCGAGCTAAGCCTGGAGGGCATATTCCTTCATTGGAATGGCCACAGACTCTGGGCCAACTGGGAGGAGCTACGGAGATTTGTCTCCTCCCATTAGCCATTTTTTGGCAACTCACCACCACGGGATGGGGGCTGGGCAGGAGGATGTGCCATTTACACCCAGCATGGTGTCTATGTTCTTCTATTTGCTATAAATACATACTTTCAGGCAGTAGCAGTGCAGCTGCACATGGATAGGAGGTATACTGTTATTTCTGCATACATTCCACCATCAGCCTTCTTCAACCATGGCATGGGTGCTGAGGTCCTTTCTACTGTTGGGGATTTGAAGGGGAGACTACTCGATCAATTCCAGAGGTCAGGTCTTTGCTGACCTAATCGACAAACTGGAGATATTTTTCATAAATGTGGATGAATTTACACATCACTGTCCGAGAACCACTTCATTTACCGTAATGTCTTGATCTATCCCTGTGCTCTGGATGCACAACCTGATTTTGGGTGGGAGGTAGTCGATGACCCCCATGGTAGTGATCACTTTCCCATTCAAATATCATTTTCTGGACCACTGCCACCAGAGAGACTACCCTGTTGTGCTTAGCGCGGGTGGGGTGGTCTGCATTTCAGGCAATGACTGATTTCACTGTCCCAATCAAGGAGTTTAGTTTGGTGGATGAAGTTGAGTTCTTCTTCGGTAACCTTATCGCCGTGGGTCTGGTTACTATTCCTAGAACCTCTGGCCGTTTTGCACACCGCTTCAGTAGTGGTTAGCCTAGTGTGATATGGCCTTCAAACAGAGACACTATGCCTATAAGCGCTGCCCGAACGATTTTACTGCATGTGAATTTTGTCAAGCTAGGGCTAGGTTCCGGTATGTTTTGAAGCACGCCTGCCGCTCTTCTTGTTGGGCACACATGTCTTCACTTAACGTGAAGTCCCCTCTACCTGAGGTTTGGAAACGAGTGAAAAGGACTCGGGGCAAGTTCTTGCAGCCCCTCCTCCCTCACATCTTCCGGTTCTCCAGGAGAATGTGACTGCAATCTTGGACCCCACATCTGGGGCGGAGTTTTTCGCGAATCTCTAGTCAGGATTCTGCTCCGCCAGCATTCAATGCATGTTGTGAGATCTCTCAAGGGTGTCAACTGGACTTTACTTCCAGAGGTGGAGAACTCTTCAACGACATGTTTACATTGAGTGAGTTGCATTCCCCTCTCGCTCCGTGCACTTCGACACCTAAGTGAGCGAGGCATAGCCTTTCTGTTAAATTTGTTCAACAGTATCTGGACAGTGTATCCTGGCAGACAGCTACTGTGCTCTCTTCGCAAACCGTGGACAGATCGCTATACCCCAGTCACTCTCTCTAACCTGAGTGTGCAAGTTGATGGAGAAATTGCTAAATGTTAAGGTAGCCTTTTACCTGGACAGTGGAAGCCACCTTTGTTCCACACAGTGCTGCTTCCACAAGTTCCACTCCACATCGGATGCTCTGCTGTGACTGGAAAATGCTGTCTGCAAGGCCTTCCTTCCTAGACAGCACTATGCAACAGTGTTTTTCGATCTGGAGAATGCCAATGATACCACATGGTGATACAGTATAATTATAAGATGTCAGAGCCGGTAAAGACCGTGTTGTCCACTTCTGGGCCAGCTCTCCTTCAAACCACGCCAATGCACTTAAAGTGTGCATCTAAGTGGTTTTTAAACATGTTTATGGTTGTTAACAAAGATCTCCCGCAACTCGTTCTATGAGGAAACCACCTTGTTTGAGAAAAATTCTTTGCTATATTTGTTTCAAATCTTCGTTTCTCAAGTTTGTATCCATGGCTTCGGGTTCTTAAGGAAGTGTCCAACTCGAAAAGGGTTTCAATTTTTACTTAGGATCCTAAAGACTTGTATGCATTCTCCTCTTAACCTTCTCGTCTCGAGTGATTGCAGGTTGAGTGCTTTAAGTCTGTCTTCGTAGGACTTTTGACGTAGTCTGGGTATCATTTTTGTAGCATGATGTTGCACTCTCTCCAACATTTCTATAAATTTCTGCAAGTATGGATTCCGAAACTGGACTGCATACTCCAAATGAGGCCGAACTAAAGATTTGTACAGGGGAATTACTATATTTTCAAATTTGTAGGCAAAATTTCTATATATGAAACTGAGCACTCTGTTTGCTTTCTTGCATGCCTTCGCGCCGTCTTCCAACTTTCAAATCGTTGCAGACTATAACACCCAAGATATTTTTCTTCTGATATCTTTTTCAGTGGCAGGTCTTTTCTCGTATAGTTAAATTCTTTGTTTCTTGCTCCAATGTGTAGTACCTTGCATTTATCAATGTTGTTTCATCTACCAATTTTCTGACCATTCCACAATGCTGTTTAAGTCTCTCTGGATTTTATGTTGATCGGCAAGTGATATTGATTTACCACCCAGCTTTGTATCATCAGCAAATTTTGAGAATAGGGTCGCTATGCCTTCATCTAAGTCATTTACATATATTAGAAAAAGCAATGGACTCAGCACAGACCCCTGGGGCACTCCGCTTGTCATGTCTCACCATCTTGATTGGTGACCATTTATGACTGTACCTTATTTCCTTCTGTTGAGCCAGTCTTCGATCCACTTCAAAACATTTCCACTGATTCCATGAGTGGCAATCTTCTTAAGTAGACTCTTGTGGGGGACCATATCAAATGCTTTTTGAAAATCTAAGTAGATTACATCTGCCGCTCTATTCGTGTCATACTCTTCGATGGTGGTTTGAAAAGATTCTAGCCTATTTGTTAAACATGATTTGTTTTTCATAAAACTGCGCTGTGATTCGCGGATGATGCCCAATTTGTCTAAATTTTGGACTATTTTCTCTTTTATAATAAATTCAAGCAGTTTTCCGATTAGAGATATCAGGCTTATTGGCCTGTAGTTGCTAGAGATTTGCTGGTCACGCCTTTTAAAGATTGGAGTAATGTTTGCACTTTTAAAATCTTTTGGAACAACACCTTCGAGTGATTTGTTGAATATTGTGGTGAGTGGCTTAGTTATCGTTTCTTTCAACTCTTTTCAGGTGGCGAGGATGGATCAAATCTGGACCTGGCGATTTGCTTAGCTTGAAATTTTGATTGTCTTCTTCTGTCACTTGAATACTAGTCATAAATGATTCTTCTTTGGTAATTATTGGTGCATCAATGTCTGGAATGGTGTCAATGTTTTCCATTGTAAAAACACGCATAAAAATCGTTTAAAATCTTGGCAATGGCACCTGGATCAGATATTAAGTCACCATTTTGGTTTTAAGTGGGCCAATTGAGTCTTTTGCCGTGTTTCTGTTGTTTACATGCTGGTAGAACATCTTTGGATTTTCTTTTCCATTTCTAGCTAGCTCGATTTTGTAATTCTTCTTTAATTTTCTAATTAGCTTTTTAACACTGCGTCTTAGTTCTATGTATTCGTCTGGACGTGCTCCGCAAGTATCTCTACAACGTTTATATGCCTTATTTCTCCTTTTGATTAGATCCTTGATTTCGTTGTTCCGCCACTTTGGTTTTACCATAGATTTTTGCTTATGATGTCTTGGGACGTATATTTGGTCAGTGTTTCTGAAATTTGTTATGAAATCATTCCACATTGTAGTGACCGTGTTATTATTAGGCCTAGAACTAAGGGCGTTCTTCAACACATGCTTAAAGTCTTTAAAATTGACTTTGTTAAAGTTAGGTAGCAGCATACGATTTGACACTTTTAAATCAGAGAACTGTGATCACTGTCTCTGAGCGGTTTGACAACTTTAACATTTTTCACAAAGTTTTCGTTAAAATAATGTCCAAGATATTGTCAGCAGTAGCATCCACAAAGTTTACTTTTGGAAAGTTAAGGTCACCGATTATTATTGTAGCTGTGGATCCAATAAGTTCATAGAGCGAGCAAAACATAAGCCGATCTGACATTTCCATCTGGGATGAAGCTCTATAGACAATGACAGTGTTGAATATTATATTTCCAGCTAATGATTTCGCGCATACAATATTGGCATTGCTATGATTCTCCACAGCAACCTCGATGGGATTTAAATTTTCTTTGCAGTACAACATCACACCGCCCCCTCTTCTACTAACCCTCTCCTTGAAAAAGAGATTGTAACCTGAGATTTCAAATTCACCAACAAAGTCTATTAAAAATATGGCATCTAACTCTCGGAAATTGCCATTAGATCGAAGTTTTCATTTTGTGCAAGAAGCTTAAATTTTTCGATTTTATTTCAAATACTACATGTGTTGGCATAAACATTTGAGGAGGGTGGCGTTTTATTTGGGTGTCGAACGCTGCATTCCGCTACACCGGCTCCGCATCCTGAGACTGACCTGCAAGAAAAACCTGTACAGCATTATTTAAGACTCTGCCAAGTCTTGCAGCTCCAACCTGATTCAGATGGAGTCCATCTTGTGGTACAAGTCTTCATGTTTGTAGAAGTCGTTCCAGGTTTCGATAAAGTGCACTCCTTGCTCTTGGCAAAGACCTTTTTCACAGTTATTGATGTAAGATTCCTTTCTGTAGGAAGCGTTCTGCGCCCTTATTCTTGAAAGAATGCCTGAAAAAGAAACATTCCTACTCTTTTCTTTGTTTCCGCATCAGCTGCCGCTACTTCGCGAGAAGGTCTTCAGATCTGGTAGAAAAAATATTGTTAGTCCCGACGTGGATCACAAAAGCCGTTTCCTGTGTGGATCCACTCGTGTAATCATCGAGCGGATCTATCAGGTTTTCCACTCTTCCCCCTGAGTAGCAGTATCTCCTCCTCTTTGCAGGTCCCAGGCTCACACAAAATTCTTCCAGTTTTTGCCTGATGATGGAGTCTCTCACCAGGCAAATCTCAATTTCCTCATCCTGTGAGTCGTCTAAAACAGAAAATCTATTTGCCATTATTGTCGGTAGCCTTTGCTTCAGAGTTCTAGGTGCAACTCCTCGAAGAATGGTCACGAAAGGTTCGTCTCCTTTCGCACGCTTCTGCGCTCTTCCTCACACCGACTACATGGCAGGAATACGAGCAGCTCTTCGGACTGCTTGGCAAAGAAGATGGGAGACGGTCGAAGGAAACTTAAAGTTGCGTGCCATTGCGCCGCGACTGTTCCCATGGACCTCTTCCCCAATGCCGCGACGGCTGCAGGTCGCTTTCTGTCGTCTCTGAATCGAACACACTCGTGTGACGCATCGCTATTTGATGGAGCGCTCGCCTGCGCCCTATTGCAACGACTGCGTCGTCCCCCAGGCTGTTCGGCACATTCTTGTCGAATGTCCCAGTCTGGGTGATCTTCGCGCACGTTACCTGTCCCGGTACCGGGATGGGTGGGGTCGCTACCGCCTGTCCTTTGTACTCGGGACGAGTGCGTGCACATTGACTGGTGGACTTGTTGACTATTTGGGGAAGGCCGGCCTTCTCCCTTTCATTTAACTAGGTTTAGTTGTTTTTGTTATTGTTTTTTATTGTTATTGTTTTCTTTTTATTGTTGTTTCCTGTTCAAAATTTTTAAAGTAGCCTAGAACTAGGCTGTTTGTTTACGGCCACTTATACCTAAGTGGGCAGTCGCCAGATAGCCCCTAAAAAAAAAATAAAATCGCACGCTTCTCAACTCCTGTGCGTCTGTGAGGCACAGGAGCTGCTTCACGCGATTTCCGTGTTGTCTGAGTTCTATGGGGCGGTCCAACTCCTGCAGGCCTGCCACTGCATGCTCGGACACTGGTCGGCCCCGGCTACCTGTTAGTAACTAGGCCGCCCATCATTTCGCGTCTCCAGCTCCTCAACCCTGGCAGGTACCGCTGCCAGCTCCCATTTTAGGCGACGGAGCTCAACTTCCAACTGGTCACGAGACACCCTCCACAATTTGTTAGTTGGCCTTCAAAGTGGGCCAGCAAAACCTGCCCTTCGCGCATCGCTCAGACACGTTTCTGTGGACGAGGAAAAAAAATCCCAAAACCAACCTCTTAATTTTCCTGAAGTACGAATAAGCGTTTGTATTCCTGAAAGAAATGAAGAAGTGTTATGACAGACAGGAAAAAAAAGGAAACTGTTATTTTACCTGGAGGAGCAAGGAAAAAAACAACTTATTGTACCTGAAATAGAAATAAACGTCTCCTCCTGCATGCATCTCGACTCTTGTGCGTCTGTGAGGCACAGCACTCTCCACAATATGGGGGCAAGTGGACGCCTCCCAATCTTGTCTCAGAGTTTTTGTGAGATTGTCAATTCCAAGTACAGGTGGGGACAGCCCTCTCTGAGCCAATTGTGCGGGAAGAGGGTGTCCACCAGGCAAGTGTCCTCAGTGTTGCACTATTTTCCCTGAGCATCAACAGTATTACCTCTGTGCTGTCGGAAGATGTTCTCACTACGCTCTTCGTGGATGACATTTCAATTTCGTTGGGTGTGGCCTGGTGCTGATGGGTTACTGCCTTTTCTTCCACCCGTCTGCCATTGAGTACCTGCATGTTGGTTCCAGTCTGTGCAGTGCACAGTGTATTATGCGTTTGTACACACAATCCCCCGCACATCTCTCATTAGACATTGGGCATCTGTGCATCCATCACCGATCTCAACTTTTTATTATTTAATGTTTATTATTATTATTACTATTTAGTATGTTTTGTTTATTCAGTATTATTATATCTTATGATTATTATTCATTATATTATAATCATTGTATATTTTATCATTTTATTAATATTTATTATCATTAGTATAGATTATTATTACTATTATTACAGCTATACTCTCAACCTTCTCTACCTGCACTTTGTACCAGGAGGACTGCCCCCCCCGTCCCAACAGAGTTTGTTCTGGTAACCATGGTGCCTTGGTAGACTGCTTGCCATCCTGGGATCATCTAGCACTAGGGTATGATAATAATAGGTGATCACCTACTCTAGTCATTAGTGAATCTTGCTGGCTAAGACAAGTATTAACTATGAGGTGTGCTGGGTTGTCAACTCTGCTTACCTTCTTCCATTACACATACAAGGTGCTACGCTGACAACATCCTTTATAGTTAAATTGCAAGGACCATTTTGCCTTATTCGTGGGCTTGTTTGTCCAAGCCCATCAACACAGTCCTCTCAACCAAGTAAATCTAAATGATCAAATTCTGGAATTTTCTAACCCTATGGGTACATTTCTCTAAACCTCCCAAGGCATGGGGGGGGGGGGGGGTGAGGTCATAGTATCTACTTTGCATGTTTTCCTTTTTCCTTTGTATACCCTGCAGAGGGGGGGGGGGCTACTCTGTGTGGCCTGTTACACTTTGTATCCGGAGGAGCTGACATCTTCCTGGTCCGAGTACAAATCAGCTAAGCCCTGTTGACATGAACTCTATGATGATGCCGGGAAAGTTGTTGGTGCACTTTCCCAACACCCCCACTCAGTACTTTACTTTTTTTATTTATATTATTATTAGTTATGATTATTATTATTTAGTATGATTTTTATATTAGTATTTATTATCATATGATGGATGACAGGTTGCCTGTTTTGGCTGCGGTATGATTATGGTATGTAGTGAAAGATTGTGGAGTACCAGGGTCAGATGTCACAGGCTGGATGTGCCACTCATGGCACATCCAGCCTTGTGATTTCCTTGGCAGGTAGAGCAAGTCTCCAAATGCTTAACAACCAAGTGAGGTGAGCGCAATGATGTCATTGCCCCTTATCAAGATGTTCCCTGGTGTCTTTGATCCCACTGGCTTCAAAAGGTTCTTGATTATTTGTTCAATTGATTGGGTGCATGCTGTCCATAGGACACACATTTCATCAGTGCCAGCATTAGCATTAGGTCTCCCATTTCTTGGACAGGACCCTTCTGGTGAATGCCACAGTCCTGGCCCAGGCAGCCATGGTGAGTGCTTTTCTAATACTTTTTGTCTCACCTGTACAAATGAAACTGCACTTTTCTATGAACTTCATGAAAGGAGTAGTCTATGCTTGGGTACTCATTGACTTCTCTTCAATAAAAAGCACAAATAAGTGGGCCGACCAAAGAGCCGTCAAGGTTGAAGGTGTAATGAAGAACAAGGGAGAGGCCTCGAGACCCACCCATATACTCTTCGTCTATGAAATTGCGACATGGCCTGAGTACAGATTAGGGACCTGAACTTTTTGACAGGGCCTTAGGAACCTGATTGGTTTCCCATTTTTGCTATACACTCACTTTTTAGTTGCCGGTGACTATATCTCAATATGTCAGTCAGTCCCTGTTTTGCTTTTTTTTTTGGCAATAACATAACTATTCAGCTGATTCTAACGAAATTTGAAACCCTTATGTTGTTTTACACTCTATTTCGAATGATATAATTGCTAAGGTCCTCCTAAGGTTAGTCCTGGAATTATTGAAACTTTTGAAGGTCATAAATCAGAATAAGTGAGAGCACATGATTTTTGGTCAGCAGACCTTGTTTCTACAACTAGCCCCTCTTTATTTTCTCAACTGTAGGAAGGTTGAGATACCTGGGGGACAAGCACAGCTGCCTGGTCAGACTTCCTGCTGGGGGTTACTCTGTGTAGACTGTTACACTCAGTATCCATAGGAACGCACATCCTCCGGGCCCCGAGTGCAATTTGGAAAGGCCCTGCTCACTGGAGTAACTCAACTATGACTGGGCTTGGAAAGGTGGTGTGATCCCCTTTCTCTCTATGCACCCCACTTTTTCTGACTACTATCCCTTTATTTTTGTGCAAGGGGGCGGATGGTGTAACCGGTGGTAATACCCCTACTGTAGCAGAAACCTAGAGGGCAAGCATGATCCCTGCTCCCAGGTGCCGGGCTATGTTAATAATAGGTGATCACCCACCCTACTCCTTTGTGTTATGGACCCACTTATCTCTATTCCTCTTTATTCCATACCCTTGTTCTTTGTTTCTTCCCCCCCTCCTTTTCCCCTCCAACATTTGCTCTTAGTAGAGAGGTTCTGGTGCCTGGGCGCAGGTTATACTACAATGGGCAAACCCACGCTGCCTATGCGAGGTATTAGGGTCGGGGGTGCTGGGTTGCACACTTTCCCCCTTCCCAGGGTTCCCTCCATGTTTCTCCTAGCAGAGAGTGTCTTCTCTCTCTCATATAGCGACACGCTCGGGGGTTTCCTCTTTACCCCCTTTCTACAGAGGCGCGCCAAGTAGAACCTAGCATCTGGAATATTGTGTACCCTCCCAGGCTCACACCTGTGAGTGATGTTCGGTTATATATTTTCATACACTTTCATTTCCTCCATTTTCACTTCTTTTTTTTTTTACATATTAGAAACTTTATGGCAAATATTCACCTGTTAGTTTTCTGTAATTATAATTTTTTCTTGATCATTCATATAACTTCATTAAATACTTCCTTGCTCATTCAACTTCTACTTTAGCCTTTTATTTTTTCACCTTACCATCTCTTGAATCCTCTAACATCCATCTGGTTACATTTTACATAAGATAACCATTGAATCAGTTATTGCCTCCTTAAGTCCCACTGCGCCTAGAAAATAATCTTACTTGAAACCACATTAGGCTTCATCAAGGGCATAGGAAAACTTGGTTGTTTAAAATAACTGTGTTTTCCTCCATTTGAATCTTCATTGTCATTTTTCTTCTCACAGAAATTGGTTGCGTCCGCGAGGGAAAGTCAGGCATCGACACTCAGCGAACTCACGTGGAAGGGACGCATTTTTGCTGTGAAGCATGAAAAGGTAGGGTCGTTTTAACAGTGCAGGCTGTTGGATCAAAGCTTTCTTCGTTAATCTCCTAAGCGGTTGGAGGTAGTAAGAGATGCCATCTGCTTCCTGGGGGGCAAGTAACAGCATTTCCACTGGGTTTTGGAAAAAGGTTTGAAGGAGGTGGTGAAATTAGGGGAGCTAGAAATATCTTTTTTATTTTGCTACCTTGTTATCGAGTCTCGCCGTTTGTTTGACGCTTATCTCAGTAGAGACTTTGATTTTAATGAAGTATCCAAACCATGGGTCGCTATAGGATTGAGGCAAAACTACTTAATGTGGCTTATGTGCGAAAGATACATAGTACTACTAGACTACTTTAGGTATTAGGAACTGTGGGTAGGGGCAGGGTGCACCAGTCTCTCCAACCAGCTTCCATTGTGCAATGAAGGGTGTTCCTGTGAAGTTGTTAATTGCTCCACAGGTAAATGACCTCTGCTTGTATAGGCATAGGGAAAATACTGGTGAAGGGTGTAAATGTGAGTTGTATTCTTATCTTGATAAATGCTGGTTAACCCATTGCAACCATACTGCAACTACCCGTGGTTCGGATCCCTCAAGAGCTAAATGGCCTCAAAATAAACACAGATTGGTTGTAAAACCCTGGCCAATTTTTTGCTCTTCCTGTCTTCTTTCTTGCAAATTTTATTTTCTGCTCCCCAGATCTCGCCCATGATTGAAAAGGGACAGAAGGCTTAACATTATTTATTAAAGCATATAGTGAGGTGGGCTTGAAGCTATACCACAAGGAGGATCCTGTGTAGTAGCCTGTTACTTGGTTGACTTGAACTCTGACAGAGCCTGGGGAAGTTGTTGGTGCGCTTCCTTTGTGTGAGCCCTCAGCGCTACTTTTTTTCTACGACTATCCACTTAACCTCTTTTTACCTGCAAGAAGGTCGATGGTGTATCTTGGGGCGAGACCCTCTGCTGCAACTGGAATTTGGATGAAAAACAGGACCTCCCATTCCCAGTGTGCTGAAAGAGCTACCCTACTTTACACCTGGAAGAGCAGCAGCACCTCTCGCCCTCAGTGCCTGCAAAAATAGACCCGACACAGGGGTAACCTTCACTCTCGGTCCATCTGTAGGGGAAGCTGCTGCATGCCCCCGGTTCTTTTATGCGCCCTTTGCGCTTCTACATCTTCATCCCCTTCTACCCCCATCCTAGGCTATGGCTCTTGTTGTTCAACCAATGCATATTGGGCGTGATGACCGAGGCCTGTCACCAAGCCGGATCCGCCGCTCTGACCTGCTTACCACGCTGTCCGTAGGTTTTGGTCTGGGGTTCTCAAGGAGTGGTGGCGATGATGAATTCTGTCTCAGCAGCATCAGTATGTGCATGCAAGAGGCACCACTCAGCCGATCCCTGTTAGGGGCAAAGTAGGGCTGCCGTGGTGGGGGGGGGATTGAATTTTTACATAAATCATTAGTGATTTATTTCCCCTCACTCTTGGTGGATGGGCTCCCCCTTCACCAGGGGCCCAGCAAAAAGTCTCATAGCGGAGAAGATGTCTCTACCCTCTAGTTCAGGATTTTCTTCTTACTCTCTTTTGGAGAGTTGCTTCCAAGCTAATCTCCAAAGACCATGCTGAAGCAGAGGACATTCTGTCTCGGTTCCCCCTGCCCCCAGAACGGGGCAGGTGAACCACCTCAAAAAACACCCTTAGAGGTTTAAGAGATTTCATCCCCTGGGCCCTGCCTAGACACCTCGTTGACCATAGGTTGGTCACTTTGAAGAGATTGGCATGCCTGCCACCCTATTCTTCCCACTGGAGCTCGCCATGCCTGCCCCAGTATTTTTTGTGAAAGGCCATAGGCACTACGAGTCCCCGGTCGGGATCCCCAACACCTTTGGGGGAGGAGGCACTTGGAAGCTCCTCCTGATAATTATAGGGTCACCATGGCCAATGATGGTAACCTAAAAACAAACTTATCTCCCCTTCTTTACCAGCGTCGGAGCCGCCCTCGGGTAGCTCCAAAGTAGAAAAGGAGGTTCCCCCCACTGTGCTTTCACAAGGGACCCTCCAAACTTCTCTGACTGGAGAGGAGGCTTATTCGTCTCCTATTCCTTCGGGTACAGGAGACTCCCCCTAACCCCCTTCTCTGGAGTCGCCCTTGAACAACTCCCTTTCTCTAGTGGCAGTCGCCACTTTACTTTCTAAGGGGACTGCCAAGAAAGCAGGCAGGCGGCAATTAGGGCCAGCCCCATTAAGAGAGAAAGGGATAGCAGGGCCCATCGGCCCATACCCCTAATGTCCTGCGTGCATTTGCAACTAGCTTACAGGGGGTCGGTATACCTCTGCTACCAAAAGGCAGAACACATTAACTCCCCAAATCCCATTTTTGCAAATTTTATATCTATGGAATCGGTAAAATGAGACGAACATGCCTATTACTGCGGTTTACGTCTGTCTTGTCATCACACCGAGATTTCAAATGGTTAGTTGCATTAACTCCACTGAATCTTAAATATTTATTTTCTCAAAACAAGGATTTTGGAGTTAATGTGTTTTACCTTTTGGCGGCAGACCTCACCCTTCCTTTACCCGACTGATGCCGGTTCAGGGCTACCCGAAATCTGTGTAAGTTGTTCCAAGGCCGCACACGATAAATCCAAATTGTGTGTGGCCAATTGTGTCAATTGCGGAGATCTGCACCCTACTTCTTTGAATCAATGTGGTGCGTATCTCCTTGAGAAGGAAATCCTGGCCGTTCAGGCCCAGGATCATCTTTCATTTTGCAAGGGTAAGGACTTGGTCCAGGTGCGCCCGGCCCTGCCTGGGACGTCTTATTCCTCAATGTTAAGAAAGACACCCTCTGCTCCTGGCCCCTCCAGGCCTACGAGCACGGTCATTTCCTCGCCCATTCAGAACCCTTCTATGGGTTCTACCCATCCCGCGCGCCCCATGGTACAGCTGAGGGCATAAAGGGTTGACACCGAGACCCGGCTAAAACTGGCCCCTCCTTCCCCTAGCAGACTGTTTCCTGTAAGGCGAAACGGCTGCACGCCTCCACATTGTCATTAGACTCATAGGAGGCAACACCCCTGAAGTTGGTGTGAGGCCATCATCTTCCAGAATTTCTAAAACCGCCTCCCGAAAGGAGCACAGCACTAATGGAGTTTCGGTTCCTTCACTCACACCAAGTGGTAGGCTGGGTTACTCAAAGGAGGTGGATCCTCTAAAGGAGGGACCCCCCTCCTCCGAAGCCTATGATTTCGAGGCAGAGGGAGGAAAAGACTCGCATGGTGAGCCCAACCTCCCCCGATAAGCCCTTGAAGGCGACAGCGCATTGTCCGGCCACCAGCGCCCGGAGTTCTGCCTCCGGGAAGCGTACGGCCGTTCCCGTGATTGTCTTCTCTTCGAAGAAGGCCCCCTCATCTCCTCCCCGCAGCTACTCCTGGAGGGCATATTCCTTCAATGGAATTGTCGCAGACTCCAGGCCAACTAGGGCGAGCTGTAGAGGCTCTTCTCGTCCCGTGTTCTCTTAGCTATCTTTTTGCAGGAGACCATGCTGGGCACGTGCCCCCTGCCGACTCTCCTGGGGTATAAGGGTTTGCAACCACGCCACCATGGGGGGGGGGGGCATGTCTTTGATTTAGACACCTCCTTTCAGGCAGTAGTGTGCAGCTTGCCCTGGATAGGAGGTATACTGTTATTTCCGCGTACATTCCACCGTCCGCCGACTTCGCCATGGGGGACTTCCGCCGCGTCGTGGCAGAGTTGCAGAGGCTCTTTCTTTTGCTCGGGGATTCTGAACGGTAGACACCCCCTTTGGGAAGATTACTCAGTCAATCCCAGGGGTCAAGTCCTTGCGACCTGATCGACCAGCTGTAGATAGGTGTCCCTAAATGTGGATGAGTTTACACATCACTGCCCGAGAACCTCTTCATTTTCCTGCCTAGATCTATCTTTGTGCTCTCCAGATGCACAGCCTGATTTTGGGTTGGGTGGGGGGTGGCGGTCGATGACCATGGTAGTGATCACTTTCCCATTCAAATATTTTCTGGGCCGCTGCCGGCAGTGAGCCCACCCTGTTTTTTTTTAGCATCGGTGTGGTGGTCCGCATTTCAGGAAATGCCTTATTTCTCTTGTCTCATTCAAAGAGTTTAGGTCGGTAGATAAGGCCATTGAGTTCTTCTGGCAACCTCATCGCCCTGGGCCTAACTACTATTCCTAGAACGTCTGACCATTTTGCACACCGACCGCTCCTGTGGTGGTCAGCCGAGTGTTAGGCGGCCCTCAAACAGAAGTGTTATGCCTACATGAGCTATTATAAGCACCGCGCAAATGATTTCACTGTCAGTGAATTTCGTTGAGCGAGGGCTAGGTTCCGGTATGTTTTGAAGCACATCCGCCGCTCCTCTTGGCTGTCATACGTGTCTTCACTAGATGAGAAGACCCCTCTAGCATAAGTGTGGAAGCGAGTCAAAAGGATTCGGGGCAAGTTCTTGCTGGACCCCCCCTTCTGTTCTCCATAAGAATGGGACCACAATCTCAGACCAGACCCTGCGTCCCCGGCGGAATCCTTCGCGACCGCTTTCTCTGCATTCTCTAGCCGGGATACTCCTCTGCCAGCATTCAATGCGCGTTGTAATCTCGCGGAAGGCCGCCGACTGCACTTTACCTCCACAGGCGGAGAACTCTTCAAAAACAGGTTTACTCTGAGTGAGTTGCGCTTCGTGCGTGGAGGTTAGTCTCTTTCATTTTATTTCTCCTTTAGAGGATGCTTGGGTGACGATGGATGTCGTGCTTCCCCCTCCCGACTCTGAAGTGTGCCTCATTTCTTTTGTTTTTCTTTTTTTGTTTGTTTTTAATATTGCCTAATAATACGCTTAATTAATTACCTCTGATTTATGCTCTTGCCCGCAGTTGCCAGATAGGTGCTATAAAAAAAATCAATTAATCTTTCATTGTATAGCAACGACCTCCCTTCACACTAACCTGGTTCCTCAGGACATTATCACAGAAGGCGCCGCCCCACTTATTTGTGGTAACGTTGTCGGGGCCTACAGTAGAGGCTGTAGGATCAAAGCCTTCTTCCTTAATCTCCCAAGTGGTTGGAAGGAGCAGGGATGTCATCTGTTTCTGGGAAGCAATGCAACAAGAACAACAAAATCTAGCCCATGCTTCTTAAGACATGTTGAGTGGATCATGGCTTCACTATTTGAGTGAAGTTATCCCATTTCGGGTGTGATTAGTATCTAGATAGAGTTCGCATTCAGGGTGACTTTTCGTGGCTGTTTTATATTTCGACTCATGGCTCGGATTCCATTTAAACAGAAAGGACTAAAAAACTAGAAATCTGGATTGAACAGTGTATATATCACAAACAAAAATGTTTTGTTTAGCCCTGTAAAGAATGGGAGACTCTTTCCTTTCAGTGTGTGAGATGCGCATACTCTTCCTCTGTGTGCAGGGGCATATTCAGCAGAAAGGCTGAAACTAAAACCGCGAGACATGCACAAAGCAGCCCCCCGCCTTCCCCTTTTCTCTATTCTACTTTGCCCTTGAAGCTCTCTGTTGGCTACATAATGAACACCCATTCCTTTCATACCTCGCATTGTAGCACCTTCATGCTCAAATACACGAGGATAAGAAGATTTGCTAAAAATGAAATATAATAGCTACTGGTGGTACTAAATTGCCCTATCCATCCCTCGCATAGTGGACGAGATCCACTGATTAGATAATGAACTGTACATCAAGCTCTTAGAGAACCATTCATGGTTCCCCATCAAGAGGATCCTAATAGGTACAGTGTACAAATCCTGATTCTTACAATGGGAGGTATAAATGGTCTTTTGCAGTCTCCTTCTTTTCTTATGTTCTTATGTTACCTAATTAATGCTGTTCCAAAGCAAGAATCACACCTGTACTCTGAGTATTCCATTCTCGTATGCGCCTCAAACTCCTTGCTTTATTATAGGTGTTATTTATCCCCCATCCCTCACTCATGCACACGCATACACATATACACCTTGCTCAGTCGCACATACCTGGACTTTCTTTTCAGCTCCACTTTATAAACATGTAAAATGTTATTTCTAATTGCACTCCTCTACTCTCACTAATCAATTTAATCTGTTATTTTCAATAATTAAATCCTAATAGGGCAGGGAGAGAAAAAGTTACTCCTTGGCAAAAGACTGGCTTCGATACTGCTTCCCTTCAGCTCTCTTCCTCCTTTTTTCACTGAAACCTGAAACAAGAGATAGGCATTAGACTGGGCACAGGCGAGTTGAAGCAAATGAATAAAACAGTAAAACCTGCTACCACACTTCTCTTGGGCTACCTATATAACTAGGGATTTACAAATGAAAAATGAAGCTACAATATTTATGGAAAAATAGCTTGATGTACCCCTTATGTCCCATTTTTTACTGCCATTTTTCAGAATTTGGAATTGTCATTTGTGAATGAAAAACAAGGTTTTTTTTTCTATGAGGCACTACATTGTGTATGATAGATGTGAATGAAGGGTATTTTTGAGGGACTATGCTTGAGACCCCTTGCCCAACGATTAATCCTGAATGAACGAAATACTACAACACTGCTTTTTGTGGGCATGGGACCAATTCAGTGTGGAAAACATTGATGGATGTCTAGTGCTTAATATGGTATAAGGTGGGGGGTTTATAGTCCCATATATGCGCACCAGCACCACTATGAGGGAAAATGGTTGGTAATGATGTTTGGAGCATATATATTTATCTTAGTCCCACTTAACCTTATACCTGGAAATTGATTTGTATCAATGCAGTAAGAAAAATAGAGTAAGCGAATTTATTTAGAGAAAATATATAGTAGAATTAAGTGCCTGAAGGCAGTTATAATCACACTCCCAGCATTCTTTTGCCAGGTTCGTCTTTTCCTTTTAAATGAAGGTTTAATTCATGAGGAGTTGGCCAAAACATCTGAACCAGATCTTAGAGCTGACATGCTGGACAAACTCCTGATGGAATGTAAAGATGCCATTCAGTTGATCCGTGAAGACCTCAATAATGATCCTGTAAGTTAAACATTCCCATGCTTGGCCCTTGTCTTGGAATTTATTATGGAATTACAATATTGTTCAGATCCTTCATTCCCTTTCATCATCTGACATTTCTTCAGTCCTTCAAGACAAGACAGTCTTTGAGTGAAGGTCCAGTCAGTTCCATGCATTTCCTTCACACTTACCTCTCCTATCTTCGACTCAAGTTGACCAATCTCAGAAACTTGGCTTTGTATCATTCGTTCCGCGCGATACTCTCTAATCCGTGCAAGGTTAGTAAAGATAAAAATAAACCTTTGCCAATAATATAATAAACCATTAAAAAATGTTCATTTATAATTTTTGTGGGTGGAATTTTATGGTGGTCATTTTTGTTTTGCTCAGTGGCACCTATAATGTAGTAATCTCTTGTTGTTCTGAGCAGTTAGAAGAAGGAAAAAAGGCACCCAAAATCCATGATATTACACGACTTTGTGACATTATGATTCAAAATTTGGTTGAAATGACCACACTAGCAGGACTGGAGAAGGATCCTGAGTTGAAGGAAACAATCGAGTTGCAAAAACGACTCTATAAAGGACACAGGTAAATGCATTTGCAACTTTTTGAATATAATTAAAAACTTTGTGTTTTAAGATTTTTTTCAAAGTAGGAATGAAAACAAAATGGTGACCAAGGTGCTCAGTCAGGCTCTGGCCCCAATTGGCTAGTCTTCCTTCATCTCACTGAGCTTGTTCCTCATGTGAAGGAGATCTTTAAGGCACAATGGCTCTCTGCAGAGTTTTGTTTCTTCTAGAATGCCATCTATATTCAGTTGTGTGTGTACAGTGTTAGATACTGCTGCCCAGAGGTGATATCAGGACTTGAGTGGGGGAGGAGAAGGTGGTGGAGGTAAAGAATAATTTGGTTTGGTGGGCCAGGATTTTGGAGGAAGAAAGTGGTGGCATGAGAAGCAGGTCTCAACCCTTTTCATATGGTGTTTTATTCAAGCTGTCAACCTTTGAAAGTTAATTTTTATCAATTTTAATGTTCCCATAAGTATATGAATAATACATATATATACTCTGATAGTGCTTTATTGATAATTAAAAAAAGAACAGAATACCACATGAAAATGTGATTATCATTAGTAAGATAGCAAAATATACCACAATATGAGCCATGCATTTATCAATGTGAAACCTGAGATGGCTGCTTGGAACACAAACTCTTAATATTAGGCCTAATTGCTGATAATGCTACTCGCATATTGTCTTAAAGAGATAAAAGTTTATTTCTGGATTTAGATTTAATTGTTGCCCTCGCAAAGAATGCCTGCTCACACAAATACGATGCAGAGAACGTTAAAGGAGATATGTAGCCTTTTCAGCCAAATTTGGATAATCCTTCACTAGTCCACACCAATGATTCCTCACTCTTCTCGAATTTGACTTTTAGGATGGAATCAGCACACAGATCTATAAATTCATAACATTCTATTACCGTGAAGTCCAGTTCTTCAGCCCTGTCAGCCAGTTTGATGGGTGATATATTCCAGTCGAGATTCTCTGTAGAAAAGGAAGGGAGATAAAAATCAACTGCTTCTCTCAGCCGGGGCAAGTGATGTAGAAGGAGACCTTTGAGACGTCCAATAGTATTATTTCCTGTTTGCTTAAGAAGAGAAGGAAAGTTTGATAGGTCATCTTTTTGAACAGCTAACTTCCATGCATCCACCTTTCTCTGGAAACCTTTCATTTTGTTACTTGATCTAACTATTATCTCCAGTCTCCCTTGCATTGAGAGATTTAATTTATTAAGCTTCATGAAAATATCCACCAAGAATGACAGCTTCAAACACAAAGTACGATTTTGAAGCAGACTGAAGAATGTATCTTGTTTCTCCTGTTCAAAAAAATACTTCCAGTTCATCTTTGAGTACAAGAACCTGGTTCAGCACACGACCTCAGGATAGCCACCTTACATCAGTATGCAACACCAGTGAGATATTAGCTGCACCCATATTCTTTTGAAAAAAACTGCATTTTATGAAATTCACCATCTTGACAGTATGATTCAAAACTTCATTTAGCTCTTCACTACATGTTTTTGCAACAATGCCTCTCTGTGTAGGAAATAGTGGGTTGTAATAATAGATTGATTTTCTTTCAGTGCTATTGTAATCAACCTCTTGTACTTTCCTATCATCGATGGTGTACCATCAGTACATATGCTACAACAATCTTTCCATGAAAGATCATGGTCACTGAGATACAATCTTATAGTTGCAAAAATGTCCTCCCTAGTGGATGTGGTATGTAGTTCTTTGTAAAACATAAACTTCTCTACAACTTCATCAATGAATCTGCAAAACCCAAGCTATGTTCATACTCTCATCTACCTTCAAAGCAAATTTTGTATTTAATACAAGCCGCTGCACAACTTGTTCATTGATATCAGCTGAAAGTTAAGATATCCTACGACGAATTGTGCTATTGGAGAGGTACTTTAGAAATCTGAACCCGAGCTTCTTTGCCAACCATTGTTTCAATAATTATGTTACATGCAGCAGGGATAATAATGTCTTCACCAATTGTATGAGGCTTCATTTTCATTGCTATCAGTTCTGCTACTTTAAATGAGGCTTCAAGAACAGTGTCTGCTATGGTTACTCATTTGACCATTTTACTAGCTGCCATTTTCTACCCTTCTAACAAATGAGAAAAATATTGCACGCCTTTCTGTCACATACCAGCGTGTTTGGTAGTGAGGTGCCGCTTCAGCTTGCTAGGTACCATGGCTTCATTGCTGACTATATCTCCACATACCACATACCCACTCTGTGTTTCACAGAGTGGGGGGGCGGAAGCACATACCTGCGTGTAAGGAAGGCAGAGAGCGACAGAGGGACCCCGTCCCGCCTCTGGCCGGGGTTGCCAAGTCAGTATCCACACTTACCAGATTTTTCGAGATTCATTACCAAATCTTACTATACTAAATTTGACTAAAGTTTGTTTGTTCGTGATTTTCTCCAATACTAGTGAACAGATCGCCCCCAAACTTAGTGTGCATCTGCGCACACAACTCAGATATGTCCTACAAAACCTGTTTTGATATGACATATAGTTTTTGAAATATCAAGATATTAATGAAAATAACAGCGCTGTTTATGCCCTTTTTACCAAGCACCTCAGAATCCTTCGTGACTGATACACTTAGTGACAAATTATTTTGAAAAGCTTTCGTCGGGAAAGCGATAAATGATTTTGAAAAGTGTATAACATTTTGTTCACACACTTGCAGGCCGAATATACACTGCTAGGTGTTTGATGTGTATCCACGGGTGAGCATGTCTCCCAACCAAGATTCTACCAGTTTCCTCCCCCTTTCTATGAGACATGATGTCACAACTGAAATGTTTTTGCAACATTCCATTGCATATAGTATTAACAAATTCAAATGTCATGTTATTCAAGAAAGATAATCGAAAGTTAACGAAAGTGCTCGTGATGGGTATTGCCTAGTTATGAAAATTTCAATTGCATACTATAATATACAAAGGAAAGTAATTAACTGGTTACAAAATTGTCATCAAATACTGGGAGACAAAGCCTAAGTTTTTACCATTTGGCAACCTTGCAGTCTGGTCACCCCCGCGACCTCATGTCATGTGGGGTGGGTGGGGAGGGGTTAGTGAGGCGGAAGTATGTGTGGGATTCCCAGTGTATTCTGCCATCCCATGACTGGGATGGCAGAATACACTGGGAAATTATCAGTTGGAAATTTGTGTTTGAAACATTCTCAAATGGCTAAATCTCGATTTATTACAATTTATGTCTGCATTTAGCAGTATAATATTTTGTCTATATTAAATTTTTTCCCCTAATCTCGTGGTATCCTTTGTTAATCTTGAGGCACCCCTAGGTGCTGGCACGCTGGTTGAGAACCTCTGATCTAGTCTGTCGACTCAAGGTGATATGTTTGGAGAATGTTAGATGTGTAGTTGTGGATGGGTCTAGGATTGCTCGCATTGTCTGTGGCTTGGAGGGGAATCTGTGAAATCACCACACAAGAGTCATTTCTTGGGGTTGGAAAAAAAGAGTGTAGTTGGTTTGTTGTGGTGAGAGGGATGTGATACTTCTCCCAGTGACTGAAGCTATTCCCAGGGTTTCATGCCCCGTTGTGGTGGGGCAAATGTTTCCTGTGGTGGCTTGGTTTCCATGGCTTCCTCATTTTTGTTTATTTCTTTTGGGAGTGATCCCATAATGTAGACACCAACACTCCTTGCTTTCGTTAGTCAGTGCTAGACTGAAAAAGAACACTGTAGTAACATTGCTGGACAGACATAATGTTCGACTCATGTACAGTGGATAGACAGCATGTTTGACTCATGTTCAGTAGACAGACATAATGTTTGACTCATGTTCAGTAGACAGACATAATGTTTGACTAATGTACAGTGGACAGACAGAATGTTCGACTGATCCACTGGATAGAAATAATGTTCTACTCATGTACAGTGGACAGACAGAATGTTTGCACCGTGTTTAGGCACTCCAAGTGTCATTTGTAGGATTTATTCTGGGTATGCTGTGGCTTAGCCGAGTTTAAACCAGTTCCAATTTAATTGAAATTTGCACATTGGGATTGGTTAGTCCATAGATGCAGTCCCTATTCGGTTTGACTTCTCAGCAGCCGCTATATGCTTTAGATACCTGTGATTGGCATTCCCCCATTAAAACTACATCCCCAATGAAAAATGGCCTCAATATGTGCGAGGATCAAGGGTAAAAATCCTACCGAATTATTTATTAATATTCAGCACAGTGGAAACGGGAAGGAGGTAAGGAAATGTTGATGCAAGATGTTTGGAAAAGGCACAATGAGGTTTTTTTGTGGTAGCAAATTGTTCTTTGTTCCTTATACTCTTCAATTCCACACGCCTATGAATAAATAATTCAAATCTTTAATGTTTGAATCGGTGTTTTATTAATTATTTTTTTTTACAAAAGAATGAAATAAAAAAAGAATTTCTGTTTAATTCCAATTTATTTTTAGGTGCTTTTATGTGGCTGAACATTTTTTCAAACTGGAAAAGTGGGTGGAGGCGTTAGCTCTGTACCAGAGGACCACTGACCTCCTGGCAGACACTGAAGACCATCAGCTGGTAGGGGATTAATTAATTGATAATCTTGCTAATTGTAGAGTATAATAATTAATTGAAATATGAAAAAGAAGGGGAAAACAGGACAAAAATAAAGATAAAAGTTCAGGATGAAGTGGATTGTGAAATAGAAAACCTTGTTAACTCAAAATGCTGTGGCAAAAAAAGGTGATTTCTAACTTTGAGCTGAAAAACAGTCAAAAGTCTGATATGGATCTCTCTGCCCCTTGCAGGAGATGCCTGGTAATAAGAAGCTGCATTTCACTGTGAATCCAGGTGTCTTGATCCTTTAATGCCCCGCACTGTGTTTCCACCCTGTGTGGCCTCTCCTTGCCCCCACTCAGCACTACTTTCCCTTTTTTATTAGTATTATTATCATTCTTCCTATTACTTATTATTTTATATTTATTATTAGCATTTATATATTTATTATTATGTATTTTAATTATTTATGAGTATTATGATTAGTATTAATTATTATTAGTAAGTTATTATTTAATATTTATTATTTTTATGGCTATCCACCTTTTCTTCCCACACTTTGTACCAAGAGGAGTGTTTCCACCCGTACAGAGTTTGGTTCGGTAGCCATGGTGCCTGGGTGAACTGCATGCCATCTTAGGATCATCTAGCACTAGGGTATGATGATAATAGGTGATCACCCACTACTCGTTAATGCACTCTCCTATCTCTCCCTGCCTCTTTCCACACTTATTCTTCTATCCACAGTGGTTCTGGTTGCCCAGTGCGCTTTCTTTCTATTATAAGCCTTAGTTGAATTGCAGTGTATACCACGAGGGCAGAAAGCCTGCTAGTTAAGGCAAGTATTAGGTACAGGGTGTGTTGGTCCATTGACTCTTGCTTACCTTCTTCCAGTACACTTATAAGGTGGCTACGCTGGCACCATCCTTTATGGTGAAAGCTCAATGACAATTTTGCCTGAATGGCTGAGCTTGTTGTCAAAGCTTATCAATGCAGGACCCGTGGACCAAGTATGTGTAAATGATCACATTCTCGAATTTTCTGAGCCTATGAAGACTTTTCTCTTAACCTTCCAAGGCATTGGGAGGTCATAGTATCTATTTACCATGCATTCTTTTCTTTAATTCATACTATGGTGATAACAGAAAGTAATTGTGGATGACCACAGGCGCATGGAGATTCGCCCTAGTCGTTGGAGAAGACGAGGTAAAACGAGACACACATTTGAACGGTGTAGGTGATCCCCTCTCACCATCTCCATGCAGCAATTGAGCTTTCCTTTTCCATCTTTAGAGCTGCCATGAGGCAGCTCCACCTCTGAAAAGGAGGTGCTTTCTCAGAGGCCCCTTAGACTATGCTTTTTCCTGGACAGTGGAGGCCATCCCCTCTTTCTGCATAGTGCGGCGCGGCCTCCTTAAGTTGCACTTCTCGTTGGGTGCTCTTCTCTGAATAGAAAATGCTACCTGTGAGCCATTTTTTTTGTATACAACACTATGCCACGTTGTTTTTCGAACTAGAAAAGGCCTGTGATACAGCAAGTTGATACTCTATCATGGAGACCCCACACGATTGGGGCAACGGGATTCCTCCCAATCTTTATGTATGAGTTTTTGTGAGTTTATCGATTCCGCATACATGTGGATGCAGCCCCCTCCCACCCACTGGACCAGCCAGAGGGTATCTCCCAGAAAGGGTGGGGGGAGCACCCTCTGGCCCAACAGAGAAGGGAGAGGGGGTTTTGCAGGAAAGTGTCCTAAGTGTTTACACTCATTGCCCTGAGCATCAATGGCATCACCTCGGTGTTGCCGGAAGATGTTCTCGCTACGCTCTACTTGGACGCTCTTTCAATCTCTTTTGGCGCATTCCAGATTCCAGCTCTGGAGGGTCAACTCCAACAACTATTGAACTGCATGTCTTGCAATGCCGAAGCGTACAGGCTTCGGTTCTTCTTGGCCAAGATCTAGGTGGTGCACTTCTGCTTCCATCCACTACTCCACCCTGACTTAGACCTATTTCTAAAGTGGGTTTGCCCTGAAGTGGTGTACTCGCACCGTTTCCTTGGTCTTGTTTTCCACTGACACTTCACCCGCGCCATGGATATTCTTTGTTCCGTGATGTCAGTTCCTGTGGTAAATAAAAAACCCAGGTTTTATTCCTGTTTTTTTTTGGTGAGGGGGCTTTTTCAAATGAAATTTGAAAAAGAAGGGTTTGGGTTTTTTTCAAAATTACTTCTTTTTTTTCAAGAAATGAATGCTACTTATCATTATTTTATTCAAAATGCATATTTATGATATAATTTTAACAAATATGTATCAAATTAAAATTATTTCTATGATTCTGATACTGACTCATAATTCATCTCTCCTTCTACTGGTTATGGCTATAATGGATACCCACAATTCTCGATCAGTGATCTGTTCTTACTATAATATAATTATTAAACTATTAAAAATTGAGTGAGATATTCTTTTTTACATTATTCAAATGCTTGTAGGATTTGCTTTTTGAAAAAAACTTTAGGGAAAAACCCAGAATAAACCCTGGTTTGGGGGTTTGTTTGTTTTTCTTTTTTAAATTACACTTTCTTTTCTCAAGAATGAATGCTATTTATTATTCTTTTATTCAAAATGCATTTTTATGTTTATAATTTCAACAAATACGAGGGGCGGTCAATAAGTTTTGCGAATCAGTAGTGTAAAACAGAGGAAGGGGGATGGCTGTTTGTGGGGGTGTTAGGACTAGTTATGACAAGTCAGGACTTGTAGCCGCACGCTTCTGCCTCGTCTATTTAAAAAGCAGTAGCTGATCGCAGATCGTCAGTCACAATTTTTTCAACAATGGAGAAGGTTGAGCACCGCGCAGTGATCAAATTTTGACCAAGGAAGGCAAGAACGCAGAAGAGATCCATGAACGCATGGTTGCAGTGCACACCGACACCGCTCCTTCCTCTGCAACCAGTGCTCGCTGGAATAGGGAGTTCCGCCATGGTCGTGAGTCCCTTGACCAATGAGGACAATGTGGCCCGTGTGGAGAGGATCATCCTCGAAAATCGACGGGTGAAGGTCGAAGAAATCGAGCAAGAACTTGGAATATTACATGGAAGTGTTATAAACATCATCCACGACAATATGGCCATGACCAAGGTCTCTGCCTGTTGGGTCCCTAGAAACCTCACGTCCCATGATCGACTTCAACGTCGTCAAAGTCCACAAGGCCAGAGTTGCACAAGCTGCCCTGCGCGAGTGCGGATTCGAGGAGCTCAACCATCCCCCCTACACTCCAGATCTGGCGCCTAGCGACTACTTTTTATTCCGCCAGCTCAAGGCTGCACTGCGTGCACGCCGGTTTGGGGATGATGAAGATGTCCAGGTCGCCGTCCAGGAGTGGATTGAGCAGTAGTCGGAGATTTCTGGTTGTCCGGAATTACACTTTTCCTCATATCTCGTTTCCTTATATCCGAATTGCAAAACTTATTGACCGCCCCTCGTCTGTATCAAATTACGATTATTTCTCTCATACTGACTCATAATTCATCTCCTTCTACAGGTTATTGCTATCATGGGTACCCCAAATTCTTGATCAGTGATCTGTTCTTACCTTAATATAGTTATTAAACTAATTAATTATTAATTTTATAAAAATAGAGATAGCTATTCTTTTTCTGTTATTCTAATGCTTCTAGTGTTTGTTTTTTGAATAAACCCAGAATAAAACCCAGGTTTTATTTGGCTTTTTCCCAATTTTTTTTTTTTTACCAACCCTGACTACAGATGCAAGTTTTATGCATCCGCAGCCGAGTGTGTATTCCGGAAGGTGGACTCGATCCACCACACTGATCTTCACCTGGCGACTGGTGCCTTTCGCACATCTTCTATTGAAAGCCTACTTGTCGATGCTGTGGAGATGCCACTCAATCTACGCATTCACAGTGCATTATTCACATGTACACTCTAGCCCAGTGCCTCCTTCAGTACCCAACAGCTCTCACTGCATCCTCAGTTGATCTCGACGACGCCTATAAACCAAGAGACGCCAGTCATACCCTAAGCCCTTTGGGTATAGCGCTAGGAAACTCCTTCAAGAGCTAAGTATAGCTCTTGGGCTGGTGACACGCCTGGTTCTGCCCAGGATGCCACCCTGGAGGATACAGAACTTTCACTATTTGTTGCCACGCCTCTGCTCCCAAGGCTTCTACTGCTCCCAAAGCTTCTACAGCACGGAGAGTATTGCATTCGGCCTTTTCAGAGCACACTTCGTGTCACACTGGAACCATGCCAGTGTATACGGATGGCTCCAAGTCCCAAGATGGGGTTGGTTTCCACACTGTACGCTCTGTTTGAAGTCAGTGGGGCTCTGCCAGGCGCTGTTTCTGTCTTCACTGCCTAGCTGGTTGTCCTACACCGCTCGATACGGGAGATAACGCGACGTGCCCAGTTCTGAGACTGGATTGTGATTTATAGCAACTCACAAAGCACCCTGAGTGCTCCACAGTGCCTGGTTTGTGATATCTGTGATGCCACAGTTTTGGCGAGCCGGACAGAGGTTGAGATTATCTTCTGCTGGGTTCCTGAAATTGCAGGGAATGAGGGTGCTAAAGAGTCTGCAAGGACTGGGCGACCAGACCAGTGTTTCGCTCTTCCTCACACAAATTACATGGCAGGAATACGAGCAGCTCTCTGGCTGCTTGGCAAAGAAGATGGGAGATGGCCTAGATGAACTTAGTTATGTGCCATTGCGCCGCAACTGTTCCCATAGACCTACTCCCCAATGCCGCAACGGCTTTAGGTTGTTTTCTCTCATCTCCCGATTGGACACACTTACGGGATGCACTGCCATTTGATGGATTGCTCGCCTGCGCATTATTTTGATGACTGCATTGTCCACCCGACTTTGGCACGTTCTTTTTGAATGTCCCCATATGGGTGATCTTCACGAACGTTACCTGTCGCAGTACCAGGACGAGCGGGGTCACTACCGCCTGTCCCTTGTACTCTGGACTGGTTCGTCCATACAGACTTGTGGACTATACCAAGCGTGAATTTCAGAAAGTAGACTTGATAACCCACAGTGGTTTCAGTTTGGCGACTCGTGTCTTCCGCACATCCTTATCAATGCTGTTGAGATGCCGTTTATTCTGCACCTTGCATTATGTGCTTATACTCACAGACCAGGCGTTTCCCTCAGTTGCCAACCACTCTTATCCCATCTGCAACTATTCTTGATGGTACTACCTCTGCTGCCGCAAGATGCTAATCATACCTTAACTCTTTCGGATTCAGGTCAAGGCAACTTCTTTGAGATCTCCCTGTAGTTCTCAGCAGGCAGATGTCTCCTAAGATTTTGTCCAGGCCGCCACCCTGGGGGGTACCTCGATTGGACATTTGTCACCATGCCTCTGCTCACAAATTTTCAGTGCCGGGACAACTGTGTTTGTCAACTCCTTTTGGAGTACATTGTTTTTTACGCTGGAACTGAGTCAGTGTACATGAATTGCTTTGATTCCCAAGAAAGGGTCGGCTTTTATATCAGGGTCGACAAAAAAAAAAAAATTTTAAAGTCCAGTTTAAACCTGGGTTTTTTCAAATCATTTTTTTTTCAAAAAACAAACACTACAAGCATTAGAATAACATAGAAAAAGAATAGCTATCTCTATTTTTATAATATTAATAATTAATTAGTTTAATAATTATATTAGGGTAAGAACAGATCACTGATCAAAAATTTTTGGTACCCATGATAGCTATAACCTGTAGAAGGAGAGATGAATTATGAGTCAGTATCAGAGAAATTATCTTAATTTGATACATATTTGTTGAAATTCTAAACATAAATATGCATTTTGAATAAAATAATGATAAGTAACATTCATTTCTTGAAAAAAAAGAGTCTAATTTTGAAAAAAACAACCTAAACCCGGGTTTTTTCAAATTTCATTTGAAAAAGCCATCCCTAAAATGGGAATGAAACCGTGGTTTTTTAGGGTTGGGTTTTTTTGATTTGCTAACCCTGGCTTCCACACTATCCCTTTTGTCTGAAGTGATAAAATAAATATATGCAAGGCAATTATTAAAGATGAACCAACTAGAAAAACAACAAAGGAAACGGTGATAGGAAATGTGATATTCGGGAGGAATAATGAATTATCAGTAAATATGTTCATAGGAATAGTAAATAACTAAGATAACTATTAGTTTTGGTAACAATGAATAATCATAGACAATGGTAGTAAAAGGAGATTAGTAATGGGAGATTAACTCAGGTAGAATAATGTGAATTGTGCCTTCAGCAAGGCAAAGAAGATGAATGAAAGAGTCTGCTTATGCAGGGACACTTAAATTGGAAACGAATCAGTTGTGAAAATTTAAGCCAATGATTCGATGAACATAGCTCGTTCAAAGTCACAAGAAAGTAAGGCGAGGGATAACTTTATGAAAGGAAACTGTATAGAACCATGGGAGACCTTCCTTGAAGTAAGGGAATATAATTGAATTAGGAATGATGAAAAAAATGGAAGATAAATGTATCACTTAAGAGAGATTACTTAGCCTAGCCAAAACTATAAGAAAGTGGAACAAATAAAACAGTAGGCAGTCAAAAACATTTAAATTTGGGGGAAAATAATTTCTTTCATACAGTTGTACAAATCTTGTGTGTAGAGGAACAACAAGTGCCAACCATTCATGGACAAGAATGTCATTAAACATTGAACTAATGGGATTTAATTTTGAATCATTTAGGGGTCAATAGCTATGGTTGCAAACATCCAAACCACTGTTTACACTATGGAACAGAGAATCCTTTTCATAAATTTTGGCGTATCTTTCCTCTGAATTAGACTCTTCTTCGTCCATCACCAACTTTGAGAACAATAAATCTTCCAGAAGAGCACTGTTTTTGCTAGCCCCTAACCTATTTAAATTTCCAGGAGCAGCATTTATTTGGCTCTCCTCATTTAAACTAGAAATCTTTGGAGCAACCCTTTCTTGGCTCTCCATCCTTAGACTAAAGATTCTCGGGGGAGAACTTTCCTGGTTCTCCAAGGGGGTTTCTATTCTGGCCACAGAGCTCACTCTCTGACCATTAATTAACTCAATTATATGCAATTGACTATTTTGCACCTCACCCAGAATTTACCCATCATCGCTATGATCGATTGTCTCTGCGATAAATAGTTCTCTGTTTATGTATCCCTTTTCTATAACATAAAACCCATTCTCAGGTTCAGTATTTCTTCCATTTATTTTCACACTAAAATGAACTCTTTCTTGACGCTGTATTTCTACATTCTCTGGGACACACAATTCTACTCGGTTTTTAGTTTCCACTGTAAGCTCTATTGGTACTTGCACCAATCTACAAGCTAAATTATTTTTAAACCAAGAATCTACTTTGTCATGGCTCATCATGCCACCATAATTTTCTATACTCATATTAATAGGGGTTACCACATCAATCCCTTGATTCAACCCTACATCTGAGAAATGTGATGCTTCATTTCCTCTGTGGCTCAACTCATGGATTTCAATTTGTCTTATAGACTCAACATGACTCATTGATGGTTCTCGTAGCTCATCATGCAACACATTCATCTCATTTAGTCATCGCAGGACCTCTTTATCCAGCAAACTGTCTGAAAGTGCATCACTCAACTCGGGTGCTTCTGCACCCTCAAATAGCTCTATGGATGCATCCTCCTCCTGGGGGTTTGATGCACTTGACTCTTGTAAACATTTTGCTTGACCATTGCCGTCAGTCAATGCATGTGTATTTCTTCTACCTCAAATTCGCTTACCAGCTGGGTATATTTCCCAAGCATTTTGGTTTATAAAGTTCATCCCCAATAAAAAAGATCAGTCAAAAAGGCAACCCTATTATCTCCAATTTGAACTAGGATTGGGTACACATCATCCACACATAAATAGAATTCTAGTTCACCAAAAGTAGGGATTTCACTTCCTTGCACGTCGGTCAATTAAAACGAGATTTGGTGATATGATACCTTCCTGGGTACCAAGTTTACAATTTATTCACAAAAGCTTGTTTTACTAAGGAACTTTCTGCTCCAGTATCTAACATAGTGGACGCCGGCAATTGCCTTACTTGCCCTCTTACTACTAGTTCTTGTAATGGGTTTATTGGTACTAGCCTAATGGGAAGGGATTTACTTAATACTGAGGTGGTCCTTCGTCTGGCGGAGGGCCTCTCCTCACAAAAGATTCTGTATAGTATGGGCTCTCAACCTCGAGGTAAAGATCTTGATACCCCAATTCTTCATAAGCAGTGGACATATCGTCTCGTTCGGACCCAACTACACAAATATTCTTTATACTTGACTCTAAAAATCAATTCACTGTTCGATTGGTACAGGTTCATTGTAGTTGTTTCGTTGGAAACATCATTGCATTCCTCAGTGCTACAGGTGTTCAGCTGTAACTTTTACATTTTGGGGTTACACCTCTCTTGTGTCCATCCTCACAGCATACAGCACAGTATGGGGGATTCCTACATTCAGCAGCATAGTGTCCTTTGACCTCACAATTATGACACCTAGGGCTTTCACTGCATTGTATCATCCTGTGTCCAACTCGATCACACTTAAAACACCTCTCTACTCTTGGAGTGTTTGCACACTTATCATTCCTTGGTAGACTATCCTTCCACTTATCATTTCTATTGTTCGCATACCCAGGTTCTTATCTGGTTTGGGTTTGTTGAGTGGGTGTATGAGCTTGCACATGTATATATTGAGTACTTGGAGCTAAGTAAATAGGGCTGTTTGATTCCTGTATCCATTGACCAGAAGCCTCTGGTTTATCCTTTGTCATTTTGCTAAAGACAATGTTAACATCCTCATCTAACTTAATTTCATTCTTGAATTTCTTTTGTGCAGCAGGGGAAATGTTTGCATAAATTGAAGTTGCAGCTAATAGATTCCATATCTCCTTCATTTTGCTACACTGGAGGTTTCTAGGTTTTAAGAGCTTCCCTCAATGTTTTATGTACCCTGCATGTAAAAGTGTGTATATCCTCTTTCTTGTCTTTATTCCACTTCTGAGCAAATACTGCAACTAATCCAGTCAAGGGCGTTCTTCATTAATTTGTTTGTTATGATACTGGAGTGCCTCTTTTAAAGCTTGCCATGTTGTGGCATTTTTATTTTAAACTAGGTTGGTATTCAACAGCCAGATGGGCATTTTCCTCTGATTCATCTACAACCATTTTGTCTCTGTGATTTTGTCTTGGTCAGTTGGAACTAACATGGGTTCCCAGCTCATTAAACCATGTGTTTAAGTGAGGTTCTACTCATACGCCATTTACTGTTCCTTTTAATTTGCAAACTGCACTTGGTAATGATAGTAGACGTGTTAGGTTCAAAGTGTGTGGTATACAGTGTTTGAGGAGTTGGAGGGGGGGAAGTGTGGGATTTGGTGGGGTTGTAGGGGTTTGATCCATTGTCACTTGTTACTATGATCACTAGCCACTAAGTGCCTGGACCATATTAGCCCATTTCCGCAAGAAATAAACAATTCCTACTCTCAACTAGAATTGATACTGAAATATAAAAATGTATTTTTAGCTCAATTATTTTGATGAGAGATATTGCAAATGTTAAAAATTCTTTAAAGCTTAGTGCCCGAATAATTTTCACTAAAACTGCTCAAATGAATCCTAAAGTTCCTGTCTCAATATCGTACCTGAACCATAAGGTTTTGATCTTAAATACAGACCAAATAAAAAATTACTTCATATAAATTCACTAATTATTGAAAAGTAAATTAAAAATTCATTCGTCAATATGAAATATTAAGGTGCCACTACAAAATAAAGCTAACAGCCTAATGCCCTCTACACCCAAAGGTTGTACCTGCAAGTTGTGTTGTTTTCTCGATGTATTCAATCACTGTGGTTTTGTAATAATTTGATTTCCTTAATCTTCAGGCCTCAAAGATTCTTTGAAAGGGGTCTCGCAGTTCGCACTTGTGCCGTACTCTAGTAGAAGGCCACTATGTCCTGCGATGGCTTCAGAGAGGTAGCTCTCCAAGTGCTACCTCAAAGAGGTAGCTCACCAGGATCACTGTTGTGATCCTGGCAAGGTTGCCAGTGTTGACGCGAGTTTATGTCCCTTCCTCTGGCCTTGTAATTAGGGCTATGACATGACGCCAATGACCCTACGTCGATAGATGGGGCACAAAGTCAAGGTTATGAGGCATTTGGCGCAACAGAATCCTTCTTGGTGAAACAGGACTGCCTGTAGTTTGGTACACAGTGCAATCTGACATTAAATGATGATTCTTGCAAGGGGTTCGATCGTGGAAGAGGGCATGTGATCCTAAGTGATCACAGCAATTCAATGTAACGCTTGTGTGTCCTTGAGTGGCGACAATGTTTTGCTTGCCCATCTTCGAAACCTCATACGAAACTCTGGCAGAGAGCAAAAGGAGCTGTACGGCTTTAGCTTTATTCAAAGTACAAGATTTCCTCAGAATTCCTTAATCTAAAGCTCACATGGTTTTTTAAATGGAGAAGTATGGGGCTCGCTTCCAAAGGGGTTTACCATTAGGATACTACTTAAGGAGGAGCTATGGGCTAGTTTAATGGAAATCTTCCAATCCTATATTACCTGAGAGGGATTTTCACAAGTTTTTTAAGTGGATCTACCAGTGTTAACATAAGAAGGGCAGGTTGCTATCCAACTCTGCCTGTTTATTTGCTAATTTTTATGACCAGTGGGTGGGCTTATAACCTTCCTAGAAGGTGGCACCAGTGAATAGAAAAGGACTTTCTTTATAGTATAACAGATCCCTAAGCATTTTTTCTCAGCAGTGTTTTTGTTATTTTGTTTACAGGATTCTTGCAGCAATACCATCCAGGTGGAAAGGTTAACAAATTTATTAAACCTGAAAGAGTAGGATATTGATAACATCTGAGCTTTTAGCATTGTTTAGGTTATGGCATTCTTAGACGGGGAAAATTTGTTGTTGCATCATCTATGGTAAAAAAAATCATTTGCAAAGTTGGGTTATACATGATAGACAAGGATAAACACAGCTGAGCTTTGAAAACAAAATGTAACCTTTATGAACTGTTGAGAGTTTCATTCGTATCCATCTGTCTATCAAATTATATGCAAATGTGTTGTTTTCCCTGAGTATAGAAGTGAGAGGTGGGCTTTCCATTTCATCTAACTATACTAGAGTTACTTTCCTTTGTTAAGGCACTTAACAGCCCCTGTGAGATGGACATGGTCCCTGAGGTGACCCACCCCTAGATGGTAGGATCTTCCATTCCATGGGGTCGAACCCGGGCTCGGTGCCAAGCACAGAACCCGAGTCCGCTTTTATGCAAGCTCATCTTAAGACGGCTCGGGTCCCCGAGGCCTCGCAAGGAGAGGAGGGATCTCCTGCCCCCCTACTGGTGCTCGTGTGACAGTCAAGACCTTCTCCATTTCAGAGAAGGATCTTGCTGTGGTCGGTCCATCTGACCTAGAGCCTCCTATCTGTGGAGGAGAGAAGCGGGTTCATTCTTCGCCCTCCTCTCCTAAAAAGAAAAAGACTTAGCTCCTCTCCCTCCGCAGGAACGGAAGGGGTTAAGCGACCAAGCCAAGATCGGCATGTCCGGCCCCGTTGCTCCCACAGGTGGAGAGTGCCAGACGAAGACCAAAAGTGCGCAGAGCGGAGCCTCGATTACGTTGGGGCCCTTCATTGAGAGGCTACCTGCCGTTTTCGAGACGCTGGCTTCAAACGCTTCCTTGTTATTCGCTCCAGTAATGTCAGCATGTTGGCTAAGAGCGACATGATCGATCAGAGGAGAGCACTAACTAATGTGATTGGTAGAGAGCCGAAGTTGACCCGTTTCTCTGATGACACTATTTTGGCGAATGCGTCGAATCCCTCAGAGGCAGCCACGATTAGTGCCCTTCAGCCACTTGATGGCACGCCTGTGAGTGTGACGCCGCATTCTACCATGAACTTCGTGAAAGTAGTTTATGCGAGGGAACTCCTGAACTACATAGGTGATATCACGTTAGGGCTGGTCGACTATCGGGCGGTCAAGGTCGAATGTGTGATGAGAAAATAGGGAGGGGCCTCGAGACCCACCGCTGCACACTTCGTCACTTTCGACTGTGACATGCTCTCTGAGTCGGTGCGTGCCAGTTGGTATCGCTACCTCGTGAAGGCATTCGTGCCACTGCCGCGGAGGTGCTAATCGCTCCTGTATATGCGCAAAGTGACGGTTACCCGAAGTCAGTGTAAGTTGTTCCAAGGCCGCAAACGATAAGTCCAAATCGTGTTTGGCCAAGTGTGTCTTTTGCGGAGAGCCACACGCCGCTTCTTCGAAGCAATGTGGTGCGTAGCTCCCTGAGAAGGAAATCCTAGCCGTTCAGGCCCAGGATCGTCTCTCATTTCGCGAGGCTAAAGACTTGGTCCTGGCACGTCCAGCGCTGCCTGGGATGTCCTATGCCTCGGGTAACCCCCGCGAGGTGTCGGGGTTACCCGAAGTCAGTGTAAGTTGCTCGAACGCTGCACACGATAAGTCTAAATGGTGTGTGGTCAATTGCGGAGAGCCACACCCCACTTCGATGCAATGTGCTACATATGTCCTTAAGGAAATCTTGGCCGTTCAGGCCGAGGATTGTCTCTCATTTCTCGAGGCTAAGGACTTGGCCCTGGCGCGTCCGGTGCTGCCTGGGACGTCCTATGCCTCAATATTAGGAAAGAAATACTCTGCTCCTGGCCCCTCAAGGCTTACGAGCACGGTCGTTTCCGCGCCCATTCGGAACCTTTCTGCGGGTTCTACCTACCCCGGGCACTCCCCTGGTAAAGCAGGCGTCACAAAGCGTTCACACCCAGCCCCGGCTAAAACCAGGGCTCCCCTCCCTTACCCCAACGTGACCGTTTCCCGTAAGGCGACACGGACGCTCGCCTCCACCGAGTCGTTAGACTCACAGGAGGCAACACCATTGAAGATGGCCGTGAGTCCATCATCTGGAGTTCCTAAAGATGCCCCCCGAAAGGAGGACAGCACTAAAAGAGCTTCGGCTCCTTCGCCCACACCCAGTGGTAAGCTGGGTGGCTCGGAGACGGTGGATCCTCCAAAAGAAGGACCGAAGCCGCGGAGGCTCGTTTCCTACCCTTCCCCGTTAGCTTATCTTTTTGCAGGAGACCATGCTGGGCTCGTGCCCCTTGCCCACCCTCCCGAGTATAAGGGTTTTGTGAACCCACCACCACGGGATGGGGGCCGGGCGGGAGGATGCACGATTTACACCTGGCATGATGTTTCTGTTCTTCTCTTCGCTTTGGATACCTCCTTTCAGGCAGTAGCTGTGCAGATGCACTTGGATATGAAATATATTATTTCCGCGTACATTCCACAGTCAGCCGACTTCGACGCGGGGGACTTCTGCCTTGTCCTGGCAGGTTTGCCGAGGCCATTTCTCTTGCTCTGAGATCTGAAATGTAGATAACCCCTCTGGGAAGACTACTCGATTAATCCCAGGGGTCAAGTCCTTGCTTACATGATCGACGAGCTGGAGATAGGTGTCCTAAATGTGGATGAGTTTATGCATCACTGCCCGAGAACCGCTTCATTTTCCCGTCTCGATCTATCTTTGTTCTCTCCAGATGCACAGCCTGATTTGGGGGGTGGGGTCGATGACCTCCATGGTAGTGATCACTTTCCTATTCAAATATCATTTTCTGGGCCGTTGCCTCTCGAGAGCCCGCCCCGGTGGTGCTTGGCGCGGTGGTCAGCATTTCAATAAATGACTGATTTCTGTCTCAGTCGAGGAGTTTAGGTCGGTAGATGAGCCCGTTGAGTTCTCTTGGAACTTCATCTCAGTGGACCTAACTACTAAAATGAAACGTCTGCCGTTTTGCACGCAGACTGCTCCCGTGGTGGTCAGCCGACTGTGAGACGGCCCTCACATATAAGTGTTATGCCTACATGCGCTATAAGCGCCGCCCGAACGACTTCACTGTTGGTAAATTTCATCTAGCTAGTTTCCGGTATATTTTGAAGAACGCCCCGCCGCTCTTCTTGCCGGGCATACGTCTTCACTTAACGGGAAGACCCCTCTAGCAGAGTTGTGGAAGCGAGTCAAAAGTATTCGGGGCAAGTTCTCACAGGACCCCCTCCTCCTCTTCTCCAGGAGAATGTGACCTCAATCTCCGATCCCGCGTCCGTGGCGGAATCCTTCGCGACCGCTTTCTCTGCATTCTCTAGCCGGGATTTTGCTCCGCTCTAGCTTTGTGCGCGGATACCAGCCCTGGTCCAGGCGATGTCCCGTACACCATGCTTCGAAACCTGGGTGAGCGAGGCATGGCCTTTCTGTTAGATTTGTTCAACAGGATCTGGGTAGAGGCTATCTTCCCAGATTCCTGGTGAATCGCTCCTGTGCTCGCTTTTCGCAAACCGAGGAGAGATCATTCTACCTGGGCCAGTTTCCGCCCAATCATTAACCTTGCGTGTGCAAGTTGATGGAGAAATTGCTAAATGTTAGATTTAGATCAGTCTTTTTTCTGGACAGCGGAGGCCATCTGTTTTCTGCACAGTGCAGCTTCCACAAGTTCCAATCCACGTCGGATGCTCTGCTCCGACTGATAAATGCCGTCTGTGAGGCCTTCCTTAGACAGCACTACCTCACCCTGTTTTTCGATTTGGAGAAGGGCTTTGATACCGTATGGCGATATGGTATCATGGAGACTCTCCACACGATGGGGGTGAGGGGACGCCTCCCAATTTTGATATCTGAATTTTTACCAGATCGTCGATTCCGCATACGGGTCGGGGGAGCCCTCTCCCGCCCAATGGAGCCGGAAGATGGTGACGCGCAGGGAAGTGTCCTCAATGTCGCACTCTTTGCCCTCAGCATTAATGGCATCGCCTCGCTGCTACCGGAAGACGTTCTCGCTACGTTCTTCGTGGACGACCCTTCAATCTCTTTTGGTGCTGCCCCGATCCCTTTCTGGAGCGTTGACTCCAACAAGTATTGAACCGCGTCTTTCGCTATGCCGAAGCGCACAGGCTTCGGCTTTCCTTGGGCAAAACTAAGGCGGTTACCTGTCCCGGTACCCGGACAAGTGGGGTCGCTACCGTTTGTCCCCTGTACTCGGGACGACTTCGTGCACCCCGACCCATGGACTTTACGACTTTTTGGAGGAGTCTGGCCTCCTCCACTTTATTTTACCTTTTTTGTGCGTTTCTTTTTGTAGGTTGCATGTTCCTGCGCCAGGGGGGATGCAGGACTACCCCCGACGCCGGAGCACGCTTCCCTCCCACCTTTCTGCTTTTTCCTCATTATTTTTTTCAGCCTCTCCTTTTCTATCGTTGTTATTTTTTATTATTTGTTTTTTAATCTAGCCTAGTAGTAGGTTGTGTTGTGTACGGTGACTTATGCCCAAGTAGGAGGTCGCCAGATGGGTTACCACAATGGAGAAAAAACTGGTGCAGCGATCCCTTCCTAAATGGTGTTTGCCTGTGCGTGGTGGACTCGCACCTATATTCCTTGGTTTTTTATTCGATCGACTCCTCACCTGGTAGGCGAATGTCCGGAGCCCTGGACATTACGCTCTGGCCTTTATCACATGGTGTTGATATAACCACCTTAGTTTTGTCTTACCCTTTTTTTGTTCATTCCAAACTTGACTAATGGTACAAGATTTACTCGTGCACCCCCAAAGTCCATGGTGGAAGGTGTTCTGATTCGATCGATCACGCCGTGCAAAGCGGGATGCGTTTGTACGCTGAGGTTCAGTTTATCATCCAGTTACCAACGGCTTTCATTTCGTCTTTGTCCATTCTCGACAAGAAACCTCAATCAAGCCTTTCATGTCTAGGAAAATACTTCGAAACTTTACTGTAATACTGTCCGTTGCACCGATAGTTCGGCCACAAGACGCCACACCTCTTCTCCTCACACCTCTTCTCCCCACCTTTCCCTAACACCAGTACTCTGTTCGTATTTATTGGAGCATGCATCTTGTCACTTCAGAGCCGTGCCTGTGTACACAGATGGTTCCAATTCCGAACTGGGGGGATAGCTTCGTTGCTCCCCTCTCTTTGTTTTAATATAGAGGTTTGGGGGCTCTTTCAGGCGCTGCATCTATCTTCACGACTGAGCTGGTTGCAATATGCCATTCGGTACAAGAGAGTACTCGTTATGATATTTTCGGAGACCATTTTGTAATTGAGAAGATTCAGCGGACCTGATCGTCTTTTTACGCCCTCCCCCCGTTCCTCTGTGAGGCACATGGACCCAGACTATCCAAATTCTTCGCTTTGTGATCTTCTGCACGTGGGAGTGCTAATATGACTACACTTTATCTATTTTACCGCTCCTTTCTTCGCTTTATACTCTACTGGTGCAAGATTTACTCCTGCCCCCATACGTCTATTACAGATGGTGAATTCGATCGATCTCCCACACTGTTCTTCGGTTGGCAACAGGTGCCTTTCTCTCATCCCCTTTTCAAGAGTTTGGTGTAAGTCTCGAGCGTACCCATCCCTGTTTCTACAGCATCAGGAGTATTGTGTTTGCATCTCTTAGAGCACATGTTCACGCCATTGAATACGGATGGCTCCTCCGAATCTGGAGCGGTTCGGCTTTCACACTTTCTCCCTCCTGTTTTGAAGCTGGCGGGGCTCTTCGATATGGTGGATTACGCCTCGTACCCGGTTCGAGAATGTGTTGTAATCCATTGCTGGATGGAGCGCTTCCCTGAACCTTTCTGCAAAGACTGTACACCAACCATATTTTGGTTGAATATTCTAATCTGGTCAGTTGTTTGCACGGTACCTGTCCTGGTACCGTGGTGAGCGTGGTCCGTACAGATGGAATTTCCTCCAGATTGTGGAGCGATAGTATGGAGGCGACCCGTCTGCTCCAATTGATAGTGGCTCGCTTGTGTTCCGAGGTAAGCAGGCTTCCTCACGGTACCTTCTTATGCCTTTTCTTTATTCTTTTTAAATAGTTTTGTTATTGTTACTTTTTAACTTAGCTTTATTTGCATTTTCGGCGGTTGTAGCCTTGGTGAGATGGCTAAATTAAAAAAAAATCACAATCTAATTCCAGCCTCTCTTCCTCCAACTCTAACCACAATTACTCCTCTTGCGTCACCCGCAGGGGTAGATGGTGTAGATAGGGTAATGCCGCTGCTACAACTGAAACCTGCAGGAACGGAACCCCCATCCGGCTATAAATATTTCACTTTTCACTTCATCTACCTTCACTAGATACTTTACAATTGGAGAGGGAGAATAGGAGAAACCACAAGTGGTACAAGGTTCTTTATTATTGTGGTTTCTCCTATTCTCCATTTCCATTTATTGTCAAAGACACCCATCAATCCTCTACAATCTCAAACTTTGAGTGGGAGTTGCTCTCGATAGTTCTTTAAATTTGCCCCCCCCCCTCCTTCCCAGTACACGGTACCTTAGGGCGCTCTAATTCCCCCATATCCTTATATACAGAACTACCGTTGCTTGTGCCAATCATCTCTGGTTGAGAACTTACTGAATTGCCGAAAACTAAACATGCGTTAGCGATTCATCTTTCCTTGACTGGAAGGGCTAGGGTAACCTCTTTAGAAATGTGTTGATTTAAAAAAAAAGGATGATAGTGTCAAAATCTTGTTGGCGAAACTAGATGGACTGTTTTTTTTTGTCTTTTTATAGGATCTTTCCCTCGGCCAGAGCATAGAGATCCTCAAGAAGGAAGTGACCAGCAAAAGGTACACGGCTCACGCTAAGGTTCTTGTTCTTCATCAGAAGACGCTCGCGGAAGCACCCAAAATAAGCGAGGATGAAGAGAAAAAGGTGAGGATTTCCTTCTAAGGCCGTGATTTTCGACCCCATCCTCCTTTCCAAAGAGGGTCTAAAAAAGTGCTTTGCAATAATTAGGTAATTTTACCCCTTAGGGCATGAAGAATACCCATAGAAGGCTACTAAGCCCGGATACGGGTCGCTGGTCTTGGAAGATGAGCACCTGAAAGTTTTGTTATTGCGGGCGGCGGGATAAAGAATGGGTGGGGCTGTCGTGGACCCCTTCCAGTCAGGCTGATTAATCTCTGTCAATGTGTGAATAGAGGTGTATTGAATGTGAAGAGCATACGCGATGTTGGAAAGGGGAGTAGTTATCAATCTTTAAAACAGGGAGATTGAAGATGCTAGCGATATGAGAGACAAATAGAAAGGGAATGAAGAGTTTGTGCGGGATGGAGGAATGGAATGCGATCGTGATAGTAGGAAGGAAGAGGGTGTGGCATGATGCAATAATTGGGTATGAATATGTGAAGTTGAAATGCGCAAGGGTGGCAGTGTGCTTGGTTGTAGTGTATGGATCCTTTAATGATTTGAGGCATGTTGTGTGGGAATGGGTATTAAGTTGGTGGTTGTATGAGATATGAAGGGACGGATAGGTGATGTGAAAGCTGTGAAAGGTATGAGTAGGGATTGAGCTATTCGATTGTGCTGTTTAAGGTTAAATTGGTTGGTGCATATATGAGAGAATCAAAAGTGAAAGGTTATCCAATCAGAGATAAAGGGGACAGTATGTGAGAATGCTTGAGAGAGGAAATAAATGAAAATGAGGATAGAGAGAATATAGAACAAATTTAAGTAGTATGTACTGAAAGGGCTATAATGAAAGAACTACAGGCGGCTAAGTCTTTAATAAGGGATGAACAAAGTGGTTTAGAGGAGCTGAGGGTGGATCAACTCTTTTGCATAGGGCAGTTACCTGACAAAAACGGATAAGAGATTTATATTGTAGGTAGGGAAGCATTTTAGGTTTCGGAATGAGTGGTGAAATGTTGGATAGTGTAAAGCTTATTCAGTGAAAGGTGACATTATAGGGAAATGGGTGAGATTGATGGGTTTTACTTTTACGTGCTGGCCCCCAAGGTAGGTCCAGAGATCCAAAAGAAAGGAGAGATTGTGTGTAGTACATGCTTGTGTGAGGTTTGGGCAATCTGTAAGTAGGTGTTCGATGTTGTGTAAGCTTTGTTTGCTTCTGGTGCATGTTTGTGTCACAGCAAGGTTTATTGTTGTACTATAGTGGAGTGGTCTGACCTGAGTTTAGATAGGATTACTCGGTTTGTTCTGTGTGGTGATTTCTCTGATTAGTTTTATTAAGGTGAGCCTCGTTTAGGATGTCGGGTGGTAGTGTGTTCAAGTATCTTTGGATGAAGGTAGTGTGGATGTTTTTTGATTAAGTTGAGGCTTCGTGGTGGTGGGGGAGGGAGGTTATTGTAGAGGTGTTGGAAGTAGTGTGACTGGGTGGTGGGGGCTTTGTATCAAATGGTAGTTGGGGTAGGGATGGGTCCATGCTCTGCTGAAGTGTTGGGTTCCACTCATGCCTAGGTGCCCCGTAAGGGGCGCGGCGATTTGCCATCCTGGCCGCCGTGCTGACGGGATCCAGCGCTCCGTCCGGCCCCAGCTTAGCCTCTCTTCCTTCCTTCAGATAGCCCGATTTCTCCCCTACCTCGTCGCTTTTCATACAACCTCTCCCACAACTTTCTCTGGTCAGCCTCTAATTTCACAGGGTAGAATGATGACCTTCTCCTCAAGCCAACCACCCCGGATGGGGGCTGAGGGGGGAGGGGACATTGTTCCCTAACCTCTCAGCTCCGGTTCGGGATGGGTTTTTTTTAACAACCTGCTTCATCCCCACCCATACCTTCCTCACATCCCTTTTCCTCTCCTCTTCACATTCTATCTGTTTTACGCCGTGTCTAAGGTGGAGCCGCCATGCCGAAGGACTGCCAGGCCACTAGGCGGGAGGGGTGGTCCCAAATGGCGGCGCCTGGCTCTGCCGGGCCTGTAAGCACCTCTTGCAGTGCGGGCTACTGCAAGAGGTGGTGAGCGATTGCGTCCCGTAAAACAAAGAGGGTCACCATGCCCAATGATGAAAAAAAAACATCTTCCCTTAATTCCCCCTAAAACAACGGAGCCGCCCTCGTGCAGCTCCACAGAAAAGATGGAGGTCCTCCCCCCTGTGCTTGCGCAGGGGACCCTCCATACCTCTTTAACCGGAGAGGAGGCTTACTCCTCTCCTACGCCTACGGATGTAGGGGACTCCCCCTCACCCCCTTCTCTGGAGGTGCTTTCGGGCACCTCCCTATCTCCAGCGGCAGTCCCTCCTTTGCTTTCTAAGGGGACTGCCAAGAAAGCCAGCAGGCAGCCCATTGCCGACCGCCCCTCGTACAAGCGGCTCGGTAGGGCAAACCCCCTTAGGGGGGAGAGGGAAGCCAGGCCCCTTCGGTCGCTTCCCTCAAAAGACCTGCTGGCAAAAATATTAAACCTTGCCGGGGTCAAGGCCTGTGCCTCCCCACTAAAGACTTATGACGCTGCCAAGGGGACCTGCGATGTCCTGGCAGGGGATGGCCAACTGGAGGCCCCTCCTGTGATAGACATGGTCCTTGAGGAAAACCAGCCTCAGAAGGTAGGGCCTTCCATGGGGAGGAATCCGGGCTCGGCGCCAAGCACCGAACCCGAATCCGCCCCTATGCAAGGTCCTCATCAAACGGCTGTGGATTCTCAGGCAGTACAAGGAGGGGAGGGATCTCCTCCGGATGATGCCCCTGCGACCACCAGGACCTTCTCCATTTCGGAGAAGGACCTGGCTGAGGCCGGTCCATCTGGCCTGGGGGCTTCTACCGGCGGGGGTGAGAAGCGGGTTCATTCCCCGCCCTCCTCTCCAAAAAAGAAAAGGACGAAAAAGAACAAAAAGACGAAGAAGTCTCGGGGCTCCTCTCAATCCGCGGGGGCTACGGGGACGGATGGGTCTGCTGCCACTTTGGCAATCGACCAAGCCAAGATCGGCACATCCGGGCCCTCTGCTTCCCTGGGTACTGAGCTCCTGACGATGACAAAGACCAAAAGTGCACAGGGCGGAGCCTCGATGACATCAGGGCCCCTGATTCAGAGGTTACCTGGCGTTTTCGAGCCCGCTGGCTTCAAACGCTTCCTCGTTATTCGCTCCACTGATGGCAGCATGTTGTCCAAGGGCAACATGATCCATCAGAGGAGAGGATTAGCTAGTGCAATTGGTAGAGAGCCGAAGGTAACCCGTTTCTCGGACGGGAGCCTTCTGGCGAATGCGGCGAATCCCGCCGAGGCGGCCAAGATAAGTGCTCTTCGGACACTTCATGGCACCCCGGTGAGTGTGACGCCGCACTCTACCATGAACTTTGTGAAAGGAGTAGTTTATGCGAGGGAACTCGTTGACTACTCCATTGAGGACATCACCCTAGAGCTGGCCGACCATGGGGCGGTCAAGGTCGAACGTGTGATGAGAAAACAGGGAGGGGCCTCGAGACCCACCCCTACACTCTTCGTCACGTTCGACTGTGACAAGCTCCCTGAGTCGGTGCGTGCCGGTTGGTACCGTTACCGCGTGAAGGCATTCGTGCCACTGCCGCGGCGGTGCTATTACTGTCACCGCTTCGGCCATACGAATCGCTCATGTAGACGTGCAAAGTCGGGGTCACCCGAAGTATGTCTAAATTGCTCCAAGGTCGCACACGATAAGTCCAAATCGTGTGTGGCCAAGTGTGTCAATTGCGGAGATCCGCACCCTGCTTCTTCGAAGCAATGTGGTGCATATCTCCTTGAGAAAGAAATCCTGGCCGTTCAGGCCCAGGATCGACTCTCATTCCTCGAGGCAAAGGACTTGGTCCTGGCGCGCCCGGCTCTGCCTGGGACGTCATATGCCTCAATACTTAGAAAGGCACCCTCTGCTCCCGGCCCATCCAGGCCAACGAGCACGGTTGTTTCCGCGCCCATTCGGAGCCCTTCTGCGGGCTCTACCCAACCTGGGCGCTCCCCTGGTAAAGCTGGCGGCAAAAAGGGTTCATACCCTGCCCCGGCTAAAACCAGGGCTCCCCCCTCTTCCCCCAGCGTGACCGTTTCCCGTAAAGCGAAACGGCCACGCGCCTCCACCGAGTCGTTAGACTCACAGGAGGCAACACCCCTGAAGATGGTCGCTAGGCCATCTTCGCCCACGCCCCGAGGTGGAGCGAGTGGCTCGGAGACGGTGGTTCCTCGAAAAGAGGGCCCCCCCGCCTCCGAAGCCGCAACGCCCGCCTAAGGTTTCGAGGCGGAGGGAGGAAAAGACTCGCATTGCGAGCCCAACCTCCCCCAATAAGTCATCGAAGGTGACAGCGCCTTCAGCGCTTTGTCCGGCCAACAGCGCCCGGGGTTCTGCCCCCGGGAAGCGTACGGCCATTCTCGTGAGGGTCTTCAATTCGAGGAGGGCCCCCGCGTCTCCTCCGAGCTAGGCCTGGAGGGCATATTCCTTCAATGGAATTGCCGTAAACTCCGGGCCAACTGGGAGGAGCTGCGGAGGCTCGTCTCGTCCCGTTCCCCGTTAGCTATTTTTTTGCAGGAGACCAAGCTAGGCGCGTGCCCGCTGCCTGCCCTCCCGGGGTATAAGGGTCTTGCGACCCCACCACCGCGGGATGGCCGGGCTGGGGGATGCGCGGTTTACACCCGGCATGATGTCTCCGTTCTTCCTTTCTCTTTAGATACCTCCTTTCAGGCAGTGGCTGTGCAGCTGCACCTGGATAGGAGGTATACTCTGATTTCTGCCTACATTCCACCGTCAGCTGACTTCGACGCGGGGGACTTCCGCCGCGTCGTGGCACGGTTGCCGAGGCCCTATCTCTTGCTTGGAGATCTGAACGGCAGGCATCCTCTCTGGGGAGATTACTCCATAAATCCCAGGGGACAAGTCCTTGCCGATCTGATCGAAGAGCTTGAGATGGGCGTCCTAAACGTGGATGAGTTTACGCATCACTGTCCGAGAACCGCTTCATTTTCTTGCCTTGACCTATCTTTGTGCTCTTCGGATGCACAGCCTGATTTTGATTGGGGGGTGGTCGATGACCTCCATGGTAGTGATCACTTTCCCATTCAAATATCATTTTCAGGGCAACTGCCGCCTGAGAGACCACCTCGGTGGTGCTTGGCGCGGGCGCGGTGGCCTGCATTTCAGGAAATGACTGAATTCTCTATCTCAGTCGAGGAGTTTAGGTCGGTAGATGAGGCCGTTGAGTTCTTCTCCGGCAACCTCATCGCCGTGGGCCTGACTACTATTCCTAGGACGTCTGGCTGTTTTGCACGCCGACCACTCCCATGGTGGTCGGCCGAGTGTGAGACGGCCCTCAAACAGAAGCGTTATGCCTACATGCGCTATAAGCGCCGCCCGAACGATTTCACTGTCGCTGAATTTCGTCGGGCTAGGGCTAGGTTCCGGTATATTTCGAAGCACGCCCGCCGCTCTTCTTGGCGGGCATACGTGTCTTCACTTAACGGGAAGACCCCTTTAGCTGAGGTGTGGAAGCGAGTCAAAAGGATTCGGGGCTAGTTCTCGCAGGACCCCCCTCCCGTTCTCCAGGAGAATGGGACCGCAATCTCGGACCCCGCGTCCGTGGCGGAATCCTTAGCGACCGCTTTCTCCGCATTCTCTAGCCGTGATGCTACTCCGCCAGCATTCAATGCACGTCGTGATGTCGCGGAAGGCCGCCGGCTGGACTTTACCTCCAGAGGCGGAGAACCCTTCAACGACAAGTTTACTGTGAGTGAGTTGCGTTCCGCTCTCGCTTCGTGCGCGGACACCGCCCATGGTCCGGGCGATGTCCCGTACGCCATGCTTCGACACCTGGGTGAGCGAGGCATGGCCTTTCTGTTAGATCTGTTCAACAGGATCTGGGTGGAAGGTCTTCTCCCAGACTCCTGGCGAATCGCTACTGTGCTCGCCTTTCGCAAGCCGGGGAGAGATCACTCTACTCCGACCGGTTTCCGCCCAATCTCTCTAACCTCTTGCGTGTGCAAGTTGATGGAGAAATTGGTAAATGTTAGATTAGCCTATTTCCTGGACAGCGGAGGCCATCTGTCTTCTGCACAGTGCGGCTTCCGTAAGTTTCACTCCACGTCGGATGCTCTGCTCCGACTGGAAAATGCCGTCTGCGAGGCTTTCCTTCGTAGACAGCACTACGCCACGGTGTTTTTTGATCTGGAGAAGGCCTATGATACCGCATGGCGATACGGTATCATGGAGACTCTCCACACGATGGGGGCGAGGGGACGCCTCCCAATGTTTATATCTGAATTTTTGCGAGATCGTCGATTCCGCGTACGGGTGGGGGGAGCCCTCTCTGCCCCAAAGGAGCAGGAAGAGGGTGTCCCGCTGGGAAGTGTCCTCAGTGTCACACTCTTTGCCCTGAGCATCAACGGCATCACCTCGGTGCTGCCAGAAGATGTTCTCGCTACGCTCTACGTGGACGACCTTTCGATCTCTTTTGGCGCGGACCAGATGCCAACTCTGGAGCGTCGACTCCAACAGGCATTGAACCGCGTCTCTCGCTATGCCAAAGCGCACAGGTTTCGGTTTTCTTTGGCCAAGACTAAGGTGGTGCACTTCTGCCGCCATCCACGGCTTCACCCCGACTCAGATTTGTTTCTTAATGGGGTGCGCCTGGATGTGGTTGAGTCGCGCCGTTTCCTTGGTCTTGTATTCGACCGACGCCTCACCTGGGAGGCTCATATTCGCAGCCTTAGGGTCTCTTGTACCCGCGCCATGGACATTTTCTGTTCCGTGACGTTCAGCGCTTGGGGCGCTGATAGGGCTACTGCCTTACTTTTTTATCGATCCTTTGTTCGCTCGAAGCTCGACTACGGATGCGAGTTTTATGCATCCGCAGCCGAGCGTTTATTGCGGAAGGTGGATTCAATCCACCACACCGGCCTTCGCCTTGCGACCGGTGCCTTCCGCACTTCCCCCATTGAGAGCCTGTTGGTCGATGCTGGGGAGATGCCACTCGCTCTGCGCCGCGTGCAGTGCATCACTCGCCTGTACGCGCGAGCCCGGCGCCTCCCTCAGTCGCCAACAGCTCTCACTGCATCCGCAGCTGATCTCGATGGTGCCTATGCCGCCGAGAGACGCCAGTCATACCCTAAGCCCTTTGGGTTTAGGGCCAGGAAACTCCTTCGAGAGGTAGATATAGCTCTCGGGCCGGTGGCGCCCCTGGTTCTGCCCAGGACGCCACCCTGGAGGGTACCACATTTGGCTATTTGTCGCCACGCCTCTGCTCCCAAAGCTTGTACTGCGCCGGGAGTATTGCGTTCGACCTTTTTGGAGCACACATCGTGTCACGCTGGTACCCTGCCAGTGTATACGGATGGCTCCAAGTCCTAAGAGGGGGTCGGCTTCCACGCCGTATCCCCTCTGTTTGAAGTCAGCGGGGCTCTACCAGGTGCTGCGTCTGTCTTCACGGCCGAGCTGGTGGCAATACACCACTCGGTACGGGAGATTACGCGACGTGCCCGGTTCGGAGACCGGATTGTGATCTATAGCGACTCACAAAGCGCCCTGAGTGCTCTCGGGGCATTGGAATCTCCGCATCCCCTGGTTCGCGATATCCGTGACGCCACGGTTTTGGCGAGCCGGGCAGATGTCGAGATTATCTTCTGCTGGGTTCCTGGACATGTAGGAATTGCGGGGAATGAGCGCGCCGATGAGGGCGCCAAAGAGTCCGCGATGACTCTGCGACCGGACCAGCGTTTCGCTCTTCCTCACACCGACTACATGGCAGGAATACGGGCAGCTCTTCGGACTGCTTGGCAAAGAAGATGGGAGACGGTCGAAGGGAACTTAAAGTTGCGTGCCATTGCGCCGCGACTGTTCCCATGGACCTATTCCCCAATCCTGCGGCGGCTTCAGGTCGCTTTCTGTCGTCTCCGAATCGGACACACTCGTGTGACGCATCGCTATCTGATGGAGCGCTCGCCTGCGCCCTATTGCAACGACTGCGTCGTCCCCCAGACTGTTCGGCACATTCTTGTCGAATGTCCCAGTCTGGGTGATCTTCGCGCACGATACCTGTCCCAGTACCGGGATGGGCGGGGTCGCTACCGCCTGTCCCTTGTGCTTGGGACAGATTCGTGCACATTGACTTGTGGACTTGTTGACTTCTTGGGGGAGGCCGGCCTTCTCCCTATTATTTAAGCAAGGTTTTTTTGTTTTGTTTTGTTGTTTTTTTGCATTTTTTTTTTTTTTTTTTCCTTTAGTTGCACGCTCCTGCGCCGGGGGGACCTCTCCCCGACGTACCAGCTTGCTTCCTTTTCCCCTTTTGGGGTGTTGTTTTTTTTTTTCTCTCTTTAATTTTATTTTAAAGTAGCCTAGAACTAGGCCAGTTTTAATACGGCGACTAATGCCCAAGTAGGCAGTCGCCAGATGAGCTCTTAAAAAAAAATTCATGCCTAGGTGTATTTTGATTGTGAGTATTTTTGTTTCAGTGGGTAGGTGTAGGATGGGTGTGCTGTGTGTACATCTTGTGATTGTTCTGTGTGGTTTGGAGTGTGTTCATGTGGGATTAGGCAGGGGTTGGTTGTGAGGGTGGTGTGGATGAATTGTTTGTATAGAGTGGTGAGAGGCTCTTTCTGTTCATTTTCTTTATGGTCTTGATTATAATGTTGTGTGGGGTTTTAGTGTATCTTAGAAGGGTGGGGTTTGTTCGATTCCTGGTAGCTGGGTGTGAAAAGTTTTCTGTTGATTTGTTGGATGAGGCGGTTTTGTGTGAGCTAGTGTGTATCTATGTTCTTGGAGTGTCGTGCTTGCTGTTATGATTGAAGGGTGTTGTACTAGGTGTGAGATGTCGTCTGCATAGGTGTATGTGTTATTTAATGGGGTTTGTGGCTGTAGGATGTCGTGTGTGAATATGTTAAATAATAGGGATAAGAGAATGGCTCCTTGTGGGTGACTTGGGACTGTTTGACAAAGATGAAGTTTATGATACTTTTTGTCGTCGTTGTTGAGGTTGGTGTTCAAAGTTTTGTGTGCTAGGATGTGTTTTGGTAGTGCGTCGAAGGCTTTGTTTATGTCAATCGCAGCAAGGATTATACGTGATGAGGAGGGGGGGGGGGGTAAGGGCGATTGAAGCCATCAATTGTGTTGTGTGAGGTTAGTGAGGGGGGTCGTGGTTGAGTGTGCTTTCCTGGAACAGAAGTACGAGGGGTGGTCAATAAGTTTTGCGAATCGGTAGGGCAAAACAGAGGAAGGGGAATGGCTGTTTGTGGAGGTGTTATGACAAGTCAGGACCTGCAGCCGCACGCTCCTGCCTCGTCTATTTAAGAAGCAGTAGCTGATCGCAGATCATTAGTCACAAATTTTTCAACAATGGAGAAGGTTGAGCACCGCGCAGTGATCAAATTTTTGACCAAGGAAGGCAAGAATGCAAAAGAGATCCATCAACGCATGGTTGCAGTGTACACCGACACCGCCCCTTCCTATGCAACCATTGCTCGCTGGAATAGGGAGTTCCGCCATGGTCGTGAGTCCCTTGAAGATTACCCCCGTCCAGGACGCCCGTCAGACGTGACCAACGAGGACAATGTGTCCCGTGTGGAGAGGATGATCCTCGAAAATCGACAGGTGAAGGTCGAAGAAATCGAGCGAGAAATTGAAATATCACATGGAAGTATTATCAACATCATCCACGACAATTTGGCCATGACCAAGGTCTCTGCCCGCTGGGTCCCTAGAAACCTCACGAAACCTCACGCCCCATGATCGACTTCAACGTCGTCAAAGTTCGGAGGAGTGCTACTCCTGTACAACCAAGACCCGGCAGGATTCGAGTGACGCATAGTGACAAGTGATGAAACGTGGGTCCATCACTGGGATCCCGAGACCAAGCTCGAAAGCATGGCTTGGAAGCACAGGGGCTCTCCGACTCCCATCAAGTTCGGGACCCAACCCTCAGCCGGGAAGATCATGACCACCATCTTCTGGGATTCTGAGGGAGTGTTGATGGTGGACTATGCGCCTCGTGGAAGGACCATCACAGGCCAATATTACGCCGAGGAACTGGCTGGGTTGAAAAAGTGCATCCGTCAGAAGCGGCGTGGCAAGTTGACACGTGGTGTCCTGCTCCTCCACGACAATGCCCATGTCCACAAGGCCAGAGTTGCACAAGCTGCCCTGCGCGAGTGCGGATTCGAGGAGCTCAAACATCCCCCTTACAGTCCAGATCTGGCGCCTAGCGACTACTTTTTATTCCGCCAGCTCAAGGCTGCACTGCGTGGACGCCGGTTTGGGGACGATGAATATGTCCAGCTCGCCGTCCAGGAGTGGATTGAACAGCAGTCGGGAGATTTCTGATTGTCGGGAATTCGAAGCCTCAGGGACAAGTGGCGCAAGTGCATTGAAGTCGTGAATAGTTATATTGAAAAATAATACACTTTTCCTCATATCTCGTTTCCTTATATCCGAATTGCAAAACTTATTGACCGCCCCTCGTATATTTGAGTTGATTTTTTGTTGCATTATTTTTTTTAGTTTTTTTGATAATGTGCACAGAAGTGAGATTGAGCATTAAGAGTTGGCTTTTGTTGGGGGTTTGTTTGGTTTGAGTATGGGTATGATTTCGGCTAATTTCCAGATTGAGGGGATTATGTTGGTGAGCCAAGAACGGTTAAAAATTTCTCTCATGGCTGAGATTGCTGCCTAGTTACTTTAAGTGGATGTTAGATATGTTTTCTGGGCCACTGGCTTTAAAGTTTTTGACGGATTTTGCTGGTTTGTTAAGATGTTTTCTGTAGTAAAGCGGCTACTTGGTCTTTGAAAACGTGTGTGCTCATGAATTTGCTTGTGGTTTTGTGTTTTCTCTTTGCGTTGGGAAAGTTTTTGGCATGCTTTCCCCTCGCTCCCTTCTCAGCGCTACGTTACCCTTTTATTATTTTTAGTATCGTTATTTTCATTATTATTATTTAATAGGATTATTTTCTATATTATTATTACGGCTACTCCCCTCAACCTTTTTTACCCCCACTTTGTACCAGGAGCACCATTCCTACCAGTACAGAGTTTGCTCTGCTCGCCATGGTGCCTTGGTGGACCGCATGCCATCCTAGGATCACCTAGCACTAGGGCATGATAATAATAAGTGATCAGCCAGGCTTCTCGTTAGTGGACCCGCCTCTTTCTTTATTATTGGCGCATGGATGGACGAGGAAAATCGAGACACCCTTTCACCCGGTGGAGGAGCCGCCCTCTTAGCCTTCCCCTGCGGCAAAGAGGCTTCCCCTTTGCTATCTTTAGAGCTACCAACGGGGAACCCCACCTCAGAAAAGGAGGTGCCCCCCCCTCCCCCATATATTTTCTCAGGGGACCCTCTTGTTGATATGAAAAATTAATGAGAAAAGCAAGAAAAGAATTTTTTTTTTTTTGAAGCTGATTAAAGGATAAAAAGATCACTAAGAAATAATGTAAGAATTACTAAGATAGAAAGTTTAGAAATCAATAACAAAAGAGATGGAGAGGGCAAAATAGCTTTTGTGAGATATGGAGGATACAGGTACAGAGTACATATGTATAAGTTACAGAGAGTGTGGGAAAAAGGGTAGAGGCTGCATTTGCCACCTATCTACTCGCATAATAATGGAGAGGATCAATCTCCATCTTTAGAGGATGAGACCTCGGATAGTGGAAAATATGGAACAAATGAAGAAGTGACGACAGAAGAGGATGGTAGCAGTGTTGAGGAGGTGGTGACTAATAGTGATGCACAACAAGATGATAATGATGTAGAACAGGAGGAACATTGGACAGAATGAGAGTACCCATAGTTGGTGGGAGATCTGAAGCTATACACGCCCTGAGAGGAGAAAGAATAATGGGTAGAGCTGGCAAAATTGGCAAGAATAAACAAGGTAAATATCACCATGGTACAATGTAAAAGTAGATGGATAAGAAGAAAGTAGTATGAACTTTGAAGCTCTAGCAAGATGGAGAATGCTGTCAGATACAGAAGAATCCTTAATAACATGGGGGGGGGGGTGCTTAGAAATAGCTTAGTGAAAGAACAAGAGCTTGTAAATTGGAGAAAAAGAGGTGGAAGACATGTGACAAAAGGCCATATCAGTAAGATGGATAATAACATGTTCAAAAGAAGCATTAAGGACTGCAGTAATGATAATGCAATACAAGAAATGGACCTGTAGAGAAGTATAGACATAAGTACGGTATACCTTCAAGGAAAAGAAATGAAAAGACAAGTATTCTTACAACCACCTGAAGAGTACAATAAGGAAAACCTATAGAAATTAAAGAAAACGGTGTATGGTTTAAAAGATGCTGCGAGAGAAGGGTTCCTGTCTCTTAAAAAGTACTGAAGAAAATAAGTTTACAACAGAGCAAGAGAGAACCTTCATTATTTTTCTGGAAGCAAAGTGACAATATAGAAGGAATTTTATGCATACATGTAGATGATATATTGTGGGGAGGCGGTGATAATTTTGAGAAGATAATTAGCGCCTAGGCGCTGCCTCTGTCTTCACGGCAGACCTGGTTGCAATACACCGCTCGGTACGAGAGATAACGCGACGTGCCCGGTTCAGAGACCGGATTGTGATCTATAGCGACTCACAGAGCGCCTGGAGTGCTCTCGGGGCATTGGGATCTCACATCCCCTTGTTCGCTTTATCCGTGACGCTACGGTTTTGGTGAGCCGATAGGCTGTCGAGATTATCTTCTGCTGGGTTCCTGGACCTGCGGGAAAAGGGGTTGCCAAAGACTCCGTGAGGACTGTGCGACCAGACCAGCATTTCGCTCTTCCTCACACCGATTACATGGCAGGAATACGGGCAGCCCTCCGTTCTGCTTGGCAAAGAAGATGGGAGACTTCTGAGGGTAACTCTATGTTGCGTGCCATTGCGCCGCGACTGTTCCCGTGCACCCATGCTTTCTGTCCTCTCCGAATTGCACACACTCACAGGACACACTTCCATTTGATGAGCGCTCGCTAGAACCTTATTGCGAGGACTGTGTTGTCCCCCAGGCTGTTCCGTGAGGGGCGCGGCGATTTGCCTTCCTGGCCGCCCTGTTGATGGGACTCTGCACCCCGTCCGTCCCCAGCTTAGTCTCTTCTCCTTTCTGACAGCCTGTGTTTTTACTCTACTTCCTCACTTTCCCTACAATCTCTCCCATGACTTTCTCTGCTCACCCTCTAATTTCACAGGGCAGACGCCGACCAGCTTCCTCTCACCCAACTATCCCGTATCGGGGGTATGGGACAACGTCCCCTCACCCCTGAGCTTCGACTTGGGGTGCTGCGTTTTTAACCAGCTGCTTCATCACCTCCACACCCTTTCTTCTTACTTTCCCTGTTTATCAATTTTACGCCGTGCCCAAGGTGGAGCTGCCAGGTCACTAGGCGGGAGGAGTGGCCTCAAATGGCGGCAGCTGGTTTTGCCAGTCGCATATTCACCCCTCGTAGAGCAGGCTACTACTTGGTGTATTGTGCGTTTGCGTCCCGTGAAGGGTATAGATTCAACATGCCCGATGATGAAAAACATACTAGCGTCGAAGCTGTCCTCGGGTAGCTTCACTGAAAAAATGGAGCTACCACCCCCATGTGCTCTCCCAGGTGAGCCTCCAAAACTCTACCTGGAGAGAAGCTTACTCTTGTCCTAGGCCTACGGGTGTAGGGCACTCCCCATCATCCCTTTCTCCAGCGGCAGGCCCCTTCCCCCCTTTACTTTCTAAGGTGACTGGCAAGAAAGTAGTTAGGCGACCTATAATTAGCTGCTCGATAGGGCCAACCACCTTAAGTGAGCAAGGGATGGCAGGGCCCGTAGACCCGTAGATCATGTTGGCTAGGGCAACATGATCCATCGGAGGAGAGCTCTAGCTAGTGTGATTGGTAGAGGGCCGAAGGTGACCCGTTTCTCGGAGAGGAGTCTTTTAGCGAATGCGTCGAATCCCTCCGAGGCGGCCATGATTAGTGCCCTTCGGACACTTAATTGCACCCCTGTGAGTGTGACGCCGCACTCTACCATGAACTTCGTGAAATTAGTAGTTTATGCGAGGGAACTCTTGGACTTCTCCATAGATGACATCACCTTAGAGCTCGCCGACCATGGGGCAGTCAAGGTCGAACGTGTGATGATCAATCAGGGAGGGGCCCTGAGACCCACCCCTACAATCTTTTTCACGTTCAACTGTGACAAGTTCCCCGAGTCGGTGCGTGCCGGTTGGTATCACTACCGCGTGCACTGCTCCCCCTCCTCCCCTAGGTGCTACTATGGCGCCGCTTCGGCCATACTAATCGGGGTTACGATAAGTCCAAATGGTGTGTGGCTAAGTGGTTCAATTGCGGAGAGCCGCACCCCGCTTCTTTGAAGCAATGTGGTGCGTATCTCCTTAAGAAGGAAATCCTAGCCGTTCAGTCTAGGATCGTCTCTCATTTCGCGAGGATGAGGACTTGGTCCCGGTGCTCCCAGCGCTGCCTCGGACGTCCTATGTTAAGAAAGACACCCTCTTCTCCTGGCCCCTCTAAGCCTGCCATTGCGCCGGCGACTGTTCCCATGGACCTACCCACCAATGCCGCGAAGGCTTCATGTTGCTTTCTGTCATCTCCGAATTGTACACCCTCGCGGGACGCACCGCCATTTGATGGAGCGCTCGCCAGCGCCCTACTGTGAAGACTGCGTTGTCCCCCAGACTGTTCGGCACATTCTTGTTGAATCTTCCAATCTGGGTGATCTCCGCGCACGTTACCTGTCCCGGTACCGGGATGGGTGGGGTCGCTACCGCCTGTACCTTGTACTCGGGACGAGTTCGTGCACATTGACTGGTGGACTTATAGACTTTTGTGGGGAGGCCGGCCTTATCCCCTTTATTTAACTAGGTTTTGTTTTTTGTTGTTGTTTTCTTTGTAGGTCGCACGCTCCTGCGCCGGGGAACCTGATCTCCCCCCGACGCCGCAGCTTGCTTCCTAATTGTTGCTATTTTTCCTTTTTATTGTTGTGTTTTCATATTCTTATTTTAAAGTGTCCTAGAGCTAGGCTGTCGTGATTGCGGCGACTTATGCCCAAGTGGGTAGTCGCCAGATAGGCTCCTCCCCCCCAAAAAAAAACCTTCAAGCCTACGAGCACGGTCGTTTCCGCGCTCATTCGGAACCTTCCTGCGGGCTCTACCCATGCCCGGCGCTGCCCTGGTAAAGCTGGCGGCAAAAGGGTTAGCACCCAGCCCCGGCTAAAACCAGGGCTTCCCTCCCCTCCCCCAGTGTGACCGTTTCAAGTAAGGCAAAACGGCCGCGCCTCTTCACTGAGTCGCTAGACTCACTGGAGGCAACATCCCTGAAGATGGTCGTGAGGCCATCTTCCGGGGTTCCTCTAGCTGCCCCCCGAAAGGAGGACAGCACTAAAGGAGCATAGGCTCCTTCGCACACACCCAGCTGGGTGCCTCAGAGACGGTGGATCGTCCGCTCATCTAAGGTTTCGAGACGGAGGGAAAAAAAGACTCGCATGGCGAGGCCAACTTCCCCCGATAAGTCCTAGAAGGCGACAGTGATTTCAGTGCATGATCCTGCCAACAGCGCACGGAGTTTTGCCTCCGGGATGCGTACGGCCATTCCCGTGGAGGTCTTCTCTTCGAATAGGATACCCTCATCTCCTCCGAGCTAGGACAGAGGGCATTTACTTCAATGGAATTGCCGCGGACTCCGGGCCAACTGGGAGGAGCTGCGGAGGCTCGCCTCCTCCTGTTTCCTGTTAGCTATCTTTTTGCAGGAGACCATGTTGGGTGCGTGCTCCTTGCCCACCCTCCTGGAGTATAATGGTTTTGCGACCCCACCACCACGAGATGGGTCCGGGCGGGAGGATGCGCGATTTACACCCGGCAAGGGATCCTTCGGGACCGCTTTCTCCGCATTCTCTAGCCGGCATGCTCCGCCAGCATTCAATGCGCGCTGTGATGTTGCGGAAGACCTCAGACTGAATTTTACCTCCAGAGGCGGAGAACTCTGAGTGAATTGACTTCCGCTCTCGCTTCGTGTGCGGACACTGTCCCTGGTCCAGTCGATGTTCCGTACGCCGTGCTTCGACACCTGGGTGTGCGAGGCATGGCCTTTCTTAGATTTGTTCAACAGGATCTGGGCAGAGGTTCCTCCCAGATTCCTGGCAAATCGCTACTGTGCTTGCTTTTCGCAAACGGGGGAGAGATCACTCTACCGCGGCCAGTTTCCGCCCAATTTCTCTAACCTTCTGCGTGTGCAAATTAATCGAGAAATTGGTAAATGTTAGATTAGCTTTTACCTGGACAGCGGAGGTCATCTGTCTTCAGTACACTGTGGCTTCCACAAGTTCCACTCCACGTCAGATGCTCTGATCCGACTGGAAAATGCCATCTGTGAGGCCTTCCTTCGTAGACAGCACTCCTCCATAGTGCTTTTAGATCTGGAGAAGGCCTATGATACCGCATGGCGATACGGTGTTTTGCAGTCTCTTCTCCCCTGTGGGGCTGAGGGGACGCCTCCCAATGTTTATATCTGAATTTTTGCGAGATCGTCGATTCCGCGTACGGGTAGGGGGAGCCCTCTCCGGTCCAATGGACACTCACACAGGGGGGTGTCCTCAGTGTCGCACTCTTTGCCCTGAGCATCAATGGCAGCATCACCTCGGTGCTGCGGAAGATTTTCTTGCTACGCTCCACGTGGACGACCAATCGATCTCTTTTGGCGCGGCCCAGATGCAAACTCTGGAGCGTCGACTCTAACTGGCATTGAAGCGCTTCTCTCGCTATGGCGAAGCGCACAGGCTTCGGTTTTCCTTGGTCAAAGGCTAAGGTGGTGCACTTCTGCCGCCATCCAGACATGTTTCTCAATGGGGTGCGCCTGGAAGTGGTGGACTGGCAGTTTTCTTGGTCTTGTATTTGACAGACGCCTCACCTGAGAGGCTCATATTCGTAGCCTCAGGGTCTCTTGTACCCGTGCCTTGGATATTCTTCGTTCCCTGACATTCAGCAACTGGGGGCGCTGATAGGGTCACTCTGTTACTGTTTTATCGATCCTTTGTTCGTTCGGAGCTCGACTACGGATGCGAGGTTTATTCATCCGCAGCCGAGCGTGTATTGCTGAAGGTGGTGGACTCGATCCACCACACTGGCCTTCACCTGGCGACTGGTGCCTTCCGCACTTTCCCCCATTGAGAGCCTACTTGTCGATGCTGGGGAGATACCACTCTCTCTGTGCCGTGCACAATGGATTATTCGCGAAACACGCGAACCCGGATCCTCCATCATTCGCCAACAGCTGATCTCAACGGTGCCTATGCCCCCGAGACACGCCACTCATACCCTAAGCCCTTTGCGTTTAGGGCTTAGAAACTCCTTCGAGAGGAGCAAGGTATAGCTTTTTTGCCGGTAGTGCCCGTGGTTCTGCTCAGGATGCCACCCTGAAGGGTACCACCTCTCACTATTTGTCACCACGCCTCTGCTCCCAAAGCTTCTACTCCGCCGGGAGTATTGCTTTCAGGCTTTTTGGAGCACACTTCTTATCACGCTGGAACCTTTCCAATGTATACGGATGCCAAGCTCAAGAGAGGGTCGGTTTCGAAGCTGTATCCCTTCGGTTTGAAGTCAGCGGGGCTCTGCCAGGCGCTGCGTCTGTTCACGGCCGAGCTCATAGCAATACACCGCTCGGTACGGGAGATAACGCAACGTTCCGGGTTCCCAGAAACCTGATTGTGATTTTTATCTACTCAGAAAGCGCCCTGAGTGCTGTCGGGGCATTTGAATCTCCGCATCCCTTGGTTCGCGATATCCGTGACGCCACGGTTTTGGCAAGCCGAGCGAATATCGAGATTATATTCTGAGAGTTCCTGGACCTGTAGGAATTGCGGGGAATTTGCTTTTTCTTTTTAACCTAGATCTCTTTATCCTTGTTATTTATTTGTTTGTTTTTTAATATAGCCTGGTCGTAGGCTGTAGTTAGTACGGCGACTTATTTCCAAGTAGGCAGTCGCCAGACGGGCTCCTAAAATTAATAAAACGACACAGAGATCGTTTGGACAGCCCGTAGGGCCAAGGCAGGGAATATTTTGATGCCTTTGCCTTCGACGTTGGATGAATTTGCCTTCTTGCTGTCGGTTGTCTCCCTCCTGATTCTTCGAACCTTCTACTTATGATTTGGAAATGTTAATAGGAGCCTTTCTTTGGTTATGTGTGAGAAGGTGTCCAGAGTAAATGCACCAAAGATTGTTGGTATTTGGGGGGGGGAGGGGTAGTTACTCTCCAACAAGTGCGAATTTTTTAGTATCGCAGAAGTATTGTAAAGGTAGTGGTACAGATGAAGGCAGATTACCACCACAAAAGGTTTTAAATGCTAAGCAACTAGTGGGATTAGAGCGCTAGTGAATGCGGAGGGTTTGTGTCGAATGTAGCAAAATTCTGCAAGAAAGTAAGCTGGTGCCAATGTTGATGTATGTGTGTGAGATTGGTTACATGAGGGAAAAATCTCGTGTGTGAGACTGGTTACATGAGGGAAAAATCTCGGGCGCGAGCAGTGCAACTGAACAAGGTTAAGACAAAGTGTTCTGAGTTGGTATCGATGTGTAAGCATCAGAATTGATGGAAATGCGAGAGCGAGTAGTAGGGTGTAAGATGGGTGGGAAGACCGTGTAAAAGGGAAGTACAGCACCATGACAACCCATAGCTATGAAGAGCCTTTCGGCGTGGACAAAACTATAGGTGGTTTGGTGCTTGTAGAGGTGCGAGTGGGTGGGGGGTGTAGTTTTTATTGGCGACGTTTCGCGCATTCCCATCGTCGGAAAGCCGTAAATGAGTAAGTTTGAAGATCACTATAAATGGTAAATATTCAGTCAAAAAGTCGTCATAATTATATTTGTGAGATTCATAAAGATTTTTAAAATTTTGCGAGTGTAACCCCCCCCCCCCCCCATACACACACTAAAGGACCCTTGCCGTAAGGCTTAATAGGTATTAGCACTTTCCCCATTGCATCAAGTTACTCTAATCTACCTTTAATTTCCCGGTTCTTCCCCAGATGCTGATAGATCGACTGGATGTGTATGTCGAAGACGCTTCTCTGCTCTCTAAATCGCCCCGGGTTATTCCTGTACCCCCGGACATGATTTCCGTTGCCTGCAAGCCCCTCTTCTTTGACCTCGCTCTCAACCATATTGATTTCCCGAGCCTGGATGACAAAGAACTCAAGACCCCATCCCAGGCAAATCAGGTCACCGGAGGGATCAAGGGATTAGTCAGAGGTCTTTGGGACTGGGGCAGCTAGGAATTTCATGGCGTCACAAGAGAGGAAGGAAGCATTGAATTTAATGCCTTTTCTTCGACACATATTTATTGTAAGATTGAGAGAACTTATTTCCTGTGAAAACCTGCGTTGAGTTTTGACTTTAGTCAAATTTGAAAATGCTACACTTTTTTTTTTCAGTTCGGTTGAGTCATAACCAGATGGTGTAAGTTCAGGAATCCCTTTTGTTTGTGTTTGGGTAAAAAGGTAACTAATCTCAGTGAATCGGAAGATCCAATTTGGGTAAATTTCCATCTTATATTTCTTGAATTAGTCTTGTAATGGAAAATTTCATGTTTCAATTTATAATTAGAAAAAAAGTGCTTTTTTCCCAATTTTTATGCATATTGAAAGATTTAACAATTATAACATATATACATAACTTTGTTTTATGTTCATTATGGATTCGATCTCTCTCTCATTATTGCCCTCACCAAAGTATGTGGGGGTGAGGTGGGTTCATTAATAGCCCACAGGGTTCTCCCTGAAATTTGGTACTTAGGGTATGTTCAAATTTTATTTAGGACCTGTTATTTATGGTGATGTGGGTAGTGACCACAGGAATCTTGCGACATGGGAACTTTTCAGGGGAGATCGTGTAGTAAGGGTAGTAAGCAGATCGGTTTTACCACCGATCTGCTCGCATTTAAGATTCCTTTAATCCGAACCAAGGCCCTCTACAACGGATGACACCTGCCGTCAAGTCGACCCGAATTGACTCCATCCGGCTATTTATCACACTCGATGTGGCTCAACTTTGCTAAAATTGGAAGCGGTGTTAAAACTCGGCTTAGCAGCATCCCCTAAATGAAAGTCGCGATATTATTTTAGGAAGACAAGTTTCGGAATGTACACGCTTGATTCGGACGCTGCAGACAGCCCCCTGGAAATGTGTAGTGCTCTCCCTCTCTCTTAGTGCATTTAGGAACATATGGGCAGCTTTGTAGTTGTGGACGGTAGACTCCTTGGATTACCAGATATATAGTTGCGGTTGTAGCCATTTTTATTATTACTGTTTGTGTTGCGTGAATCTCCTATGTCCGCCGCGGCTCTGATTAGTGTTTCCCCAGGTACACTAGTCTGTATCCGCGACAAAGAAGATAGGAAGAGTGGATGAAGCGGGTCTCCCCACAAAAATAAACTAGTCCAAGAATTTGGACTAGGTGGTAGAAGTCATCGCCAGTGCAATCGATTTGGAAACCACCCACTCAAAATCAGGTTGTGCATTTGGAGAAAATAGGGGCAAATTAAGACAGAAAAATGAGGCTGTTCTCGGGCAGTGATGCATAAACTCATCCACATTTAGGATACCCATCTCCAGTTTGGCAAGGAACTATCCCCCGTTATTGATCATGTAACCTTCCCAGAGTAGGTGTCTACCGTTCAAATCCCCTAGCAGGAGAAAGGGCCTTGGCGACCGTTTCACGACGCGGCGAAAGTACTTGAGTCTAAGTCAACTATTGGCTGAATGTAGGCAGAAATAACTATACATATCCCTGGGTGTTGGCCCTCCCATTCCCGCCGGCTCCGTATTGGGGCATCCACCCTCCTGAGGTCTGTACTGCTTTTTGGCATTTCGAGAAAGGGTCTACTGATCCTCGTCTATTAAAGTGCCTGTTGTTGAACATGCGTGTTCTCATGCTCACCAGCGTCCCATCTATACTGACGGCTCGAAGTCGGACCTCGGTGCTGGGGCACCCGCGGTGTCTTCTACGGAGTCTCCGGTCCGCCCTCCTTCCTGTAGCATCTGTTTTTACCGCAGAGTTGACGGCCATTCTTTTGGCTTTTAATTTGATTTTATCCCTCGATTCTTCAGATTTTATTGTTTTTAGCGATTCCCGGTCTGCTTTGAGGGCAGTTCGTTCTTTTACCCTCCACACACCCTTTGGTTTTACGGATTCGCTCCTGGCTGGTCAGAAATGCCTCCTGTTACAGGGTGGCGTTCTGTTGGGGTCCCGAGCATGAGTTGGCTGGCCCCATCTGCCCTTTAGGGATTCCTACCCAGTAATCAGGGCGTATCTCTCTTGTTTGTGGCAGAAAGAATAGGATTCGTTCCCCTCTTCTAAGCTATCCCTTATTAAACGCTCTGTCCGTTCCTGGTCCTCTAGCTCTCAGCGACTCCGGTCTTGGGAGGTTGCGAATTGGGCACACGCGACTCACCCATGGGTATTTAGTTTCAGGTGGAGCCCGAGTTGCTCCTGGTTGTCCCTTTTGCGGTGGCGAGCTGTCTGTGGCTCACATTTTAGTAGTTTGTCCCCGCCTTCTCTTCGAAATTTTTGCTTCCCTACCCTTTCTGGCGTCGCCTTTCCTGCTCGACTTCGCTTTATTTTATCAAAGTAGTTCCTTCGTTTATCCCTTTTATAAATGCTTTCCATTTTAGTGTTTAGGTTTATTGTTTTATCTTTTATTATGTGCCTTTCCCTGTGGCTGGCGCATGTCATTTGTTTATTGCCCCAGCTCCCTTGTTTTTAGAATGCGTGCTGTATGCCCATAATTTAAGTGTGCGTCTCTGTGTGTTTTACTGTTTTATTTTCTAATCCTTTGCTTTTCCCCATTTTTATTGAGTGTCTCCCACGCCTCTTCTGACATTTTTCGGGCGACCCCGTTTTAACAGTGCTGCCATTAAGAATCCTAATATTAGGATTGGGCAGCTGCCACCTTGCTTTCCCTTAAACTTAAACCTAATTATACATATACAGGTGTAGATTCACTGCTTGTAAGGAGGTATTTATTGAGTATAACCGAGGTATACCCGATGTCCTCCTGCCCAGTTCCCATCCAATGATAGAGTGGTCGTTAAACACTTATATGTAACTAGAGAAGGTGGGCAGAGTGAAAGCGCCCAGTGTGGTTTCCCGCAAAAAAACACAAACCAGGTAAGCTGACCAAAGTCGCGTGCTCTCACTTATTCTGTTTTACGACCTTCAAAACTTTCAATAATTCCAGGACTAACCTGTGGAAGAGCTTGACAATTATATCACTCGAAAAGGAATGTAAAACAACATAAGGGTTTCAAATTTCGTTCGAATCGGCCGAATAGTTATGGTTATTGCCAAATAATTCCCTGGTTAATCTTGGAAGGACTTTGGCAATTATATCATTCGAAAGAGAATGTAAAACGACACAAGGGTTTCAAATTTCGTTAGAATCGGTCGAATACTTATGTTATTGCCAAAACAAAATAATTCCTGGGCTAACCTTGGTTATTATATCATTCAAAAGAGAATGTAAAATTTAAGGGTTTCAAATTTGGTTGGAATCGGACGAATAGGTACAATGTTATTACTAAAACAAAAAAAAAGAAGCAAAACGAGGACTGACCAACATAGTGAGATATAGAGTCGCACGCGACTAAAAAGTTAGTTAGAAATGGGAGAAGTCTCCACAGCTCCTTCCAGTTGGCCTGGCCTCCACGCCAGGCCTAGCTCGGAGAAGACACTAACAGGAATGGGCATACGCTTCCTGGAGAAAGAACTCAAGTAGCTGTTGGCCAGAGAAGGCGCTGTCGACTTAGAGGACTTATAGGCATTTTTTTCCTCCCCTCTATAAACTTTGCCGGGATAGACTTTCTTTTGAGTAGTCTGGAGTATTGGAATCGCCCTTCCAGGCTTGGGTGTGGATGGTCACGGTGGAGGAGCGCGACCGTTTCACCTACGGAAAACGGTCGCGCAGAGGGAAGAGGGAGGAAGCCCTGCTTTTAGCAGAGCTACCACCTCTTCCAGGAAAGAGCGCAAGGCGGAGGGGGGGGTACTGAAACTTGATAGGTTCGAATTGGTCACGGAAGCGACCGTGATCGTAGGCCTGGAGCAGTGGGTGCCTGCTTAATTTTTGAGGCATAGTACTCGTATGTCCGGCGCGGCAGAACCAAATACTTAGCCTCAGGGAAAGAGGCTCTGTCTACAGCTTAAACGGCCATGAGATATATACACACCAAATTGCATTGAAGGGGCAGGGTGTGGCTCTCAGTAATTAATACACTATACCCACCACAATGACTTATCGTACACGGTCTTAGAATAATTTACACAGACATCGGGTAAACACGATTTAGCAAGCCTACATTAAGCGATTCGTGGAGCCAAAGCGGTGTGGCAGTAGTAGCGTTGCCAACCGGCATGCCCCTACTCATGGAGCTTTTCACGATCGAACGTAAAGGGGTGGGTCTCGAGGCCCCTCCCTGTTTTCTCATCACACGTTCGACCTTGACCTCTCCATGGTCGGCCAGCTCTAAGGTGATGTCATCTATGGAGTCGTCCACGAGTCCCTCGCATAAACCACTCTTTCCACGAAGTTCATGGTAGAGTGTAGCGTCACACTCACCGGCATGCCATAAAGTGTCCGAAGGGCACTAATCATGGCCGCCTGGGCGAGATTCCACGCATTCGCCAAAAGGCTCCCTTCAGAGAGACTGGTCACCTTCGGCTCACTACCAATCACGCTAGCTAATGCTCTTATCTGATCGATCATGTTGCCCTTAGCCAACATGCTGCCATCAGTGGATAACAAGGAAGCGCTTGAAGCCAGCATACTCCAAAACGCCAGGTAATCTCTGAATGAGGGGCGGGAATGAACCCGCTTCTTCCCTCCACGACATGTGTCTGCCTAAGCAAGATCCTTCTATGATATGGAGAAGGTCTTGGCTGTCACATGGGCACAGCCGGGAGAGGAGATCCATCCTCTCCTTGTGAGGCCCCTGGGACCCGAACCGTATGAAAAGGAGCTTGCATAGGGGCGGACTCGGATTCTGTGATTGTCACTGAGCCCAGGTTCGACCCCATCGACGATCCTACCATCTGGGACTGGGTCACCTCAGGAGGGGTGGCTCCATGTGGCCATCCCCTCCCGCCCCAAGACCACAGGTTCCCTTGAGGTAGCTTGGCTGGAGAACCGGCATCTGTCACGGAAGAGAGTGGGGGGAGGGGCACGTACAGTGAACCGTTGTAAGCTCGATATGCGCGCCAACAGGACTATTGAGGGCAAGAGCCTGTCATCCTTCGCCCCGCTAAAGGGGTTGGGCCTATAGAGCCGCTCCCACAGGGAGCGGTCAATTATGGGCCCCTGGTGTGCTTTCTTGGCAGTCCCCTGGGAAATTAAAGGGGTGGGACTGCCACTGTAAAATGGCGACTCCAGAGAAGGGTGTGAGGGGGAGAAGTACCTGCACCCGTAGGCATGGGAGATGAGTAAGACTCCTCTCCTGCGAAAGCACAGATGTCCTCCATTTTTTTTCCGTTGAGCTGCCCGAAGGAGCCTCCGGCGATGGTTGAGGGTGAGTATTTTAATTTTTTTGTCAACTGATCATTGGGCATGGTGACCGGCAGAACTAGCTGCCGCCATTTGAGGCCACTTCCCACGCCTAGTGACCTGGCAGCCCATCAGCATGGTGGGTCCACTTTAGGGAGGATTGGCGTAAAATCGATATACATTGAAAGAAGAAATAAATGTGATGTGAGGAAAGTATGGGTTGGGATGAAGCAAGTTATGAAAAACCCACCACCTAAAACCGGAGCTCAGTGGTGAGGAGGCATTGTCCCCTAACCCCTCAGCCCCGATCCAGGTTGGTTGGATGATAGGAAGCTGGTCGGTGTCTATCCTGTGAAAAAAAGGCCGAACAGAGAAAGTTGTAGGGAAAATGAGGAATCAGGGTAAGAAGACAGGATTTCAGAAAGAAGAGGCTGAGCTGGGGCCATACGGGGTACTGAGTCCCGTCAACACGGCGGCCAGGAAACCAAATCGCCGTGTCCCCTACGGGGCCTCCTTTTGTTAAGGTGGAGCTGTCCGAAGGCGGGTCAAAAGATGGCAAAGAGGAATCCCTTTGTAGCATGGGATGGTGAGAGGGAAGCCTCTCCACCGGTCGAAGGTGTGTCTTGCTTTACCTGGTTCTTCCCGATAAGTTGGGATGACGAGGCCACAATTGGAGGCTGATGTCCATGCGCAAGCCGAACATGTTAACAATTAATAATGAGAAAAAATAACGCTGGAAAGTAGATACTATGAACTACGTCCCAATGCTTTGGGAGTTTAAGAGAAAAGTCTCCATAGGATCAGAAATTCCAGAATGATGTATAATAAAAATTAAGTTTGTCAGTGTGTGTGTATGTGTGTCTGTCCATTTATAGGAATAAAAAAAAATGCCGTTTAACCCTCTTCCTCCCCTATAAAAGGGCATCCAAACCAGGAGGAATATGCCCCCTCCCCTACAAAAAAAACCGACATCCAAACCAAGAGAAAAAAATTTAAAAATCCCGTTCTTAAAATATACTTATAAGAAAATATTTTTGCTCTTGAGCTTTTTTAATTTCGCCTCAGGAAAGCTTCTTAAAAACGTAATTTTTAGACTTCAAATGCCTATAACTTGGAAACTAAACAAAATTATTAAAAAAAATAATAGGTAGCAAATAGGAAGAGCAATGACCCTCAAATACAATGCCGAAAACTAGGGGTTGTTATCTCAACCATTTCTCGGGTTATATACCGTAGAAGGTTGATAACTTACAGGAAAATTTGGCCATTTACATTCAGAAGACATTTTCCAATCCATCTAAGTTTTGCAGTGTAAATTTAAAAAAATATCGTATAGTGAAATTCTATTAGTGGCTTGGTTTCAATTAGAACCCTGTTTTTCTCATTTGCAACTCTGTGTGATTGATCAAGTTAGCAACAAAAATAATGTTTGTATATGCTCCAAAAGGAAAAACTAAGAATATTGTGTACAATAAAATTTGTAGCGCTGATGAACGAGAATATTATTGTGAAGAATAGAAAAAAGAAAAAGATAAATTATCTTACTTTATTTCCGGAATCACTTTTTATCCGTGCAACCCCCGGTAGCTCTGCTAGTTTCCACATATAATAAGCCTCAGTCAGACGTTGATGGGCTTTGACAACCCGGTGAGACATTTAGGCGAAATTGTCCTAAAACATTGACCAAAAAGGATGGTGCCGGCGTAGCCGCCTTCTATTTGTACTGGAGGAAGGTGAGCAGATTAGACAGTTCAACACACCTCGTGCCTCATACTTGTCTTAGTCGGCGAGCTTTCGGCCCTCGCAGCAAGTAGAGATCTTACGTTATACACTGCCACCCGACCAAAGGACCCATAAGAGGACGAAAGTACGCCGGGGAACCAGAACCTCTGTAAAAACAAGAGCAAGTTTGGAAATGGGTAGGCGGGTATGTAATAAAGAGAAGTAGAGAGAGGCGGGTCCACTAATGAGTAGGGCGAGTGATCACCTATTATCATCATACCCTGACGCAAGATGTGAGGTGCTCGTGTTATATAATAGGTAGGCTGCTGGCACCAAATTGAAGGATTTAATAGACCCAGCGAGAAACTCCACAAATGGACGCTCGGTGGATTTATCAAATCCTAACAAATTGCCTTACATGAAAATAACGGAAATAATGTCTAATGTGAGAATAAGGAGATGAAAATATGTTAATTTGTAGATAATAAAGATGAGGCAAGCGGTCGGTAGAGTCGCGCGCAACGCACTTTTTTTTTTTTTAAGGGGCTATATGGCGACTGCCCAATTGGGCATAAGTCACCGCAAACAAATAGCCCAGTTCTAGGCTACTTTAAAATAAAAATTTTAACAGAAATAACAATAAAAAGGGGATAACAATCAGGGAGCAAGCTCCAGCGTTGAAAGGAGGTCCCCCTTCCCCCGGCGCAGGAGCCTGCGACCTACAAAAAAAACAAAAAACAAGTTAAATACAAGGGAGAAGGCCGACCACCCCCCAAAGTCTATCAGTCCACCAGTCATGGTGCACGCACTCGACCCGAGTACAAGGGACAGGCGGTAGCGACCCCGCCCGTCCCTGTACCGGGAGAGGCAACGTGCGCGAAGATCACCCAGACTGGGACATTCGACAAGAATGTGCCGAACAGTCTGGGGAACGACGCAGTCGTCGCAATAGCGCACAGGCGAGCGCTCCATCAAATAGCGATGCGTCACACGAGTCTGTCCGATTCGGAGACGACAGAAAGCCACCTGAAGCCGTCGCGGCATTGGGGGATAGTTCCATGGAAACAGACGCGGCGCTATGGCACGCAACTTTAAGTTCCCTTCGACCGCGTCCCATCTTCTTTGCCAATCAGTCCGAAGAGCTGCCGGTATTCCTGTCATGTAGTCGGTGTGAGGAAGAGCGAAACGCTGGTCCAGTCGCAGAGTCCTCGCGGACTCTTTGGCGCGCTCTTTTCCCGCAATTCCTACATGTCCAGAAACTCAGCAGAAGATAATCTCGACATCTGCCTGGCTCGCCATAACCGTGGCGTCACGAATATCGCGAACCAGGGGGTGCGGAGATTCCAAGGCCCTGATAGCACTCAGGGCGCTTTATGAGTCGCTATAGATCCCAATCCGGTCTCCGAACTGGGCACGTCTCGTAATCTCCCGTACCGAGTGGTGTATTACCACCAGCTCGGCCGTGAAGACAGACGCAGTGCCTGGTAGAGCCCCGCTGACTTCAAACAGAGGGGATACAGCGTGGAAGCCGACCCCCTCTTGGGACTTGGAGCCATCCGTATACACTGGCACGGTTCCAGCGTGACACGAGGTGTGCTCCAGAAAGGTCGAACGCAATACTCCCGGCGCCGTACAAGCTTTGGGAGCAGAGGCGTGGCGACAAATAGCCAAATGTGGTACCCTCCAGGGTGGCGTCCTGAGCAGAACCAGGGGCGCCACCGGCCCGAGAGCTATATCTAGCTCTCGAAAGAGTTTCCTGGCCCTAAATCCAAAGGGCTTAGGGTATGACTGGCGTCTCTCGGCGGCATAGGCACCATCAAGATCAGCTGCGGATGCAGTGAGAGCTGTTGGTGACTGAGGGAGGCGCCGGGCTCGCGCGTACAGGCGAGCGATGCACTGCACGCGGCACAGAGAGAGTAGCATCTCCCCAGCATCGACCAACAGGCTCTCAATGGGGAAAGTGCGGAAGACACCGGTCGCAAGGCGAAGGCCAGTGTGGTGGATCGAATCCACCTTCCGCAATAAACGCTCGGCTGCGGATGCATAAAACTTGCATCCGTAGTCGAGCTTCGAACGAACAAATGATCGATAAAAAAGTAGGCCAGTAGCCCTATCAGCGCCCCAAGTGCTGAAAGTCACGGAACGGAGAATGTCCTTGGCGCGGGTACAAGAGACCCTAAGGCTGCGAATATGACCTTTTTTGAAAGAAATTGCCGGGGCTATTTTAAGCTAGAGTTTTTAAAATACTATTGGTTAAAAATGTTAAATTTGAGTGGGTAACAGCTAACTTTATTTTTATCTGATTTTTAACTTTCCTTTTACGATAAATTAAATTCTTCACATTATATGAGACTGACGCTAGATGATAGTACCTAAACGTACCCCAAAGAATTTTGTCAGTGAATATTATTATCAATTAGTAAAATTACATACACATTTGAGGCGTGAACCAAGTTTAAAACCTGTCTTGTGTTAAAAACGTTCGAGAACGTGTTATGCCTTGTGGCGTTCATCGTGCGAATTAATCTCACTTTCTCGTATTTTAATATGTGCTTATGCTTTTTTTGTGGTTAAGACGAAAAAATTACTGTAAATTGTACGAAGTAATTAAAATCTAACAGAATTCTACCTTTAACATGCCTAAAATGAAAAAAAATATAAGTAAAAATTGGACTATCGTACGTAGATTAAACCTTGGTTCTAAATCTAAAGATCATTGATATAGCCTATTAAACTCACATGGCTATATATTTCTTTAAATCCATTAGGCCACCCTATGAGATTACAAAATCTCGATTGTTTAGGAAGGTCCTGAGGAAGTCCATGGAGTGGGTACCCTCTAAAGGCCAGCTAGCCCGATCCCTCTTTCCCTACCAGCACAGGGAGGTGTGGGTGAACTTATTCATTAAGTACAATACCCCCCCTTCCAAGCTCTGGAGATGATATTCAGCACGGCGGGGACGTCCTCAAGGCCAAGAGGTCCTCCCAGGATGAGATCAACTTTGAGGAGCTTGTGTTCCTCAAAGGGAAGATGGACCTCCTGGACGAGAGAATAGGGCAGGATATGGATGTGGAGGAGGATGACCTGTAGATATTAGTTTACGCTGTGTTTTAACTAAAAATATATACAAAAATAATAAATGTTTTTCTGCCTAATAAAAAGCATGTTTCTGCTATCACGCTAAAGTTTACTTTGTAATTTAGCGGAGTCACACCGGGGAAATAAGTCGCAGTCGCAAAATTGCGCCCAGCTATGGTCAATGCCATTCGCGGCTTGGGAAAGATTTATCAGAAAACGGGAGGCTACAAAGCAGCTGAGCAAATACAGACTTCGATCAAGAGAAATTTTAACACAGACCTGTAACAGGCGAATCCTATAAAGATAAAACTATTGGAAATATGTAGCTATAGCTTACACAAACAGCTGTTCGGTAGCTCCGCCCTAGGGGTGGAAATTAATGAACTAGACCACTGGGGTCCAGCCCCCACGGATAAGTCTAGGACACGCCCCTTAGGAAATGAACACATATATAGTAAGCCATTTATTATTTAAATCTCAGAACGACAGTCAGAGAATCATTATTCTTTAACACCGTTTACTCCCTTGGTAGCGTTAGGGAACCCATTTAATTCGCCTTTGAAGCCAATACTTCGCCTATAATAGAAAGCCTACTTATTGAACGCAAAGTACTCGTGACAATGCGGATTGTCCCTTTAATAGGCCAGTTAGAATAATATATTATTTCTACGTCCTTCTTTACAACGATTACCCGGAAACCTTCGGTAAGCCCAGCCTAAATCATAACCCTCGTGAAGAATTATTAAGGAGTCAGATTCACGTATAAACAGGCCACCTATAATCCTGGCCACACTCCTATAAAAGAGGTGATCTCAAGGTGGCATACAGTCTGCCCAGGCACCATGTCTAGCGGATCGAACAGCTCCTTCTGATACAAAGCGCGGGTAGACAAAAGGTTGAGGGGATAGTCGCAATAATAAAAAATAATAATAATAAATAACGATAAAGTAGCATGAGGGGCAAGTGCCAGGGCCGCTTTAAGGAACAGCGGGGCCCCCCACTCATATATATATATAGTATCTACCCCCCCCCCCCCCCCACCATTTTACTGTGCAGAGAGGGGCAAAATATCTGAAGAATTTAAAAGAAGTTAGTATGGCTGGAAGGACTCAACTGAAAAAAAAGTTTTATTTTGTACACTTTTTATTCCTTTTTAAAGAACAGCACCGTGTACTACTATAACATAATGCCACTTATTATACTATGCATTATGCTCTAGTGAAGTTTTCTATATTTTTAAAAAATATATTAATATCATATATAATAATATAAAAAATCAGGAAAATGAATACTTATTTTGTCTCGGCCTTCTGTGCCTAAGCGCAACAACTAATTATCTCATTTTTTACATCCCCGCGAGGCCCGTAGCACGTGCTACTTGGTTAAACCGGCACTGGGAAGGGCACCAAGTTTCCCATGTCCCATCAAAGATTTCACGTTAACCCATTGACAGGGCCTCCCATATTTGCCATCAGGCCGGGAGGATGTACTAAGTGTAACAGGTGGCGCTTGTGATGGGCGAAGATTGCTAACTGGCAAGTCATTAGATCTTCACCAGAAATAAATGTGGGGAAAGATTGTAAAGAAACATGATGTTAGGGGAGGTGAAAATGTGTACATAGCCTGAGTAATCTAAAGAGGAGACTATTTAGGGCGATCAGAACGTATAGGGCGCACACCAACTCTCCAGAACCTATCCGACCACAGGCATTGGGCCACCAAGAGGGCCTGGAATCCTCCATGAGTAACTACAGTGTGGTTGCTCATTCGACATCTGGTCTTCATCTTACATTGCCCATATCCCCATGGACAGTTTTAGACGGCAGGAACACAGATCAACGAAGCATAAATCCCCGATTACCTGATGACCAACACCGAGCAAACAGCCGCTGACCTTCAAGGAAAATAAAAGATAAACACCGCAGGATGCGTCAGTATGATTCAAATACGCGCATTCGGATATGAAATGTCTCGACCTATCTCAAAGCAAACAATTTCCAACCCGTTATTTTATCTAAGTTAGGAGGATGTCGATAATTGTCTTCAAGTTCATTTAATCTCTGCACTAAATATGCATTTTCCTTTTGAACATCTCCTTTCATTTGTTTTAATGCATTTTCAGTCGTCATTTGCGGCCCAAACTCCAAGCTCTCATCTTCCTGAGGCGGCCTCAACCAAATTTTATACTTATTTCTTTGCATTTCTTGAATAAGAGCATCAAGATCTTTCTGTAATGTTCTGGCCTTTGAATCTTGGGCAAAGAGAAACAGAATCTTATTTAAATTAGACACAGTGTCTGCAAGACCGGATACAGAAGTCATGAGGTCGTGCAGAGCAACAACGAGCCCCAGGTCTTCGTAAGCGCTACCTTCCTTCATACTGTGCTTCTTTTTCTCGAGTTTTCGTTTATTCTTTGAAGATCTGTATGTTTTACTCGAGGTCGATGATGTATGACTCCGTTGGTAAGAGAAACCTGTAATAGTACTCGCGTCAGAATATAAATCCGGATCGATATGAGAATCTTCTTTGCCTTCTAAAAAATCTCTATATTCTTCTCTTTTCTTTGACCAAAGAAACGTCAGTCGATGTAAATATTCTTTTAAATTTTGGTGAGATTCTTGGATTTTGCTGTGAGTAGAGTCAAAATGCTCCAAAACTCCTGGCTTTACATTTGTTTCAATGAGATCGAGTCTTTTATGTCTGTTTGATACCAATACTGCTTCCTCCCAGTAGCAAGCCTTGCAATAACACTCAACAGCATCTTCCTCACTTCCAATATACTGATCGTAAATGATTGCTGCGTCTTGAAAGCAATTTTTGCTTTTTAATTTCTCTACAAGAGAGAAGTAAAGTTGACGGAAACGATCTTTGGTGAAATTCAATTCCGAAGCAGTAGCCAAAGCACGCTTCCAGTTGTTGACCTGTACATATGCTTCCAAAGCCTTTTCCTTCTGCCCCCCACGGCTGTACATCACAGCAGCCTCATTACCATAACCCTTTCCACCTAAGTAATCACCATAAGCAATGCACGTATCTCGATACAACGTTATGTTAACGGGAAAGATCTCCAAAGCACTTCGAAAAATGCGTTCTTTTATTATTATATTCAAACACTCTTCGTGATATTTTTCTTCACAATGAACAATAGATTCCAAAGCTCGATTGAAACGTTTCAAATGAACGTTAATTTTGAATTTCCGGTAGTTTTCCTCCATCTGCTTCAAGCTGTTAAAGAAGGGAAAGTACTCCTTAGGGTCCTTCTGAGATTTCTCAAACACCAACATGACTAACTCGAAGTCGTAGGTACCAAGAGCGATGTCCAACAACTCGTTTGCATCAGCAACGTACAATAGGTGTCTCAGACCTTCTTCGAAGCTAACTTCAAAATCTTTACCGCTGTTCTTCATTTGTTTCAATTTCAGCAGTGCCAAATGAATTTCATCTTTTGATGATTTTACATAAGTTGACAGGATAGGAAGGAGGAATTTCTCCTCATTGGCATCTTGCATGGCTTTCCTGAGTAGTTCGCAAACCAAATCGATTTTATTGTTTTGGTTTTCGTCAGTGGAACGACTCCTGTCTTTATTTTCATAGTTTGTACGGTAGCATGTGGTAGTCAAATCGATATTATTTAAAGATACGATGAATAAATCTATCCACTGGGGGTTATTTACAACCCTTACGAAATCATCGATATTCTTCCGAAAATGTTCGGGATTGTGGTCATATAATAAATTCAAATCGATTCTTTGTCGTCGCATGATATCTATGGCCGAGTAAAAGTTTTTAGCGTCTAAAAGGCGTTTCAATGTATGGACAGTCAAAGGCCTGGGATGGATCAATTCTAAATTACCACGGGGCATCTGAAGAACAACTTTGGTATCACAAGGAACCGCGATCACAATGCGAGAACCTCTTTCTAGCCGTCTAGTGCCGATTGCAGTAAATTCGTCTACAAATCCAGTATTCAATGATTTTAACGATTTCATGTTTAAAGGAACTACAAGAAGGGTATGGGATGTGGAAGTTATAAGTACATGATCAGTATGTAAATGGATGGATGTGCAGTCGGATAATATCTGTAGGTTTCCCATATAAAGCCGGCTCCTTGAAGTCAAACCCAATGCAACACAAGTACCATCAACTGGACACAATATAACTTCATCGCAAACTGTGGGGAACTTGATAAGGTCACCATTTTCGACCCAAGGCGTAATCGATTCGTTCGTAAGATCAAGTTTGCAGAGTTTTCCCGTTATTAGTTGGAGGCAGACAAAAGACATGTCCGATGAAGGAGAGATGGTTATCACTTCCTCTTCAACATCAATAACCTTGTTCACGTTAACGCTAAAGTTCTCGCTTTTATTTCCCTGTAGCTCGAAAAGAATAACCGAATTGCGATCCTCCTGGCGGAAACATGATACAATCAAGTTCGGGGAAACCCACGACCAATTGTAAAGATTTTCGGGTGAAAAGGAAGATTGATTCGATTCATCAGGATTCCATTTTAACTTAATTTGGGACAGCACACGGTGGACCTTGGCGCGAACGGTAAACCCATTACCACCAAGCGCCGCCATTTTAACTTCAACATCGAACTGAGAAAGTTGTTCACTGACGTCAGCTTGAACGAGGAAGGTTAGTGTTTCGCGTCCGTGGAAGACACAAATATTATTGGGATTCGAACCTAGGAAATTATCTGAATCGACTGAGTCGCTAGTTATTGACGGTGCTGAAGGGGCATGAATAACTGAATGAATTTGGTCTCCAAACACCGCTTCGTAAGCAGCCAGCGGCGGGGGGACAACAGAGAAACGAAATGGTGTGAGCAGCAACTTACATCCATCAATAACAGTCACTTGAGCGGAATCTGAGGCGGACTTCCCGCGGGATACATCGACCGAAGAAATAAAACGAAGATGATGAAGACTAGAGCTAGTGATTAGATGAAGTAAAAAGGGATATTCAGAATCCCACTTCAGATCGTTAATTTCTGCGTCAAATCTTAGTTCTTCCTTTAAATACCAATGATAATTTCCTACTTTCCAAAACTGGATGAGGGAATACATTTTCTCGGCGTCCATAGGCTCCAGCCACACCACCAAAATCGACGAGTCTGAATTCCACAAAACTTCTCTCACTTTCATTTCCATGGGTTGGTAGGGAAGGACAAACCCACCGTGTTGGAGGCCATTTTTCTCGAAAAATATAATAGTATGCTTGTGAGAGAGTCTCTGAGAGGAAGTAATCAAATTTCCGGATGGTTTCCAGCTGAGACAATCCTCGAGACCTTCCAACTCTTCGCTTGTCGACTGAATAGCGCCTTCCCGACTAACAACCCTCAGTTTCCTTACATTCGAAGAATTGATGTAACTAACAGCAAAAAGCTGCCCATCGCCCCTCCATGTGATCTTAGGGCACCTCCTGTCCCACTCGAAGGCGGGTGTGGCTTCGGCTGTCGTTTCCCTGGCCGCCTGCTTTCCTAATGAGCCGTGAAACTGCGTCTCCTTCTTGCCCCAACCCACATTAATGAACTTGTCTTCCCCAAAGTCATCTTGATCAAGGGCAAATTCTGTGAGGGGGTCAAAATCCGCAGTCATGAGAACCACGGACTGATTGCGGGTAACCAAAGCCAACACTTCTTGATCGGGGCTCCAAGCTGACGCTGATATTCCATCTGACACACATCCCACCACCTCAACCTTTGAAAAACAAGAATGAAATTCAAACTTAATAAGAAGACCTCTAACTACACACATCGCTTTAGGAATTTTAAATGGAAATTCAACATTACCATCGCTTCAGGGAAGGAATCACTAATCCATTGAAGTAAGACATGTATATTAGAACATGCTGGGTGGCAAAACATAATTTATGGCTTTAGTTGGAGATTGCAGCTCATGAGTTTATTACCACTTAATAAACCAAACACAAATGATAGGAAATGAAAAGATAAAATGAGACAATTCCATTTAAAAATTAATATTGCAAGCATACACTCAATCAGCACAACCGGAAGAGGTATCACAAGTCAGCCATTACGGCGGGGCACCAAGTAATCTCATCCACATACATCATGGCTCGAATAGTCAAATTAAGGCGATACTATCTTTAATTAAGTTCATTCGCGCACGCACTCTTCTAAAGGGGTTCCAGTACACAGTCTATGATATGAAAATGGGTGGCTCTCCCTTGAGCCACCAACAATCCTAATGCGCAACATGTTTAACAGAATATAATTTTCACTTTTTCTGCCCACTAACCCACCACCCCAAAGAGGAACAAAGCCTGGTTCATATGGGCTAACCAGTGAATGTCATACTGATCTTTATGCTGATTTCACACCCATGTATCTACTTGGTGAACGGAAACTTCCCTTACAAATTGATCTTCCCCAGACAGTTTCTCCTATCCATCTCTGATTAAATCTCCTACTCTCTTTGTTTTAAAACAATACATTTGACGTGTGACAAGGGCGAGTTATTGGGTCGTGTGGCAGAGATAATAATAAAGTATGCATGTGTGTGTGTGGGAGGGGGGATCCCATACACTCCGGTGCATATCCGTTTTTGGGTTTTTTGTTTTTTTTTTAATTTGGGGAACCCATCAGGCGAGAGCCTACTTGGGCATAAGTCGCCGTAATCAACACAGCCTACCACCACTAGGCTATATTAAAAAACCCCAATATGTCAATAACAAATAACGATAAAAAATGACAAAGGCTAAAAAAAAAAGAAAAAGGCAAGAAGGAAGCGCGCTCCGGCGTTGCGGGTAGGCCTGCATCTCCGCGGCGCAGGAACATGCGACACACAAGGTTAAATAAAGTGGAGGAGGCCAGTCTCCTCCAAAAAGTCGTATAGTCTGCAAGTCCCGAGTACAAGGGAGAAGCGGTAACGAACACGCTCGTCTTGGTAGCGGAACTGGTAACGTGGGCAAAGATCGTTCAGATTGGGAGATTCAACAAGAATGTGCCGAACAGTCTTTGTAACAAGGCAATCGAGTGCTCCATCAAATGGCGGTACGTCTCACGAGTGTGTCATATTCGGAAAAGACAAAAAGCAAGCTGAAGCCGTCGCGGCATTGGGGGGTAGGTCCATGGGAACAGTCGCGGCGCAATGGCATGTAACTTTAAGTTTATCTCGACCGTCTCCAATCTTATTTGTCAATCGGCCCGTATTCCTGCCGTAATCGGTGTGAGGAAGAGCGAAAGGCTAGTCTGGTCACCCGGTCCTCGCGGACTGTTCATCGACGCATCTCGACATCCGCCCGGCTCGCCAAAATCGTGGCGTCACGGATATCGCGAACCAGGTGATGCAGAGATTCTAATGTCCCGAGAGCACTCAGGGCGCTTTCTGAGTCGCTATGAATCACAATCAGATCTCCGAACAGGGCACGTCGCGTTATCTTCCATACCGAGCGGTGTATTGCAACCAGATCGGCAGTGAAGACAGACGCAACGCCTGGCAGAGCCCCGCTGACTTCAAACAGAGGGGATACGGCGTGGAAGCCAACCCCCTCTTGGGACTTGGAGCCATCCGTATACATTGGTACGGTTCCAGTGTGACACGAAGTGTGCTCCACAAAGGACGAAAGCAATACTCCCGGCGCTGTAAAAGGTTTGGGAGCAGAGGCGTGGCGACAAATAGTGAAAGGTGGTATCCTCCAGGGTGGCGTCCTGGGCAGAACCAGGGGCGCTACCGGCCCGAGAGCTATACCGAGCTCTCGAAGGAGTTTACTAGCCGTAAACCCAAAGCGCTTAGGGTATGACTGGCGTCTCTCGGCGGCATAGGCACCGTCGAGATCGGCTAGGGATGCACTGAGAGCTGTTGACGACTAAGGGAGGCGCTGGGCTCGCGCTTACAAGCGAATAATGCACTGTGCACGGCGGAGAGCGAGTGGCATCCCCCCAGCATCAAGTAGATCTCAATGGGGGACGGGCGGAAGGCACCGGTCGCCAGGCGAAGACCGATGTGGTGGATCGAGTCCACCTTTCTTAATACACGCTCGCATCCGTAGTTGAGTATAGAACGAACAAAGGATCCATAAAAAGGTAAGGTAGAGGCCATATCAGCGCCCCAGGCGCTGAATGTCATAGAGCGAAGAATATCCATGGCACGAGTACAAGAGACCCTAAGGATGAGGAAATGAGCCTTCCAGGTGAGGCGTCAGTCAAATACAAGACCAAGGAAACTGTGGGATTCAACCACATCCAGCCTTACCCCATTAAGAAACAAATCAGGGTCGGGGTGGAGCCGTGGATGGTGGCAGAAGTGCACCACCTTAGTCTTGGCCAAGGAAAACCGAAGCCTGTGGTCTTCGGCATGGCGAGAGACGCGGTTCAATGCCTGTTGGAATCGACGCTCCAGAGTTGGCATCTGGGCCCCGCCAAAAGAGATCGAAAGGTCGTCCAGGTAGAGCATAGCAAGAACGTCTTTCGTCAGTACCTCGGTGTGGCGGTTGATGCTCAGGTCAAAGAGTGTGTGACACCTAGGACACTTCCCTGCGGCACACCCTCTTCCGCCTCCATGGGGCGGAGAGGGCTCCCCCCACCCATACGCGCAATCGATGATCTCGAAAAAATTCAGATATAAAAATTGGGAGGCGTCCCATCGTGTGGAGAGACTCCATGATACCGTATCGCCAGGCGGTATCATAGGCCTTCTCCAGATCGAAAAAAAACTGTGGCGTAGTGCTGTCTAAGAAGGAAGGCCTCTCAGACGTCATTTTCCACTTGGAGCAGAACAAGAACATCCGACGTGGAGCGGAACTTTTAGAAGCCGCAGTGGGCAGAGGACAGGTGGCATCCGTTGTCCAGAAAAAAGGTTAATCTAATATTTACCAATTTCTCCATCAACTTGCGCACGTAGGAGGTTAGAGAGATTGGGCCGAAACCGGCCGAGGTAGAGTGATCTCTCCCCGGTTTGGGAAAAGCAAGCATAGTAGAGATTCACCAGGAATCTGGGAGGATACCCTATATCCAGATTCTGTTGAACAAATCTAACAGAAACGCCATGCCTCGCTCACCCAGGTGTCGAAGCATGGCATACGGGACATCGTCCAGACCAGGGGCGGTATCCGCGCAAGAAGCGAGAGCGGAACGTAACTCCCTCAATGTAAACCTGTCGTTGAAGGGTCTCCGCCTGTGGAGGTAAAGTCCAGTCGGCGGCTTTCCGCGACATCACGACGCGCATTGAATGCTGGCGTAGCAGCATCCCGGCTAGAGAATGCGGTCGCGACGCCACAATGCGGTCCTATTCTCCTGGAGAACGGGAGGGAGTCCTGCGAGAACTTGGCCCGAATCCTTTTGACTCGCTTCAACACCTCTGCTAGAGGTCTTCCCGTTAAGTGAAGACACGTATATCCGCAAGGAAGAACGGGGGGCGTGCTTCGACGAAATTCACAGACAGTGAAGTCGTTCTGGCGGCGATTATAGCGCATGTAGGCATAACGCTTCTGTTTGAGGGCCGCCTCACACTCGGCTAACCACCACGGAAGCGGTCGGCGAGCGAAAAGGCCAGACGTTTTAGGAATACTAGTTAGGCCTACGGTGATGAGGTTGCTGGAGAAGAACTCAACGGCGACTCATCTACCGACCTAAACTCCTCGACTGAGAGAGAAATCAGTCATTTCCTAAAATGCGGACCACCACGCCAAGCATCACCGGGGCGGTCTTTCAGGCGGCAGCGGCCTATAAAATGATATTTGAATGGGAAAGTGATCACTAATATAGAGGTCATCGACCACCCCCCAACATAAAATCAGGCTGTGCATCCGGAGAGCATAAAGATAGATCGGGAAAGGGAAATTAGTCGGTTCTCGGGTAGTGATGTGTATACTTATCCACATTTAGGAAACCTATCTCCAGTTCGTCGATCGGGTCGGCAAGGACCTGACCCCTGGGTTCCAGGTGCAGCTGCACAGCTAATGCCTGAAATGAGGTATCGAAAGCAAAGAGAAGAACGGATACATCATGCCGGGTGTAAATGGCACATCTCCTGCCCGGCTCCCACCCCGTGGTGGTGGGGTCGCAAAACCCTTATACCCCGGGAGGGTGGGTAGGGGGCACGCACCCAACATGGTCTCCTGCAAAAATATAGCTAAGGGGAAACGGGAGGAGACGAGCCTCTGCAGCTCCTCCCAGTTGGCCCGTGGTCGGCGGCAATGCGCTGTCGCCTTCGAGGACTTATCGGGGGAGGTTGGGCTGGCGATGCGATTCTTTTCCTCCCTTCACCTCAAAACCTTAGGAAGGCAGGGCGGCTTCAGAGGCGAGAGTCCATCTTTTGGAGGATCCACCGTCTTCGAGCGACCCAGCCTAACAGTGGGTGTGGGGGTAGGAGCATAAGCTTTTTTAGAGCTGTCCTCTTTTTGGGGGACAGCTTTAGGAACCCAGGAAGATGGACTGACCAGCAACTTCAGGGGTGCTGCCTCCTATGAATCTAACGAATCACTAGGTGGAAGTGCCTGGCCATTTCGACTTACGGGAAACGGTCACACTAGGGCAGGTTTTAGGCGAGGGTGGGTGCAAACCCTTTGTGCCACCAGCTGTACCAGGGGAGCGCGAAACGTTTGGGTAGAACCCGCAGAAGAGTTCTGAATGCGCGCGGAAACGACCATGCTCGTAGGCCTGGAGGGAACAGGAGCAGAGGGTGTGTTTCTTAACATTGAAGCATAAGACGTCCATGGCAGAGCCGGGCGCGCTAGTACTAAGCCCTTAGCCTCGCGAAATGAGAGACGATCCTGGGCCTGAATGGCCAGGATTTCCTTCTCAAGGAGATACGCACCACATTGCTTCGAAGAAGCGGAATGCGGCTCTCCGCAATCAACACACTCGGCCAAACACGATTTGGACTTATCGTGTGTGGCCTTGGAGCAACTTACACGCACTTCGGGTAACCCCAACTTTGCGCGTCTACAGGAGCGATTCATGTGGCCGAAGCTGTGGCAGTAGTAGCACCTACTCGGCAGTGGCACGAATACCTTCACGCGGTAGCGATACAAACCGACATGCACCGACTCAGGTAGCCTGTCACAGTCGAAGGTAATGAATGAATGAATGAATAGTGCATTAAAAATTTAAAAGCTGCGTAGCCCAGATGGGCTATCTCGCAGCCAAATTCACTTATGGGCAGTGAATTTAAAATTATTATTTTTAAAATATTGCCATATTATGCAATATTAAGTCGGTTAAAATCTTTTAACAAGAAATAGACTATTAAAAACTCAACAAAATGTAAAAACATAAACTATGAATAGATCAACAATATATAAAATTATTTTAAATTTTGTTTAAAAGATTGCTTTCTTTTAGGAAGGTTAGTATCCTAGTCACGTTAAAGAAGCAATGGGTCTCAGAAAAGATGCCCCGCAGAGCCTGCTGGGGGGCCATCTCTCTGGTAATGAAAGGAAAGGTCGTCCTTCTGAGATTCCTTAGCAATGGGCATTCTACAAATATATGGAGGACAGATATTTGTACCCCACACAGAATGCACATAGGTGGGGGCAGCCCACTCATTAAATGCTCATGGGTGAGCCGGCAATGGCCTATCCTCAGACGGACAAGCGCAACCTCCATTTTACGATGTCTAGTTGTACGTGGCCATGGGTGAACGGAGGGTTTTATGGAGTGGAGCTTGGTGGGAGGGAGCTCACTCCACCTCTTCTGCCATAGGCCGACCACGTATTCATTGGTCAGAGGATAGGCATCGCAGAGTGGGACTGGGGCCACTGGAGCTGTCCCCAGTGATGCTGCTTCTTTGGCTGCAGCATCTGCCCTCTCATTGCCTGGGATGCCCACGTGACTAGGCACCCAGCAGAAGGATATCTCGTGGATAGGCGATAGTCGTAGGAGCCACCGCTGGATCTTGGAAACCAACGGATGGCTCGAACCAACATCACCCAACATTTGAAGCGAACTAAGGGAGTCTGTAAAGATAGTATGAGAACCAGATGGCCTGCCAGCTATGATGGTCAGTGCCGCCATTATAGCAACGAGTTCCGCTGTGAATGCGGAAGCTGCGTTTGGCAGGCGGACCAATGCTGTCTCAGATGGAAAGACAGCAGCTGCTCCAACTCTGTCCGGTGACTTGGACCCATCGGTGAACACAAAAGTGCTATGCCGATGTTGAGAGGAGTGGTCGCCATACATGGTTCTCAATACTACAGGCAGGTGGTGATCCTTGGGCCTATCAGCTAGTTCCCTACATACCATTACAGGTGGTATGAGCCACGGGGGGGTCTTTGGCATGGTAAAGGGAATCACTGAGAACTCCCTTAGTTGCGCAGTGTGCTCGGCCATACGCAGAGCAAAGGGGCGAGCCAGAGATGAAGATCGATCGTATGAGGCCACTGTCCGTGTATTGAACATGCACTCATACACTGGCGTCTGCGGTAGTTGCTCAAGTCTAAGGAGGTAGTTTAAATTAGACTTGAGCCTGTGATAGGGAAGGGGGAGAACCCCGTTCTCTGCGTAAAGGCTCCACACTGGGGAGGACTTAAAGGCTCCAGAAGCCAGGCGCACACCCTGGTTACGCACAGTGTTTAGTTTTTCGAGAATGGATGGCGAGGCAGAGGAGTACACCTGTGATCCATAGTCTAGCTTTGATTGGACCAATGCTAGATACAGGAGCCACAGGGTACGTCGATCACTTCCCCAAGAAGTGTGAGACAACAGTTTCATTATGTCCATTCTCTTTAAACAAGACCTTTTCAAGGCGTCCACATGGTGCCGGAAGGAAAGCCTGGAATCAAATATGACCCCCAGATATTTGAAATGGGGCTCAAAATCTATAGGCACACCATATAGCGACAAATGGAGGGGGGGGCCATGTCACTAACTTATGCCCATAAAAGTGAACAGCCTTGGTCTTTACTGCGGAAAAGCGGAAACCCTTGGAGGAAGCATTTTCAGCTACAGTGCTTATAGCTCGCTGTAGCTTACGGACGATAAATGGGAGTCTGGGCGAAGAACAAATGAGCGCCAGATCATCCACATATAACGTCGATGAAATCTCTGGAGGGAGATTTCTAACAATGCTATTTATGGCCACAGAGAAGCAGGTGACACTGAGGACACTTCCCTGTGGCACACCCTCAACTTGGTCCACGGGCTCCGATAAGGTGCCTCCAACCCTTACGCGTAGTGTGCGTCGCATCAGAAATTGCTCGACAAACCTGGGGAGGTAACCCCGCAGGCCCCAATCATGGAGTTGTTTAAGGATACCACGCCTCCAGGTGGTATCGTATGCTTTCTCAATATCAAAGAAGACAGCGATGGCGTGCTGCTTCTTTGAAAAAGCATCTCTTACGAGTGACTCCATTCGGACAAGCAGGTCTGTCGTACTCTGCTTTTTCCTGAACCCTGATTGAGAAGGAGATATGAGATTTTGAGTCTCCAAATACCAGACGAGTCTCAAATTGACCATTCTCTCAAACACTTTACATGGACAACTGGTAAGAGCAATGGGGCGGTAATGGGTGGGCTCCGTCCCGTCCTTTCCTGGTTTGCGGAATGGAAGGACTATGGCCTCTCTCCACATGGAAGGGAAGCGGCCCTTGATCCAAATCCAGTTGTAAATGTCCAGTAAATGAGAGAGAAGGGATGGATGCATATTCCTAATCATATCATAGGAAATGCCATCCGATCCGGGGGCAGTTGATCTACAGTGCTTCAGTGCATTATGGAGCTCATGGATAGAGAAGAGTCGGTTGTAAGACTCGTTATCCATGTTAGGCTCCATAAAGTTGAGCGGTTGCTGCTCCTGTTGGAGCCTAAAGCACTGGAATTGCATCTCATAATTATCTGGGCTTGAGATGCTAGCAAATGATCTGGCCAAGACATTGGAAATTTGGGACAAGTCCCCCAACAATTCTCCAGCTTGGACAATGTTGGGAGCTGTAAAGCCATTGGATTTGCCCAATAGCTTTTTGACCCTTTTCCACACTTTGTCTATAGGCGTTTGCCAACTTATGGACGCGATGTAACCTTCCAACGAGGTCTTTCGAGCCTGTCGAAGGATGCGTCGCCGTGCTGCCCTTGCTCTGTTACGAGCAATTTTATTTACCATCGTAGGGGAGCGATGGTAACGTCGGCAAGCCATTTTACATTCAGTCACGGCTCTCGAGCATTCAGCCGACCACCAGGGAACTTGTGGTCCGCGAGCGGCTGAGCCGGAGAGCGGGATGGAGGAGTTAGCCGCTTTATTGACGTGGACTAGGAGGTCATCGATAGCCACGTCAATATCTTCATGAGGGAAGGACCCGTCATGGCTCGAGAGGTGCCTGAATTTAGGCCAGTTTGCTTTTTTTGCATTCCATTTTTTACTAGGTGGTGGAGGGGGGCCACCTGTACATGGCGCTATAATAATGGGGAAGTGATCGCTGCCTCGCAAGTCAGGATCCACTGCCCAGTCAAAATCAGCTCTACAGCTTGGTGAACAGAGGGACAAGTCCACGCATGTAGAGCTGCTCGTCTGGATGTGAAATGATGTATGACTGCCATCGTTTAGAAGGCAGACATCATTTTCGCCCAGAAATTTCTCAATCATGTTTCCCCTAGGGTTCTTATCATGGTCCCCCCAAAGGGGGTGTCGAGCATTAAAATCCCCAATCAATAGAAAGGGGGGAGGGAGCTGTTTAATTACCTCTACTAGTTTTCTAGCTAGAGAGGCTGTGTCTTTTTCCTCACTAGGAGGGAGGTAAAGCGAGCAGACCGTATAGTGGCGATGGGAGAACAGGCGGACAGCGACCGCCTGCAGGTCTGTCGCAAGGTCGATCTGGTTGTGGGGAACCCTGCTGTTGATGAGCACAGCAGAACCATGGATTGATTCTATAGGGTTCTTATAGTATCCCACAAAACCAGGAATATTGGGTACACTACGAGTACCCAAGCAAGTTTCCTGTAAAGCTATACAATCAGGATTGTAGTCTTTAAACAGGAGCTTGAGTTCTTCCCACTTGGGGAAGAGACCTTGGATGTTCCAATGAATTATTGGATACATCCTTACCTCTTTAAGACGATCATCCTACCCTTAGGGGTAGGAGGTTTTGGTTTTATACTACCCGTAGGGGTAGTTTTGGTCATACCAATTACCGGTTTTGGGTATGACTTTGGAGGCATCGGGAGCGTTAATTTAGCTCTCGGCTTTTCCTTTAAACGTGGCAATTTTGTTAGCTGGCTATACGAAATGACTGTCTTGACTGGAGAAGCAGATGTGGGAGCATCTCCATCAGTCATTTCGTGAGCCGATGACATCGACTTGGCTGGTGATGGTGGCAGTGATTGTTCGGCTGGCGAAGGATTCTTGGAATCTGATGGTTGGTTCGGCTCCTCCTTGGATAAAGGGGCAGCCTCTACTACAGCTGTTTCCTGTGATGGGGTACAGGTTGATTCCTTCTCACTTAGGGCTCGAAGGAGTTCCAAAGCAGTATCAGCAAGGGGTGGGTTGCTGACTACTCGCTTTGGGTCTGTAGTTCTCTGTTCTTTGGGGGCAGGATGGATGTCCAGAGCTGGAATAGACACCACCTGCGGCCCAATCCGATTCACATCCACGTCTTGTGGAGCGGTGGCAAAGTGTTTTGCCACTCTTGGTGAATCGGGAGAGGATGGAAGGTTCCTCTTCTTTGTGCCATCAGAAGCTAGGCTAGATTTTGGTGAAGAGTTTTCTCTACCGATTGATCGTGGTTTCGGTCGAGGGGGGCTCTTAACCTTTTCAGGTGTGCGTGGAGATGCGGGTTTAGGGTGTGGAGAACCCCTTACCTGTTGAGGCACATCTCTGCGCGGAGATCTGGGTTTTGGTTGTGGAGGACTTCTTGTTTGTTCAGGAGAGCCTGTAGATGGTCTCTGGCTTCTCCCCTTCTTTGGCGTGGCGGTGCGCAGAGCATCCGCGAAGCTCACGCCAGGCTGAACGTAAGTCTCTCTAACTCTTCGTCTAGCCTCTTTATAGCTCACCCTGTTTTTATTTCGAACAGCAATGACCTCTCTCTCGTAGAGGAAGAAGGTGCATTGCTGTGATGTGGCAGAGTGGTCTCCGCCACAATTGGGGCAGCACGGCTGTTTGGAACAGGGTGTTCCGTGAAATTCTGCTGAGCAGTTTACACATATCCTTTCGCTTTTACAAAACTTGCTTACATGGCCAAAGCGTTGGCAATGGAAGCACCGCCGGGGGTTTTCGACGTAAGGCTTGACTGGGATGTTAAGGTAGCCAGCCTTGATGTACTTGGGCGGTTCCAATCTGTTGAAAGTTAGGATTATGGTGGCGGTAGGGACCCTAGCGCCATTCACAAACCTAGAAATGCGATGTGCACTTGTTACTTTCTGATTGGCAAGTTTTGTCACCAACCTGTCGATATCATACTCAATGAGTTCACCCGATCGAATAACACCTTTGGAGGTATTAAATGTCGGGTGAGACGCGGATGATACACTCACTGAGGCTAACTTTTCAAGAGATTGAATTCTCTTTTGCTGCTCATTAGACTTGGCCTCGACAATCAATGCGCCATCATTGCGCGGCCACATTTGAGCAGGTTCGCCACACTTGTTCACGAAGTCGTCAAAGACATCAAAGATGTCAGCTTTGTTAAGAGGACAACGTTCGTTGCTGGATTTGAGTACTATAAAGCGGTCATAATCCAGTTCTTCGTCTACTTCTGATCCAAAAGGATCCAAGCGACGAAGATCTCTGCTTTTTTTCACGGTGACCAGAGGCCGGCGGTCTCTGGGATGAGTTTTTTGAAAGTTTACCCATAAAATTTTTATTTTTATAAGTGGTGCCTCTGGAGCCGAGGGCATGTACCAAATCGCCATCGTGAGTCCGGAGAGCGCCCATACAGTCCAGACAGGGTAGCCCGCCCCCCGACTCCCACTGTTGTTTCAAAAACAGCGGAGCCGCATAACGGAGTTTTACTGGACTGCGGTGCAAAGACCTCCCGAAAGCAAAACAACGACCCAGGCAACCAAACCTACCTCCGTGGCACGGTCCTGCGGACGATGCCCCCCAGTGGGTACATCCGTCGACTCGTACAGAGTACACATACTGACTAGGACCAAGTGGGCCGAAAGTGCGCTGGGGTTCAGACACACAGTCGCCCCACAAGGTTATTTGGGGATGCCGGAGTGATGCCAGTGTTTGGTCATCAAACCGCCTCATGGGGTTCCCCTCCCCACCTTTTATGTTGGTGTGAGGTCACCTAGCCCTTGTGATGCCATTCACTAACTGCAGGGCCACAGCAAAGACAACCATATGGGCCAGAAGTGTGCTGGTGTCCATACACACAACTGCCCCAAAAGGTTGGTGGGTACCATTAGATACCCAAACCAGGATATCCCGCCTGGTGTTCGGACGTTGGGCACACGCTCAGTTAAAAAACAGGGGCACCACGTGAAGGTGGTGTGCCAACATTTAGGGAACATAGGCTATGAGTTGCGCGATATTCCCCATCGCCCCCCGAAGGTAATGAAAAGTGTAGGTGTGGGTCTGGGGGGCCACTTCGTATTTTCTCATCACACGCTCGACTTTAATCAATCCTTGGTCGGCCAGCTCTAATGTGATGTCATTTATAGAGTAGTCCACGGGTTCCTTGCAATAAACTACTCCTTTCACGAAGTTCATGGTAGAGTTCGTCGTCACATTCACCGGGGTGCCATCAAGTGTCCAAAGAGCATTAATCTTGGCAGCCTCGGAGGGATCCGACACACGCACCTGAAGGCTCCCGTCTGAGAAACGGGTCACCTTCGGCTCTTTACTAATCAGGCTAGCTAGTGCTCTTCTCTGATGGAACATGTTGCCATCAGTGGAGCGGATAACTAGAAAGTGTTTGAAGTCATGTAACCTCGGAATGAGAGGCCCCGACGTAATCGAGGCTCCACTCTGCGCGTTTTTCGTCTTTATCAGGGACTCCTCACCCGGGAAAGCAACAGGGCCAGACGTGCCGATCTTGGCTTGGTCGTATTACAAAACGGCAGCGGCTTCCACGGAGGGAGAAGAGCCCTGAGCCCTGGGGAATGAAACCGCTTCTCTCCTCCGCCGGTAGGAGCCTCTAGGCCAGATGGAGCGGCCTCGGCAAGATCCTTCTCTGAGATGGAGGTCTTGGCTGTCACAGGGGCACCAGCCGGGGAGGAAATCCCTGAGGCCTCGGGGATACGAGCCCTCTGAGGAGAAGCCTTCACAGGGGCGGACTAGGGTTCTGTGCTTGGCGCTGAGCTTGTGTTTGACCCCATATAAGATTCTACTGTCTAGGGCTGGGTCACCTCAGGGACCATGTCTATCTCAGGGGGAGCCTCCTTGTAGCCTACTTTCTTGGCAGTCCCCTGGGAAAGTAAAGTGGGACTGCCGCTAGTAAGAGGGAGTCGCACAAGGGTGACTGCAAGGAAGGGGGGTGAGGGTGAGTCCGCTACACTCATAGATATTGGAGAGGAGTAACCCTTCTCTCCGTTAAAAGAAGTTTGGAAGGTCCCCTGAGAAAGTACAGGGGCCAACATCCTGTTCTACTGTGGAGCTACCCGAGGGCGGCTCTGCCGGTGGTGAAGGGTAAGTGGAGAAAGTTTTTTTTTTTTTAGATTTCCATCATTGGGCATAGTGACCCTATTAGTGACACAGGATGCATACACTTATCACCCCAAGTAGCCCGCTCTGCAAGGGGTGAATACTGGGGCAGCAGAACTAGCTGCCGCCATTTGAGGCCACTCTCCTCCCTAGTGGCTATGGCAGCTCCACCTTAGGCTCGGCGTTAAAGTGATAGAGATTGAAATGACAAAGAAAGGGGATGTGAGGAAGGTATGGGTGGGGATGAAGTAGGTTGTTACAAACCCACCACCCCAAAGCAGAGCTCAGGGATGAGGAGGCGTTGTCCCCTCCCCCCTCAACCCCAATCCAATCGAAAGGTCGTCCACGTAGAGGGTAGCGAGAACATCTTCCAGCAACACCAAAGGTGATACCGTTGATGCTCATCGCAGTCTGACACCTTCTTTTTGCTGGATTGGGCTACCCCCTACCCATATGCAGAATCGACGATCTCTGAAAAAATTCCCTCAGAAATAAAGATTGGGAGGTGTTCCCTCGCCATCGCTAAGTGGCAGGTCTCAAGATGCTGTAACCCATGCAGTATCATAGGCCTTTTCCAGATCGAAAAACACCAGGGAGTAGTGCTCTCAATGAAGGAAGCCCAAGGGCATTTTCCAGTCAGAGCAGATTATCCGACATGGAGTGGAACTTGCGGAAGCCGCACTGTGCGAAAGACAAGTGGCCTCCTCTGTCTAGGAAATGCCTAGTCAGGCACTTACCAATTTCTCCATCAACTTGCACACACACGAGGTTAGATATATTGGGAGGAAACTGGTCAGGGTAGAATGATCTCTCCCTGGTTTGCGAAAAGTGAGCAGAGTAGCCATTTGACAGGATTCTGGGAGGATACCCTCTGTCCAGAACCTGCAGAACAAATCTAACACCTAGGTGTCGAAGCATGTTATACTGGAGATCTTGCTGGCATGAAGCTCGAGCGGAATGCAACTCACTCAATCTAAACCTTATGTTGAAGGCTTCTCCGCCTCTCAAGGTAAATGGAGGTCCCCCCCCCCTGTGCTTGCTCAGGGGACCCTCCATATATCTCTAACCGGAGAGGAGGCTTACTCCTCTCCTTCGCTTACGGGTGTAGGGGACTCCCCCTCACCCCCTTCTCTGGAGGTGCTTTCGGGCGCCTCCCTTTTACCAGCGGCAGTCCCCTCTGTTCTTTCCAAGGGGACTGCCAAGAAAGCCAGCAGGCAGCCCTTAGCCAGCCGCTCCACATCGAAGCGGCTCGGTAGGGCAAACCCCCTTAGGAGGGAGAGGGAAGCCAGGCCCCTTCGGTCGCTTCCCTCAAAAGACCTGCTGGCAAGAATACTGAACCTTGCCGGGGTCAAGGCCCATGCCTACCCAAAGAAGACTAGTGACGATACTGCCAACGGGACCTGCGATGTCTTGGGGGGGGATGGCCAACTGGAGGCCCCCCCTAAGATAGAAATGGTCCTTGAAGAAACCCAGCCTCAGACGGTAGGGCCTTCCATAGGGGGGAATCTGGGCTCGGCGCCAAGCACCGAACCCGAATCCGCTCCGATGCAAGGTCCTCCTCAAACGGCTGTGGTTTCCGAAGCATTACAAGGAGGGAAGGGATCTCCGCCGACCGGTGCCCCCACGACTACCAGGACCTTCTCCATTTCAGAGAATGACCTGGCTGAGGCCGGTCCATCTGGCCTAGGGGCTTCTTCCGGCGGAGGTGAGAAGCGGGTTCATTCCCCGCCCTCCTCTCCGAAAAAGAAAAAGACTAAAAGGACAAAAAAGACTCGGGGCTCCTCTCCATCCGCGGGGGCTGCGGGGACGGATGGGTCTACTGCCACTCTGGCAAGCGACCAAGCCAAGATCGGCACATCCGCCCCCTCTGCCCCCCCGGTTGCGGAGCCCCTGACAAAGAAGACTAATACCAAGAGTGCACAGGGCGGAGCCTCGATGACATCGGGGCCCCTCATTCAGAGGTTACCTGGCGTTTTCGAGCCCGCTGGCTTCAAGCGCTTTCTCGTTATTCGCTCCACTGATGGCACCATGTTGTCCAAGGGCAACATGATCCATCAGAGGAGAGGATTAGCTAGTGCAATTGGTAGAGAGCCGAAGGTGATCCGTTTCTCGGATGGCCGCCTTCTGGCGAATGCGGCGAATCCCACCGAGGCGGCCAAGATAAGTGCTCTTCGGACACTTCATGGCACCCCAGTGAGTGTGATGCCGCACTCTACCATGAACTTTGTAAAAGGAGTAGTTTATGCGAGGGAACTCGTTGACTACTCCATTGAGGACATCACCCTAGAGCTGGCCGACCATGGGGCGGTCAAAGTCGAACGTGTGATGAGAAAACAGGGAGGGGCCTCGAGACCCACCCCTACACTCTTCGTCACGTTCGACTGTGACAAGCTCCCTGAGTCGGTGCGTGCCGGTTGGTACCGCTACCGCGTGAAGGCATTCGTGCCACTTCCGCGGCGGTGCTATTACTGTCACCGCTTCGGCCATACGAATCGCTCATGTAGACATGCAAAGTCGGGATCACCCGAAGTATGTGTAAATTGCTCCAAGGTCGCACACGATAAGTCCAAATCGTGTGTGGCCAAGTGTGTAAATGGCGGAGAGCCGCACCCTGCTTCTTCGAAGCAATGTGGTGCATATCTCCTGGAGAAAGAAATCCTGGCCGTTCAGGCCCAGGATAGACTCTCATTCCGCGAGGCTAAGGACTTGGTCCTGGCGCGCCCAGCTCTGCCTGGGACGTCATACGCCTCAGTAGTTAGAAAGGCACCCTCTGCTCCTGGCCCATCCAGGCCAACGAGCACGGTTGTTTCCGCGCCCATTCGGAGCCCTTCTGGGGGCTCTACCCAACCCGGGGGCTCCCCTGGTAAAGCTGGCGGCAAAAAGGGTTCATACCCAGCCCCGACTAAAACCAGGGCTCCCCCCTCTTCCCCCAGCGTGACCGTTTCCCGCAAGGCGAAACGGCCACGCGCCTCCACCGAGTCGTTAGACTCACAGGAGGCAACACCCCTGAAGATGGTCGCTAGGCCATCTTCGGGGGTTCCTAAAGCTGTCCCCCGAAAGGAGCTTCGGCTCCTTCGCCCACGACCCGAGGTGGAGCGAGTGGCTCGGAGACGGTGGTTCCTCGAAAAGAGGGCCCCCCGCCTCCGAAGCCGCAGCGCCCGCCTAAGGTTTCGAAGCGGAGGGAGGAAAAGACTCGCATGGCGAGCCCAATCTCCCCCAATAAGTCCTCGAAGGCGACAGCGCCTCCAGCGCTTTGTCCGGCCAACAGCGCCCGGGGTTCTGCCCCCGGGAAGCGTACGGCCATTCCCGTGAGGGTCTTCAGTTCGAGGGGGGCCCCCGCGTCTCCTCCGAGCTAGGCCTGGAGGGCATATTCCTTCAATGGAATTGCCGTGGACTCCGGGCCAACTGGGAGGAGCTGCGGAGGCTCGTCTCGTCCCGCTCCCCGTTAGCTATCTTTTTGCAGGAGACCATGCTAGGCGCGTGCCCGCTGCCTGCCCTCCCAGGGTATAAGGGTCTTGCAACCCCACCACCGCGGGATGGCCGGGCGGGCTAGGGGATGCGCGGTTTACACCCGGCATGATGTCTCCGTTCTTCCTTTCTCTTTAGATACCTCCTTTCAGGCAGTGGCTGTGCAGCTGCACCTGGATAGGAGGTATACTCTGATTTCTGCGTACATTCCACCGTCAGCTGACTTCGACGCGGGGGACTTCCGCCGCGTCGTGGCATGGATGCTGAGGCCCTATCTCTTGCTTGGAGATCTGAATGGCAGGCATCCTCTCTGGGGAGATTACTCCATAAATCCCAGGGGACAAGTCCTTGCCAATCTGATCGAAGAGCTTGAGATGGGTGTCCTAAACGTGGATGAGTTTACGCATCACTGTCCGAGAACCGCTTCATTTTCTTGCCTTGACCTATCTTTGTGCTCTTCGGATGCACAGCCTGATTTTGATTGGGGGGTGGTCGATGACCTCCATGGTAGTGATCACTTTCCCATTCAAATATCATTTTCAGGGCAACTGCCGCCTGAGAGACCACCTCGGTGGTGCTTGGCGCGGGCGCGGTGGCCTGCATTTCAGGAAATTACTGAATTCTCTATCTCAGTCGAGGAGTTTAGGTTGGTAGATGAGGCCGTTGAGTTCTTCTCCGGCAACCTCATCGCCGTGGGCCTGACTACTATTCCTGTTACGTCTGGCCGTTTTGCACGCCGACCACTCCCATGGTAGTCGGCCGAGTGTGAGACGGCCTTCAAACAGAAGCGTTATGCCTACATGCGCTATAAGCGCCGCCCGAACGATTTCACTGTCGCTGAATTTCGTCGGGCTAGGGCTAGGTTCCGGTATATTTCGAAGCACGCCCGCCGCTCTTCTTGGCGGGCATACGTGTCTTCACTTAACGGGAAGACCCCTTTAGCTGAGGTGTGGAAGCGAGTCAAAAGGATTCGGGGCAAGTTCTCGCAGGACCCCACTCCCATTCTCCAGGAGAATGGGACCGCAATCTCGGATCCCGCGTCCCGCGGAATCCTTCGCGACCGCTTTTTCTGCATTCTCTAGCCGTGATGCTGCTCCGCCAGCATTCAATGCACGTCGTGATGTCGCGGAAGGCCGCCGGCTGGACTTTACCTCCAGAGGCGGAGAACCCTTCAACGACAAGTTTACTGTAAGCGAGTTGCGTTCCGCTCTCGCTTCGTGCGCGGACACCGCCCACGGTCCGGACGATGTCCCGTACGCCATGCTTCGACATCTAGGTGAGCGAGGCATGGCCTTTCTGTTAGATTTGTTCAACAGGATCTGGGTGGAAGGTCTTCTCCCAGACTCCTGGCGAATCGCTACTGTGCTTGCCTTTCGCAAACCGGGGAGAGATCACTACTCCGACCGGTTTCCGCCCAATCTCTCTAACCTCTTGCGTGTGCAAGTTGATGGAGAAATTGGTAAATGTTAGATTAGCCTTTTTCCTGGACAGCGGAGGCCATCTGTCTTCCGCAAGTTCCACTCCACGTCGGATGCTCTGCTCCGACTGGAAAATGCCGTCTGCGAGGCTTTCCTTCGTAGACAGCACTACGCCACGGTGTTTTTCGATCTGGAGAAGGCCTATGATACCGCATGGCGATACGGTATCATGGAGACTCTCCACACGGGTGGGGGGAGCCCTCTCCGGCCCAAAGGAGCAGGAAGAGGGTGTCCCGCAGGAAAGTGTCCTCAGTGTTACACTCTTTGCCCTGAGCATCAACGGCATCACCTCGGTGCTGCCGGAAGATGTTCTCGCTACGCTCTACGTGGACGACCTTTCGATCTCTTTTGGAGCGGCCCAGATGCCAACTCTGGAGCGTCGACTCCAACAGGCATTGAACCGCGTCTCTCGCTATGCCGAAGAGCACAGGTTTCGGTTTTCTTTGGCCAAGACTAAGGTGGTGCACTTCTGCCGCCATCCACGGCTTCACCCCGACCCAGATTTGTTTCTTAAAGGGGTGCGCCTGGATGTGGTTGAGTCGCACCGTTTCCTTGGTCTTGTATTCGACCGACGCCTCACCTGGGAGGCTCATATTCGCAGCCTTAGGGTCTCTTGTACCCGCGCCATGGACATTCTCCGTTCCGTGACGTTCAGCGCTTGGGGCGCTGATAGGGCTACTGCCTTACTTTTTTATCGATCCTTTGTTCGTTCGAAGCTCGACTACGGATGCGAGTTTTATGCATCCGCAGCCGAGCGTTTATTGCGGAAGGTGGATTCGATCCACCACACCGGCCTTCGCCTTGCGACCGGTGCCTTCCGCACTTCCCCCATTGAGAGCCTGTTGGTCGATGCTGGGGAGATGCCACTCGCTCTGCGCCGCGTGCAGTGTATCACTCGACTGTACGCGCGAGCCCGGCGCCTCCCTCAGTCGCCAACAGCTCTCACTGCATCCGCAGCTGATCTCGATGGTGCCTATGCCGTCGAGAGACGCCAGTCATACCCTAAGCCTTTTGGGTTTAGGGCTAGGAAACTCCTTCGAGAGGTAGATATCGCTCTCGGGCCGGTGGCGCCCCTGGTTTTGCCCAGGACGCCACCCTGGAGGGTACCACATTTGGCTATTTGTCGCCACGCCTCTGCTCCCAAAGCTTGTACTGCGCCGGGAGTATTGCGTTCGACCTTTTTGGAGCACACATCGTGTCACGCTGGAACCGTGCCAGTGTATACGGATGGCTCCAAGTCCCAAGAGGGGGTCGGCTTCCACGCCGTATCCCCTCTGTTTGAAGTCAGCGGGGCTCTACCAGGCGCTGCGTCTGTCTTCACGGCCGAGCTGGTGGCAATACACCACTCGGTACGGGAGATTACGCGACGTGCCCGGTTCGGAGACCGGATTGTGATCTATAGCGACTCACAAAGCGCCCTGAGTGCTCTCGGGGCATTGGAATCTCCGCATCCCCTGGTTCGCGATATCCGTGACGCCACGGTTTTGGCGAGCCGGGCAGATGTCGAGATTATCTTCTGCTGGGTTCCTGGACATGTAGGAATTGCGGGGAATGAGCGCGCCGATGAGGGTGCCAAAGAGTCCGCGAGGACTTTGCGACCGGACCAGCGTTTCGCTCTTCCTCACACCAACTACATGGCAGGAATACGGGCAGCTCTTCGGACTGCTTGGCAAAGAAGATGGGAGACGGTCGAAGGGAACTTAAAGTTGCGTGCCATTGCGCCGCGACTGTTCCCATGGATCTATCCCCCAATGCCGCGGCGGCTTCAGGTTGCTTTCTGTCGTCTTCGAATCGGACACACTCGTGTGACGCATCGCTACTTGATGGAGCGCTCGCCTGCGCCCTATTGCAACGACTGCGTCGTCCCCCAGACTGTTCGGCATATTCTTGTCAAATGTCCTAGTCTGGGTGATCTTCGCGCACGATACCTGTCTCGGTACCGGGATGGGCGGGGTCGCTACCGCCTGTCCCTTGTACTCGGGACGAGTGCGTGCACCATGACTGGTGGACTTATTGACTTTTGGGGGGAGGCCGGCCTTCTCCCTTTCATTTAACCCGGTTTTATTGTTGTTGTTGTTTTTGTTATCGTTTTTTGTTTATCGTTATTTCCTGTTGAATTATTTTGAAGTAGCCTAGAACTAGGCTGTTTGTTTACGGCAACTTATGCCTAAGTCGGCAGTCGACAGATAGCCCCTTAATAATAAAAAAAAAAAAAAAAAAAAAAATCTCAAGGTAAAGTTCAGTTGGCGGCCTTCAGCAGCATCACGGCATGCATTAAATGCTGGTGGAGCAGCATCCCAGCTAGAGAATACAGTAATGAAGACCTCCGCAACGGATGGAGGGTCCCATATTGTGGCCCCATCTCCTGGAGAACAGGATGGGGGTCATGCGAGAACTAGAATTGAAACCTTTTGACTCGCTTCCACACCTCTGCCTGAGTGGTCTTCCTGTTAAGTGAAGCCACGTATGCCGGCAAAGAAGAGCGGGGTGCGTGCTTAGAAACGGCAGTGGTCCAGAAAATGATATTTGAATGGTTAAGTGATCACTACCATGGAGATCATCGACTACCTCCCATTCAAAATCAGCCTGTGCAGGAAAATGAAGCGGTTCTCAGGCACTGATGCGGATATTCATCTACATTAAGGACACTTTTCCCCAGATCGTCGATCAGGTCAGCAAGGACCTTGACCACTTGGATTGAATGAGTAGCCACCCAATCCAGGTTAGAGTGGGGGCATAGAAGCCAAAGTTCCTTTGGGACTATCCTCCTTTTGAGAGCAGTTCTAGGAACCTTGGAAGATAGCCTCATTACGACCTTCATTAGTGTTGCCTCTTGAGTCTAAAGCCTGTGGAGGCGCGTGGCAGTTTTGATTTAAGGGAAACGGTCAGGCTGCAGGTGAACCATTTATACTACCAGCACTAACAGGGGAGTGCCCGGGGTGAGTTGGACGCGAAAATGGTTCCGGAAACGACTGTGCTGGTAGGACTGGAGAGGTCAGGAGCAGAGGGTGCGTGGAGGGCCAGGACCCTTAGTCTGGCAAACTTGGAGCCTGAATGGCCAGAATATCCTTCTCGAGGAGATGTGCACTACATGGCTTTGAACAAGCAGGTTGTGGCTCACTGCAATTGAAAAACTTGGCCATACAAGATAGGGATTTATCGTGTACAGCCTTGTAGCAACTTACACAGACCGGGTAAACCCGACTTTGCACATTGACTGAAGCGGTGACAGTAGTAGCACCTCCAAGGCAGTGGCATGAATGCCTTCACACGGTAGCGATACCAACCAGCACGCACCGACTAAAGGAGCCTGTCACGGTCAAACATGATAGATTGATTGGTCTTGAGTGACACAACTACTAGGTTATTGCCAACAGGTTTTTTTACATAATTTGCTCATCTATTATGGGCGGTGAATTATTGATGAATGGATGACAGATGATCGAAGATCTAAAATAGTTGAGGATTTACAATTATGATTCAATAATTGTTAAAAAAATAAAAAATAAATATATTGTAAATGTGAAACAATGAGTATTTACAGATGTAGTGTAAAGCTATGAATGAATAAGGGTGAATGGATAGGTAATGATTTATGTATGGATGAATGTGCGAGAGATGATGAGGGTGAGTGGGGGAATGAGACTGAATAGATGAACTATGCCTGATGAAGTTGTTTTAAGATATTTACAGAATAAGGCTTAAGTATTTTTGAAATATATATGTTTGAGGAGGAGGAGGGCAGCCTCCTTCAAAATTATGATCAAATCCTGATCCACTCCATTAGCCTAGGCCAAGCATGGAGAGTAGGGAGTAGGCACCATTTGCCCCCCGGTACCTCACAAGATGGGCATTGTGGATATCTCCCAGGCTGGGACACTCCCCCATTAAGTGGAACACCGTGAAGGGCACCAAAAAATCATCACAATAAGGGGGTGGACCCCTCTCCATAAGGTGCCTATGAGTAATTTTGGTGTGAAACACCTGGAGACGTGTAACCACCACTGGCAGACCACTGTATTGCCATCTCTCCAGGTTTTCGCAAAATGATCTTAGTTTGTTTCCATCTAACGAGGTCCACTGTTCTTTCCATGCCTGAAGTATGGTATGGTGTATGGCAGGGCGGAGTTCACATGCACGGGATCCACTTGTCATAAAGATACAGATCGGGGTCTGGATGTATGCCCCGGGTTCTGCAGAAATGTACTGCGATGGTCTTTTCTTGTGAGAAGCGGAAACCCCTAAGGGTAACCCACCTACAGACTTTCTCTATGGCAAGCTGGACCCGTTTTTCAGCCGCTGACATCCGTGAGGCTGCAAATGATATTGACAGGTCATCCACATATAAAGTGCTGATCACTTCCTTTGGAAGCACATCCACTATGTCATTGATTGCAACAGCAAATAGAGTTACGCTCAAGACACTGCCTTGTGGAACTCCACCTTTGAGTTGATAGGGGGAAGAGAGGATTCATCTAGTCCGAACCCTGACAACCGTATTAGCCATGAAGGCCTTTAAGAAATATGGCAATCTCCCCTTAGACCAACTCTGTGGAGTGTTTGGAGAATGCCCTGCTTCCAGGCAGTGTCATAAGCTTTCTCTAGATCGAAGAAAACTGTAACATGATGCTGCTGCCACCTAAATGCCCTGCAGATTGATGACTCCAGTGTCAGGAGAGCAGCTTGCACATGTACGGCATGAGATTGGACAGAAGTTGGTAGGCTGCGAGTGATCTTTTCCAGGCTTCAGGATTGGAATCACCATTGCCATGCTCCAGCTACTTGGGATGTCTGTCCAGATTTGGTTGTAGAGACCTAGAAGAAGGGACTTTCCTTTTTGTGGAAGATATTGAAGCATTGCAAAATGGATTTCTTGTGCCCCGGGTAGCACATTGTGTGGCTCTCCACCTCTGGATGTGAAGTCAATGTCCTTCCATTCCCCTCGTAGACATCATATAGCCGAAGGGGAAATGGTGTTGCACTGGGCCACTGAAGTGAAAAGGGCACCAAAGGCCTCTACATGGGCAGGTGCAGCCATGGTGTTCCCATTCAGCGAGAGAATGGGACATGATGGAGGAACGTACCTCCCCTTTATTTTACAGATTTATTGCCATATCTTTGACACTTGGCATAGACAGCAAGATGGAGCTCACATATGATTTCCAGGAGAAGCATTGGGATGACTTCATCGTCCATGCGTTAGTGAGCTCTAGCTCTGTGGAAGGCAATCTTACATGCTTGCAAGTTAGCCTGAGATCTGTAGCTACTCTCAGCCAGCCGAGAGGCCCTTATGGCAGCCTGTACAGTCCTGGTACCACCAGGGAACCGGACTCCATTGGAAATTCCCAGATGGAAATTCCACTTTGCCACTGATGTGGCAAAGTAGAGGCAGGATGTGATGTATTCCACGGCCACATTGACAGTATCAAAGTCTTCTGCGCAGCTGTCAAAGTTGCAGGATTCCACAAACTTCAGCCAATCTTCATGGGGAAAGAGACCACTTTGAGAGACAAGTAGTAGGAGGGGATAGCAGAGACTTTAAAATTATAAGATAGTGGTCACTTCCCTGTAGATCTTTATCCACCATCCATGTGAAATCTGCTGCTATACTTGAGCTGCAGAATGAAAGGTCAATGGCAGTAGATGTGCCCATTTAAGTATGAAAATGGTGGACTCACCAGTGTTGAGGAAAACAAAGTCATGCCAATCAATAAAGGTGAAGAGGGAGTCACCCCTGCTATTGCAGATTGAATCCCTCCACAACAAATGGTGACAATTGAAGTGTCCCAGCAGTAACAATGGGGAAGGGAGCTGCCCCACAAGGTTTGCAAGGTGCTGGGGTAGATAAATGGAGCACTGTGTAGTCTGCACCTACCTGGACGCATCCTGCCACAGAGTGAAGGGGAAGGATTGTAATTTTATTTTTGGAAGGGGACATCATGACAGTGGTATATACAACTGCTGCCACAATGTCCCTGCCTGTGGGGCAGGGGCAATTTCCCTGCCTCATCATGGTCCCTTGAAGGCAGATGACTGCTGGGGAGGAGTCTGCCACCAGGGACACAGGGTGGCAAGTTTCTCCCAGTTTGCTCTCAGACCACAAATATTACACTGCAGGATCATTGGCCAGATGTAGGATGTCCTGCTCCAATTTATAAGTTTTACATTGCTGAGAGTTCATAGGATGATCTTCCCTTCAGTGGAAGCAGTAGGCCTCTTTACTACATTCCGCTGTGGCAGAGCAGTTGCTGCATTGTGGGACATCTTTACAGTGCTTCCTCCCATGCCCATAGTTGAAGCGCCAGTAGCATAGGAGGGGCCTTTCTGTGATGGGTCCCACCTTCATTGATTCAAGGCCAATCTTGATCCTGACAGGTATGAAGTACCCAAAGAAAATCCGGATTATCAGGTTTTTAGACCGCTTCATTATTGTGATGGCTCACATTGTCAGGGCACATCTCAACTATCTCCTCTTCGGAGAAGTTGAAGAGGCCATAGCTGTATATGCACCCCTTGAAGTTCTTCTGAGGCTTAATGGTTTCAAACATGCCATCAGATGGGCATGGCAGGTTGGAGAGCATTTTTGCCTGGGTGACATGTGTGGCATGTATGAGGACTCCCTTCCCATACTTTTTTTAGATGGCCTTCAGGGATGAGTCCTATCTTTCTCTGCCTTAAGAGGTAGCTTGGATGAAATTGCCCTTGCCCTCTTTGTAATAGACAACAAACCAGTACTGAGTGCGTACTTCTCATGGCCTTGTTGCCTTATCTGCCAGATGCTCTTCAAATATGTTTGGATAATAGTCCTGCTGTCTCTTCCAGATTAATTGATCGTACAAGTCTGACAGAGAAGTTCTTGTCACATATGGTAAGAAGGTTGCATGTTCAAGGGCTGCCTTAGAGACCTTTTTCAGGAAGATCACATAACATCTGTTAGTGGTATTATTCACATAGATGATTCTGATTCTCTTTACAGTACCAAACTTCTTCATGATAGTGTGTATTGCATTGTATGTGAGGCTTTGTATGATATCAGTCATCATAAGTATGTCTCCATTTTGTGATTATGTAGAGGACCCAACAGGTGTCCTTGTTACCAACTTTCCTATTCTGGATTTCTGAAGCAATAGGAGGTGCGCTACCATCTGCTTCTCTTCAGCAACACAACAGCCAGTAAATGACATCTCGGGGGGACCTGGTAGAACACTTCTAAAGGACAGGAAGTTTTCCATTGGGACACGCAATCCCTCCCATTGGGAAGGAGGGGGGGGGGGGCAAACATGACAAAAAGTATAGGGCTGGCACTCAATGTTTTCTCATCACACACATTCAAACTTGTTCGTTCCATGCTCAGCAAACCCAGAGGTGATGTCTTCTATGGGGTAGTGCATGAGTTCTCTCATGTAAACCAATAATCATGGCCACCTAGGATGGATCTGACTCATTTGCCAAAAGGCTCACGTCCGAGAAATGGGTCACCTTCGGCTTTCTACCAATCCAGCTAGCTAGTAACCCCCTCTGATTGATCATGTTTCCCTTTGCCAACATGCTACCATGAGTGGAGCGAATAACCAGAAAGAGTTTTAAGCCAGTGGGCTTGAAAGGCCAGATAGTCTCTCAATGATGGCCCCCGATGTAATCGAGGGTTTGCTCAGAGACGACCTCTACCAAAGGGACGGGGTACATCTCTCCTTTAAAGGGAAGGCCTTTCTCGCCAACCTAATTCAAGATGTCGTGGAACGCACCCAAAGGAGCGTTCGAAACAGAGCGAAAGCGGACGTGCGCCAGCATGCCCGTGTCACTCCTGGAACGACCTTCTCGGAGGTCGTCAAAAAGGGTATGACCACGAAAACAGAGAAGCCGGGAAACGGACGAGCGTAGGGAGTCCTACACTAGGGGACTCCCTGAAAGTTCTTCTGTTCAATGCGAGGTCAATCAGGAATAAGTTTCTTGAGCTCCGTGGCCTCGTATTAACAGAGGAACCTGAGATGGTGGCCATAACCGAGTCGTGGATAAAAACCTCAAGCCGAGATTTTGAAGGTGAATTCACGATTCCCGGTTACCAGCTCTTCCTGAAAGATAGGCCAGACAGAGAGGGTGGCGGTGTGATGTTGTATGTCAAGGATACTCTCAACTCGACGGATTGCAACATCGTATCCGACCATGAACTACTAGGTGTTGACCTAGAGATAGGTCCTGCAAAATACAGGACCCTGGTGCTTTATAGACCTCCTGCCCAACTCGTTGAAAAGGACAGAGATCTGTATCAGCTACTAGGAGAACTTGTCAAAGACAGAGTGTGTATCGTCATGGGTGATTTCAACACACAAGTTGACTGGGAAACCCGAGAACCCTGTGGCGAGAACGCACTACTCCTGGAGTTCGCGAACAATGAGTTCCTCACTCAATGGGTGAGAGAGCCAACGAGAGGAAACAATATCCTCGACTTGGTTTTCACCTCTGAGGATGACATCGTTGAGGACCTCTCTGTTGGCGAAGAGCTCGGTGGCAGTGACCACCGACTAATTAGATTTGTAGTCAAAGTTCCGAAGGCAGGGCCTGCAACTAGTAAATCGAAGAAACTCGATTTGAAAAAAACAGACTTTGCAGGTCTTCGTGCTGGACTGACTGACGCGAGGCTAGAAGTGTGCGATGTTGTTGAAGACTCGTGGAACAGGTTCAAAACCACATTCATGAGTCTTCAATCGCGTTTCATCCCTCTGAAATGTCCCCGTCGGTCTTCTGTTCAACCAAAGTGGTTTAATCGAGAAATCGGCCAACTGCTTAGAAAGAAGAGAACTGTGTACCGGCAATCGAAGATCTTGGGTGACTTTGACGAATACCAGAGGCTAGCCAGGAGGGTGAAGTCCAGCATAAGGGCGGCTAAGCGGTCTGAGGAACTCCGAGTGACGAGACTCTGTAAAGAGAATCCCAAGGAGTTTTTTGGATATGTGAACAGCCGTAAACCAATCCGTCGAACGATTGGCCCTTTGAGGAATGAGGAGGGGACATTAAAGCATTCAGATGCAGAAAATGCTAACCTCCTCAACGACTACTTCTCTTCAGTGTTTACTGAAGAGTGTGGTCCCATTCCCCAGCCAACGGATTCCTACTCGGGGGGAAAAGCTGGAGGCAATGGACTTCACCGAAGGAGAAATAAAGAAAAAGATCGCTGACCTAAAGACGAATAAGTCCCCTGGACCGGACGGGTTTCTACCTAAAGTGTTGAAGGAAGTGTGCGATGAAGTATCACGATATCTGTGCGCTATCTTTAACATGTCAATCCGGACCAAATGCGTTCCTAGAGACGCGTGAGGCGGAGGTGACTCCTATCTTCAAGAAAGGAGACCGTAACCAACCGTCGAACTACCGACCTATCAGTCTGACTTCGATAGTCGGTAAACTCATGGAAAGCATCATGGTGGACAAAGTGACGTCGTATTTAGAGTCAAACCTGCTACTGAGGAGTTCCCAGCACGGCTTCCGAAGGCAACGGTCATGCCTGACGAACCTTGTGGAATTCTTCCACTTCGTTTTCAGTGAGCACGATCGGGACAAGGCGGTGGATGTGGTCTACCTAGACTTTCAGAAAGCCTTTGATAAGGTACCACACCGCCGCCTTCTCCGGAAAGTGCGAGCGCTTGGCATAGACGGAAAGGTAGCCGGCTGGATCGAGAACTAGCTAAGTGGCAGACGGCAACGGGTGGTGGTGAATGGACAGTCTTCTGAGTGGGTGCCCATTACTAGCGGGGTGCCTCAAGGTTCTGTCCTGGGACCACTACTATTCATCATCTACGTCAACGACATGGACGGTGACATGGTTGCCAAGATTTCCAAATTTGCCGACGATACCAAGCTTGGTATGAACGTTGCAAAGGATGGAAATACTGCCCGCCTGCAGGAAGATCTTGGGAAGATTGGGGAGTGGTCGGACACGTGTCAAATGCCTTTTAACGTGGGAAAATGCAAAGTGATGCATATCGGCCACAGAAACCCCCAATCTCAGTATATCCTTAAGGGCACTGCTATGGAATCCACCGACACTGAGAAGGACTTGGGTGTAACAATCACTAGTGACCTCAAGTTCTCGAAACAGTGCATTGAGGCGGAGAAAAAGGCCCAAAGGATGCTAGGCTATATTAAGCGCCAGTTTGGTTATCGGAACCAGGAGATTGTACTGTGCCTGTACAACTCACTTGTCCGACCGCACCTGGAGTATGCCGTACAATTTTAGAGTCCTTCATTGCGAAAGGACATCGCGAGATTGGAACGCGTACAAGCCAGGGCAACCAAACTGATTCCCTCTATCTGACATAAAAGTTATGAGGATAGACTAAGGCAGTTAGATCTGTTCTCGCTGGAAACCCGTAGACTGCGTGGTCAGCTCATCGAAGTCTTCAAAATACTTCGAGGGTTCGACAATGTTGACTACCGGGATATTTTCACACTGAGTGAGAACAGAACGCGCAATCACGGCTTCAAACTTGAACTGAAGCGTTACAACCGCAATCTGTGTGGAAACTTTTTCACCTACAGTATCTGCGGTAAGTGGAACGCACTTCCAGTGGAAGTTGTCAACAGTGAATCGGTTGACCAGTTTAAGTTAAGACTAGACAAAGTCTTGAAAAGTGGCCGTTTAGGGACGCAAAACAATTGAGCAGCCATGTGCCTGCTCAATTGCTAGTCCAAAGGTACCCTCTTTGAATGGACCGTAAAGTCTCCTAGGGTACTTACTTTCCTTGTTACTCCTTGTTACCTTTGGTCTTAGTCTAGGCCTCCCACCTGAAGGTGCCTCGGGGGTGGATGTGCTGATCCTGGCCTGGGGCATTGCCAAAAAGCAGCGGACCCATCCTCCCTCGGAACCCTGCGGGAGAGGAACTTTTAGTCCTTTGTCTTTTTCTTGTCATTTGGCTCTCAAAGGGCTACAGCTGGGGGACGTGGTCCCTTTCTCCCGAGTCTTCAGGGGTCTGAACCATGCAAAGACTAGCTTGCACAGGGGCAGAGCTAGGTTCGCTATTTGGTACTGGGCCCAGGTTTGCCCCCATGGCAGATCCTGCAATATGTGGCTGGGTCACCTCCATGTGGTGGCATCCTTATATGTGTACTGGAGGAAGGTGAACAGAGTCAACGGCACAGCACATCCCTTACGTAAGACTTGCCCTAGCCCGTGGGATATCAGACCTCGCAGCCACTCGACTAAGTCTCATAAGAGGATGAAAGTGCACTAGGCAACCAGAACGTGTGTGGATAGAAGAGCAAGTTTTGAAAGGGGTATGTAATAGATAGTAGAGTATGGGGAGGGGGGGTCCCCATTAACGAGTAGGGTGATTAATCACCTATTATTATTGTACCCTTGTGCTAGGTGATCCCAGGGTTGCATGCAGTCTACCAAGGTACCATGGCTACTGGACCAAAATCTGTCCAGGTGGGAATAGTCCTTCTGGGTAGAAAAGGTTGAGGGGATAGCTGTAATAATTATAATAATCATCATAAATACTCATAATAATAAATAAATATAATACTACTAATAAATAATAATAATAAATAAATAATAATAATAATCATAAATACTCAATAATAAATAAATATAATACTACTAATAAAAAATAACTCCCTATAAATAATACTACTTAATAAAAATAAGTAATAGAATAACAATAATAATGCTAATAAATAAAATGATGATCATAACAATAAAAATGTTAATAATAATACTACTAATAAAAAGGTAAAGTAGTGCTGCAAGGGTTTTTTTTTTTTATTATTTTATGGAGCCCATCTGGCAACTACCCACTTGGGCATAAGTCGCCGAAAAACACGACAGCCTAGAACTAGGCTACTTTAAAGTAAAATTATGAAAACTTAACAATGATATAAATTTGAAAAACTTAACAATCGAAGCAATCTCTGGCAGCGGGGGGAGGTCCCCCTCACCCCGGTGCAGGAGGGGGCAACCTACAAACAAAACAATAAGAAAAAAAAAGAACCTTAAATAAAGGGGAGAAGGCCGGCCTCCCCCCAAAAGTCAATAAGTCCACCAGTCATGGTGCACGCACTCGTCCCGAGTACAAGGGACAGGCGGTAGCGACCCCGCCCATCCCGGTACCGAGACAGGTATCGTGCGCGAAGATCACCCAGACTGGGACATTCGACAAGAATATGCCGAACAGTCTGGGGGACGACGCAGTCGTTGCAATAGGGCGCATGCGGGCGCTCCATCAAGTAGCGATGCGTCACACGAGTGTGTCCGATTCGAAGACGACAGAAAGCAACCTGAAGCCGCCGCGGCATTGGGGGATAGGTCCATGGGAACAGTCGCGGCGCAATGGCACGCAACTTTAAGTTCCCTTCGACCGTCTCCCATCTTCTTTGCCAAGCAGTCCGAAGAGCTGCCCGTATTCCTGCCATGTAGTCGGTGTGAGGAAGAGCGAAACGCTGGTCCGGTCGCAGAGTCCTCGCGGACTCTTTGGCACCCTCATCGGCGCGCTCATTCCCCGCAATTCCTACATGTCCAGGAACCCAGCAGAAGATAATCTCGACATCTGCCCGGCTCGCCAAAACCGTGGCGTCACGGATATCGCGAACCAGGGGATGCGGAGATTCCAATGCCCCGAGAGCACTCAGGGCGCTTTGTGAGTCGCTATAGATCACAATCCGGTCTCCGAACCGGGCACGTCGCGTAATCTCCCGTACCGAGTGGTGTATTACCACCAGCTCGGCCGTGAAGACAGACGCAGCGCCTGGTAGAGCCCCGCTGACTTCAAACAGAGGGGATACGGCGTGGAAGCCGACCACCTCTTGGGACTTGGAGCCATCCGTATACACTGGCACGGTTCCAGCGTGACACGATGTGTGCTCCAAAAAGGTCGAACGCAATACTCCCGGCGCAGTACAAGCTTTGGGAGCAGAGGCGTGGCGACAAATAGCCAAATGTGGTACCCTCCAGGGTGGCGTCCTGGGCAAAACCAGGGGCGCCACCGGCCCGAGAGCGATATCTACCTCTCGAAGGAGTTTCCTGGCCCTAAACCCAAAAGGCTTAGGGTATGACTGGCGTCTCTCGACGGCATAGGCACCATCGAGATCAGCTGCGGATGCAGTGAGAGCTGTTGGCGACTGAGGGAGGCGCCGGGCTCGCGCGTACAGTCGAGTGATACACTGCACGCGGCGCAGAGCGAGTGGCATCTCCCCAGCATCGACCAACAGGCTCTCAATAGGGGAAGTGCGGAAGGCACCGGTCGCAAGGCGAAGGCCGGTGTGGTGGATCGAATCCACCTTCCGCAATAAACGCTCGGCTGCGGATGCATAAAACTCGCATCCATAGTCGAGCTTCGAGCGAAGAAAGGATCGATAAAAAAGTAAGGCAGTGGGAGGCGTCACCTCGCCCCCATCGTAGGGAGAGTCTCCATGATACCGTATCGCCATGCGGTATCATAGGCCTTCTCCAGATCGAAAAACACAGTGGCGTAGTGCTGTCTACGAAGGAAAGCCTCGCAGACGGCATTTTCCAGTCGGAGCCGAGCATCCGACGTGGAGTAGAACTTGCAGAAGCCGCACTGTGCGGAAGACAGATGGCCTCCGCTGTCAGGGAAAAAGGCTAATCTACCATTTACCAATTTCTCCATCAACTTGCACACGCAAGAGGTTAGAGAGATTGGGCGGAAACCGGTCGGAGTAGAGTGATCTCTCCCCGGTTTGCGAAAGGCAAGCACAGTAGCGATTCGCCAGGAGTCTGGGAGAAGACCTTCCACCCAGATCCTGTTGAACAAATCTAACAGAAAGGCCATGCCTCGCTCACCTAGGTGTCGAAGCATGGCGTACGGGACATCGTCCGGACCATGGGCGGTCTCCGCGCACGAAGCGAGAGCGGAACGCAACTCGCTTACAGTAAACTTGTCGTTGAAGGGTTCTCCGCCTCTGGAGGTAAAGTCCAGCCAGCGGCCTTCCGCGACATCACGACGTGCATTGAATGCTGGCGGAGCAGCATCACGGCTAGAGAATTCGGAAAAAGCGGTCGCGAAGGATTCCGCCACGGACGCGGGGTCCGAGATTGCGGTCCCATTCTCCTGAAGAACGGGAGGGGGGTCCTGCGAGAACTTGCCCCGAATCCTTTTGACTCGCTTCCACACCTCAGCTAAAGGGGTTATCCCGTTAAGTGAAGACACGTATGCCCGCCAAGAAGAGCGGCGGGCGTGCTTCGAAATATACCGGAACCTAGCCCTAGCCCGACGAAATTCAGCGACAGTGAAATCGTTCGGGCGGCGCTTATAGCGCATGTAGGCATAACGCTTCTGTTTGAAGGCCGTCTCACACTCGGCCGACTACCATGGGAGTGGTCGGCGTGCAAAACGGCCAGACGTAACAGGAATAGTAGTCAGGACCACGGCGATGAGGTTGCCGGAGAAGAACTCAACGGCCTCATCTACCGACCTAAACTCCTCGACTGAGATAGAGAATTCAGTCATTTCCTGAAATGCAGGCCACCGCGCCCGCGCCAAGCACCACCGAGGTGGTCTCTCAGGCGGCAGTTGCCCTGAAAATGATATTTGAATGGGAAAGTGATCACTACCATGGAGGTCATCGACCACCCCCCAATCAAAATCAGGCTGTGCATCCGAAGAGCACAAAGATAGGTCAAGGCAAGAAAATGAAGCGGTTCTCGGACAGTGATGCATAAACTCATCCACGTTTAGGACACCCATCTCAAGCTCTTCGATCAGATTGGCAAGGACTTGTCCCGTGGGATTTATGGAGTAATCTCCCCAGAGAGGATGCCTGCCGTTCAGATCTTCAAGCAAGAGATAGGGCCTCGGCAACCGTGCCACGACGCGGCGGAAGTCCCCCGCGTCGAAGTCAGCTGACGGTGGAATGTAGGCAGAAATCAGAGTATACCTCCTATCCAGGTGCAGCTGCACAGCCACTGCCTGAAAGGAGGTATCTAAAGAGAAAGGAAGAACGGAGACATCATGCCGGGTGTAAACCGCGCATCCCCTAGCCCGCCCAGCCATCCCGCGGTGGTGGGGTCGCAAGACCCTTGTACCCCGGGAGGGCGGGCAGGGGGCACGTGCCTAGCATGGTCTCCTGCAAAAAGATAGCTAACGGGGAGCGGGACGAGACGAGCCTCCGCAGCTCCTCCCAGTTGGCCCGGAGTTTACGGCAATTCCATTGAAGGAATATGCCCTCCAGGCCTAGCTCGGAGGAGACGCGGGGGCCCCCCTCGAACTGAAGACCCTCACGGGAATGGCCGTACGCTTCCCGGGGGCAGAACCCCGGGCGCTGTTGGCCGGACAAAGCGCTGGAGGCGCTGTCGCCTTCGAGGACTTATTGGGGGTGGTTGGGCTCGCCATGTGAGTCTTTTCCTCCCTCCGCCTCGAAACCTTAGGCGGGCGCTGCGGCTTCGGAGGCGGGGGGCCCTCTTTTCGAGGAACCACCGTCTCCGAGCCACTCGCTCCACCTCGGGTCGTGGGCGAAGGAGCCGAAGCTCCTTTCGGGGGACAGCTTTAGGAACCCCCGAAGATGGCCTAGCGACCATCTTCAGGGGTGTTGCCTCCTGTGAGCCTAACGACTCGGTGGAGGCGCGTGGCCGTTTCGCCTTGCGGGAAACGGTCACGCTGGGGGAAGAGGGGGGAGCCCTGGTTTTAGCCGGGGCTGGGTATGAACCCTTTTTGCCGCCAGCTTTACCAGGGGAGCGCCCGGGTTGGGTAGAGCCCGCAGAAGGGCTCCGAATAGGCGCGGAAACAACCGTGCTCGTTGGCCTGGATGGGCCAGGAGCAGAGGGTGCCTTTCTAGCTACTGAGGCATATGACGTCCCAGGCAGAGCTGGGCGCGCCAGGACCAAGTCCTTAGCCTCGCGGAATGAGAGTCTATCCTGGGCCTGAACGGCCAGGATTTCTTTCTCCAGGAGATATGCACCACATTGCTTCAAAGAAGCAGGGTGCGGCTCTCCGCAATTGACACACTTGGCCACACACGATTTGGACTTATCGTGTGCGACCTTGGAGCAATTTACACAGACTTTGGGTGACCCCGACTTTGCACATCTACATGAGCGATTCGTATGGCCGAAGCGGTGACAGTAATAGCACCGCCGCGGCAGTGGCACGAATGCCTTCACGCGGTAGCGGTACCAACCGGCACGCACCGACTCAGTGAGCTTGTCACAGTAGAACGTGATGAAGAGTGTAGGGGTGGGTCTCGAAGCCCCTCCCCGTTTTCTCATCACACGTTCGACCTTGACCGCCACATGGTCGGCCAGCTCTAGGGTGATGTCCTCAATGGAGTAGTCAACGAGTTCCCTTGCATAAACTACTCCTTTCACAAAGTTCATGGCAGAGTGCAGCGTCACACTCACCGGGGTGCCATGAAGTGTCCGAAGAGCACTTATTTTGGCCGCCTCGGCGGGATTCGCCGCATTCGCCAGAAGGCTGCCGTCCGAGAAACGGGTCACCTTCGGCTCTCTACCAATTGCACTAGCTAATCCTCTCCTCTGATGGATCATGTTGCCCTTGGACAACATGGTGCCATCAGTGGAGCGAATAACGAGGAAGCGTTTGAAGCCAGCAGGCTCGAAAACGCCAGGTAACCTCTGAATGAGTGGGCCCCGATGTCATCGAGGCTCCGCCCTGTGCACTCTTGGTGTTAGTCTTGGTCAGGGGCTCCGCACACGAGGGGGTAGAGGGGCCAGATGTGCCGATCTTGGCTTGGTTGCCTACCAAAGTGGTAGCAGACCCATCCATCCCCGCGGATGGAGAGGAGCCCCGAGTCTTTTTCGTCTTTTTCTTTTTTGGAGAGGAGGGCGGGGAATGAACCCGCTTCTCACCTCCGCCGGCAGAAGCCACCAGGCCAGATGGACCGGTTTTTAACACGGGATGCAATAGCGCACACCTCTCGCAGTAGCCTGCACTGCGAGAGGTGCTTACAAGCCCGGCAGAGCCAGGCGCCGCCATTTGGGACCACCCCTCCCGCCTGGTGGCCTGGCAGTCCATCGGCATGGCGGCTCCACCTTGAACACGGCGTAAAATATATAGATTGTGAAGAGGAGAGGAAAAGGGATGTGAGGAAGGTATGGGTGGGGATGAAGCAGGTTGTTAAAAACCAGCCACCCCAGACCGGAGCTCAGGGGTTAGGGAACATTGTCTCCCACCCCCTCAGCGGGACGGTTGGCTGAAAGGAAGGTCAGCATCTACCCTGTGAAATTAGAGGCTGACCAGAGAAAGTTGTGGGAGAGGTTGTGTGAAAAGAGAGGAAACAAGTGTTTTGAAGGAAGGAAGAGAGGCTAAGCTGGGGCCGGACGGAGCGCTGGATCCCATCAGCACGGCGGCCAGGCTGGCAAATCGCCGCGCCCCTTACGGGGGCTGCGAGGGGGTGCGGTGAAAAGTGTACCAACAACTTTCTGAGGCCCCCATCAAAGATTTCACAGCAATCCAGTGACAGGGCCTCTCTAGGGTGCACTCAGGCTGGGAGGATATGCAACTCCTCCAAGTACTATGTGTAACAGGCAACACAGGCTAACCCCCTGCAGAGAAACCGGGAAGGGAAAGATAATCCTTTAAAAGGGCTGAAGAAAACTGTTGCAGAAAATTCTGGGAAACACATTTAAAACATGAGTTGGGCAGGAAAATAGCTACCTTGTTGCATGGACAGGGCTCAATTTTAAGTTGTAACTAAAACTTGAAAGGGGAGGGAAAGATCAGGCATTACTTTCCCACAAAGTGGTGCAGATGAATGGAATTCTGTCATTTCTGGACAGGATCTGCAGCAGCCCTGCTCATGACTACAATTGTATATTGCAGTCGCAGGACACCAACTTTATGGTAGGCAGTTTTCCAAGTCAGCAAACCTTATCCAGACTTGTCAACTTTTACAGCACACAGTGGAAAATGGTATGGTTACTCTTCTGCCACATTATACATGCTAAAACCACTTCATTAACCCTCAAAACTGGAGATAAGGAAGTGTTCTATGACCCTACAAGAACAAGCATGTACAACCTTAAGCTCCTTTAGATGAGACTAGGAGTGTATTGTGGGAGTTTGGTTTACTATTCACCTCAACTCACCTGCGCACTCTCTAATAACCATCTTTAATTAATTTCAGGTTTCGGTGAAGGATGGAGGACAAAGCTGCCTGGAAGCAGTGTCAAACCCCCTCTTTCAGTGAAGAGTAATTTTTATTTTCTCCCCCAGGATAATTACTAATAACAAGTTTTGTGAGTGTAGTAAACAACAAAGGCTATTTTAAGTGTGAACGAAGAAGAACTGGAAGATAAAGCCAGGCATGAGTAAGTAATATTTATATATGTGGGTGGCTATGAGCAAGGGAGGGGGGTATAAATAACATCTTTGAGAAATAAGCAAGGGGTAATTTTTGTTCCGCTGCCCTCATCTTGGAGTGTGAAAAAAGAAAAAGTCTTGAAGTGTGGAGCTCCAATTCAGCAGTGCGTGGTACGATTAGGGGTTGCAACCACCCATCCCCTGGTCCCTTTTGACAGAGAAAGAGTGTGTACCACCCTAAATGCATGAGGAAATGCCCTGGGACATTGAGGGTTATGTGGTAACCACAATCATTGGAGCGAGAGAGCACACACAATTGGTGCTGCATATGAACCAATAGTTGTTTTTCTTTTTCAGCACTTTATGTTTATTTTGATTGTACATTTGATTCTTTTATCAATTTGTATTTACTTGGATTGGGTGGTGGGGATATATTGTAATAAATATCTGCATCTCTTTTTTTTTTTTAATATCTCATCTGACAACTGCCTTCTAGGGCATAAGTTGCCGTACTCAACCTAGCCTAAATCTAGGCTATATTTAAAGCCAAATCAAAAAAAAAAAAATCAAAAAATATAAGGCGAGCTCCAGCATCGGAGGAAGGCTGCATCTCCTTAAGCCCTCCTTCCAATCTAGTGGGTACTCAGAAGCCAGTGAGAAAACCTTGCTGGCAGGTGGTTGCTGGAACCTTCCACTACAGCACGCTACCCCAATGTAGTCCAAGATTCCCACTACCTTGAAACCAAGTACCCCCTCCCCCATACACACACACACACATGGATCTAAATCCCTTTATTTCCACTCTAGCAGAAATTGAGCCAGAGGAAGTCTTCTCACATCACAATCAGGTCGCGCAGACCAGGCTTCAATACAGTCACCCATTGTCACCATTAACCAGAAATGCTCAAAACATATTCATAACATGCTAAACACCAAACCATAAAGATCCACAAAGAGCTGAATCTACATGAGAACCCTGTCCATTCAGTGGTATTCCTCAAGGCCAAGTGTCTAAGTACTGGACCCAGCTGAAGAACAAGGGGAAGAGGGTAGATTAAAAGGGAAGGGAAATAAAAATTGACACTCATCTTCATAGGATTTGGATCAAATTTGTGGCAGAAGTCTGTCCCATGCACCCCAAATCCATAGAAGGAAGTAGCTTTCTATTTATGAAATTTCTAAGGATAAATTCAGGACATTGAATAATGCACAATAATAAACTAAATCATGAGTATAAAGTATTGAAATCATCTAAAGAAATTGGCAATATAAAACACTCCTTTAAAACTTACAAATCCATTTTCCAAATTTACAGTGATGACATCTTCAACAGAAACAACACAGATGCTGCTCAAACTTGTAATGACTTCTGCATTTACTACTTCAGGTACTGATATGTCCGCATCTATCCATGTTTTGTCATGGAAAGTACAGTGATCCTCCTACAAAGAGAATAATGTTGGTTCAATTAAAAATTTAGTTATACTAATAAAGTTGAGAAGCTAAACATTTTAACTTATTAACCAGATAAAAAGATTAACAAAAGTGTTATAGGTGAGTATCTTTGAGAGGAGTTCTGGTGCTACCCCTGTCACTCATCTACTTTTAGTCTTACATAATTTTTTGGACTTAAATTTTTCTACCTTTGATGGCCTTACAAGATTAGGGCTTTCATCTACTTTTTAAAGTAGTTAGTTATTCTAGTCATTAACATTTCACCTGCGAGGAAGATTAAGAGCTAACAAAGTAGTGCATGATTTCTAATCATGCAAATTTTGGGTGCTTTTATCTTTATCTACCTAGACCTCATAGAGGTGTTTGCAAATAAAGGCGAAAATGCACAGAATATGCTTTCTTTTTTTTTCCTTTCCTCAGTAAGATGTTATTTCATATCACTGAAGGAAACTGCCTCTGAAGATAACTAAATAAGAATCAAGTGCTCAATAAAAATAATTGAGAGAGAGAGAATGTAAGTAAAATATGAATGGGAGGACAATGATGAGCAAGAATGAGGCATATATTGCTAATCATTACTGAAATTCTCTCAGACAAGGATGAAAGCATAGCATTTGAGATGTGTTATAATGATACTTTAGAAACAGAATAATATTCTGTCTCTTTTAAACTCTAACCACCCTTTAGGGCAAGAGTGGTCAGCCTTTTCCAAGTGGATATGACACAACTACCCATTCTGGATTATAGACTGAGTGGGGCCCCAGCTATCCATTGTGCTAAAACTGGGGGAGGAGCCGGGATTTGTATTCTCATAAATTAATCATTTGTGGAAAAATCATTTAATTAAATAATAGTTTTATTTTCAACATTGTAATCACTCATATAATAAGATATTAACTATTTCCTTTTAATAGTTCCTTTGAAGTCAAAATTTTACTTGATAATAAAGGAACAATAATTACAAATTATCTGAATGCTCAGAATGTGTGTCTGTATCTATATAATCATATTCTTTAGATTTTGGTGCAATGAGCCCTTCAGGAAAGGTTGGCAATGAAATTTTATAGTCAATGGCTCTTAAGTTATACTTCACACAGGCCTGAACTTTCTCTTGAGTCATCCTTGAGAACAACATCCCACGAGCAAGACATGGAAGATGTTGTACATTCCTGAAAGTGAAAATGTATTTGAATTTTAGAAAAAAAAATTCACATTATAGACTTATAGATATAAAATCATGTCAGTATAGTTTAATACTTATTCATTAGGCATTTTATTTTCTCACCTCATCAGACTGACTATTGTCTGCTGGCTCAGCATCTCTGACACTGTCTCTGCAGACTCTTGACTTAGCTCTGAGATAACTAAGGAGAGTTCCTTTTCCTTTCCTCTTTGTTCTGGAAAGCAGCAGTTTTGTATCTTGGGATTAGAAGAGTGGCTACTACCCTCAAGCGATTTTGCTTAGGCTACATCTTGAAGTTGAGTAATAGGTCATTGCGGTTTATTTAAAAGTTGTGTTAATTTAATTTTTGCTCTATACCCTCAAAATGGAATGTCAAGTTGAAAGAAAGGCACATTTTCGACACTTGTTGTTATTAATTTTCAATCGAAACAGGAACAATGCAAACGCAGCCAAAGCTTGTCGTGATATTTGTGCTGTGTATAGAGAAAATGCTTTATCAGAAAGGACAGCTCAATGGTGGTTTTCATATTTCAAAAATGGTCATTTCAATCTTAATGATGAAGAACGTTCTGGTCACCTCCTTAAGTTGGATGGGGATCGATTGAATGACCTTCATGAAAATCCTCGTCAATCAACTAGAGAATTGGCTGTACCATTGGCGTGTGATCAGAAAACTGCAGTGAATCACCTTCATTCAATGGGAAGAGTTAAAAAACTTAGTGCATGGGTTCCACACGCTTTGAGCAAAAGCAACAAACTTCCAATGCTCCACGATTGCCGCAGGTTTGCTTGCTCATCACAAGGCTACTCGTGGGTATAAGGACAGATTTCTTCACCGTATCATCACTGGGGACGAAAAGTGGTGTGTTTATGTCAACATGAACTATCGAAAACAATGGCTTAGACCCAATAAAAAAACACTTCCGCAATTAAAGCAAGGACTTCATCCACGAAAGATGATGCTGTGTGTGTTGTGGGATTGTGAAGACATTATTCTGTATGAGTTCCTTGCGAACAATGAGATTGTTAATGCAGAACTCTATGTTCAACAAATGTATTGACTCGCCGAAGCTATTTGTGAAAAGCGACCTCATTGACGTTATTGAGTCCTTCTGCAACACGACAATGCTCATCCTCACATTACTAATATGACAAAAGACACCATCCGGACGCTTAATTGAGAAATCCTGCTACATCCTCCATATTTGCCAGACTTGGCTCCATTGGATTTCCATCTGTTCCGATCGCTCTCCAACAATTTGTGCAGCATTTCGTTCAATACTGATGTGGAATTAAGAACCTGGTTAGACGAATTCTTTGAGTCAAAATCCAGAGATTTTTATTGCAGAGGCATCAAAAAACTAGTTGAATGTTGGGAAGAAGTCATAAATAACAACAGAGAATACATTATTGATTAAATTGCATATTGTTATCAATTAAAAATGAAGTTTCTCTAAAATTGTTAATGGTAATGAATAAATTTGATAAAACTACAAGAACTTATTCCTCAACCCAATAAATTGAAGACATAGGTACTAGGTATGCAATATGTGGATAATGTGGCAGAAATATTACTAAAAATGGTTAAAATTACAATAATTAGGAGAGCAACCCACCAGTTGGCTGGCTTTGGTAATCATCATGTAAACAATGGTTAGTTGCCCCAAAACTCACTAGATAGCAGTAACCTACAGCAGCATGGGTTTCAAAGATGGCTGAGAATACCGGCTGCCGCATGTCACCATATAGAGGAATTTTTTTCACCTCCGTGGAATATGCCTGCATGTCATGTAAACCCAACCTCAGTCAGTCTTTAATCTGGATGCAATCCCAGTGTGGAACCACCCCACTTGGATGCAATCTGTGTGAGCTTAAGTTGCAATAAAACTTCCGCTTCCTAGCTGTTGCATAGGTCGCTAGCAGTGGGGGTGCTATCAAATTCCCACAGCATGCAACAGCCTAACTTCGTTCCTCAGTAGAACCTCACAGAGAGCGCAGCCCCACTTAATTGCAGTAACATTAGTGTAACCTAAAGCACAGGCTCTAGGATCAAAGCTTTCTCCTTAAATCTCCCAGGCAGTCAGAGGGAGCAGAGATGTCAACTGCTCATGGTGAGCTATAAGCAACAACAGTTGTTTATACCATCAACCTGCCATCCATTTTGAGGGCTTTTATTTCTGAATGGGGGAACAGAGTTTAAGGTGGGATCCGAACCATGCTGCAAGCAGTAGTGACCCTACTCATCCAAATACTGAGACAGTGTGCGTGTGAAGCTCTCCCAGACTGGGATGCCACATTCAAGAAGGTGGGCATTCTTCAAATCATTGTGGTTGGGATTAAGTTTTTAAAAATTTAAAGCGAAAACCAACGGTGCATTTTCTGCATAAAGTTTGCAAGGCGAGTTCTGTAAAGTAGGCAAAGATAGATGAAATGAAAATATATGGAAGATACATAGCTGCAGAACCTCCTACAGGCATTGAGGCTAGAGGGCATGCAACTATATAGATGTCAGCTGCCGCATGCCTTTTCATTTTGTCTCAGATTAGAAGCTGCTATGCATGAACTAAAATAGAGAGATGATAAACCTTGGCACATTTATGGTTTGGTAAAGTTGCATTTTTAAATAGTTAGTTGTCTCTGAAAAGGAGATACTTGATGCAAGGTAATAAGGATTGGAAGGGCATGCAACTATCCAGTCACAAATCCACAATGAAGGCAACGAATGGTTGGCAATCACATGCAATTATTTTAAATGAATTTTGGGGTGTGAAAGGGAAGGTTTGTTGTTTATGACCTCACTGAAGCACAAGCTACCCATAGAGTAGAGATTTGGAGCCAACTTCTCAATAATCCAATGGATGACTGATTCTGGAGGCAAATTGTCACATCAAATGAGAAGTGGGTGTACTTGGTTAATCACAATTGGGAGAGGAAATGGGTTTCACAGGATGAACAACCGGCATCTTTACACTGCATTTAGAGCTTGTTCCACATGGTTGCTTCAGCAATGCTAAACTGTATTGGCAGCAGCTAGACTGTGTGTATGACAAACTAAAGAAGGAATATCCTGCTTTGATCAATTGAGGTCAGGCTTTGTTTCAGTAGGTAATGCGAGGCCACACACTGCCAGGTTGAATATGGGAAAGTTCGGATGGACAGTATTGAGATTCTTCCACATCCACCATTCAATCCTGATGCTGCTCTGAGTGTCTATGGCCTATTCCATTAAATGGCACACTTCCTCCATGAACAGCCATTCAACACTTTTAATCGAGTGAAGGAAGCTTGTTTACAAGTTTTTTTATTCAAACCCAGCTGACTAATATCTGGGAGAGATTCAGATGCTGGGTGATTGCTGGAAGAACATAGAGAATGAGGGACTTTATTTTGAAAAATAATTGTTGGTGTTGCTCCATACAATTTTATTGTTTTCTTTCCACTTCCTAAGTGAGTCAGAACTTTCTGGCCAAACATATATATGAGGGGTAGTCAATAAGTTTTGAAATTCGGATATAAGGAAACGAGATATGAGGAAAAGTATTTTATTATTTTTCAATATAACTACCCTCAACTTCAATGCACTTGCGCCACTTGTCCCTGAGGCTTTGAATTCCCGACAACTGTTCAATCCACTCCTGGACGGCGACCTGGACATCTTCATCATCCCCAAACTGGTGTCCACGCAGTGCAGCCTTGAGCTGGTGGAATAAAAAGTAGTTGCTAGGGGCCAGATCTGGACTGTAGGGGGGATGGTTGAGCTCCTCGAATCCACACTCACGCGAGGCAGCTTGTGCAACTCTGGCCTTGTGGACTTTGACGACATTGAAGTTGATCATGGGGCGTGAAGTTTCTAGGGACCCAACGGGCAGAGACCTTGGTCATGGCCAAATTGTCGTGGATGATGTTGATAACATTTCCATGTGATATTCCATGTTCTCGCTCAATTTCTTCGACCTTCATCGTCGATTTTTGAGGATCATCCTCTCCACAGGGACCACATTGTCCTCGTTGGTCATGTCTGACGGCCGTCCTGGACAGGGCTCATCTTCAAGGGACTCATGACCACGGCGGAACTCCCTATTCCAGCGAGCAATGGTTGCATAGGAAGGGGCGGTGTCCACTGCAACCATGCGTTCATGGATCTCTTTTGCATTCTTGCCTTCCTTGGTCAAAAATTTGATCACTGTGAGGTGCTCAACCTTCTCCATTGTTGAAAAATTTGTGACTGACGATCTGCGATCAGCTACTGCTTCTTAAATAGATGAGGCAGGAGCATGCGGCTGCAGGTCCTGACTTGTTATAACTTGTCCTAACACCCCCACAAACAGCCATCCCCTTCCTCTGTTTTGCCCTACCGATTCGCAAAACTTATTGACCGCCCCTCGTATGTCCAGTTAAGACTCAATTCTCTGGGTCCAACCATTTTTAAATGCCATCCCAGTAGAGATCAACTAAGAAGAAACAACCTTCCCAAATCACACACAAGTGATTTGTTGAGGCTCTGATGACGCTAACACCCAAAATTCAACACAGACCAACACTACACAGGCTTGAACAACACAGACACATGCCTAACTTAGTCCTTAGCTGCCATCAGAAACAAGACAAAGCCAAATATATATTTGTAAAACTTCATAAGATATACAAAATCTGTATAAAAAGGTGTGGGATATTTGGGATAACCCAATCTGGTCAACAGAGTGTAGAGCTTGCTGAGCTAATGGGCAGGACCTTAAGCCTGGGATAACTATGCCAAGTAGATTCAGAGGATGAAACTATCAATAATGGGCTACAAAGATCTTTATAGGTCTCCAAAATGTTGGAAAAGATCTTTTATAAGTCCCCAAAATGTTGGAAATTAGCTTCTCTAAGCAAAAGAATCTTGCGCATAAAAAATATACAAAGGAGACCAGATTAAGAAGATATATTCAAGCAATGTCACTCAGGGAATTTCTTATATAATTTGCATAAATAAGTCATGGTTTAGAGCTAAAATTTAGGGGAATTAGATTTGAGTGCATAGAAAATAGCTACCAATTGTGTGTGCATAGAAAATAGCTACCAATTTTGTGTAAATATAAAATAGAGCTACCAATTGATGTGCATATAAAATAGCTACCAATTTGGTGTACATATAAAATAGTTACCAATTTGGTGTGCATAGAAAATAGCTACCAATTTTGTATGCATAGAAAATAGTTACCAATTTTGTATGCATAGAAAATAGTTACCAATTTTGTATGCATAGAAAATAGCCACCAATTTTGGGTGTATAGAAAATAGCTACCAATTTTGTGTGCATAGAAAATAGCTACCAATTCTGTGTGCTAAGTCACTGGATGGAGCCCAGATTTAAATTGACTTTGCAGTGGCTGCCACATTAAATTGTAGGTCACCTCAAAATGTGTGGAAGAAACCTTACTTTCCAGACAACAAAGTCAGCAGCCCCTACATCCCCGGGGCAGATCTATGTCTTTGAGGTCAGAGATGTTGTGGGTGTTGAATGCATATCTGAGGTTCGGGTAGTCAAGAAGGTGCTTGGTGTTGTCAGTGTGCTGGTTGCATGTTTGGTGATGAGGTGAGGTTTATTCTGTGACTGTAATGTTAGGGTAATGTAGAGTGGCCTGACCTTACTTAGGACAGGATGACTGTGTCCAGTGTAGTGATTTCTCTGATTGGTTTATTTTTTGGGGGGGAGGGGGGGGTCACTTAGGATAATGTTTGGTGGTAGAGTATTCAGGTGTATTTGGGTGAGGGTGGTGTGGATGCGCTTTATTAGGTTGTGGCTTGGTGGTGGTAGGTTTGCGGAAGAGGTGTTGGAAGTAAATAGTGTGCTGGGGGCTTCTTTTTTGCATCTAGGTGGTAGGGGTTTCATTGTTAGCTGGCGATTGGGGTGAGATGGGTTGAAAGAGGAAATGATGAAAGGATTTAGAAGTGTACTTGTATAGGTAACAATTGGTATTCATCTATGAGCATCATATATACATATTTCTATAAAAAATACAAACAACTATATTTAATACCCATATATGGAGTTTATAGGCACCATTTGGGAATGTGCTTCAATAAACATAATTTACGTACCTTCGTGAGTATAAATGTTCCTTTCGTGTTAACAGCATATACTATGCTTGTCACAGGGTCAATACAAAGTTTTGAATTGGGTTCAACATTAATATTAACAGTATGATGGCTACTTAGTTTCAAATTTCGCATTATTATATTAATTCTAAAAACATGTGAATTTCTCACTAATGATTGGGTAACGCTGAAAAGAATGCTAATAAAAAGTAATACTTTAATATCCAACCCATTCTGTATTGTGATGGGCATGCTTGGGGCCTTGTGACCAGGGGTAAACCCTCCCTGGATGAGATGCTACAGCAAATAGCAGCTGATTGCTATGAAGGGCTATTTTGGCATGACAAAATAATAGGTGGCCTTGTGCTTGATAGAGCATAAATGGGGTGGGTAGTTTTGGAGGTGGTAATGCACAATGACCCTACCTTATGGGAATGTGGTAGAAGTAGAAGATACCAATCCAAATTTGAGGATAAACTTATCAAACAAAGCATGGAGTGCTAATTATTTCATCCAATATTTGAGGCATGGCAGTATGAAGTCACTCCATTAACAACCATGACTAAAAAGTATTTCCTCATATCCCTTTTACAAACTATCATTATTATAAACTGATATCCATGACTATTGCAACCCCCATCTCTTAGCTTAATGGAAATATGTTAAAGACAACACAAACACTATTCTCAAAGATGCTAACACTATTTGCCATCCCTTTTTATATGTAACTAGATCTACAAGGGATAGTCATGTAATTTGTTTAGTTGCATCCCCAATACATCCTTCACACTGAAACTTTGAACTTTCATCTCTATGCCTGTAAAGCCTACACTTAAAATTGACATTATCTACTGCCTCCCCTGAGCAACCCTCTGATAGCTTTTCTGATAATCTCTCTAAATTTAGAAACATGGCTTTCTCAAAACCCTCTTCATGTTGTAGCGCGCCGAAAATCTAGACTAACCCGCGTTCCAACCTTATCCTAGGATTTATGGACCTTGAGAACCCCGAGGAAGAATTGATACAATTTGATATACAGTCCTTTACTTTATAAAAGAATACAGTTATATTTACTAAAATATGGGGTAAATATTCACACAATAATTTATATTTACAAGGAAGTGTGCACACTTCAAAATGAGGCCGAATTCCCCAATCCCAACAAGATGCCAAAAGAATTTGATAACGGGCGAATAGAACAAATTTACTTAAATATATCTACACAAAACATAAAAAACACAACAACAACCGAATGAAAAGGGGCGCGCGCTATCACTTGTGTGCTGGAGGTGGGTGGTAGTAGGCTAACATAAAAGGAGGCAGGCTTGTCAACCAATGCGGGTGTGGTAGTTCAGGTGTCTAGCAGGGTATGAAAGCCCTCCGTCTCAGGGCTGGGCGGAGTACTCATCTAGAGAACCCTTCTTGCCGTCCGTCCAAGCTTCCACTCTCTGTAGAAGAGATATATCCTCCGTTTATGACCCATTTACTTATACATGGAAGGAAAACTAATAAGTGGGCATTACCCGAGTAAATTTATCGACTAGCTTACCTCTAAATGTATATCCAAACAATCCTCAAAATATAATCTTTTGATAAAAGATTATTTTAAACAAAGTACAATCTGATAAAAGATTATTTTAAGCAAAGTACAACCTGAGAAAAAAAACGGTTTTAATACATGAAATCAAATACATATACATACAAAGAGAAAATATAAAAAAAAACCTCATTCCCACTCACACACACATTCTTACAGAGGGAGGGAGAGGGTACAGAGAAAAGGGGTGGGAGAATGGCCCTTTTACACACACTCACATTCGCTCCACCACACCCCTCCTTCCTTAAGCAATTCGACCAGCCACTCACTAAACCCTTTCAATCACTCTTCACGGTACCACTTGTGCTCAATCGCACCCTTCTGCACCCATTCACACTCTTCTACTGGTCCCTGGCTACGCGTAGCAATTGGTCGGGTTTGTTCGTCAGTCATCCTGTAAGTCTCATTGTCACTATTTATCATATCGTCCACCATACTTTTAGCCCTTATTACCAGTTCTCCCATCTCACGACAGAATTCTTTCATACTCTTCCGTTCAGAACTTTCACTCATCATACCCCCATTAATCAGCTCCTCACTCACAGCTCTCATCCAACTCAAAGTACATTCTTGCGAAACAGACAGGTCACTCACATCCCCTGTATTCTCAACAGGCATACCAGAAACCTCTTTGACTGGTTCCCACCAGAAACCTGAAAAATCAACCACTTCATCATTCACTACATCAAACTCACCCTTACTATTACCATTCATAAAACCCGAAAAATCAGCCACACTAGGTTCATTTTGCCCAAACACACTATCATTCATACTGTTCCCAAAACCAGAAAAATCAGGCACAGGCAGCTCACTCACTCGTCTACTTATACCAGCCAAATCACTCACCTGTTTACGCAAAAACTCAATCTCCCTTTCAAGATCCCCCATACCAGAAACACTCTGCTCAAACTTACTTTCATTCTTCCTTTCACTCTTTTTTGTACGCTTTCTACTCCTCGAGACTAAGACTAGCTCTTTCCCAGACAGATCCATACTATCACATTCAATCTCATCATCATGCACTTTACCTCTCTCTCTACACAATTCATACACCGGATGGCTCACCAGGTAGTCAGGAGGTTATCTCCATCTCCTTAACTGACTCTGATGAGCCCGCACTCTCTCAGTCATACCGTCATTCAAACTCTCCAAAACATACGTCACCCCCATTTTGGGTCATTCCATATGAAATCAACCAATTTGGGGGGAAATTTTAAGTCACCATCACCGATTTTGATGAAAATTGGTATACAGGTTGAATTCGATGAGAGAAAAACAATGAGACACTTCCCAGTCCTCAATTTTGAATAGCTCAAAAGTTATAACCTGTCAAAGTTGAGAAAAATTGTCAAATTTCTTGATACCAGCATTTGCAAAAAAATTATTTCTCCCTTATTATAGCACATAAAACAATGAAGTATGTATTTTTTTAAAGCTTACGGGTTGCTCTAAACATTTTTAACAGCAAAATTAATTTTTGATAAAAAAGGTTTTTTGACCTTAAAAAAATATATTGGTATCAATAAATTTTTATGTAATTTTTTTTATAAATATATATGCCTTTAGACTACAATATAAGATAAATTTCATTCTGGCTTTTTCATTATATCAGGAGTTAGGATCAATTTTGTAACCATTGGTATGCCAATTTTTACCTATTTTTATGTTATAAATTTTACCTATTAGGTGTTACTTTATAAACTATGAAAGCTAATTTAAAATTTTTTCTTTTTTTTCAGAAAGTTTAATATTTAGATAAAAAAGTAATTAATAATTTGCATTACCAATTATTTGTATTTTAACAAATTATTATGGATGAGAAGAGAAAGCATTTTTTAAATATTAAGTATTGCTGCGATCCTTACAAAGGTCACAAAAAATTAATAAAGAAAAATCTGAGACTAATTTCAGAAGACTTATTAATAAGAGAATATACAAAATTAAAAAATTTTAAGGACCCAAAAATCTGTGATAACTGCAGAAAAAAGATAGCTGATGATGATAGTTCTTCATCTCAAAATACGAATCCAAGCCTTTCAGAAGAAAGAATGGAAATTGAGCCAATTACTGAACAGGAAGAATCACAAGAAGCATTAACTGAATTAAATAAATCATTAATAGCTATTGGAGAGTCACCAGTCAAGAAATTTAAAATGGATGTAGTAAAAAAATATAGTTCAGATAAAATGAATAAAATTCAAAAATCCATTTCAAGTAAACTCAGAACTGTAGGCTCTGCAACAAAATATCCATTACCCTTGGTTCAAGTAAAGATGGTGAAAAAATGATAAATCAACTGAAGGAGAAATTTCAAACTACTAGTAAAAGGTCTGAGCAGCTGCAAATCTTAACTGTTTTGCCAAAAAGCTGGAGATTATCCAAAATTAAATCTGAATTTAATGTTACTAATTACATGGCCAGACAAGCTAAAAAACTAGCAATGGAAGAAGGAATAATGTCATTGCCAAGCAAAAGAAAAGGTACATTTCCATCAGAAACAATTAAAGTAGTAGAAGACTTTTATAAAAATGAAGAAGTAAGCAGAATTATGCCAGGGAAAAAAGATTTCAAGAGTGTTAGAAAAGATGGACAGAAAACTCATGAACAAAAATACTTAATTTTGGGAAATTTAAAAGAAATTTATCATTTATTTAAAACAAAATACCCAGACACTAAGATTGGCTTTTCAAAATTTGCTGAGCTGAGACCCAACGAGTGTGTATTAGCTGGTGGTGCAGGAACTCACAGTGTGTGTGTTTGCACACATCATCAAAATGTTAAACTGATGATTATTGGTACAAGGCTACCACAGTTGACAAAAGACAGTGACCTGCATTTAGATGATTACAAAACATGTCTATCATTCATTACATGTGACCCTCCAACTTATGAGTGCTATTTTGATGAATGCTCAGAATGTTTTTCTAAAATAGACGAACTAAAACTATATGTTACTAAAATTTTGGATGACAATATGATTGATGAGGTAAATTACAAGCAGTGGCTCTCAACTGATCGCTCAACTTTAGAGCTTGTTTCAAGAACAACTGAAGAATTTATAGACACTTTTACCTTAAGTCTTCTCAATTTAAAAAAACATGATTTCATAGCAAAAAAGCAGGCACAATTTTGTTCAACTAAAAAAGAAGAACTAAAAGATGGTGAAATCTTAGTAGTATGCGATTTTGCTGAAAATTACTCATTCTTTCTTCAGGATGCAGCACAAGGGTACCACTGGAATAACTCCCAAAGCTACATTACATCCCTTTCTTTCCTACTACAAAGAAGCTGGGGAAACACAACACATAAGTTTTGTTGTGATTTCAAACTGCTTGAAGCATGACACTGTTGCAGTCCATTTATTTAAAAAAAAACTTATTGAATTTTTTAAAAAAGAACTCAAATTCCCAATAACAAAAATTATATATTTTTCTGATGGAGCTGCGTCACAATATAAAAATTTTAAAAACTTTATTAATTTATGTCACAATAAATCAGATTTTGGATTGGAAGCAGAATGGCATTTCTTTGCTACATCTCATGGAAAAGGACCATGCGATGGTGTAGGGGGCACAGTAAAAAGACTAGCAGCAAAAGCTAGCCTGCAAAGAGCATATAATGATCAGATAATGACTCCTCAACAGCTCTTTGATTTTGCTGAAAGACACATTAAGGGAATCAAATTTTCATATGTCCCAAATAGTGAATACATTGAAGAAAAAAATTATTTGCAAGAAAGATTTGACCAGGCCTCTGCAATAATTGGTACCCCAAAATTACACAGTTTTGAGCCAGTTAATGAAAATGAACTAAGAGTGAAAACAATATCATCTGCATCAGAATTCAAGAAAGTGAAAATATCCTATACAGATGCAATATTACTGGAGGATGTAAAAGGATTTGTCACTGCTAAGTATGATAACAAATGGTACTTAATGTGTGTATTGGATACCAATGTTGAGAAAATGACTGTTAAAATAAGATTCCTAGAACCAGAAGGACCATCAAATTCATTTAAATATCCAAGAAAACCAGATGTATTAGTATTGCTATTAGATGACATATTGAGCATTGTTGAGCCTGTAACAGCAACAGGAAGAACTTACAAACTATCTAAAAATGAACAATTAAAATCAACAGAAATAATGCAGAAAAAAATTGATTCCTAAATTATTATAAAAAGAATAAATTCATTTTGGGAGGTTGGGTGGGACCTGTGGCTTTTTTGCTGAGCTATCAGGAGTGGCCCCTTAGGCGATGGGGATACCAGCAGTTATGCAGGTATCTTAACTGTTGGTAGTGGCTCTGCCACCATTGACCATAGCAAATTATAAATTAAATACATAGGTAGGTAGCTTTAAAAATATTTATAATTTTAAATAAAAAATTACTGAAAGTTCATTTTTTCTTGTAGGTGGGATTTAACACATATATATAGAATTAATGATTCTAATACACGAGTATATATTAAAAGCATTCAAATATAATACTTAGGCATCTAATAATTGATAACTAACTCTGTGAATATGACGTAACTCTGTTAATATGACAAAGATGCATATAAAAAAAAATTATTTGTGAAGATAGCAAAAAAATGGCCATACCAGTGGTTACAAAATTGATTATAACTCCTGATATAATGAAAAACCCAGAATGAAATTTATCTTATATTGTAGTCTAAAGGCATATATATTTTTTTTAAAGGTCAAAAGTTGACCTTTAAGGTCAAACAAATTTTTTTACTAAAAATTAATTTTGTTGTTAAAAATGTTTAGAGCAACCCTTAAGCTTAAAAAAAAATACATAATTCATTGTTTTATGTGCTATAATAAGGGAGAAATAATTTTTTTATCAATGCTGGTATCAAGAAATTTGACAATTTTTCTCAACTTTGACAGGTTATAACTTTTGAGCTATTCAAAATTGAGGGCTGGGAAGTGTCTCATTGTTTTTCTCTCATCAAAATCAACCTGTATACCAATTTTCATCAAAATCGGTGATGGTGACTAAATGTCCCTTGTTGAATTCGGATGGACCCTTTTCCCAAACTCTCACAACTCTATAAGGTCCATCAAACTTCTCACTCATCTTTGACACATTCAACCTACCCTTCACTTCTTTTACCTTCAATACTTTTGCACCTAATTCAAATGAATGGAACCTTTCATGCGCCTCACGCCATACACTCTGCTCACTTTCACTCAAACAAAACCTATCTTTCACTCACCTTTCAAAATTCATCACAAACTGACATGGGGACATTCCAGTTGCACTATGCACAGTTGAATTATACGCCCACAACACTCTCCCCAGACACACATCCCAGTCATTCACTGTCGTACTCATCATTCTCAACATCTCACACAAGGTTCTTATAGTACATTCAGCCAATCCATTTGAAGACGGTACATACAGAGTTGTTCTCACATGCTCCACACCATTCTCTCTCAACATTTGCTCAAACACTTCCCCGACAAATTCAGGCCCATTATCACTCAGACATCTTCTAGGCTTCCATACACACATAGGAAAAAACAACTGCTCAACCACACACGCAACAGTCACACTCCTTTTATCTCTCACAGGCGCTGCATACACAAACTTACTTTTATGATCAACCATCACAACCATACCAACATTCCCAGCACTCGTACGTGGCAAAGACACACAATCAATCACTACCAATTCAAACGGTTCTTTCGCATCAACTTTCAACATCGGTGGTTTCACTTGCACACCTTGCACCTTTCGCTTCTGACACCTTTCACACGTAGTTGCCACATCATTCACAACAGTTCTCAGAAACGGATGGAACACATGCTCCTTCATACACTCCCACAGCTTAAACTTACCCATATGCCCATAATTATCATGCACAACCTTCACCAGACCAATCATACCAACTAAGGACATCACAGGTACATACATATCATCACCACCCTTCACATGCCTCACAAAATATACAACATCCATACAAACAACAAAATCCTTAGCATACCTTTTAAAATCACTTAAACACTCTGGCCATTCATTCAAATCAACACGCGTCATTACACACATCTTCAACTCACTAACAAAAGGACACATCTCTTGCATCTCTAGAATATCATCATCACTTAAAATCTCATTCTCATCATCCATGACCAACTCAATCATGCCACAAAATTTGACAACATTCTTCGCACACTCATTCAACTTCATCAGCTCACATTCACCTTTCATATGACAATCCTTATCAGCATCCAAAGACAAATCATTGGAAAATTTGGCCCGTAATGGTTGTTGGGCTAACAATCATTAACACATTACTAGCATCAAGAAGAAGGTCATCAGGTGGTGCAGGATACACAAACGAGTTGGCAGGGCCGTGTGAGTGAAGGAAGCTCAACTGAACTTCATTGCTCTCGTGCTTGACCTCCAGGACACATGTGAGATGCCAGTGTTCATCATAGATAGCTAAACCAAACCCTTTTATAGATGCCAATGGAATTGTGCTGCTTTGAAGAATAGAGGTTCTCTCCAATCTTGTGATATTTGAAGTCAAATATGCACTAACTTCCAAGACTTCCTCACTGACAGCCTTGATGCAATGGATCTTCTGTGTTCCTAATAACGAAAATATATATACAACATAATTATATTCTAAGCTTTCGGTTTGCTAAGTTATTATTTAAGAATTTAAGTTATTAAATTTAAGAAAGAAGATTATTAAACAAGAACATCTTAAATCTTATCAATCCATAAATTATAAATGTAACTTTCTTTGTTCATCATTAGAGTGGCACTTCCCACTTATACCTTTTCCTTAGAGGGGCAAGAAAAATTACTTATTAGTAGTAGTAGTTCACTAAATTACTAAGTGACAAATAACTAAATGGCTAGGTGACCAGGTTAGCTGGAATGGTTCTTGCATTGTCAAAGCGTTTCACCAACTTCTGTCAGTGAGCTTCATGTTCTTCTGATGTTATGAAAGTGAAGGAAGAGCTTTTACTGCAAAATTGAAGAGTGCCTTAGGGTCTAGAATAGGTTCAGCATTAACTCCTGTTCTCTGAAGGCTTGTTCTGGCGGCTAGCCACTTCACACTTCCACCGATGCCATCACAGGGTCATTTACCATGGCTCATTGCAAAGAAAAGCCATTCTGCTTCAATATCAAAATCATTCTTGTGATAGCAAAGGTTAATGAAGTTCTTGGGATTCTTATATTGGGCAGCACACCCGTCACTGAAGTCAAATATTTTTGTGATTTTATGAGATGACTTTAAGAAATTTACTAGCCTTATTTAAAAAAGGTGAACTGCGATGACATCTTGCTGATTACAGTCAGAAATTGCTACAAAACTTTGGTGTTGTAACTCATTGTTTTTACGGTAGTAAACAACAAATGGATGTAGTGATGCTTGGCAATTATTCCAATGAAATGACTGGGCTGCATCTTGCATGTTTCAACTGGTATTATTGGAACACAACAGTTACTGAACTTATCTATATCTTGTTTTGTTCATTAAAATTTGTTTTATATATTATATGAATAATTCCTGTAAGAATATGGAGAATGTTATAAATTATATATTATTTTTGGTAAATACGAGGGGTGGTCAATAATAAATTTTGCGAATCGGTAGGGCAAAACAGAGGAAGGGAGATGGCTGTTTGCAGGGGTGTTAGGACAAGTTATGACCAGTCAGGACCTGCAGCCGCATGCTCCTGCCTCATCTATTTATGAAGCAGTAGCTGATCGCAGATCGTCAGTCACAAATTTTTCAACCTTGGAGAAGGTTGAGCACTGCGAAGTGATCAAAATTTTTTTTACCAAGGAAGATAAGAATGCAAAAGAGATCCATGAATGCATGGTTGCAGTGTACACCAACACCGCCCCTTCCTATACAACCATTGCTCGCTGGAATAAGGAGTTCCACCATGGTCGTGAGTCCCTTGCAAATTATATACATTTAATCCTAACATTCTGCTAATCAAATATCTGCGTTACCTTGTGATTATTAATTATGCCTAGTGAAATGATGTCACTATTGTAAACATGAGTAACTATTTTCCTAATTCCAGGCTAATTGGTCTATAGTTCGAAGTGACTGAATGTATACCAAATTTAAACAATGGCATAATGTTGGCAGATTTCCATTCAATTGGTACCTTCATTGATGTAATGCTCTTGTTGAAGATAAAATAAAGTGGATAAGAAAGAGCTAATGCACATTTCTTAAAGATGATGGAAGGAAAGCCATCAGGTCCACAACCAGCCAATAGCTTTAATCTTTGAAGGGACTTTAATATTTCCTCTACAGGGACTTCATTGAGGATCATACGAGCTGCAGATATGGATTAGGCAAGTTTCCCACAACAAATACAGATACGAATTGGTCGGCCAATAGGTTAGCCATTGGTTCACAGCTACTGTACTACCTGCCATCTACTCTTAAAGGACCAACCGATGGACAATCAACCTTTTTCCTTCTCAAATAGGCATGAACTCTCTTACGGTTCTGGTCATCAACCAAGGATTTTTCATAGGAAGAGACAGCATTACGCATATCAAGCATAAAATGGGTATTTGCATTCCTGAATTCCAACCATGTTTGAACAGTAATCAGAGAATTTTGCCCATAATTAGATCTTAGAGTCTTGAAATGAGTCCAAGCAGATTTCTTTGGAGATTGAAGAGCTTGAGAAACTTTTCTTAACCCAAGGTGGACATGAGGGACTTTATGATTTATCAGGTACATAGAACTTGATAGCATTATGCAATATACTAGCAAATTTAGAGTAGCTTTCATGTATATCACAACCAAAATATATGTTATCCCAGTCAATCAAGAACAAATAATCATTAAGTGCAATGAAATTGCAATGAAACCAGTCAAGGCATAACTCAGAATCAGGGTAAGGAGGGTTAACTTTGGGTAAACCTGAAGATCGGCGACACACCCGAAAAAGTGTATTTTTTTCAACCGAAACAACACTAAGTTGCGTTTATGTTTCGTTCACCTGCGCATGAATATTCATGTGCGTTTAGTTAAATAAAAATGTTAGAACATTATTCTATAAACAATTATGATTATATACTGGGGGGAGACCCGCCCCAATTGAATGAAACTCAGGATCATCGTAGGGGGGGCCCCTCGTAGTGATATCTCCCCTACAAGCAGTCCCTTTGAATTTACTCAAAAAATGTGAAACATATTGGAACAGAGACAAAATATTTTGCGTCCCATCGACCGCGCTGCCGATCTTCAGGTTTATCAGGTTTACCTAACTTGGGAAGGGGGGGGGGTATTATTGTATATTACATTTGATTTGGATTTTGACGATCTTGATGATGATGCTTTTTGGTTTTGACACATTCCTGTGTATGATTCTAATTGTATATTGTAGATGCATGATCTGACACAATCATAAGAACATAAGAAAAGAAGGAGACTGCAAAAGACCATTCATGGCCTACACTTGGCAGCTCCTGTTCCAGTCAACACACAAAAGATTTCTTACCAGAGAAAAGTCATCAACATTGTCACCCTTTACAGGAGTTCGTCAGATCTAATCTACAATATACATAAAATGCATCCAGAGGATTATGTCCATTCATGCAACCGCAAAATATAATCTCCCCACTCCTTAGAAAAATATATACATATATCCATATATTTATCTAATCTATTCTTAAAACTACCCAGAGAGGAGGCTTCTATCACATGTCTAGTGAGCCTATTCCATTCATCTACCACACGATTTGTAAACCAATTCCTCCCAATCTCCTTCCTAAACCTATACTTATCAAGCTTAAACCCATTGCTACGTGTCCTGTCATGTTCACTAAGTATAAGAACCTTACCCAGATCCCCTTTATTATATTCTTTTACCCATTTGAAGACTTCCATCAATTCCCCTCTGACTCTTCTCCTTTCCAATGTATGTAGATTTAGTTTTCTGAGCCTTTCACCATAAGGTAAGTTCCTTAGCCCCCCAATCATCTTTGTCATCCTTCTCTGCACAGACTCAAGCAAATCAATATCTTTCCTATAATATGGTGACCAAAATGGTACTGCATAGTCTAGATGAGGCCTAACTAGCGCCAGATACAGTTTTAGAATGACTTCAGCACTCTTATTGCTTACACTCCTCCTAATGAATCCCAATATCCTATTAGCTTTATTCTTAGCATTTAGGCATTGCTTTCTAGGACAAAGGTCTGAACTTACCAAAATACCCAAGTCCCTCTCACAATCGGTCCTCCCTAAAATTCTCCCATTTAATTTATAACTATTCAATGGATTATTTCTACCTATACTAAGTACACTACATTTGTCTATGTTAAACTTCATTTGCCATTTCTCGGCCCAATTGGACAGAATGGTCAATTCCTCCTGCATTACAACAGCATCAGAATCAGCCCTAATGGCCCTACCTAGCTTAGTATCATCAGCAAATTTACTCAGGTCACTACTTATACCTATGTCAAGATCATTAATATAAATTAAGAATAGCAAGGGACCCAAAACAGATCCTTGCGGAACTCCACTGCTAACACACCCCCACTCAGATTTAACTCCATCTATACTAACTCTTTGCTGTCTGTCACCAAGCCATGACTGAATCCACCTAAATATACTGCCATCGATCCTGTGTGTTTTAACTTTGCTCAGAAGCCGTAAGTGTGGCACTCGATCAAAAGCCTTACTAAAGTCCAAGTATAAAATATCATAGTTTTCATCATTATCTGCTGCTTCATACACCTTACTATAAAAAGACAGCAAATCAGTGAGACAGGATTTACCCTTACTAAAGCCATGCTGTGATTCTTTTATCAACTTATGCTTATCCAAGTGTTCTCTAATATTCCTTGCTATAATAGATTCCATCATTTTCCCTACCACTGATGTCAAACTTAATGGTCTGTAATCCTATGGATTGTTTAAATTGTATATTGTAGATGCATAATCTGACACAATCCTATGGATGCATTTTGACAGATGTGGATGACCTTTGATAGGCCCTTGTGGCTTTTGTCATCCATGAAATTATGTTTAAGTTAGCTGGCTTGCAAAACTCCCATCATACATATTCTCAATGCAAAGCTCCCTTTTGCGTATATATTTATTCAGACTCCTCTTGCCATTTATTCCTATTCTCCAGAACCTTTCTCATGGCACTAAATGGTGAGAAATTTGAGCTGCTGAGGTGTGGCACCAATAGGAAAATAACAACAGAAACAGATTATCTCTGTAACACCCAGCCTATCCCCGACAAGGAACATGTTAAGGACCTGGGTGTCTACATGAGTAATGATGGAACATTTACCTATCATTATGGGAAAATCGCCAAGACTGCTAGGAAGATGAGTGGGTGGGTCCTTCGCACCTTCAGTACAAGAGAACCCGGATGTATGCTTACTCTCTGGAAGACCATGGTTCTGCCAAAACTGGAATACTGCTGCCAGCTGTGGTCCCCTCACAAGATCCAGGACATTGCCACACTGGAAGCCATCCAGAGAACCTTCACCAGCAGGATCCAGCAATTTAACTACTGGGAGAGGCTCAGACACCTAAGACTCTACAAAGGAAGAGGGAGCACTACACAATCATCTATGTGTGGCGGATAGTAGAGGGGATATCTCCAAATGTAGGGCTCCAACAAAAAAACTAATCAAAGAAGAGGAAGGCTGTGTTATGTGAGGAGTACGGAGGGTTCAACTCAAAGATTGGGGATGATCACCCATAACACATTCACTTACACTGGGACTCACCTCTTTAACTGCCTGCCACATGAACTCCAAGATACCAAGGAGTCTCACCAGAGTCCTTCACAAGTGGTTGAGGAACATCCCAGACAAACCACCAATACCAGGTTACTCCAGTCCTCACCACAACTCCCTGCCAGAGGTCACCAAAAGAGCATGAGCAGAAGAGTGCCCCAGAGCCAGCAGAAGCCCACTTCAGCTGTGTTGATAGAAGACGGAATTCTCCAAAGTATCCAAAGTATCTATATAGATTGCTTCTAATTCATATTTCCGATCCAGTCTCATAAAAGAAACAAAGCGCCAAAATGTAGTGGGCCGAAAATCTATGCTCTAATCCCAATTGTTCCAACCCAGTTCCTACACTAATTCAGACATGAGAAATAGAAGGAGAGTGAAATGGATTGTATATACAGTCCTTTACTTATAAAAAAATACAATAATATTTACAATAGACAGGGGTGATTAAATTGGAGATCTCGTTACTATTCATACAAAAATATACAGCTAATTTTCCTATAGACAAAAAAAATAAATCCTACTTATAAATACTAACAATCGATCCTAAGAGACAATTCTATAAAAAAAAAATTTAGACTACAAGTCAATAAATAAACAACAAAAGGCCTCACGTGAAACAACAAAAGGTTTGAATAAAATAATTGAAGAACAAAATGTCCCTCAAAAATGGAAAGAATCAAAAACAGTGCTACTGCCAAAGATAAAAAAGCCAACTATAAAGGATTTTAGGCCAGTTGCACTTACAAATACTGGCTATAAATTATATATGAGCCTAATAAAAACTAAATTGGTGGAACACTTGGAAAATGTGGAACAAGAAAACGAGTTTCAATCTGGGTTTACAAAAGGAAGAAGAAGAGAAGATAATCTACTAATATTGAAATATTGTATTGAAAATAGCATAAAAAGGAAGAAATGTCTTATTGTTACTTTTATTGATTTTGAAAAAGCTTTTGACTCTGTGGATAGAGGAAAGATGATTGAAGCATTAAAATACTATAAATGTGATCCAGATGTAATAGAAACAATAGCCAGACTTTATACAGATGACAGTACTACTTTATATATAAATAATAAAGTAATAGGTCAGACTGAAGTGACAAATGGAATACGTCAAGGGTGCACAGGATCACCACAAATATTTATAATGGTTATAAACATACTGATTGAGAAATTATGCCTCATGAAATTTGGATACAAGGATGAGTCCTTTTACATACCAACATTATTCTTTGCAGATGATGGCGTATTATTGGCAAGTTCAATAGAAGAAATGGAGCAAATGATTAATATTATTACAGAAATAGCAAAGGCCTGTGGTTTGAAAATGAATAAAAATAAGAGTAAAATCATGATATTTAACAAACCAAAAGAACAAAGTAAGATAAGAGATATTGAAATCACTAACAAAGTAAAATATCTAGGAGTCACAATTATTGACAAAAAAGACTGTTTTAGAAAACATAGAGAAGAAAAAATAAATCAAGCTAAAAAGATGAAAAATCTAACATTCTCAGTTATCTCAAGATCATGTAACAAGGTAATGATTGGAAAAACCTTCTGGAAAAGCATTATATTGCCTAGTATATTGGCAGGAACAGCAGTAATATGTTGGAAAAAGAAAGAAATAGAAGAGCTACAAAGAATTGAAAATTCAGTTTGGCGGAATATATTAGGAGCCCCAGGGTTTACACCTTCAGTTGTTCTTCGTGGCGAAATTGGAGCATCATCCATGTTAAAAAGAGATATAGAAACAAAATTGGGTTACATTAAATATGTTCTGGATAAAGGTGCACCATTGAGTAAAACAATCATGAAAGAAATGATGGACAAAAAACTGGACAAACAATGGAATGACATAGTAAGGAAATATATGGAGTTTATTGAAATAAATACAAAGAAGCTAAGAGAAATAAATAAAGAAAAACTAAAAGAACTGACAATGAATTTTGATACCAAGTTATGGATTGAGAATTTGAATAAAAAACACACTCTCAAATTATACCAGGAAAATAAAAGAGAGATTAAAGAAGAAAAAATTTATCGTAATGATTTTCCATCAATTCTTATGTTTAAATGTAGAACAAACACTTTGAACCTTGAATGGAGGAAGATTTATGTAGGAGGAGATACAAAGTGTAAACTGTGTAATGAAGAAGAGGAAACTTTGGAACACTTTCTTATAAAATGTAGCAAATTGGAAAAAATCAGAAAAAAATTTGAAATAAGAGAGATAAGAATAGAGAAGTTACTACTATTTAATAATATCCAAGAGGAAGAAGAATATAAATGTAAAAATTTCCTGAAAGAGGCTTGGATGATGAGAAAAAAACTAATGGATAAAGCAATTTAATAAGATTGATAAATAGCCAAAGTAAATGATGAAAAATAGGCACTCATATATGTGTATGTAAATATATAACTAATAATGACAATAGGCACCAGTATGTGTATGTAAATATATAACTAATAATGACAATAGGCACCAGTATGTGTATGTAAATATCTTATCTAATTAATAATGACGATGGTGAAAAACCTAATCAAGTGATGACAAGGACAATCCTAATCAAGTGTGCCTGATACGTAAATATATAGTTATTAATGACAAGGGTGAAAAAAGCTTAATAAGATGACAAAGATAATAAATTCTGCAAAACAAACAATACAAAAAGAAATAAACAAGACATTGGTAATTTGGTAATTTGGTAAATTGAGGGCCAGAGAGTGCCAGGGTGAGCACTATGGGCCCTGGAGATGGTCAAAGCCTGGAAGTTTCTGTGCGCTAGGGCTTAGGAATGGAGTAGAGTTCTTAATTGCTGGCCAACTCAGCAGTCTGCAAAGAAATGGGCCTTGTTGGCACAGGCTGGAGGGGGTGGATTATATTCTGTGCAACTGTCCTATTTTGGTCAGAAAGTACTGGAATCTGTTTGAAATGGCTTGGCGGATAGGGATAGGGTGACCAATTCCATTGAGGATGACTGGGATTGTTAGCTGCATTACTCCAATTTCTCTAAGTTTTCCATGGAGTAGAACCCGGTGGGAGTGGTGATGCGGGCATTCTAGTAGGAAGTGCTGTATGGTTTCAGGATGGTTGGGGCACCAGGGGCAGTCTGGGGAAGGAGAGAGACCCAGGCGGAAAAGATGCGCAGAGCCCGGAATGTCCGATTCTCAGTCGGACAAGGGCTGAGTCAAGGCGACGATTTGTTGATCTAGACCAGGGCATTGGACCGAATTCCTCATATAAGATGGATCTGGATGATCCCTGGAGCTGTTGCCGGAGTTCATCTTCCCATGCGGCTCTGGTCTGCGCCTTCCAAAGGGAGGATCGTGTGGCTGGGGAAATGGGAAGTGTTCTGGATATTGGGGTGGAATGGGCTTGGTTTGCTGCGCCGTCCGCTTCTTCATTTCCAGTGATACCCGAGTGGGCCGGAATCCATTGCAGCTTCACGTCCCATAAAGGGTGGCTGGTAAACTCGAGGAGCAATTCCTGAATGTCATAGCAGAGTTGTGGGTGGGTGTGGGGTGAGGAGGCGAGGAGAAGCTGGAGTGAGGACATTGAGTCCGTGTAAATGATGACTTTTCTGGTGGAGACAAATGACTGGGCAGTTTTGAGGGCTTGATACAGGGCATAGAGTTCAGCCACCACAATATTGTGTAAGGGGTCTATATGCCATGTTTGTTCCAGTGGGTGTTCTAAACAGATGACTGCTGCAGTGGTTGAGGGGGGATCCATGTAGTGGGAGCCATCTGTGAATAAGGCCAAGTAGTCCTTGTAGGTGACATTTTCAAGGAGGCTGTAGATTGCTCTCAGTTTGTGGGGTGGATCATACTTAGTCCATTTGCATGGGAGGGAGAGTGATATCACTGGAGAGAGAGAGAACCAGGGGGGGATAGGAGGTATTGTTGGGAGTGGAGTCTGCCGTGGGAGAGGAAAGGCTAGTTGCGAGAGGGTCTGTGCTGCACGAACTGCAACTGGACGATGAGAAGTGGTTGGCCATGGTTGGAGTGATATGTGGGGTGCTACAAATGTAGCAAGGGGGTGGTCTTCTGGTAGATGGGTTGTCCGGTAGAGCCATTTTCCTAAGAGGATCTTTCTCCTATATTCAAGGGGGAGGAGGCCACTTTCTGCATAGAGTGCAGAGGTTGGTGAGGATCTGAAGGCTCCTAAGGCAGTTCTTATGGCACTGTGGTGGATTGAGTTTAGTTTAGACAGTAGGGTCTTATTTGCTGCAGAGTAGAGAATTGCCCCATAGTCCAGTTTGGATTGAATATAAGATGTGTAGAATTGAAGGAGTGTTTCCCGGGAAGCACCCCACTTCACACCAGCTATGCGACGCATCAAGGCAAGACGGTTCAGGCAGCTTTCTCGTAGATGATTGATTTGAGCGTTCCAGCTTAGAGTTGGGCTATCTAGCCATAGTCCGAGTAGTTGGTGTGAAGAGACCCGTTCGATAGGTGTGCCTGAGATGTGCAGGGGAGGGGGTGGTCCTAGACGGCGGCGAGTGAACCAGAGGGATTTTGATTTTGCAGTGTTTAGGTGCAGGTTCCAAGTTTTAGCCCATGCCGTGAGGTCATTTACTGCAACTTGGAGACTGTCGTGGACCAGTTGGGGCGTTTCAGCCATGCAGATGATAGAGATGTCATCTGCATATAGTAGGGATGTTGTGTGCACACTGTCAGGTATATCGGCTATATATATTATAAATAGGAGGGGGCTCAATGGGGAACCTTGTGGTACTCCTTGGTTGATCTTGCGGGGGGCGGCCTGTGTTGACCCTATCATGACTGTATAGGAGCGGCTTGAGAGGAAGTTTTTGATCCATGAGAGAGGGGCACCATGAATTCCCAGGTTGGCTAGCTTAAACAGTAAGGCCTCATGGTTAACAGTGTCAAAAGCATTTGACAGGTCAAAGGAGACAACCTCTGCCACTAGGTGTTCCTTAAAGGCAGATTGCAGCAGGTGGTCTATATGGGAGAGGGCATCTAATGTGCTGCGGCCTTGGCGAAAACCATATTGGTTTGGGTGGTATCGATGGTGGGATTCCAGCCACCAAGATAGACGCTTTTGGACCATCTTCTCGAGTAGTTTGCTGGAGGAGGAGAGCAGACTAATAGGTCTGTATGAGGCCGGCAAGGAAGGATCTTTTCCTGTTTTAGGGATGGGGAGGATGAGTGAGAGTTTCCAGGGGGAGGGAAATTGGCCTTGTGTCCAGCTCTCATTTAGTAGGTCCAGCAGGAATATTAGGTGGTTTTCTGGCAGATTGTTTAGAAAGTCAGAGGGGATCATGTCAGAGCCTGGGGCCTTACCTTTTGACATGGAGGAGAGTGCCCCAAGCAATTCCTTGAGATGGAAAGGGGAAGCCAGTGGGTCATCAGTGGTATTGGAAATACTCTCTGTCAGGAGCCTCAATTGGGGTCTAGTTAGGAGAGTGTTTGGTTTGCAGCTGTATAGTTTGCTGTATTCTGCGGCAAATGCTTCAGCTTTATCCTGTTCGTTCATTAGGGGGAGGCCCCCTGAGCAGAGAGGGTAGGAAGTGGGGTTTGAAGGTGAGGTCATATTCCTGAAGAAGGTCCAGGCTTTGGTGGATGGGGTTGAAAAGGAGAGCGAGCTGCAGAACTTGTGCCAGGAGTTTCTTTTTGACTGCAGAATGGTCCTTTTGCAAATGGCATCCTGTCTTCGGAAGTCAATTTTATTTGTTTGGGAGGGCTGGCGTCTCCATTTTGCAAAAGCCAGTCGTCTGAGGCGAATTGCTGAAGCGCATTCTTCCGTCCACCATGGTGTGCGTGGGCGGCCGTTATAGCGGCAGGTGGTCAGGGGAAAAGTCTGTTTCCCAGCCGCCATGAGGGAGTCAGAAAGCCAACTAGCTTTTGCTTCAACTGAGGCGAGATTTGGGGGGGGATGTGCAAGCGAGGATTGGAATTTGGGCCATTCTTCTTTATTTATTCTCCAATGTGGACGGATTGACCTGGGGGGAGGGTTTGTGAGGCCACTTGAGGAGATGATCACTGGGAGATGGTCGCTTCCCATGTACTGGCCAGTGGAGACTGTTGAAGTGGTAAAGGATCCACTGCCAATGCACAGGTCCAGTGTGGATGACAGGGCCCTTGCTGGGTCCACCCTGGTGCAGAGGCCTGGGGGAGTGAGGAGGGAGAGGCGAGTTGAGGAGAGGAGGGATTGAAAGAGGGCAGCACCTGGGCGGCTGATGGTGGCCGTCGGATCCCAATGGGGGTGGGGGGCATTGAAGTCTCCCATGATGAGGCTTGTGGGGGAGAGTTGGTCGAAGTAGTGGTTGAATTCATCCTCTGTGACTGGGAGGCATGGATTATAGCAGACAAGGACATCGCACCAGGTTCCGCGGATGGCTATCTGAACAGCCAGGAGTTCTAGAAGACCGCGGGGGTATGGAATAAGAGAGCGGGGGCGGAAGCTGAGTCCCTCTTTGATGAGAAGGAGAAGGCCACCACCTCCCCTATTTGGCCTGTCTCTGCGCAGAATGGAGTAGCCTTTTGCTTTCGGAGAAAAGCTGGGGTGAAGCCAGGTTTCGCAGATTCCAACTATGGTGGGAGAGAGGGAGTTGAGAAGTAAGGAGAGGTCTTTCATTTTGTGGCGTAATGAACGGGCATTCCAAAAGATTATCGGGCTTGTTGGTGCCATTATGCCATGAAAGATGATATCATTTGGATGGCACTTGGGAGGAGAGTGATGAGGACCTGTTGAAGAGAGGAGCCCGATTGTAGAAGGGAGATGAATTCTTTTAGTAGATTTAGGAGCTTAGCTATGAATGGCTGTGTGGGAGGTGGTTCTTTGCAATGGAACTGTGGGACATTCTGAATGATTGGAGAGAGTGGATAACGCGGAGGGGTTGGAGAGGGTTGATGTCCAGGGTGATAGTAAAGTTTGGAGTTAGCTTTCTTTGGCGTTGGTTTCCTGGGGACTCTCTGCGGGGGTGTGGCGGCGGGTAGTTGGGATGCGGTCTTGTAGTGGATTGCCTTTGGTGGGGTATGGGGGGGGGCAGCAGCAATCTCAGCATAGGTGATCGTAGGATGGCGCTTGTTTCTATTTGAGGCAATTGGGAGAGGGTGGGGATTTGATGGAGGCTTTGGTGTGGCTTCTTGGATGGAGCTGGCTGTGGTAGCCTTTTCTAAGTACATTGAGCGGAGTAATGCATGGGTGGTATAATTTGGAGTACCTTCCTCCACTGCTTTTTGTTGAATCTCTCTTGCTTTCTCAGTATAGAGGCAGCTGTTGGAAGAAGGTCGATGATCCTTATTACAGAAGTAGCAGTGTGGGGAATTGGTACAGTCTTGGCCTTCATGGTGACCACTGCACCTGTTGCATCTCTGGGTAGACTTGCACGTTAGAGTCCCATGACCAAAGCGTTGGCAGGTGTAGCATCTTAGGGGAGGGAGGTGGTAAGGGCTAACTTTATACGAGGTAAAGCCAAGCGCCATTCTTTCAGGGAGATCACCAGCGAATTTGAGACGAGCAGTATAAGTGGAGGCTTCAGGGTGGGTCGACAAGCGGGAGATTTCTACAAGACTGGCAGAGCTATTTTGGTCCAGGATTCGCAGATTTTCTTTTAGATCCTGCTCTTCTAAGGAGGCTGGAAGGCCAGAAATTCTGCCGAATTTGTACTTTCCCATGGAGGCGTCCTCAGGATGCCAGCATTTTACTGGCCAGTTCCCCAATGTGGTCACATCCTCTAAGTCCACTTCCAGTTTTTTTATGTCACATAGCTCTATCCTCATGGCAGTACCCTTGCCAAGAATCCTGCACGAGCCTTCTAGGATGAGTTTGTGGAAAGGAGAGGCATTGAGGGCAGAGGTAACTTTAAGAGGATGGATAAATATGGACTTGTCCTCTGCAGACTTGATAAGGACTACGTTGCGGGGGTTGGAGTCATCCTGATGGGGTGTGGCCTGAGGGCGGGATGGAAGAGGTCTGGCAGTGGCCTTCTTGGCAGATTTGTTTCCAAAACGAGGACGGTGGTCTACTGGAGACGATGGGCTTGGGCCACGCTTCCCCCTGGGGGTTAACATCTCCATCTTGGCCTCGCGGTGACCGAGGCTGGGCCTAGGTCTTCCGAGAGGAGGCCTAGAACTTCCGAGGCTAGGGCTGATTGGCAACGGAGTTGAACTTGGTATTCAGTGGTAGTCCGATGAAGAAGTGTCGATATATAAATTATGGCTACACTCTAACCATACACAATTAATCTACTTCTCTGGAAGTAAAAAAGATCCATAAACAAGACATAATGTATATTTAAGAGATGCCGAAGTAAAGGCAATATCTCGAACCTCAAACAGAATATAGTTCCGCAGTATAGCTTTTGTATCAGCACTGAGGATTTTGTTCATTTGTTAATTATTAGTTTACTTGTCTATTCCTTTCCTTCCATATCTTTTCAATAAAATTTTTAGATTTTTATTCCAATGTCTTGTTGTTTGTATTAAATAATAGTAGTTCTACTAGCGTTTTATCTATTACTTCATACTCCTCTCTGATTTGTTGGTATGCTCCACACCTAAGCAGGAAGTGCTCAAGGTCTTCTATCTGAGAGGTATTACATCAGTTGCACTCAGTATTCTCTCCTGTAAATATGTTTCTCCAGTTTATTTTAAGTGCGTTTGATCTTCACCTGAATAAAAAAGTCGATTTAAAGCTATTTTCATATATCTTCTCTTATATTACAGCTTTGTTTTCTCTGTATATGGCTGCAGTACTTTTGTTCCCAAGTTCTTCTAGCCAACAGTTTAAATTATAGCTGTGAATCTTGTTCTGTATGTCTTTATCACTCATATTTCTAATACTATTCAAGCTTCCTATTTCAAGTTTCCCCATATATTCTCTTGTAATTTTCACCCATTTGTTTTGCTTTTTCTTCCACATAGCTTCAAGAACTCTTCCTAGTAGTTCATTTTTTCCTTCTAAAATGTATCTTATGTAGCACAACTTATTTTGCATACCCCTTGACTCTACAGTTGAAGCACCTATTTTTCCTCTCAGTATCTCTTGAGCTGTGTAGCTTTGTACTCTCAGTATCATTGTAGTTGTTTCACCCCTACAAGATTGTATATATATATATATATATATATATATATATATATATATATATATATATATATATATATATATATATATATATATATAAATATCGGGAATGTATCAACTGGCAACATTTCCTTTCGCCATGCACACGAAAATCCAGGCATCGTCCCATTTGATTTGTGCTCCCGCGTTAACAGGTTGGTCAAAATTTAAGTATAATTCTTAGTTTGGTTTTCCCCCTTTTTCTCAAACTTAAATTAATTCTGTGTATTTTGCCAATTACAGACCCCAAAATTCGCGTTAACCATTATCATAGACATTTCGTTCACCCCAGAAATAATTATCATAGAACTTTCGCTTACCCTAGAACTAATTCATCTCATGCTATATATATTATAAATTTCGCCTTATTTTCAATATATTGCAATCACCATATCATCCATAATTTATTTACATATCGTATAGTTTCAATTATCTATCTCCAATGCTTCTATTTAATACCTATCCTCACAAACATCATCACAATTTCCAAGTGCATTTTCTATTCATTGATTAATGACGTTGCCTGTTTTCAAAACACCATAATTGTCTTACTGCAAGGATTCTTAATTTTATAATTCAAAGGACCTAAATAACCTCAAGCTCTCCCCATATTATATTACCTCAATTAAGATATTAAAATATTAGATTTCTCAAATAAATACATTTTGTTAAAACTTATAATTAATATCCTTTCTGAAGAACTGCCTTTATTTCATATATTCAATTTTTAATCTTAATTCATTGCCAAAGTAATTTCTTACTTTGGATGGTGCCTAAGATTCCCTAGGCTAATTACGATTAAAAACGTCTAACTTATTATTAACCACTTTATAAGCCACACACAAACCTCTTTATCATCCTCCAAACTGAGTTTTCAGCATTTTGTAATTGCTGGAGTTCCTTCTTATTTCAATTTATAACTGGGGATCATGTGAGTAAGCAAGACAGTACTGCGCTTTTCCAATAGGTTTTTCCTATCATCATTTTATCACATGTCTTTGCTATTACCGAGTATGTTATATTCGATAATTTTCTAGCTTGCTTCAGCCTTTCTTTTATATGGTTGCTAAAACATTCTCTGCGATCGGACAAATTTATTCCTAAATATTTGATATTATCTACAACTTCTATTCCGTTTATTCATCAGGTTTTTGCCAGATAGCTTGTTGTCAGATCATACAAAGGAATAATACACAGGAAAAGTCTTACTTACTCGAGTTGTAGCGTGGAAGACGATTGGCGGCGTCAGCGTAAACAAACCTTTTCCAAACAATAACTCTACTGACCGGCACCAGTAAACCTAAATCTTCACTGCTTCTCCACACCTTAATAAACCTTGGAGCAAATCAGGACCACCTAGTCAACCTCAGGATCTGCCACAACGATACAACTTCACGACCAACGTGCTTTTCGCCAACTGCTGGGGAATCGGCGTGGTTTCTTCCTTATCAGCTGGGCCAGACAGCTCATTCCAGCACTGCCAAACCACAACATTCTTTGGTATGCTTCCCTAGAACTACAAGGGTATAGGAAAGGGGAAATAAAAAAAGAACGAGAGTAGCGTGATGTGATTTGCATACGGCTTCCTGTGTCACCTGATTACCGATGGCGAGCGACGAAAAGACTGCGCCATCCTGAATCTTAAAAAAAATGACTCATTCAAGCGAAACCTTTTAAACCGCTCACTTGGACTTCTCAGTAAGCTACACATTTCCCATATGTTCTAATGAAGAACTAAATTCGAACACTACACTCAGAAAATGTGTCAAACAGGTATAAAAAAATAGAAAGTCGATAAAAACTACGCAGAGGAGAACCAGCCTAAAGAGCCTCTTACCTCTTTTTAGTTTGAATGGTTACATGAAGATTGTAATGTGTACTAGTTATTATATCGCTGGCCTAGCGAGCATGCATGTATAATATCCGCTACACATACATGCTTGTTTAAATTAATGTTAAGTTGAATTGAGATGTTAAGCCCAACGGGACGGCTTGAGATAGTTAACATACGAGGGGTCAAATACAACGAGATTCAAAAGGTAAATTGTATATAAGAATTAACAGAGAATATCGGATTAAAGATAAATAATTAGTTTAAAAAGAGAATAACACAAAGAGATAATTGATTGAATACAATACGATACGAAATTGGTAGAAAACACGAGTGATGGAGATTAAATTGTTAAGGGCACAAAATTAATGGTTAGGAGTCCAAGAATATTGGAATCACAAATAGTATGTAAATTGGGATTCCGTAACAAAAAGTAAATATCAGTACTCAGACGTGATATGAATTTACAGAGCTGATTTATGTAACATTAAATGAACGAAACTTTGTGTATGGAAGCGAGGGCATGGGTAAATAAGTCTCGCTTAGAAAAGTTCGGACAAAGGCACTTCCAATATTGTTAAAAAAATATGTTTATTTTACAGTATTGTAAAAAGTACCCTGCTTTGACACTTAAGTAAAAGTATTGTTGCCCTGACAAAACTTTACTCAAAGTACAAGTAAAAGTACCCAAACTTAAATGTACTTAAGTAAAAATAATAAAGTATTTATTCATAAAGTACTCAAGTAGTGAAATTTAAAAAATAGCGGCAAATAGTAAAGTACCCACCGCTTCAGACACTATGCAGCATACTGTACAGTAAACCCTTTTATACCCGCTGTACTGACCTTTATATATTCGAATTCACTGATTGGATTGATTGAATTGGCTGACTGGGGCAGAGTTTGTTGATACAATCTTTAAATATTTTAAACCATAACGGATTATATTATTATAAAGATAAACTGAAATAAGCCTTAAAAAGTTCAAATTGATCTAAGCTAATCCCCAATTGAAACAACTGGGCATAACTGAAAAATTACTTCCAAAATTAATACCCTAGAAACAAATAATGATGACACATTAAACGTTTTAATGTACAATAAGATATACCTTTTGAAATATTTATGTGTACAAGTAAAGTGTGATTTAGCAAGCTAACGTAGAGATTACAGTGCATGGGGTCTCTGACATGATAAATAGCCTATACGTTTTCCTCTCCAATATATGGACATTTTTACCAAATAGCCTATACACTAAATAGTTAAATGCATGTATAGCTAGTCTCGAAGTTAATAAATCGGTAACCAGTTATGCACGGTGCTCGATGTTAATAGGGGCACCGAACGTTCTTGAGTTCTTGTGGTAGAGAATTCAATGGCCTTTTTATTTTAGGCGGCGGAGAACTTGGTAGGCTTTGGAGTAGAGAGGAATTCATTTGACCGAGGCTTGAAATTAGGTAGGCTGGGCTTAAAGGATTGATATGGATTACCTGTAGCAAGGAAATCCTAAACGGAGGAATCTCGGACTCCTTATTAGGGCGTAGAACTCGGGTTGCTTCGGCTTAGGACGAATTTGAGACAGGCGTGTAGTGTGTTCAAGTGGCCTATTTCTCCATGAAGTCGCTCTGACTCCCTGACTCTGTGGAATGCATGGCCCTGGCACTAAAATTGCACCAGCAAAGTGCCTCACAGGAATAGGAAGAATTGTAACAAATGTCCTCGCGGATATACATACATATTTATCTGTAAACCGATCAAGGAAGTAAGCGGGAAGCCGAAATTCAGATAGCAGTAAAGTTGGGCGACAGTGTAATAAGAATGAACATTTCTCATCTGGAAATGGAATTAAGCTGAGACAGCTGTCTGCGACTCAGGAATGATAAAATTATATCAAGAAAGTGTAAATTTGTAGGCACCATTAATCGATGACCTTCGGAGACCATGGGATAAGGAATATCCCGCCCAGTGGGCGGAGCTAAAAACATTGTGATCCTAGAGGCTACGCCTCTGTACTATTTATAGAAGAAAAATGGAGAATTCAAGGGGATTCATTCACACTTGGGTAGACAGTTAAGTCAGATAAACGATCGATAGTAGAGAACTAATTACGGTTCGTTTAGCCTAGCGAAGCTCCCGTTATACCCACCTAAGTCTTGTTCTCGTAACACTCGCTTTCCTGACCGGTAGTGAAATATTCCCTGACCGCTTGTTTTGTTTGTTGGTATTAAGCATTTGTTTTTTTTTCGTGATTCCTCTCAGTCCTTTCTCGATCACAAGCCTTCGCTAAACCCAGCAGGGCTGGAATATTATTTGAGTATCCTTGGAGTCAGATACGAGATTAACGCTACCTATCACCACACTCATGGGACTTAAGGGAACTCTCCAAAATATCCGCATCATTTTAACCTTCAAACTGGTGACGGTTATCTTTACCTCCTGCCATAACTCTTCCTGACTCCTGATTGAATGTTTTCTCACTCCTTTCTCAATCGTTCTGTCCCTTTTCTCTGACCTTCAGTGTGTGAGTTTGGCAGTATATAGTTGTGTCGAAAACAATGAGCGTTGCCTATTATTATCCAATGATGTTGTTTGGGTGGAGCCTATTCCACTCCTTGTTAATTCGTGTCCATGGAGATATAGATTTGTTTTTGCCCATAATACGAGATATATGACTTTGCGTTTTGCAGTTTTTCGTTAGTAAATAATGGCTGAAACTATCGTATTTTTTGTTCTGCACCTGCTCCCAAGCCTGTTTGAACAGCTGTCCTTCTATCGCGCCTATGGGAACCACTTTTGCTCCGATTTACTGTGTATGTACATGTGCATATGTTTGCTGCTCTGTGAACGTCTCGAATTAATTCTGCTCGCCTCAAGCAAAATACATATATTATTATTATTATTATTAAAATTTACATAGACATTCTACATGGGCTCATTGCTACTACATGGTATATATTTCTGTGATTAATACTTATGTCTGTTTTCAGGATTTCATAGGGCTAACAGGGTGCTCATTTGTGTGGTTCCTCGCTGAGCCTACTTCACCTTGTAATTCGGGCTTCGCTACACATGAATACTCACCTCAATTTGTTTCTTTATATTTGAAGGCGAATTAATGCATGCGGTCACCTCGGCAATTTTATGCAACCACAACGAACATTGCAGCTTCCCCGAGTTTCCCACATTCCTCTTGTACTTAAAAAATGATTCTAAGTATGGCCGTGGGTGGGAATCGCTACTATATTTATTTTCAATGGTAGGAGTAGAACTCATGATGGTTCAGTAATGGCGTGGCAGCACGCAGGGAGTCTAGGACAATGAAGGATAATTTAATGAACTGACGGCCTCTCACAGGCGGGAAAGCGGGGTAGACAAACGAATTGTCTATCGGGCATGAAATGATGTTTGGTCTAAACATGAACAAGCATATATGATTTGTTCAAAACAAAGTACACGACTGTGATTGGTCATCGTCTAATTTTTACTTCTACGTTTGGGATTGGCCAAAATTAATTGATAAGTAACAAATACTTTCAAATGTAACAAAGTAATAGTATCCAAAGAAAAAATACGCAAGTAGAAGTGAAAGTCCTCAAATTATTATAACAAAGTTACTTGAGTACAAAACTTAAGTAATTGTACTTATTTACTTCATAACTCAGTTATTTTACCATTTCAAGGGAATTATAAATTGAGATGTAACGTTACGTTGGGACACACACACACACACACACACACATATATATATATATATATATATATATATATATATATATATATATATATATATATATATATTTATTATATATATATATATATATATATATATATATATATATATATATATATATATATATATATATATATATATATATATTAATATATATATCAGTGGAGACTAGCGACATTTTTAGTCGCGGGCGACTCTACATCTCACTATGTCGGTTGGTCCCTGATTTGCTTTTTTTTTGTAATAACATTGTAACTATTCGGCTATTTCTAACGAAGTTTGAAACCCTTATGTTGTTTTAAGTTCTTTTTCGAATAATATAAGTGCCAAAGTCTTTCCATGGTTAAAACATGAATTATTTTGCTTTGGCAATAACATCATAACTATTCGACCGATTCTAACGAAATTTAAACTATTATGTTTTTTTTCAAAATTTCTTTCCAATGATATAATTTTCAAGGTCCTCCTAAGGTTAGTCTTTGAATTATTGGACGTTTACAAGGTCGTAAGGTCATAAATCAGAATAATCGAAAGCACGTGACTTTTTAGTCAGCATACCTTGTTGCTTAGGCAGGCAATTTTATGAAATGCAGAGAAAATATAACGCACCTACAAAAATTTTGCATATTTATTACAAATAGAATTTAGTAAATTAGAATAGCTTCCATAAACATTTTGACACGTTTTAGAAAAAAACGTTTAGTAGTCATATTAAAGGTAAAACATAACAAATTTATTAATAGTTCCTAAAATTATAAAAAAATATTGGAAAAAGCGTTACAAAATTCAAACTTTCCTAAGGTAATGGCGAAACACTACTTATATAAATATTCTGCTCGTCGTGTTTTCTTGCAAAATTCTTCAACTGCTGAATTGTAAAAGTTTTCTCGATTTTCCATAAGCTTTTGAAATTTTTTTTTCAATTGAAATAATAGCAAGATTAGAAAGCGTGTCTTCACTTTGGGAACTTCGTAAGTAACTTTTAATTCTTTTAAGAGCAGAATATGATCGCCCAACAATTGCAGTTGTTTGTGGCTTACTTAGAATCAAATTTCTTAACTTGTATATTTATTTTAGAGATATATCCATTTCATTTTCAAGTGGAAATTTAACGAGCTCGGTAACATTCTTTTTCGAAAGAGATTTGTGAGAATATAAGACACACAATTCAGAACGGAGACGAGGAAACTCAAAAAAAGAACTTTAGCATTTTTTTCAAAGGTTTAAAAGCTTTTCCTGGGAAGGTAACACCATATACGAGTAAATAAAACTTTTTGAAATCTTTTAGGTTGAGGAATAAGTTCTTGCGTTTTTTTTTAATGTTGTATTGATTTAAGTTTTGTTGACGTGATTTGTGCACATATTAAGAAACAATAATAAATAAGGAGAGCAAAATTTGCAAAGGTTAGGCTACGTCTCTTAACAGCGTAGACTATTAGGCTTTTGCTTAGGCTACGTCTTGAAGCTGAGTAATAAGTCATTGCGGTTTATTTAAAAGTTGTGTTAATTTAATTTTTGTTCTGTACCCTCAAAATGGAATGTCAATGTGGGGGAATTCCAACGTGGAATTTCTTTTCCAGCACGCAAGTGAAGTCCTTGCACTGGAGAAAATTCTAGAAGTTGGTTAAGCTTAAATGGGTAAGCCTCCCCCCTTCCCTTCCACAAGCGGTAGCCTCGAACCGCGTCCACCACGGACCACCTTTACGCGGGTTAGAATCGTCTCGGCGTGAAGATTCGAGGCTATTCGAGAGTAGCGCTGTTCCCCCACCCCCGCGGGGAGAGCCTCGGATATTATATATATATATATATATATATATATATATATATATATATATATATATATATATATATATATATATATATATATATATATATATATATATGTGGCTCGTCTTCCATGTGGGACACACAGAGTTGAGAAGTCTCGCCCGGACCCAAGAAGATTCCCCTAGTTCCAAGTCAGGTGTTAACAACAAAGCAAAGTGACGGCTGAACTTTTTGTGTGTTGGAATTATTCCCAGCCAGTGAAGTAATTCCATTTGACGATCGCCACCGAGCGATTTTTTCCGACTCCACTCATTAACTCCTGTCGAAGCCCTCATTTTCGGGTGGCCGAAATACTCTCCCCTGGACCGGAAGTTACCGCCCCTCCCCCTTTTGGAAAACCGTCATCACGTTAACTTTCCGCTCAGAAGCTCCGAGCACCCTCGCCATCACGTTTATGGCTTGTAGAAGACATCCGTAAAGCCTTACCTTGACGTCTCACCCGGAATCCTCCGTAAGCCAATCCTTGCACCGCTTCAGCAACCCAATTGAGTTAATCCTGCCCATTTAAATAGTCCCCTTCTGTAATACATTAATTTTTAACTTCAGTGTCTGACGCATAACTACAATTACCCCCTTCGTTTACCGATTGAATTTTGCTCATTAATTCTCTGATGTAATTTTGCCCATTAATTCTCTGATGTAATTTTGCCTATTTATTCTATTATTTTTGTAAATAAAAGTATATTTTTGTAATGCCTCTTTAAATAACCTTGAGCTTTGCCATTGCCCAAATTTTACCTGACCTCGTTGCACTCTTATCTAATTGTTCCGCGCTCGAAACTCGTGGCGTTCCGTTCCTTGTCGGTTCGCCATTAATATGTATATTGGTCCCTCCCCCATAGATATAATATGGTATTGATAATATTTAATGTCATACCACGACATATATATTTATTAATATGCATATTATATAATTTGGGTGTCAAGTGTGTTTGGGGTTTTTACCAACCCGTATCATTTTAATTTCGACATTAGAAGTTCCCTTGTTATTTACGTCTATCCCTTTTATTTTAATTTTTGTATTGTACTGGCAAAAGGCAAGTTCAAGTTAATTGAAGAGCCTTGGAACTTTAATCTATTTAGTTTTATTGTTGGACCCCAGGTAATTAATTTTTTTTGTATTGTGTTTGAATTTTGGAGACTCTCCTGGTTATTAATTCAAAAGAGTTAAAGTTTTTGGTGTCCTAATTCCGGTAGGACCATTTAAATATTTTTTTCCGCTTAGAAACAACCGAGGTAGGTAGCTGTATCATATTTTTTTGTGAACAAGGCCTTCACGAATATTCAAGTATTCGTTTCGCCTGGGTAGTGTCCTAGCTCGTTCGCGTGTTAGTGTTCCCTCAGTTAACTGCGTAACAACGTCATCCTTCGAAAAATTCCAGATTCAGGGTTAAATGTTAGGTCTTTCAAGCAAAGACCTGCTAAATTACGTACAGGAAGAAAAGAGGAACGAACGGGCAGAGCGAAGGGAAATGGAGATGGAGAACAACAAAATTGAGATGGAGGAGAACAAACCGAAGATGGAGATGGAAGAACGTGAACAAATAAGGCAGCATGAGCTGGAAATGAGCCGAAATCAAATGGATTCTCAGTCCATCGGTTCCCGGGCTAAAATTCCCCAAACTCCTTCAGTCAACCTTCCGTCTTTTAACACAAAGCAAAGTGACGGCTGAACTTTTTGTGTGTTGGAATTAGACCCAGCCAGTAAGGTAATAATTCAACTTGACGATCGCCACCGAGCGATTTTTCCGACTCCACTCATCAACTCCTATCGAAGCCCTCCTCGTACGCCCCTCGTTTTTGGGTGGCCGAAATACTCTCCCGTGGACCGGAAGTTACCGCCCCTCCCCCTTTTGGAGAACCGTCATCACGTTAACTTCCTGCTCAGAAGCTCCAAGCGCCTTCGCCATCACGTTTATTGCCTGCAGAAGACATCCGTGAAGCCTTACCCTGACGTCTCACCCGGAATCCTCCGTAAGTCAAACTCTCTCCCCCTTCAGGAACCCAATTGAGTAAATCCTCCCCATTCGAATAGTCTCCTTCTGTATTACATTATCCCCGTAAGGGGCGCGGCGATTTGCCATCCTGACCGCCGTGCTGACGGGACTCAGCACCCCTTCCGACCCGAGCTTAGCCTCTTCTCCTTCAAAACACTTGTTTGCTTGCTTTTCATACAACCTCTCCCACAACATTCTCTTGTCAGCCTCTAAATCCACAGGTTAGATGCTGACCTTCTTCTCAAGCCAACCATCCCGGATTGGGGCATAAGGGGGAGGGGACAATGTTCCCTAACCCCTGAGCTCCGGTCTATGGGGGTTGTTTTTTAACAACCTGCTTCATCCCCACCCATACCTTCCTCACATCCATTTTCCTTTCCTCTTCATAATCTATCTTTTTTACCTCGTGTCCAAGATGGAGCCGCCATGCCGATAGACTGCCAGGCCACCAGGCGGGAGGGTGGTCCCAAATGGCAGCGCCTGGCTCTGCCGGGCCTGTAAGCACCTCTTTGCAGTGCGGGCTACTGCAAAGGTGATGCGCGATTGCGTCCCGTGATACAAATAGGGTCACCATGCCCAATGATGAATTTAAAAAAAAAACAACCCTCAACTTCCCCTGTAACTTCAAAGGAGCCAGCCTCGGGCAGCTCCACCGAAAAAAATAGATGTCTTCCCCCCTGTGCTTGCGCAGGGGCTCCTTTATATTTCTTTAACCGGAGAGGAGGCTTACTCCTCTCCTACGCCTACCGGTGTAGGGGACTCCCCCCTCACCCCCTTCTCTGGAGGTGCTTTCGGGCACTTCCCTGCTTCCAGTGGCAGTCACTCCTTTGCTTTCCAAGGAGACTGCCATAAAGACAGCAGGCAGCCCATAGCCAGTCCCTCCACATCGAAGCGGCTCGGTAGGGCAAACCCTCTTAGGGGCAAGAGGGAAGCCAGGCCCCTTCGGTCGCTTCCCTCAAAAGACCTGCTGGCAAGAATATTAAACCTTGCCGGGGTCAAGGCCTGTGCCTCCCCAAACAAGACTGGTGACGCTGCCAAGGGGACCTGCGATGTCCTGGTAGGGGATGGCCAACTGGAGGCTCCTCCTGTGATAGACATGGTCTTTAAAGAAACCCAGCCTCAGACGGTAGGGCCTTCCATAGGGAAGAATCCGGGCTCGGCGCCAAGCACCGAACCCGAATCCTCCCCTATGCAAGGTCCTCCGCAAACGGCTGGGGCCTCCGAGGCCGTACAAGGAAGGGAGGGATCTCCTCTTACCTGTGCCCCTGCGACCACCAAGACCTTCTCCATTTCGGAGAAGGACCTGGCCGAGGCCGGTCCATCTGGCCTAGGGGCTTCTGCCGTCGCAGGTGAGAAGCGGGTTCATTCCCCGCCCTCCTCTCCTAAAAAGAAGAAGAAAAAGACAAGAAAGACTAAAAAGACTCGGGGCTCCTCTCCGTCCGCGGGTGCTGCGGGGACGGATGGGTCTGCTGTCACTTTGGTAGGCGAAAAAGCCAAGATCGGAGCATCCAGCCCCTCTGCCCCCCCCCCCCGGGTGCGGAGCCCCTGACTATGACAAAGACAAAAAGTGAAGAGGGCGGAGCCTCGATGACATCAGTGCCCCTCATTCAGAGGTTACCTGGCGTTTTTGAGCCCGCTGGCTTCAAACGCTTACTCGTTATTCGATCCACTAATGGCACCATGTTGACCAAGGGCAACATGATCCATCAGAGGAGAGGATTAACTAGTGCAATTGGTAGAGAGCCGAAGGTGACCCGTTTCTCGGACGGGAGCCTTCTGGCGAATGCGGCGAATCCCGCCGAGGCGGCCAAGATAAGTGCTCTTCGGACACTTCATGGCACCCCGGTGAGTGTGACGCCGCACTCTACCATGAACTTTGTAAAAGGAGTAGTTTATGCGAGGGAACTCGTTGACTACTCCATTGAGGACATCACCTTAGAGGTGGCCGACCATGGGGTGGTCAAGGTCGAACGTTTTATGAGAAAACAGGGAGATCCCTCGAGACCCACCCCTACACTCTTTGTCACATTCGACTGTGACCTGCTCTCTTAGTTGGTGCAGGCTGGTTGGTACCCCTACCGCGTGAAAGCATTCGTGCCACTGCTACGGCGGTTCTATTACTGTCACCACTTTGGCCATACGAATCGATCTTGTAGACGTGCAAATTCGGGGTCACCCGAAGTCTGTGTAAATTGCTCCAAGGCCGCACACGATAAGTCTAAATCATGTGTGGCCAAGTGTGTCAATTGCGGAGAGCCGCACCCCGCTTCTTCGAAGCAATGTGGTGCATATCTCCTTGAGAAAGAAATCCTGGATGTTTAGGCCCAGGATCAAATCTCATTCCGCGAGGCTAAGGACTTGGTCCTGGCGCGCCAGGCTCTGCCTGGGACGTCATATGCCTCAATAGTTAAAACACACCCTCTGCTCCTGGCCCATCCAGGCCAACGAGCACGGTTGTTTCCACGCCCATTCAGAGCTCTTCTGCGGGTTCTACTCAACCCGGGCGCTTCCCTGGTAAAGCTGGCGGCAAAAAGGGTTCATACCCAGCCCCGTCTAAAACGAGGGCTCCCCCATCCTCCTCCAGCGTGACCGTTTCCCGTAAGGCGAAACGGCCGCGCGCCTCCACCGAGTCGTTAGACTCACAGGAGGCAACACCCCTGAAGTTGGTCGCCAGGCAATCTTCCGGGGTTCAAGAGAGCCCCCCCGACTCGGAAGCCGCAACGCCCGCCTAAGGTTTCGAGGTGGAGAGAGGTAAAGACTCGCATGGCGAGCCCAACCTCCTCCAATAAGTCCTCGAAGGTGACAGTGCCTTCAGCGCTTTGTCCGGCCAACAGCGCCCGGGGTTCTGCCTCCGGGAAGCGTACGGCCATTCCCGTGAGGGTCTTCTGTTCGAGGAGGGCCCCCGCGTCTCCCCTGAGCTAGGCCTGGAGGGCATATTTATTCAATGGAATTGCCGTGGACTTCGGGCGAACTGGGAGGAGCTGCGGAGGTTCGTCTCGTCCCTTTTCCCGTTAGCTATCTTTTTTTCAGGAGACCATGCTAGGCGCGTGCCCCCTGCCTGCCCACCCGGGGTATAAGAGTGTTGCGACCCCACCACCGCGGGATGGCCGGGCTGGGGGATGCGCGGTTTACACCCAGCCTGATGTCTTCGTTCTTCCTTTCTCTTTAGATACCTCCTTTCAGGCAGTGGCTCTGCAGCTGCACCTGGATAGAAGGTATACTAGCATTTCTGCGTACATCCCACAGTCAGCTGACTTCAACGCGGGGGACTTCCGCTGCGTCGTGGCACGGTTGCCGAGGCCCTATCTCTTGCTTGGAGATCTGAACGGCAGGCATCCTCTCTGGGAAGATTACTCAATAAATCCCAGGGGACAAGTCCTTGCAGATCTGATCGAAGAGCTTGAGATAGGTGTCTTAAACGTAGATGAGTTTACGCATCACTGTCCGAGAACCGCTTCATTTTCTTGCCTTGATCTATCTCTGTGCTCTTCGGATCCACAGACTGATTTTGATTTGGTGGTGGATGATGAACTCCATGGTAGGGATCACTTTTCCCTTCAAATATCATTTTCAGATATCATTTTCAGGGCAACTGCCGCCTGAGAGCCCACCTCGGTGGTGCTTGGCGCGGGCGCGGTAGCCTGCATTTCAGGAAATGACTGAATTCTCTATCTCAGTCGAGGAGTTTAGGTCTGTAGATGAGGCCGTTGAATTCTTCTGAGATCATCACCTCATCACCGCGGGCCTGACTACTATCTCTAGAACGTCTGGCCGTTTTACACGCCAACCACTCCCATGGTGGTCGGTCGAGTGTGAGACGGCCCTCAAACAGAAGCGTTATGCCTACAGGCGCTATAAGCGCTGCCCGAACGATTTTACTGTCGCTGAATTTCGTCGGGCTAGGGCTAGGTTCCGGTATATTTCGAAGCACGCCCGCCGCTCTTCTTGGCGGGCATACGTGTCTTCACTTAACAGGAAGACCCCTTTATCTGAGGTGTGGAAGCGAGTCAAAAGGATTCGGGGCAAGTTCTCGCAGGACCCCCCTCCCGTTCTCCCGGAGAATGGGACCGCAATCTCGGACCCCGCGTCCGTGGCAGAATTTTTAGCGAACGCTTTTTCCGCATTCTTTAGCCGGAATGCTGCTCCGCCAGCATTCAATGCACGTGGTCATGTAGTGGAAGGCCGCGGGCTGGACTTTACCTCCAGAAGCGGAAAACCCTTCGACGACAGGTTTACTGTGAGTGAGTTGCGCTCCGCTCTCGCTTCGTATGCGGACACCGCTAATGGTCCCGATGTCCGTACGCCATGCGTCGACACCTGGGTGAGCGAGGCATATCTTTTCTGTTAGATTTGTTCAACAGGATCTGAGTGGAGGGTCTTCTTCTAGATTCCTGGAGAATTGCTAGTGTGCTCGCCTTTCGCAAGCTGGGAAGAGATCACCCTACTCCGACCGGTTTCCGCCTAATCCCTCTAACCTCTTGCGTGGGCAAGTTGATGGAGAAATTGGTAAATGTTAGACTAGCCTTTTTCCCTGACAGCGGAGGTCATCTGTCTTCTGCACAGTTTGGCTTCCGCAAGTTCCACTCCACGTCGGATGCTCTACTCCGACTGGAAAATTCCCGTCTGCGAGGCTTTTCTTCGTAGACAGCACTACGCCACGGTGTGTTTCGATCTGGAGAAGGCCTATGATACCGCATGGCGATACGGTATCATGGAGACTCTCTACACGATGGGAGTTAGGGGACGCCTCCCAGTCTTTATATCTGAATCTTTGAGAGATCGTCGATTCCGCGTACGGGTGGGGGAAGAGCTCTCCTTGGCCCAAAGGAGCAGGAAGAGGGTGTCCCGCAGGGAAGTGTCCTCAGTGTCACACTTTTTGCCCTGAGCATCAACGGCGTCACCTTGGTGCTGCCAGATGATGTTCACGCTACGCTCTACGTGGACGACCTTTCGATCTCTTTTGGCGCGGCCCAGATGCAAACTCTGGAGCGTCGACTCCAACAGGCATTGAACCGCGTCTCTCGCTATGCCGAAGCGCACAGGTTTCGGTTTTCTTTGGCCAAGACTAAGGTGGTGCACTTCTGCCGCCATCCACGGCTCCACCCCAACCCAGATTTGTTTATTAATGGGGTGCGCCTCGATGTGGTTGAGTCGCACCGTTTCCTTGGTCTTGTATTCGACCGACGCCTCACCTGGGAGGCTCATATTCGCAGCCTTAGGGTCTCTTGTACCCGCGCCATGGATATTCTCCGTTCCGTGACGTTCAGTGCTTGGGGCGCTGATAGGGCTACTGCCCTGTTCTTTTATCGATCCTTTGTTCGTTTGAAGCTCAACTACGGATGCAAGTTGTATGCATCCGCAGCCGAGCGTTTATTGCGGAAGGTGGATTCGATCCACCACACCGGCCTGCGCCTTGCGACCGGTGCCTTCCGCACTTCCCTCAGTGAGAGCCTGTTGGTCGATGATGTGAAGATGCCACTCGCTTTGCGCCGCGTGCAGTGCATCACTAGCCTGTACGCGCGAGCCCGGCGCCTACCTTAGTCGCCAACAGCTTTCACTGCATCCGCAGCTGATTTCGACGGTGCCTATGCCGCTGAGAGACGCCAGTCATACCCTAAGCCCTTTTGGTTTAGGGCCAGGAAACTCCTTCGAGAGCTAGATATAGCTCTCGGGCCGGTGGCGCCTTGTTCTGCCCAGGATGCCAACCTCGAGTGCAACTTTGCAACTCTATTTTTGGCCCCCTTCAGTGCGACTTGCAACTTTGCGACTGCGACTTTTTTTTCCCCCAGTGCGACTCCGCTAAATTACAAGGTTTACTTTAGCGCGATAACAGAAACATGCTTTTATAAGGCAGAAAAACATATTTATTAATTTTTTTATTTTTTAGTTAAAACACAGCGTAAACTAATATTTACAGGTCATCTTTCTCCTCCTCCATGTCCTCCTAGCTCATCTTTTCCAGGAAGTCCATGTTTCTTTTGAGAAACACAAGCTCCTCAAAGTTGACCTCATCCAGGTAGGACCTCTTGTCCCTAAGGACGTCACTGGCCGTGCTGAATAGCCTCTACACAGCTGCAGAGCTAGAGAAAGGGGGTATTGTACTTAATGAATAAGTTCACCCACACCTCCCTGTGCTGGTAGGGGAAGAGGGACCAGGCCAGCTCACATTTAGCGGGCACTCACACCTCCATGGACTTCCTCAGGGCCTCCCTTACATCCTGCTGCTGGTTGGCCGAACCTCTAACAAACAACTTGTTGAAGAGGCGGGCGTCCAAGTCCTGGGGTTCCTGCACTTCTGGCTTGCCAGGCTGACGCTGCTGCTGCTCCTCCTCCCTGGGCTTGATGACGGCCCTTAGCTCCCTGTTGATCGTGTTCCTGATCTCCTTCACCTTGTCAGGGGCAATGCTCTCCAAGGCCTTGGGTATGAGGTTGGGGTTGACGGCTGTGGCTATAAGGAGGTCACCATCCTCAAAGAGGTGGCCAAATCTCTTTTCATACCCCGTGAGGAGAACCTGCACCAGGGGCTTAAAAACGACCAGGTTGCCATTTTGGCTCTGCTTCTCCAGGCTGGCCTTCATCAACCAGGTACTGGGGTGGAGGGTGCTTATGTAGGCCTTTCTCTCTCCTTGAAGCATATTCAGGCACTGCACCACAGGCTGCATCACCAGCTTGTACTCTTTGAGGACCTGAAAAATTAACATTAATATATTGTTTAGTTAACTAAGCTTATATAATTAAACTCAGAACAATTCCATTTCTAAGTAAAAATATTAAAATAGTGATCGCTACTTTATTCTTACCTGGATGTCCACCTCTGAGATGGGAGAACCTCCTTTGGGCTGGTTGATCAGGATGATGTTGATGGCATCTAGCTGGTCACCAACACTCAGGACCTCCAGCAGGACCACCGCACAATCATAGAGGGAGTTCTATCCCTAACATCTGTTGTCGCCAACAGATTGACTGTGTGGGCGCTGAAACAATAAGATATTAAAATATTCAATAAATTCAAATATTAGTTAAATGACTTCAATCTTTATTTCTTAATATATTAGTGCTAGATGCCGTTATTGTTAGTAACTGCAGTGGTAGTGAGGCGGTAGACTTGGGTTGTCCCCCTTAGCCCTTAGGCGCACCTGGAGATCCACAACCTGCAGGTCAGGGTCCTCAGGGCCCACAGGAAGGTCCTCCTGGTCCTGCTTAACCTCGTCAAAGGTGTTGAAGGCGGCCACATAGTCGGTGCCATTGTCCGTGGTGGTGGCTGCCACTTTTCCATGGACGCTAAAGTCCTGGTGAATCTCTGTGATGAGTTTTCCCAGGAATTGGTGTGTCTGCCTTTCCTGAAAACAGTAATTATTTATTTAGTTTATCCTCCACGATTAGAGTCTCAGATACAAAAAAAGGATGTGGCTATGCCTGTCACTGCTCTCACTTAGCATAGGAGTGCTACTCCTGAAGCTACTACTGGCTGCACTGTGGCCAGAAAAACTCCTGCTCATATTATCGCCCCTTGTCGCAAACTTATCCATGTCTCAGTTTTTTTTCCAATCTGTAAAAGAACAAAACCTTTGCAAGAATTTTAAGAAATTAATAATAAATTAAGCTACAATAAAAGCCACAAGAATAAAGTTAGTGAAAAACACCCACGCTACGACCACTGGCAGGGTGGTGTCGGAAAAGAAAGAAATGATGAAATAAGAGATTCAGATCGGCGAAGGACATCACTCTTAACCTTTACCGGATTAAGTTACTAAGCAATCGAGATTTTCTAAGCTCATAGGGTGGCCTAATGCATTTAAAGAAATATAAAACCATGTGAGTTTAATAGGCTATATCAATATTATATTTAAATTTAGAACTAAGGCCTAGTATACGTACGATGGTCCAATATTTACTTATATTGTTTAATTTTAGGCAGGTCAAAGGTAGAATGCTGTTAGATTTTAATTACTTCTTACAATTCACAGTAATTTTTTCGTCTTAGCCACAAGAAAAGCATAAGCACGTATTAAAATACAAGAAAATGAGATTAATTCGCACAATGAACGCCACAAGACATAACACGTTCTTGAACGTTTTTAACTGACAAGACAGGTTTAAAACTTGGCTCACGACTGAAAAGTGTATTTAATTTTACCAATTTATAATAAAATTCAGTGACAAACTTTTTTCGGTACGTTTAGCTAGTTTCATGTAACGTCAGTCTCATATAAGGTGAAGAATTTAATTTATCGGTAAAGGAAAGTTAAAAATCAGATAAAAATAAAGTTAGCTGTTACCAACTCAAATTTGACATTTTTAGCCAAATTGGGATTTAAAACTGGCTTATAACGGCGGCGGCAATTTCTTTAAAAAAAGTAGTCTTTGTTTTTGTTCAAAGTCGCAGAAAATTGGCGGTGCGACTTTGCTTAGTCCGACTTTTTCAAAACGTTTGCGACTTTCGACTTCGCGACTTCGAAATTCATAGTGCGGCAAAGTTGCAACAAGTTGCCGCAACGCCCAGCTCTGTTATTTACAATGTGTTTTTTCTCATCAATCGACAGTGAGCTAAACTTTTTCATTTTTAATTCATTGAATATGTCGTCTGTCATTATGGACACAAAAAATAAGTAAACAATAAACTCGGTTAACAAGTGGTACTTGGTAGGCTTGCACGAGTATAACTAGCCCTCAATGCCCTCATCCACCCTAAAATGCAAGATGCATCAGCAATAAAGCCTACCGTCTCTGGGGTTGCCAGATATCACCTGCGGCTGTATGCGTTTTCAAGATGGATACATTCTGTATTGCATCAATAATTTAAATAATAACAAAATTATACAAATGTATAAAATTGTTGTAGCAGAGAGATAAATACATATATTAATGTTTTTAGCATGATTGCAACATTTTACTCATGTATTTTAGCTACAAAAACTTGAAGTTATACGTTATAGAAAGCGAAAAAGTCTACGCAACAAACAACTTTTTAAACCATTTTTCTCTCCATAGACACAATCTTTGAAAGCTATAGATCTCGGCTGGATTGCTAATGTACGCAACAAAAGTCTTATTCTCTTTGCCAACAAGACCCTTTTTCTGTACCGAGATAGAAACTTTAAAAGCTTGGCTAATCTCTGCTGACTTTAAGCCAGGCTATGGGAAAATTATCCTTTGAAATCTTATGAAATAATCTATGATTTCTCCTCAGTGTCAAAGGCTTACTTACAAGTTATAATACGTGATTCTGTAAAAAAAAAGGCATGCAGTTTCTTGCCTTGCATTCATGGACGAATCGCCACTAATATATATATATATATATATATATATATATATATATATATATATATATATATATATATATATAATACTTGTAATCAATTTGTTCCTTGGGAATCTGATATGGGCCGGACTTTTCGGACCTTCACTAGGACCATCTTTAGCGAGTGTGTCGATTAATGAGAAGGGGAAGGAATATAAACAATAACAGTTAAAATATTGCATTAAATAATGGCTAAAAAGCGGATGAAGACAAAAATAGTAAAATTGACAATTATTGAGATTAAAGTAAAAACGCAAATAAAAATATATAGAATTAATTAATACTATCCAGTGTAATTTTAAAAAATAATAGAAAGAAGTGAAGTTATAACATAAACTGACTTGAATATCAAATATTAAAGGTAACTGGAGTAAACAATAAAATAACCTATTATATTAAATTATAAAAAAACAACAAAAAACCCGAAAACAAATTAGAATGAATTAAACAGAGTGACTAACCTTCATCGTGGGATTTGAGAAATCAACTAACTAAAGATAGAAAAACTACTAACGAGATTTGTTCGGTTGGCTAGTTAATGTATTGAAGTGTTGGTTGGTTATATAGTGAATAGTTTAATTGAGGAAGAGTAATTATTTAGGTTTGGATTTATTTTATTGATGTACAGTGACTCTAAGATTTTTAAATCAAAAGAAGTTAAGGCTGAAGATAATATGGTAAATGAATCAGAATTAAGAGGATGAAGGTGATACTTAGAGTGTTCCCATTTCTAAGCCTCGAAGCCTCTCCATCCCGACTCGAATGCCCCATGACAAACTGATGCTTTCTTCGGGGTCGTCTTTTTCCTCTCATTGAAATCTCACATTATATTTTCCGTGCCTGTTAAGACCAAAGCGAGGGTGAAAGAGGGTGTTAAATTTTGTTATTTGCAAAGGTTGACTTGAGTAAAGTAGTTTATATTATATTATCGTCTCATTGAAATCTCACATTATATTTTCCGTGCCTGTTAAGACCAAAGCGAGGGTGAAAGAGGGTGTTAAATTTTGTTATTTGCAAAGGTTGACTTAAGTAAAGTAGTTTATATTATATTATCGTCACATTTTCTTTAAAGATGATTCTGTCACTTGTTCATAAAGTTTATTAAAATCATTTGCTTGTGAAATTTGGAAGATATTTATTTAATTGGTATCAAGTTTCAGTGCGAGGGCAGGAATTTCCTCTCCTTTGGTTTGGTACATTTTGATCTTGCTCTCAGTAATAGATGGTTCCTACTTGAGATGATAACCACTATAGTCTTAATAAAAAATATCTTCAACAATATCTATATATATATATATATATATATATATATAATATATATATATATATATATATATATATATATATATATATATATATATATATATATATATATATATATATATACAATTCTCATGAACATATTAAATTAGATGCATCGCTTTCATACTACTGAAATATTTTACATTTTAGTTTTCTTTCCACCTTTTTTTTCGCTTTACTCCATCCCCCCCCCCCGGTAAAAGGACTCGACCCCATTCGCGAGGTCCTCGTCCCTCCTTTCTCGGCCACTCCAACGAGCAACAATTGACTCCTCAAAAACGCGGTCCTTTTTTTCACGTTGGGGTCCTCGGGGCTCTTCGCTTTTGCCGTTGACAAAGAAACCCCGGCCCCGAGCATCCGTTGGGCTAAATTGAAGACAAATACTCGTTGCCACTTAACCTTCAGAGGTGGACAAAAGGCTTGACATGTGACGAATCCCTCCTGAGATTAACGGACTTTACAAAACAACACTTTTACTTCTGAACGCACGAAAGAAAACGAGTAATGAGACGGAGACAGTTTCAATGATGTGTTTCTTTGTCGAATAACAATGGCTATAATTGTTAATCATGATTTTTCGAGATTTCCTTTAAGCGTAAGCAAATATAATTTTAATTTTAGATGAGTTATTTAACTAATGGCTCTCAAAACTAGGGTATTTTCATACATGCGCATTTATACGTTGTAGAAAAAGTAGCAATACACACTTATATCATTTCTTTCCCTATGATTACATTGCATTATAGAGTAAATCTTAAGCCTTTGATCATCATTATATTCTGCACATTTCCAAATGACGGATTTGAAAGCTAAGGGAAAGAAACATAAAGAATAAACGTATACTTGAAGACATGAAAGCTTAAACTGAAGAAAAGAGAATTATAAATTATGATGATTTATGCTCTTATTAGCTGCTGCAAAATTGGCTTCATTCACTAATAGCTGCGACACATATATGGATGGATGGCTTAAGGAGGTCTCTGTATCTGGATTATGGAAGATAGGAGGAGCTTTAAGAAAAGAGCTAAGGGGGTATGGTCTACGGTCACCAAAATAAATGAGGTTACTCGGTAGAGTAAACCTCTTTGGCTAATTTCAATGGAAACAAAGAACTTAATACTTAAAAGTTGTGACAAATCGGCATCAAGGCATATCAGGCAAGCAATAATCTTCAATGCTATGAAGTTTAGAGAGATCTTGAACCGAAGAAAGAACAGATTCTATTAAGCGTCACTGATATTATCTCTAATGTGCTTAACACTAGAAGAGATGAATTATGTAAAGAAAGAGAAAAATAGTAATGAAAGAGGAACTCTGCTCTATATTAGAAAGAAACGACATAAGTAAAATACAGAGTGAAACTTAGATGATATTGCTGTAGAAGCATCTAAATTATTTATGATATTTCTGTTGGGTTATAAATAACGGGTGGCCCAAAAGTTACTTCATATATTTAAAATTTAATAACACAAAAACTAATTAAGTTATAAAAGTGGGTGATATATAAAATGAAAGAGAAGATCTTGGATTTTTATAATTTAAATATAATATCCTTCAAGTCTTCTCCATTATTGTTAAAACAAAGGCGGATTCTTTGCATCATATTTTCCATGACATTTTCCAAAACATCAGGAGTGATTTTTTCGATTTCTTCAATGATGTTTTGTTTCAATTCCTGAAGATTATTAGGTTTATTTACGTATACCTTTTCTTTAAGGTACCCCCAAAGGAAAAAATCTGGAGGGGTAAAATCAGGTGATCGTGATGGCCAAGAAACGTCACCTAAACGTGAAATTAACCGACCAGGAAAGGCTGCTCTTAGTGTTGCCATGGTTATAACCAGTGTTCAACAACAGACACAAACGTCAACTAGGATAAGTTTCAGTCAACTAGAAATTTCATGAACATCATTGCAACGCATCTTAACAAAAGAATTGAAACTTCATCCACACAAAATTCAAATAACTCAACAATTAAATATTGCAGACCATCAAAAAAGAATAAACTTTGCACGCGCATTTTTGGGACTAATAAATGATCAGACTTTTACCTCGCACCTAATCATGTCCGATGAAGCCCATTTTCATATTACTGGATACGTTAATAAACAAAATTACAGATTCTAGGTGCTGAAACCCCCATGATAATTCACGAGCAGCCTCTTCATGCACAGAGAGTTATGGTCTGGTGCGGCATAACCAGTTCGAGAATCATTGGTCCCTACTTATTCGAGGATGATGACGGAAAAACCTGTGACAGTAACAGGGGTTTCAACAAGATGGGGCGACACCACACACAGCGAGAGAAACCATGGCAACACTAAGAGCAGCCTTCCCTGGTCGGTTAATTTCACGTTTAGGTGACATTTCTTTGCCAACACGATCACTTGATTTTACCCCTCCAGATTTTTTTCTTTGGGGGATACCATAAAGAAAAGGTATACGTAAATAAAGCTAATAATCTTCAAGAATTGAAACAAAACATCATTGAAGAAATCGACAAAATCACTCCTGATGTTTTGGAAAATGTCATGGAAAATATGGTGCAAAGAATCCGCCTTTGTTTTAACAATAATGGAGAAGACTTGAAGGATATTCTATTTAAATAATAAAAAATCCAAGATCTCCTCTTTCATTTTATATATCACTCACTTTTATAACTTAATTAGTTTTTGTGTTATTAGCTTTTTAAATATATGAAGTAACTTTTGGGCCACCCGTTACATTACAATAAAGAATGCTTGGATGGTCATGCAACAACTCTTAAGGGTAAGCTAAGAAAAAGAGCCACAAGGGGCAAAGGTATTTGATGGCTTTATTCAAAGACGTGCAGAGACCGGAGCTATTTTATTTGTTGTTTATTTGAAAGAAACCATTTTAAGAATACATTGGTGATTTAGATGTGTTACTGGCTAAAATGCAAGGGGAAACTATTCCAAGTAGAAAATCTACATAGTTGCTGGCCTATATACAGTAACCAGAGGACTGCAAGTACAAGACTCATTTCCCAGTACATTTCTACTAGAATAAAGTTCTAATATCCAAAGTTGAATGATCAAATGTTTTAGAAATTGTGCCATCTAGGAAAAAAAGCCTAGAGGGAGTTTGCTACTGGTAGATGAGATGTAGTTAGTACTCTATAATTCATCTTGTTGAACGAAGATCAAATTGGTTAGTTAACAAATTAACTCGTCTCTTCGCAGGGATGATTTATATTTGGAGTTTTCATGGCCATTTTTTCACTACTGCTATTCTTCCGTTTATTTTGGTTGTTTTTCTATCTGTTCTTATACTTTTACTCTCTCATTAGTAGATTCGATTGTTTTTTCTTAATATTATAAAATAATTATTAGAAATAACTTTGATTAAAAACCATAAGTCATAAACAAACTAAGATGAATTTATTATTCAAATACTCAAAAAAATCCCCTTCTTAAATTAAGAGTTAGTGTATTGATGATGATGATGATGATGATGATGATGAAATGAACAACTCACAAAGTAGCACAGGAGATTAGCAATGAATGCAATGTCCCGCCGGAAAAATAAAAAAGTACTTCCGACTACTTTCGAACTTTATTCAGTTCATTCTCAAGGATAATTTGAGAATGAACTGAATAAAGTTCGAAAGTACTCGGAAGCACCTTTTCATTTTTCCTACTGCGGGATATTGCATTTATATATATATATATATATATATATATATATATATATATATATATATATATATATATATATCACCACGAACTCTATAATTTAAAAAGGGGATTTTTGAGTATTTGAATAATCATTTCATCTTAGTTTGGTTATGACTTATGTTTTTTATAAAAGTTATTTCTAATAATTCTTTTATAATATCAAAAAACAAAATGGTGAAGTTCAGAAATAAATATAAGTATCGAAATTTTGTGAATTTTTCAAAACCCAAAGAATTACAAATGGTGAAGTTTAGAAAATTAATTTTTATATATCTTCTTCTATAACTATATTTTAACAACGTGATACTTCGAAAGGGGGAAAATTTAGTTTAGAGTTCCTTTTTTAAATTATTATAATTGGCGAAGTTTAGAAAATTTATAAAAATTTAACCATTGCTGCTTTTTTTTTATTTTAAATTTTAATCTTATTAGCGAAGCCATTGCCTGGTATATATATACATATATATATATATATATATATATATATATATATATATATATATATATATATATATATATATATATATATATATATATATATATATATATATATGATTTGTTGAAGTCACAGCGACGGCTTCTTGGTTGAGTTTACATTGCACAACTCGCTTTTCAGAAAACGTAGCTTGAGGGAAAATGGTGGCAAGTTTCATTTCCATATTAGCCAAGACGTATTTCCTCCACCCTTTCACGGACCTTCTTCGGGGCAAAGGGTGAAAAATGACAAAAAATGGATGCTATTTATGTATTAGTATGTTAACACTAAGAATACTGATTTGGACCAATCAGATGAGAGAAAAATGTAAAAAAATATTACGAATTGAGAAAAATGAAAACAGAAATGATCTACTTAATAAGTGAACAGTAGAAAAAAAAAGCTGTGCTGAACTTATTAAGCGGATGGATTTAAACAGAACACCACGGGAAAATTGAAGATCAATTAACGGAACAAGAGAGTCAAATCTAAGATTGAAACTAAAACTAAAGGACGAGAACGATAACATAATCCAAGAAGAGCCTGAAATAGAAGAAAAATTCACACGACACTGAGACTTAGTTTTCTCAATTTTCCCTCAAGAAAACGAAGACTTCAATGCCGAAACGGAAAAAAAGGGTGCATGAATACCTATATAATAGCATCAACAGGATTACTCCAACCCAATAGAACCTAACAGGGAAAAACAAGTGGAGCATGGGGTTATAACAATGGCGGAAGAAATAATGAGCTTAATTCACTCATTTAAGCGCCAGGGTCATCAAGGTTCGCAGAGATTAATTTCACCAATGGCCCGAATACCATCATTAGAGTATTAAAAAACATCTTTAGTGCAAGTTTAAATACCGGTTACGTCCCTGACGCAATAAAAACAGGAAAAATATTGATCTCAAAACCTGAAAAACCTCCAAATATCCTGAATAATTACAAGCCTATATCTTTATTAGATTTTATCGGCATATTTTTTGAAAAAAAGTAATGTCACGAAGATTAATAAAATATATAGAGGGAAATATAATAATTTCCAGTTTGGCAAGCGCGATCAAACGGTACTGGAAATTGGTAACATCAATAGATTTGAAAAAAATGGGAAATACGGACGAACACCCCAAAATTGACCCTAATTCCTATTGCAAGAAGGCAAACAGCCGATATTATGTGTGAAGGAGAAATGTAAAATTATAGATCCGAAGGTAAAGCTTTGGGTCTAAAAATATCATCAAAAGGTTATATAAGTCACCAACGATAAAGAATACAACGAACAATCTCAAATTTGCAATTACTATATTCAATCCGGGTAATCTCAATGAAGAACAAGAAAAAAATATATATGGTATTGGGCAAGGCAAAACTAACATCCCCGCCAATACCATTTCATATGATGTCCCAATCAAGACAAAAAGATACGCAAGAAGTACAGAGTAAGGCCCTAAGATTAATAACGAATACCAAAAAGAGATAAATGCAAATATGAGCGACCTGCAGGTTGAGGCCAATATACCACCAGTGAAATCTTCAAAAAAGGGGCAGGAGATGTGTGGGAGAAAATCAATAATCTCCCACAAGTATTCACAGAACATATCTATTTCCCCAACGATCAACACACTCAACTTCATTTCCAAAGTTCAAGACATCAGCTGAGGGGAGAAGAAAAGCTCATATATAGGTAATGAAATTAGGATGAATAGCAAAAGGAACATAAACAAATCACCGATGAGGAAAAAGAAGAAAAACCGAAAACGACAAAAATGATCGAACTCAGACTAATATTATCCTACGGGAATAATTGAAGAGTTCAGATGCAAAACTCTCTAAATCCGTCTAACCACTTTTCTGTTAAATTAACATTTTTTATTAGGCTTCTATGTTAAAGTTCAGTAATTTCATTTTAAAGGCTATGATAAGGTTATTTAGTTAGTGAATAAAATGTATTTTTTAAAAAATGCCAATTTAGTCTATTTACTGTTTTTTTAACAAATTATATTTTCTTTTACCCATTATCGGATTCGACCTACAGTCATGTGCTAGTCCCACCTATTTCTCTGCAGTCACTAAATAAAGACCAAATACCCATATATAGGATAAAAAAACACTCACAGTATAAAGACAATTGCACAAAATGGCAACACATTTTTAACAATAACAGAACAGATGTTAAACAAACCAAACATTCAAAGTGCATTAAAAAAATAGATTGAATTTTAATTAAAAATCTGATGTATAAATGAATAGAAATGATTAATAAAAAAAACATGAATCAAAGATAAATTATATTAAAAAATAAATAAGTGAAAAAGTGAAAAGTCGTCAAGTAATTTCTTTTCCGAAATTGGAGCATCAGATTTAAATATAGCAAGTATAAAGAAGTATAAAAATTACAAGGCTTACATTACAACATTTAAAAATATTTGCCATATAATCATTTATGTATGTGTATCTAGTATAAAGCTTATTAGATAGTGTAGTATATACACAAGTATGTAAACAAAGTGCAAAACATTCTGAAAAAGACTCAAGTATGCAAGGACATTTCAAAATGATCCTATAAAAACTCTGGTATAAAAATCTTATTAGATTAATATGTTGTAGTGTAAAAAAAAGTATGTAAATAAAGTGCAAAACATTCATATGAAGACTCAAGTATAAAAACCATATTTCATTCAAATAGTGTATTTTGTTGTGAGACACCTCACTCATCCTCAATGTTGCCAGCATTTAAAAGGACATTGTTGTAAAAGAGTTGCATAGCTCTAGGAACCCTCACTCATCCTCAATGTTACCAGCATTTGAAAGGACATTGTTGTAAAAGAGTTGCATAGCCCTAGGAACCCTCAAATCCCCCCACAGCTTCAAGACATCATTCCTTTTGACTTCTTTGACACAGTTCACATAGGAAAGAGGATTGGGCTTGAACTGAGACCACCTTTGACCCCTCTTCAGCACAGAGTGCTGGCTAAATTCACACGCAAACAATGCCTCCTCCGTTTGCACGGCGTGACATCTATATGAGACAATAGAATGGCGTTTTCTCTAACCTTATCGTTGGTGGAATACAGCTGTCCCTTGATATAAGTTAAATCGGTTTCCATCAAAGTAACAACAGCGCAGGGCAAACTATTATGGCTGCAAGCTATGCTCGCGACCGAGCCATTCCCACTATATCTATTTTCTTTTGCCTTACAATAGGCAGAGTTGAGATGCAGGCGACGTTTTTTACTTCCATTTACAATCACTAGGACAGGTTCATCCATTTCATCATACTTCCTGACTAAAACGATCTGATTTATTAAATGAATATCCTACTAATCTCCCAAACCAAAACACTGTTTACAAAAAATCCGGCTCCTCATCGCGTAGCCATCTTGCAACTGGTTGAAGTCACGCAATTCCATGCCGCGTTGTGATTGGTTCTCGGAAGTTAGCGGCTTTTGCTGCCAAAGGAAAGTGTCGTTTAGAGGCTTTTGCCTACAAATCGAGACTTCAGACCAGGAAAAAAGTGTGATTTAGCGGGTTTTGAAGCGAAATGATTTGATTAACTTATTTTAGGTGCGGAGAGCATTCACTCATAATCGTTATATTGACGGAGGTGGCGTTTAGCTGGTTTTGCATCTGAACTCTTCAATTATTGAATAATGAGAACTGAATTAAGACAGCCAAATAATGAGAACTCAACAATGAGACCCGAATATGGACTATATAGGAACAAAATACATGAAGTAAGATAATCGTAACAGAAATTGAACAAACATAGAAACAATCGAAAAAGGAACCAACGTGAAATAGATAAATAAAAACACGATATACAAAGCATATAAAATGCATCCAAAGGAATGAACACCATTACACACAGATTATAAAACACATAAAAACAGTTAGGTGATAGAGAATAGTCGGATCTCCCGAGAGTGATTAGCCGGAGTAACTTAGGGAATTTGAGTATGAAAAAGGAAGAATGAATGACTACCGAGGCTGATCATTCCGCCTCCTCACTAAACTTTATATATTTTAATTTTTCTATTTTTTAGTATAAACCTTCTACTAAACCTTGCTCCGGAGATCCTACCAAGCACTTCTCTCTCGGTTCACTCGAGCTGATGATTAGAAGTGTGGGAAGTTTCTCCAGGAGCAAGTCGGCAGTAAGCCTCTTCCTCTTCTAACCACTCCCAATTGTTGGTGTGGGAAGAATGAAGGATGACCCGCGAGCCGCCCCCCTCTCCCTAAAAACTAAAAACAAAAAAAATGGTAAAGGATAACGAGATACTTTCCGATGAACTGAAAATAGTAAGGATGATATTAATCGCCAAGGCAGGAAGCCTCCCCCCCCGCTTAGGTGATTTTTACCCATATATATATATATATATATATATATATATATATATATATATATATATATATATATATATATATATATATCCTCTCCCAAACCCTATATTTTTAGAAAGTGATTTTTTGAATATTTTGAATTTGTTTTGAAAAAGTAGACAGGAACTGGTATGAATTCCCAGTGCATTATTTACCCCCCCTCTTTCATCCCCTTTTTAACCCCCTCCTTCCACCCTCCCTCTCACCTCCCCCTCCCTCCCTCTTCAATTGTCTTATATATATATATATATATATATATATATATATATATATATATATATATATATATATATATATATATATATATAATGAAAATTAATGCAATATCGCAAGAAAAGATGAGGAATTAAACCACATTCTCCGAAGACAATTTAATTCAGAACAGTTTCGGTGTATCTCACACCCTTTTTCAACTGACACTAGGTAAAAAATATAAGAGAACTGCATATAAGCATAACACAAGATCCCCTCTTTTTTTCCCCAATCACCTACTTGTGGCTAATCTGGGGGGGGGGGGTTAGGTCTAAACATATTAAAGGGCTGACATTTTAATATTTTGTTTATTTGCTTTCTTATTACAGGACTAAAAGCAAATTGACCCTCAGATAGATTCAAATTAGGAACTGACGATATCAAGCTCGATTCTACGATTCTTCTCTTAACATAGTTAGCCGATTTAAATACCATTTTACTTCCATTGAAATCGATCGTATGATTCTTGTCTCTAACATGGGAAAATATTCCACTGCTTTCGCTGCCCACTCTAATATCTCTTTTGTGTTCGTACAATCTCTTGTCTAGATTTCTCCCCGTTTCCCCTATATAAACTTTATGGCAATCGTTGCATGGTATTGCATATACTCCTATGTTATGATGTTCTTTGGGTTTCCTGGCCATCATCAATTGGTTTAAGGAATTATTATATTTAAAGGCTAGATTAATACCTGCTTTTTCAAATATGTCCTTTAAACTATTTAATTTATTGTTAAATGGCAATGTTATACATTTGTTGAAGTCATTAGTGCGGGAAGGCTTATTACCATAGAATGTTTTCCTAGCTGCAAAATGGGCAGACGATATGAACCAATCGGGGTAATACAAATTAGAAAAAAATGGTCCTGATAATGACAATTTCTTCATCTAAATAGGAAGGATGACATATTTAGTATGCTATAAGGAAAAGGTTAGAAATTACCGATTTTTTAACAGTATTATCGTGAAACGAAAAATAATGTATATAGGCATTCGAGTGAGTTGGTTTCCTATTTCACAATAATACTGTTAAAAAATCGGTAATTTCTAACCTTTTCCAATTCCCCGTCTATCTCCTCCAAGGCCGCGTCGCTTAGGTCAACTGGGGCGTATTGACTGAGTCGTCTCTTGTAACGTTCCCAGTTGGCCAAGGCGTAGTTTTTTCGGAGAGAGACTGGAAGCTAGATCGGAGCGAGAGATACTGTGGTGAGGATCGCTATGTAGTCACTTGGGACTGTTGGGCCTGGCTCACTATGGTAGTTGAATGGGGAGCCTTCACTTGTTAAGATTATGTCAGGTTTGGTTGCTGATATGAAAGTGATATAGGTCGGAAAATCCGGCCCTATTCTTTGGATGTTTTTCTACCCATAATCAGTTCCAAGTTTTAGCCTGTTTCGTTTGTACTACCAAAGCCCGCCGCACGGCATCTGGCATTGAGATCGCCCCCTAAGATTGCCATTCTGCGGTGCCCAAACACTGTGTAAAAGTTATTTAACAGGGTAGGCTCGACGAGGGGGTTGATAGGCTGCAGCTATCACGAGGTCTCCTACCAATGTGTGGAGTTCAACCGCCAGAAAGGATTCCTCAAGTTCTGATAGATGTTTGGACGAGATGTTCATCTTGATAGCTATTGCAGCACCATCAAACCTTTCCTGAGAATGATCCTTCATGACCACTCTGTAGCCCGGTATTTTAATTTGACTAGATGTAGTGTCAATGCCGTGCTCTGTTATAAGAATAATGTCGGGGTCAAGCACCCGGAATATGTTTCTAAATGCCGTTGCCTTTCCCTCCCATCCGTCTACGTTGAGTGTCAGGATCCTCATTCTGTTGCTTATTCTTTCCATGTTGTCTCTTTAGTGTTTTTGAGTTCTGTTCTTCTTCCTCTCGTTTCTCTTCTTCCTGAACTTGGCGTTAGAAATATGCTCGTAAGTGTTTCAGCGTCGATTTCAAGGTCGTATTCCTATTTAAACACTTTTGTTTTAATTCCATGGAATATTTCCTTGGGTTCCCTCTCTTCGGGAAAGGGAAACTGATCGCATGCGTATATTTTGAAATTGATGTTATCCTCACGCAACTTTTTGTTTTTCCGTTTCTTTCCCTTGGCCTTCTTTGTTTGTGGGGGCTTTTGAGTCTGAGGACACCGAGGAACCAATCTTAGCAGACTCAGCATTTTCCCTCTCTTCCTTATTTTCTTGTCTCTGTTTACGAGTTTTCACTTCGACCGCTTTTTTCTCTTTCTTATTTCCAATTTTGGGGTTGTCTCGTACATTTGTTTTTGGTTTGGGACCCTCTGCAATTGCAGAAGATTCCCAGAGGGCGGGGGGGGGATGGGGGGGGGGAGGTTGTCCGGGAACCACATTCGGTCCATACAGTTTTTGGAGAGTATTTAATTTAGCTCTTTAGCAAACATTCCAGGCCGCGCGAGATTCATGACGTGCGCGTAAAAAATGCACGTCATAATCTTGGTTGAATTTTCGTTCTGCAGCTTGAGGTATGTCTTTTTCGTGTTAACTTCTGAGAGGGACACTTTTGCTGCTTGAGCGTAGGTTGTAATGGCTCTACGCGTTTCCTCTTGTTTTTTCAAATTTGTGTGTCTTTTTTATTACATTTTTTGACAGAGCAAGCCATGGCCATTGACCTGTGTCCCTGCCCACAGTTGACGCACTTTTCGTAGTTGTTCTTACACGTCCCTCAGTTGTGTCCCTTTCCGCTGCATTTGGAACATGTTTCCAGTGGCTGCTTGCAGTCCTTAGTCGCGTGTTTCTCCATTTTATAGCACCTAAAAAAAGAATTGAACTTGAGTGAAATCTCCTTTCTCAATTTGGTCTTCACTTACTTTAGCATTAAACATGAGTAGACCATGTATTTTTGCCTTTTGGGCCATAGTGGTTTCTGCAAAGACTACCCTAAACACGTGAGTTTAGTCACAGTTGTCCCTCCTGTTTTTGAATTTGATCACTTCGGCTACCTTGGCCCAGGTTTGTCGAAGCTGGATTTCTTCATTGATATCCTCTTTTGAGCGTTCCCCGATCCATGAATCGAGTCGCCGGCATACCACGCCAGGATCTGTGGTGGTATGGTGGGCTGTAGCCCAATTGCCCTAAGGACCTCAACTGCATTTTCTCTGGTGATGGCCTCGATGTCCTTCTCTTTCTCACCCATAGCAACATATCCCGAGGCCACCTCCAGCAGCCGTACCATGGCAATGCTCAATTTGCCATATACAACCTCGAATAAATTTTCTCTGCTGGGCTTAGGTTGTCAGTCGATTACACGCAGAGGTATTCTGGTCTTGTTATCTTGGGCCATCTCTTTGAGAGAGTAGCCCCTTAGGGCTAATCTACTTATGCTCTCTAATCCTTTGGTTTTGGTAACCTGATTCGACAGTAAGTGTTCGTGCTCCCTTTCTTCTTGCGATAATACTCTGTGCTCGTTTGGGGTGACTCCTTCTTCTTCGTAACTCAGCTTCCATGAACGTGAACTGCCAAATGGGTGGATGAATGGTGATGTGTGAACTCGGAGGGGCCCTCACGATGTGTAATTGTATGGCGGACTTTTTGTTGGTTAGTGCGGAATCAACCATCGCTAACCGATGAATTTCGTGTTGTTCTTTGGTGCCTTTTATAGGTACGAGTCAGAGTATGGTTCACTTTTCCTATAGCAGAAAAGGTTTAATACTCGCTCCGAGCTGGTTCGCTGTGTGTTCAGGTTCGATCCCATCTCTTTGATGGGCCTGGATCTCCATCGCTTGAAGAAAAAGACGAGGAACAATCCGCCTCTTCGAACAGTGACAAAGGCCCATGCACTCGTACTCGAGCGATGAAGAGTAAGTCCAAAACTCCGAGTCCTCCCCCGAAGAGCGAGACAACTGGGCACAATAAAGCTGCCCCACAGTCCAAGAAGAAAAAGAAGAAACATCGGTAAATACATCTCACCATGCAACTGAACGCACTAAGATCTTGGAAATTTATACCAACGGCTGGACGACGAAAATGACTCTTTACTGAAACGTATTCAGAGAAATTGATGCAGATATCATCTTGATATCCGAATACGGGATCGACCCACAATTCGGAAATAAAGGTCTGGAATTACGATGTGTTAATCACAAATTACTCGCAGGAGCGGTACGACGGTGCCGCTATTGCGATTAAGGAAGGGATAAAATACAAGCAAATAAGAAATCTGCATTAATCCTATCTCGCGATTGAGGTTGAACACGACATAGGAAAGATTGTCATCGCTGCTGCATACCAACCGCCAAGGTTGAAGAGATCTTTTACCAATACACTCTCTCACTAGCCTATTTGGCCGAAGAACCCCCACTATATTTATGAGGGATCTGGACGCCAGATGTCGAGAGTCCGGCCCCATGGCCTTTAACGGAATTGGAAGAGGCCTAGACATCCTGCTGGAGAGAAATATTGTCCAGCGAATAGGCCGCGACTTTCCCACCTTTGTCAGATGAGGGAGTGCCACAAAGCCAGACATATCTCTGGCTTATCGTCAGCTACCGTTCAACTGCTACATGGAACTAGTCCAGGTACCATGTAGTAGCCATATTGGGATCATATTTACCATCAACAGGAAGCGTATACAAGTCCCAGGGGTTGTTATAAAACATCTACAAAAAAGCAGACTGGGCACTGTATGCACGTTTACTCGAAGCCTACCATCCGCCAAACCTGGACCAGGAAATTCTCGAGGAGATCGACGAGGCACTCGACGACCTCATCAACCGTCTTATCAACACGGATTGAGCTTGTATCCCTAAAACCAAATATAAGTCCATCTTAATATACGGATTGACTGAATATATAAATGATTTATACCGTGAGCTGAAATTACTGTATGAAATCAACATCAGAAACGCATAAATTGACTCAATACAGCGTAGTAAAGCGATTAAAGAAGAGCTCAACCAGTTGATCCTCGAACAATAGTGGAGACGTTGGGACGAGGCGATTGATAATCTCGATCACGATGCATCTCCTAAAGATTTTTGGAACAAAATCAGGCGTCTCAAAACATCGATTGGGTAAAAGAAGAAAATAGAAATATTAAAAGAAGATGAAAACTTAGAAACAGAAGACAGAAACATTGAAGAAATATTCCGAAGTTATTGGGAAAAATCTTCAGTACAACTGAACAGGAAAACGAAGAATATGAGATAGAATTCGAAAGCAATATCATAGACGAGCTTAACGACCAAATACATAGGACACACCCTCACCACCAGGTGGATAGCGCGACGGAGACGCCGAGATTACCGAAGAGAAACTACTTGTCGCGTTCCGCTCATTCCGTCAAAAGGCCCCAGGACAATCGGGGCTTACAAAGTTAAACTTAGAGAAGGCACCAGCGAACATTATGGTAGGATACTTTTCGGATGCTTACAAAACGGCTAAAATGAATTTTAGCCGTGAAATTGTCCGATAGCTCTCTCTCAACCTCGGCTAAAAGACCTGAGGTTGAGAGAGATCTACCGGCCAATTCCACTCTTGGAATTTGGCGGGAAGCTCTTTGAGAAGATCTTCAACCAAAGACTGGTGTCTCGCCTGGAGGAGAACTTCCTTTACAACCCGTACCAGTTTCTGTTTAGAAAAAAGCGAAGTACGCATCTGGCGATAAATTTCATCACGGAAAAGCTTGCCCAAGCCAAACGGGAGAGGAGTTACATGGACATCGTTTGTCGGGATGCATCAAGGTGCTTGATAAGGTTTGGCAGAGGGGAATGCAGTACAAGATCCTACGGTTGGGCCTAAGTGAAAACTTAGAAAGAAATCTCTGTGACTACGTCATGGAGAGAGCGGCGTATATTAGTTTAGGGTACACGGGCGGTACAAAGTTTCCACTCTCTGCGGGCCTCCTGTAGGGGTGAGGGGTGGGGGGGCCGCCACCCCCTACTCAATTTACACCGCAGATGTCCCGTCCCCTGCGAACCCCAATTGCCTCAACATTCAATACACCGATGATTTCAGCCAGATAATCCTTTATCCTTGGAGGAATGCGCCTATGCAAGCTCGTATGACAGCGAGAGAAATCGAAAGATTTAACATCTACGAGGCCCAATAAAAAATAAGAACCAATCAGGATAAATTCAAGGTAGTCCCCATTGGGAGGGGACTACTTTCTAATGTCAGGGTGGGGAATCGGCGCTGTCCCTACACCACGGAGTGCAATGTACTTGGAATGAGTACAGGAAACAACACGTCTCAGATTAAATTTCTAAGGCTTTGGCCGCAGTCTGAAATCTTTACATATTTAGAAACCGGTAATTGTGAAGACGATGGGCGGATCGTAGGCCTAGTTTTTTTCGGGCTATTTTGGGCTACTTTTCGTTGTGACTTTTTCAGAGATGAAATGGAAGAATTTTATGGCGATATTCGTTTTTATATTTGGGGGGCTGTGCCCACCAGACACCCCCCAAAGGATTAAAACTCAGGGTCATCGCAGTGTTATCCCCGCGGCGAGCCGTACCCAACAACGAGCCAACGCTCAAAATAATCGTTAATACTTACGTCAGACGGGTGGGTAGAGTTTACCGGCAGCAAGCCAGAATTCGGTAAGATGTTCGTATCCTTCAGATGAAAAATTTGAATAGGCTGCCCATTTGTCAGATACAACTGTCGTGCCCGGCAAAATCTCTTTTTTTTATCGCTGCGAGGAGGGTTTCTCGATTTCGATTTGCCACCGAAACAATGAAAATTCTCTTTGTTTCACGTTCGAACCCTCCATAAACCCACTGCCCTTCCACTACACGGCCCATGGGCTTCGAGAAACGCAACATATTTTCGTTGTCGGTTAAAATAGCACCGAAACGTTGAATAGGTAACGAACAAACTTCACACGAAAATGCAATTTTGAGAAATGAGCGGGAAACGGCGTGGGTGGTCGTTTAAATATGAGGCGCGCGGACGGAAAAGTACTTCATTGTTCACGGAAAATTCGTGACTTTTTTTTTTTACTGAAATTGACCATTTGTGTTTCTTGAACTACACATATATAGTAATAAAAACACTAATACTGAACGCATCCATTTGGAACAATAATAAAAATTAAGGTCGTAAAATACCTGTTAAAAAAATCAAAGAAGAGAAATAAATACGGAACAGAAAAAATGAAAAAGTACTGTTTTCGTCAGAATTAAGACGTGAGACTTCATTAACAACACCGAAATATGGTTTAATCGAGCATTAAACAATGGGAAATTAAGTAACAAGTAAATAAAAAGACTAATTAATGGCAGGCATAGGGTAGGTAGGATATATAGAAAAGAAATAAGGGGGAAAAACATCTAAAATATAAGAAAAACCAAGTTTTGATCAATATAAAAAGCACAAAAAGCCTTGAAACAAATACAGCTTTCTGATTGGTCATTTATTAAACTGAATCCAGATCTGTGATTGGCCAGTGCGATAGCAGAAAAACAATGAAAAGTAGCCCAAAAAATAATCTACAGTCGCATCCGCCCATAGTCTTCACAATTACCTAGAAACCACCGTGAGAGCAACAAGAAGAAGATATATAATGCAATTGTAAGATAAACGCTGCTTTATCACGCTTCCCTCACCTCTTGTGTCTTGAGAACACAAAAGAAGACGCAAAGAAGAGCTGCACAGGGAGGCGGGGTTAAGTCCCATTAACATTGTCATTAAAGAACGGACAAAGGAATATGCAGGAACTGGTTAATCGAGAATTGAAAGTCGAAGTCAAACAAATGATTAACCAGAACAGAAGAGTTATAAGTCGCGCCAGATTTCCAAGTTCCGCTAGTCTAGTGGCTGGTGTAGACAAAGTTCCGTTTTACGCATGAAAAGAATGTTATTTTACCAAAGATAAAGACAAAAATATGATTAAGAAGATAAATACTACCAATAATGAAAAAATAACTAATTTCGACTACTATTTAACCGATCAAGACTTATTTAAACCGAACAAGACCTCAAAACAGAAGTAAGAAGAAACAAAGAACACAAATTACACCCATTGCAAAATAAATAAAAACAAGTAAAACTAAGCACAAATCGAAAGTAATTTATTGCCATTACAACAGCAAATGCGCATTACATACCCAATAATATTAAGTTTTACTAAAACAAATAGCTTGAACGCCATTACAATAAAAACTATAAACCAAAACAATAAAAAAGACACACAAGAAAGTAATGAAAACTATAGGCATGACCCCCTGGCGCCTAGCATCTTTTTGCGACTCTCCCACGCACCTTTCTCTTTTTATCACTTTTATTTCTGTCTATCTACCAACGCAGACTGTTTTCCCCTACATACACTCCCTCATCCAACTTATATTAATTTGTGATTCGAAATTCATCCAGCAGATTGGGTAAATTGGTCTGATTGGTGAGTGAGAAGAATAATCGCCCTTGTCTTCAAGAGGAGCATCAACCCGGTAAAGGAGGCAAAGCCAAATGAAAGAGACTTTTCGAGCGTTAACGATTAACGTGCTCTAACCTATACGATAGTATAGCCACAACGTCCGGGTCTTCCTGAGTCAACCCCAAACTCCTACCCCTCTCCGGTAACTGGACACACCCGAAAAGAGCCGACTCATCTGCGATCTCAGGGCTCTCCAAAGCACCCAGTAAAGCCACCACAGGCTTTTCCAGCCAGACCTCCATCGAAGGTCGCTCAACTGTATCCTCTCCCACCCATGGACCCCTACAACTCCCGTCACCCACTCTACGACCCCAGTTCAACCCTCAGTGAAAATCCAGCTCTACTCTTTTCCATTAGCTGCTGAAGGAGACCGGGAAGGCTCTTTGGCTCCTTCGACCACCAACTCCTGCTACTGAATGGTGGACTGATGGGAGATACCTCTTGTTTCTGCTGTTCTTAGCTAGGGCGTTACCAAGCTCGGGTGGACTGATTGGAGATCTCTCCTGTTTCTACCTGACTTGGGGAATAAGCTGCACCCGGGCACCGAGGTCTCAGTCAGCCCTACCCCTCAGGACCTGACCAAAAGGTCGTCGGTCTGATTGGAGATTCCTCCTGTTTCTGAAGACCCTGGCAGGAACTTGACAGGCAAAGATAGACTGATTGGAGATTATTCCTTTTTCTATCTCACCTGTAGGGAAAGGGAGAGCTGCTGGTGAAGATGGAGCTGGGACTCAGTCCCAACCGATGACCAGACGAACCAGCCATCAATGGTGCAGGGGAGTCGCTGAACCTACAGTTTCCACTGAGGCTAATCGGTACGGAAACCCCATCTAAGGCAATATTCGGCAAACTAGAAATCTGTCTCAAACGGCTAATCGAAGTCGCCCGAGGATATACCATGATCTGTTACACCCAAGCAGATCTGGTAAAACTTACCTGGACCGCTGGAATATATAGGGTTCGAGCCCAAGCCTTCACGGGCTATTAATGCAAGGAAGGCCATAATAGGCAGGCGAGTAGACCCGTGGATTGGAGAGAGATCGGCAGAGGACATAAGGCAAGAACTTAAAAAAAAGCAGTGTGCAAAGGTGCACGAAGTGGTTAAGTTACGCAGCCTCACTCACCTATTCAAAGTCGTGTTGAGGAAGTGGAAATAGCTGCAAAAGCAAGTGAAGCAGGGCTGAAGCTCTTCTTCATGAAAATCTTTCCAGAACAGATCAGCAGGGAGAGATTCTTTCAGCTATTAACCTGCTTCAAATGCTATCAAGCCGAAGATTACCTGACCAGCGCCTGCCCAAGGAAGGATGAGCAGAAGATATGCTCTGAATGCTGTCAGACTGGATATGACTGAATGCACTGCGTAAACGTAACAAAAATGTGCATCAAATGCACGGGGCCACACCGGACCCTAAGCATGCAGTGTTCAGTTAGAAAAGACCTACTAAACAAGAAAAGGGCAACAACGGACAAACCACGCACCAGCTACGCGTCAACTGCCAAGTCAACTCCAACGCAACAACCTGCTTCACAACCCGTCCAGTCGCAGATCAAAATTCGGCTCACTGACTCAACACAACGCAAGATGCTGGCCAGCATCTTACATGCAAACATAATGAACCGGTCATGCCCAGGGACATTCAACATCGAGATGAACAAGAGGCTGGCTGCAAACGGACTCGAACTCATAAAGTTCCCAGACAACCAGCATTCGGCAAAGGTTCTCTCGGCAGCCAAATCTCAGGACAAGCCAGCTGAGACTACCACTACCAGTTCCACAAGCAGTGGAGAAAGACGAGGAACAGGCCCACCTAAAATCCGCAGAATCCCAGGAGACCGTGCCCTCCTCGACCAAAGCCGAAGATTTGACAGCCAAGGAAGCCACCAGGAACTGACGGGAGGTCAGCCCTTGAGCGCTCACCCAACCAGTTGCACCAAACAAGTGCAAGCTCGATGGTAGAGAGATCAACCTCACCATCGTGCTAAACTCTCACACCACGCAGGAAAAGGATATCGCTCTAGAGGAGGTGGCTACAGGAGTACGAAGAGGCGCTCATGAGAGATATACTTTATATATATATATATATATATATATATATATATATATATATATATATATATATATATATATATATATATATATATATATATATATATATATATATATATACGTGAGAATGGATGGGGAGAAAGAAAAGTCCAGACACTACACAGAGCTCTTTATTGACGTTTCGCCTCTTGGCTTCCTCAGAATGGAACTCTGAGGAAGCCAAGAGGCGAAACGTCAATAAAGAGCTCTGTGTAGTGTCTGGACTTTTCTTTCTCCCCATCCATTCTCACCTGTACGTCGAGTCTTTCATGATATATATATACGCAAGCCAGAAATAAACATGGCATATTTTATTCGAATTAACTGCAAACTCCCCTCGCATAACCATTTCATTTTCATTAAGGTAGCTCTTAGTTTCCTTCCTATCGATTTTTATGGGTAACACAGCATGACGTCATAATGACAACATTCGAAATGTTAAATATTCTCTTATATGTTCAGTGCCATCGAAATCTTGTGAAATCACCATCCGGCTCACTTTTCTACGTAGTATAAACTCACAGAGCCAATTCGAAAGCTTTAGTATGTATATATGTCCAATGACTACTGTTAGTTTTAATGTTCGAGTGAAACGTTTCTACATAGAATTTCAAAACGCATATTGAAACTCTTGGTGAATTTCGAATTTTTAGATATTTTAAATGAAATTAATACGATGAAGAAAACTTCTATTATCCTCTAAATAAGGATTTGTGAGTCTTAAAAAGCTTTCCACTTTATAAACTTTGATGGTCTACGCAAGAAGAGGTTTGAAGTGTAAAATTCACTTAGCTGCATCAGTCAATGATTTGAATAAGTAAATGACAGAAATATGGTATCAGAAGCACTTGATTAATGGGGAAATTTGGGAACCAACTAAAATTATAAGTTAATAACATTAAAAACCTAGATGATTTCAAATTATTACAAGGAGAAAGATAAGCAATGGTAACTAATACGAATCTAAATAATAATTGAAGAGGGAAGAAAATACGAGAAGAAAAGGAATGAGCAGGAACAAATTGTATAAACTTGCTTCAACGACCACTTATGTTAATAAATTACAAGAGGTCTTGTCTCTCACGTTTAAGATTCGCTGTCAGAAGAAGCCCACAGATAAAAGAGCTCTGTATCTTTCATATCTTTTTATTTCCTATCCCAAATCCGATCTTCCACTTAGTAGGAAGTTTCTTGTATAAGTTTAAAGAAAAAGACAGTTCAACGGAAAAACTTTACTCTAGACACTAGTTTCCACAGGGACTGATTTCATCTTTAGCTAAAAAAAATGAAATAAAGACAGAGGCCAAAGGCCAAAGGCCAAAGGGTCGCAATGTTCACATTGAGAAGTATATATTTCATGTGAATCGGTAGGTCTAATAAAATGGAACTAATCCTTTCTATCCTTCTATCTTACGCTAAACGAAGGTCAACTAAGATCAAATTTTTATCTATCACTATAGTTTCCTTTTCACTCCTCTTCTCCTATCTCCTTGGTTCCCACCACTCCTTCGCCCTCCGGCTTACCAAACTTGATGGTACCTAAGGTAGGAGGGCGGCGGGGGACCAGGAGAGGTTGACGGCTGGTCTTTCCTTCTGCCCTACTAGGGGCGGTAGGTGGAGGTCAACCGGCCGATTCATCAATCTCTTCAAAACAAAAAAGTGTCTTGAAACAAAGAAATAAGGAGGAAGGCGATGGGCAGTGCTAATCAGGTGTGTCAGAAAAGCTTAATTGTGCGAGTTATTTGCTGAACAAAGACGTTTTTAGAGGAAGCGACTGGGGCGTGAGTTTCCCTCAGACTGGTTGAAGTTGGAGATTTCCAGGATGTGTTGATTCTACCATTTTCCATTAGATGGTGGATTTGCTTTGATAATAATTCTTGAATTATTGAAATTGATGTGGGGACCAAAGTTTATTGAGTGGTTTGCAATGCTTGAAAGGACATTTTCATAATGAAGGTCGCCACGGTGTTACGAGATGCGTTGTGACAGGCAACGGCCTGCTTCACCAACAAAAAAGTCTGGACAACCACCGCATGAGATTATGTCTACCCCCGCCCTCAATACACACGTAGTTCGGCATTCTATACACCCTAAATGACAAAATTGGCTTGTATTTCATACATATACCTATTTATCCAAGTAGACCGGCATCCCATGCACACAACTATCAAAATATGCCTGCATTCTATACACACCCAGATATATACCCTTGCATGATAATCGTGTCCCTGGGAGTATCGAATATTAATCCATAGTGTAGACTAATGTGGTATCAACTCTTTTATCATGTAATGAAGGGAGTTATATGGTACTCATGAATATGATTACTTACATTTTTAAATGCCCTGATATATGATGCACTTATTGATGTAGATTGGTCCGTAATATTCAGGACCATTTATCTCTATTTCAACTCTGCTCATTTAAATTTGAAAATTCTAGGACGGAGTTACGTACATATAACGTGCTATTATAAAAGAGGCCTTGTAGTTATCGAAATTTACACGAAAAACAATTTTTGGAATAACTTTATGTTTGGAAGGAGTACGAATCATTACATAAAAACTAGAAAATCGTCAAGTCAGAGAAGTACCGAGCTATCCTGAGAGAGTACATGCTCCCCTAAGCTCAAGGCCTCTCCAGAAATGCCCGTAAAAGGAATTTCCAGCAGGACAATGCTCCATGCCACAAGTCTGCGTCTACCATGCACTGGTTCAGGAACAACAATTTTAAAGTGATAGAGTGGCCACCTCAGTCCCCGGATATGAATCAATAAGTCAATTAATTTATTAGATTACAATAATTTTTGCCTGTGGCTATAACATGCAAACCTGTCAAATAACTTGAATTTCATAGTGTTTTACACATATCTATGGAGAAAAATGTTTTGTTATGCTAATTCCAAACCTGTTAACTAATAGCTATGTCTACCACTACTCCTTTTTATAACTGGTTATACCAAAAGGATGGACTTATTTACACAAAATTATCTGGATGGAAATTGTAAGAACACAAGCCGAACCTGCCATTCTGCTTTATAGGAAGAGCTTGCACTTCGCAGGCAGACTTTCAGTCTCTGGTTTACGGCCTATCCGGCTCTGGCAACGAGAGAGAGAGAGAGAGAGAGAGAGAGAGAGAGAGAGAGAGAGAGAGAGAGAGAGAGAGAGAGAGAGAGAGAGAGATTTTGGTTTAATAGTTTTTTTTAAGGTTTACAGTACATATCTCCTAATAATTTATTATTGGTCTATTTTTTCAGATACTTGCTTATTGTCTACGCCTAAACGCAAAAAAATTTTTTTATCGGTATTCCTTTGAAATAAGGAAAAAACAACCAGCAGAGCATTTTTGTCCGATCTAAATTTTCTGTTATAATTTACTTTTGGTTTACTGGGTTTTAGGAGCCAATACCTATTTCCTTGGGCTAAAGATTAAAATGGAAAAGCTTTGAATATACGAAAAAGACAAAAAAAAAACAAACAACAACCATGCCTTATTTTTTATAATTTTTCTCAGTTTTTTCCTGAACTTCACTATTTGTAATTTTTTTTTCTCTTAAACAATTCCAAACATCGAATAATCATATTTATTTTCAAAAAGTTTCATTTTCTTTAAACTTTGAATAATTAAAATAACAAACATGGTCATTCTCAATCTTTAAAAAAGTCTTAGGAAATATCTCGAAATTTTCCGAAGATAAAATATAGTGTGGCTTAAATTTGCTTTCATTATTTTCCAATGAGTAAAGCGTTAAATTATTTTAATTTGTTGTTTGTATGATTCCTATGCTACCCAAGTACTTTTTTCGAAATATTTGTTTGGGAAAGTTTTGCACACTACCGGCATAAAATCATTTAATATTTTATACGCGAGGTTCTCACCTGGATCTTTTTTCAATGAAATTGCAAATTGATAAATATAAAAGCGGGAAGACAGAGGAAGATATTTTCAAAATCTTGAACTTTTCTATGAGGAGATCGTTTTATTTTAAGCTATCAAACAGCTTAAAAAACAGGCAGTTGTGTTCCAAGAATGAGGACCACCCACTCATCAAGAATATCATGGCAACATTAGGTGAAATCAAATGAGGGGTGTCAGTAAGTTTGCTGTAGAGGCTAAAGTGAGCCATGTGACCATTCAAAAATTCCTGAAAGATGATCTTAATTTTCAATATAGCTAAAGGTGATCTGCTCTCCAAACACACCAAAAAGAAGAAAATCGAAAGAGTAAAACAGTTCTATAATGACTCGCACTCTCAATTTCTGTGGACGGATGAGAAGTTGTTCACTATCCAGCTCACCCACAACACAGGTAATGAGTGTGTTTGGGCGCAAAATAAAAATAATATTCCGGTTGAACAGTGAAAATCTTTCAAGAGACAGAAGCCAGCTTCGGGGAGGATGTGGTCAGGCGTAACATTAACAGCCAAAAAACACCTCTCATTTTCATTGAATACGTTGTCAAGATTAATAAACATGTTTACTTAAAGATGTTGAATGAGAAAATCATCACCTGGGTGGATGCTATGATAGAAAGCGGTACCACTTCTTAGTAGCAAGTGGTGGCTTCTGTTCTTTTGGGCGAGGTACTGACTCCAGGTGGTAGAGTTTTCTTCGTTCTTGATTGCAGGCTGGGTAAAGGTGACCAAGGATTCTTTAGAGATAGTAGAATCTTCAGAATTAGCTTGAGTTTTTTTATTTAGCAAGGTCTTGGAAAGTATTCTGAGGTGCGATCTCCATCCTGAGACAGATTCCTATTCCCAATTTATACTCCAGAGTCGCACACCTCGCGGCAAACATGAGTCTCAAATGAAATTAAATTTGTACATTCAACTAACATTAATTTTTTACTCATTATTTTTTTATATTACTATATAATTTTGCAATAGTTATTTACTTATACACAAGTGGTTAATATTATTGATTTATTAGCATTCTCTTCATTAAACTTGATCTCTAGTAGGCGAGGGAATGAAATTTCCCTTACCCACCACCCCGGGCTCTTTCACGCTATCGATTATGATTATGATTACGTTAAAGTGGGTGCATTTAGGGAAGGACGATAGGGTGTGTGGATAGATAGAGAAAATAGACACGCGGTGAAAAGAGAAAGAAGTGTGGTCGGGTGCAAAGAGATGCTATCGAGATTAAGTCCAGCACAATTCGCTTTCGACCTGACGCGTCAACATCTCTTCAAATTCCCGACACGTTCCGTTTCTTCCCCTTCAAAGTACAGTCCTGTTGGTTTCGATGGTAACATTCAAATTCTGAGACTACTCAAGGTAATTGTACAAGTTCTTATTCCCGAGAGAATGGAGCGGAGCCTGCCCTTCGAATTTTGCCTCTTCTCAACTCCTTCCCTTTTCATTTACCTTTCTTTATTGTGGAATAACGAGGGTTCTCTGGGCTGACTTCACTTTGAGAATCTCATCTGAAAAGGCCACCTGTATCTTTGCAAAACCTCACTCTTATTTATCAGTTGCCTATTCCCTGGCCTTCAGCCACCCCATTTTTTGTTAACTAACCAAATACGTTGGTTCTTCCCTTTGATGCTTAGACATTGGGACCAACAGAGTTGAAAAGATACAAACTTCTTAATTTATTTCGGGTTCTTATTCACTACTCACCAAATCAACAGATAAATTGAGTCTGGTTTTAGCGAAGATCCCACGTTAGTTTGCTACTTTCTCAAGTTTTAACTTCAAACTTTTGCTTCCTTTACCACCTTTCAATCCCTTTTTTTTCACTTTATCTTCAATCTTGAGTTTGAACTTTCCTCACTTTTTAAAAAAAAAAGTCTGGCAGTAGTTATTGACGATCATAATTGCATATGTTGTTTTTGTATGTTAGTAAGCTTAGTAGCAACGCTTGCGCAGAATGCATAAGAACAGGGAAAAAATAAACCAGTCATTGGATCACATCTTCCATTCGGATATTTCTAAAAGAGAGCTGGTGCATCTTCGCGAACAAACGTTCTTTAGGTTACTTTTGTCCATTCGGACACTTTTAAGTGAAAATTTTAACGGGTTCTACATGAACCCAATATAATATATGATAAAGTACTTCAAAGTGCTCACTTTTAATTTTGTTTTTAGTCGTTTATTATATATTACAACGCTTATACGGGAGAGGCACGCTCGCTGGCTCGAACAGGAAATAAACTTTTGATTTACTTATTAGTGGTGTGTGAACGCCACAACACCCTCCTTTTCGTAAATGAGGCAACAGATTAGGTAATGTAAATATTTAGAAATAATGTTATGAAGAATCTTTCGCATAAGTGACCTGTCGGCCGGAACGAGTATAAACGTCCACGTTTCTATCATTCCTTTGTGTAGTTGGGATATGTTCCATGTTATTGTGGTTATTACTATTACTTTCTGGTAATTCCATTTGTGGTTGGTCAGTAGGCCGTGCTTAGAGGCCGATGAAAACTAACAAGGGCAGATAATTCCTTTATCAGTAATCACTTACAGAGGAACACCAAATCTGGAGATCTAACCGTCTTAAGAAGGCTAAAGCAACCGTTGCAGCACTGATGTCTGAAATCGGTAAAGCTTCACTCCACCCTGTAACTCTGTCTATGCATGATAACAGTTAACCATTATGAGATGGGTAGGATTATCGAGGCAGTGTACCCGGAGGTAGCGGGCCAACAATGTCAATGTGTACTTTTCGAATCTAACCGTGGGAATACTAATGAGCGAGATTGGTGACTTGGTGTGATGATTAATCTTAGCTGCTGATACTATAGTCATTCTCGTGTCCAGAAACGTATGGTCCTATCCATATTAGGGCAAAAATACCTTGTTTTGACCAACCAAAGTGGTGATTAAATTTAAGGATGAGATATACTATGTAATTATTTGAAAATTGCCATCCTGAAGGCTATAGGTACAATCGGTTGTGGCTATTTAGAGGTTACATCATATCAAAGTTGAGTATTTTCTAGAAAGGGAAATGATTTGAATTCGGATTGAAGAGATTGCATTTCTTCATCCTGCTCCTGCGTTGTTGCCAAAGAACGGAGATCAAACGAATCTATTTAGACTAAGTTAACATTCCGAGATAGGTAGTTAGCAACTATATTATCTTTACCACGAACCTACGTTATGTCGTTAATATATTCTAATATCACAGTCCAACTTCGTTTTTTTATGTTGGTCCTTGCACCTATAGGCAAGGAAAATGCATTACCAATGGTTTATGGTCAGTACATAAAGTCAAATGTCAACGTTCGCTCATGTGTCTGAAATGAATCATAGCAAGATACGTCCATTTTATTTCATCAGACATGGAAAGACCTGGAAATGGCTTCAATTGCCCGTAAGAGTTTGATCATTAAGGAAATGTGCTTCATAAACCTGCTTAAAGCCTTAAAAAGAACCACAGCGGAAAAAAATCTCCACCAGGCAGAGGTAACAAAAAGAAGGATTCCTCACCCCCCTCAATTAATTCAAAAAGTTACAACGGTTCATAAATATGGCAAATCTCTCCAGGAAACTAGGTGGATGGCCTAGAAATAGACCTAAATTGAACAACGCGTAAATGTTTGAAGATTCTGATGTCACCCTTATTAACGAACATAGCGTCAACACTTCAGTACAAAAACTAAAATTATTCAGCTACGAGGTCAACTCTAAAAACATGGCAGACGTGCAATACGACCGCATATCAATAGAAATCCTCAAATCACTAAAGTTTATGGAGATTCCAAGCCTTGACAACTGGTATCTGGTGTTCAAGCTCAAGACGAAAGCAGGGGAGCTCAACATCATGACGGGGTAACAACCTTCCCGGAGCAGCTACATACCTCTCCAAATCTTCCTGATCCTCTTAGGGCTTAACAACTCAAGCTTTTTTATGGCCGACCTGAACGCCAGAACTCACCTCTCTGGATAAAACCGACAGGGTTAACGAAGCAAACGCCATCTAGAAACCATAGTCAATGGAGGCATCGCTGACCGGATAGGTTAGGAGTTTCCCACGCATTTTGGTTTAAATTCGGCCACTAAACTCGAAATAGTAGTGGCTTGTCCAGACGTACACTACAACTACATTATAGAACGCGGAAGGCTAACACCAAGCAACAGCGAGATGATGTACCTACGCTTATCAGATGATTTTTTATAAGTTAGCTGCCCCACAACTAAGACTAATCCAGTCAATTAGGAAAACTGCGATGCCGATATATGAAGATTTACCTCAAACATGTCCAACGCCATTCTGATGGAGATCAAAGAGAGAGGAGACAGAATAGTGATAGATCTTATTACTGCAGACAAAACACACATTCCTAGAGAAGAATATCGCACCCTTTCTCATAACCGAACAACACCAGAAATAGTATCAAAAGAGATGAACAGCTGTTAAAGGACCACAGACGAAATTGAAGAACCCAATATCTGGCACACTTAGAGACCAAACAACATCCCGAAGGAGGTATAGACAACCAATAAGGAGGAAACAAGCACTAGATTGGACGAAATATGCTGGACGATAAACTTAATCCAACGAAATTCGGAAAACAAGTAAACATCTTAAGAGGGATCTCAGAATCACTGCAAAATTCTGCTAAGGGAAGATAGCACCATCTAAGATTTAGCGGAAAAGGAGCAGACGACAATCCAAGATTATTGGAAGACAATATTACAAATTCCTCCTGAATTGAACGAAGACTTCGACATCGATCACGAGCCAAGAATATTAGAGTTCCTCAACAAGCATCAACAAGAGATCACACCGGAAAGTTATACTAGGTAATACCAAAAAAAAGCCTCCAAGGAAATCTGGAATAGCGAGAGAGAACCTAATATTAGCTCCAGACACCATCAAAAAGTGCTTCGTAAATATTTTTAACGAGTCAACAAGTGAAGATTACTTCCCAGATGCATTAAAATCAATAAAATGATATTTATTTACAAACCAGGCATACCATAAACTTTTTACCAGAACTTTAGACAGATTTATTTACTCGAAACGGTTGAGAAATATTCGAAAGAGTGTTAATTACCAAATTAATCCTTTACCTAGAGAATAACGACTTATTTTTCTGACAGCATTGTAGGGTTTGAAGAAAACGCGGCACCGACACTGTCATAGCCTTAATCATAGAAACCTCAGCTAAATCTGAGTATGAGTGACGTCCAAAAGGTCTTTGTTAAGGTTTGTCGGACTCTGCGATTATGTCACGATATGGCCACCTTCATCTCAATGGAAGGATACAGTCGACCCAAGTTCGAGCTTTTGGAGTAGGTACCGCAGGGAGCATGACTAACTCCAACTCTATACACCATCTATGGACATTCTTCACCCCATAAATGAAACCTTGAATTATATACAATTAGCGGATGACCCAACGCTCATCACTTGCTAATCATCTAAATCTACCTCTATACAGCATCTACCATGGTTTGGATGATTGCCGCCGAGATAAGAAAGGTAAACGAGTTTGGAATGAAATGCAAAATTCGTATAAATAAAAATAAAATTAGAGCTATACCCATCAAATGCAGAAAGAACCCAGATATTATGGTAGACGTCGATAACTATTCTGCGTAGTATAGTGTACTAACGGCATACTTTTAACTGTGATGAAAGCGGTGCTCGCTGCCTCAGTGTGCCTGGTTCGAATCACTTCCCTGCACGGATTTTTTCGAAAAAAGGTAATAAATATTCCTGCAGGAAAAATTATTCCGTTTTCTCTTTCAATGTGGTTTATTCCATTCATTTTCATCATTCTCTCGCGCTACTTTGAGATATATATATATATATATATATATATATATATATATATATATATATATATACAAACAGTTTTTAAACCGTTGCGATCGAATGTATCATATATGATACATGTCTAAAAAACAGGTAAATCTCAAAAAGAATAATTAAATTCAGTATTTAACCTACGTCCAAAAACTACAATTCCTAATTTTCTGATGTGTGGAAAAAATTCGGCTCTAATAGAGTTAGTGCCCACTCCCGTGTGAGATACTGTTATTTATTATCAATGCTCTGTAAGATAACCATTATTAATGACCACTACCTTTTTCTCAGACTTCTTAGGGGAGAAAGTTAGATTAGCCCCCTCCCTAATAAAATTTTATCCTGGATCCACAAGTGATAGCAACAGATACTAGTATAGTTAAATGCTTTCAACCTCAACTGAGACTCCAGTCGTAAAATATTAGTCATCCCATAAGCAATGCGGTATATTTTTGTTTATTTTTATTTTAAGGATATGAATAATTGAAGGCAGGTTTATTTTTATCCTAGCTTACGCAGTTTAATAAATTCTTAGGCTAGGTACCTGTATGCTCTAGACTAAACCCAAGCATTACATTTCGACATACTCGTACATCAGCGTAGGCAAATGAAACACCGCGGGATGAATCCGGACGTTCGCTTATAGCAAGGCTTTATTACACTATAAACATCAACACATCAAAACACAATCTGTAACACACAACAAAAACGAATGAGTAATTCAAATATTATATACAAATTAAAGCAAAGCAAACAAACATTACAAATACAGATCTTCACATTCTCCCCCACTTTCGAAGAATTAAGCATCTTGAAAGCGATGCGGTTTTCGGCGCTCCCGCTGAGACCGACGCGGTTGTTCAGTAGTAGGCGAAAGCACGTCACGCAAAAATTGGGAAGGGCATCAAGTAGGACAACGAGTCGCGAATTCAGTGAATGAGAAAGCAGATGGTTTGAAACTACAGAAACATCGTGAAGCGGTTCAGTCGATTCGATGGCCACATCGAACACTTGCTCAGTAGTTGTGGGAGGAAGATTCTGAGACCTCGCTGGAGGATTCTTATTGCAGTACACCGGCTAATGTTCAGTTTCCGTTACACCGGCTGATTGATTACCAATTGGAGCCAAGTCATGCACTGAGACAGTAAACTCCAGTCCGTTAGCAAACCGCACATGGGTGTATTATGGGTTTGCGTCCACTAATTTAAATTCGTCGACGAGAGAGTCGAGCTTGCCATTCCGGACGTACTGACGCAAGAGAACAGATCCATGAACAGATAACCAAGTTAGAAACGAACCAAACAGTAGTCAATCGACGCAGGTAAGAGAAAAGTATTTCATGTGGCGTCACATTCGTCGCTGTACAAAGTAAGGATCTGTTAAAATGTATGGCTTGAGATAAAACAGTCTCCCATTGAGACTCAGGGGGTTTCTCGGATGCGAGAGCAAGGGTAATGTGCTTCCATATGATACCATTGTACCTCTCACACTGTCCATTTCCGGAAGGGTTATATGAAGTAGTTCTGTTAGTCGCAATACCGTGATTTTTAAGATATTCTCTAGATCTACACTGATGAATGAGGTTCCACGATCATAAGGAAAATACGATGGCAACCCGAATAGGCCAAAGATCTGATTCAGATATCGGATGGAACTCTTCGTAGTCTCTGTACGCAAATGCAAATGGGAATATTAAACATTCATCTACAACAGTAAGCAAGTATGAATTTCCGAAAAAAGAAGGAAGAGGACGCTTGTAGTCCATACTGAGCCGTTTACATGGTTGTATTGCTTTGATGAGTTGGGCAGAATCGCGCTAAAAAAATGAGGCTTAAGACGGGCACACAGAGGGAACTCTCTTCTTACCCTTTTCACTTTCTCAAGAGAATAAGGAAGGTTTCTCAATCGGACGAAATTCGCAAGTCTTGTTACACCAGGGTGACAGTCGATCGTGAAGTTCAGTCAGATTACCGTTCAGAGTACTGGCTCCGCAGTGAGCTCGTGAGAGCGTGTCAGCAGGAATGTTATCGTTACCAGGGTAGTACACCATGTCATAGTTATAATACACTAGTTCGATCCCCTAACATTCAATCTTATTATTCTTTATCTTACCGAGTTTCCCCGAGCTGAACATAAAACTAATAGCTTGCTAGTCTGTGACGAGAGTGAAGTGCCGTCCTATCAGATAATGCGACCATTTCTTCACAGATTCGTAAATCGCGTAAGCTTTCTTTTCAACAGACGATGTTTGCGTTCTGGAGTCGTAAGAGTGCGTGATAAGAATGCCACAGGGCGGCCTCCTTGATTCAGAGTAGCCGCAATTGGCAGTACCTGATGTATCAGTTTCTACAACAAAGAGGATAGACTCGTTGATCGAACACACAACCCTCTTTCCGATTTCTTCCTTGAGGTCAGTGAAGGCCTTCGCAGCTTACAAACTGAGAGGGAACGAATAAGCAGTGAAAAGAGGCCTGAGCTTGTCCTAGAAATGACAGACCCACTAGGATTGTACGAGAACAAGCGGATAACACGGCGAAGAGTAGTTATGCCCTTAGGAATCGGCAATTCCTTCAGGGGCTGCAATCGCTTTGCATCCGGTCTGAGAGTTCCACATGTGATCGTATGTCCAAGAAAATCTAAGAATGTGTATCGGTTTATCGTGTCACTGTAGTCGGCAACCAGTCTCTTTCTGTGTCGTTGGTTTGTGACAATGAGGACTTGAGCTCTCTAATGGGATGTGCATTGTTCGATAACAGTTTTGAGTCATTTTGTCTACTTCAGATTGGATAAACTTCGTATCCTCTTGGATGAACCTCAGAGATTTCGTGGCTATAAGTTTGCAGTTGTCACTTAAGTTTAAAAGTAGAGGAGGGAGATCTACCATCGCGGTAGGAACGCTGAAAAGAGTACAATCGTTTATATTTTGGTTTTTCTCGTGTCTTCCGAATTTTACAGTGACGCTTGAGTGCTGGCTCATGAAGTCTTGTCTGAGTAAAACATGACAACAGGGTTCAGGTAGCACGATCAGCCGGGTATTGGAGTATTGGTCTCGTTGAAGAAATAATTCAACAACGCAGTACCCTTGGATAGGAGGGGCCATCGATTATGATACCATAGATACATTTCCCATGGCTGGATTGATCTTCAATTTGTGTCTTAGGGCGTAGTATTGCGAAATGAACGATGCTGAACTTCCAGTGTCGATAAAAGCTGACGCCTTTTCTGGTGCTAAAAAGTGGTGGGAATTATATTACTAATTAAATTAATGAATAAATAAATATTTGAATATAAATAACTTCAATGAGTTTTATTTTTATCCATGAAATAACAATAAACATGAAAATAAATTCTGTATCATTTGGTTCAATACTTTATTTTCAGTCGTGAGAATACATACAATAACGTGATAAATAAAAAGCTGGTATATTCAAGTTTTAATGAAAGTTATATGTTGATATAATTAGATTTTCTTTACTCTTCGTAAGCAAAAATGCCATTAATTAAGATAAAAGCATTAATTAATTAATTTTTTTAAACCCATTAAGCTTTAAATATATATAAACATTTCAATAAAGGAATTATGTTTTGATCTCGCTTTTGAAGCCCCCAAATATACAGTTTGCGGATATAATCTTTTAGTTATCCTGTGATAATTTTTTAGTTATCTTAAGGGAAATCTTTTTTGTTACCTTATGGCCAATCGTCTGTTAACTTATGGCCACTTTCCTCTGTTACATTATGGCCAATCATATCTGTTATCTTATGTCCAATACTCTCTTTGAACTTATGGACGATCCTTCTCTACTACCTTATGGTTAATCCTTTATGTTACTTAATGGCATTCCTGTCTGTTACAATACGGCCAATCTTCTCTTTTACCCTATGACTAATCCTCTCCTAGATTACGGTTATTCCTCCCTGTTACCATATAACCACTAGTCTCTATTACATTATGGTCAATTCTCTGTTATCTCATGGTCAATCCTCTCTGTCACAATAATGACATTCTCTCTGTACTTTATGGCTAATCCTTTCTGTTACCTTATGGCCATTCCGCTCTGTTGCCTCAGGATCAATCATGTCTGTTCTCCTACGGCCAATCTCTCTATTGACTTACAGGCATTACTCTATCAACTTTTGACAAATCCTCTTTGGTACATTATGGCCAATCCTATTTGTTACTTTACGGTCAATTCTCTATGTTACTTTATAGCTAATCATTTATTCTCTTATGGCCAATCTTCTCTTTTACTTTATGAACTTTCCTCTCTGTTAGCTTATGATTAATCCTGTCTGTTACCTTGCGGCCAATCTTTATGTTACGTCACGGGCATTCCTCTCTCATAACTTATGGCCAATCCGTTCTGTTCCCTTATGGACAATCCTGTCTGTTACCTTAAGGCTAATCTTGTCTCTTATAGTGCAACCAAAAAACTTCTCTCTATTACCTATGACCACTCCTACTTAACAGACATTGAATTGAAATGAGATAATAAAAATAGAAGAGTGATCACTGCGAAGGAACGCGTAAGGTCGTGGAAGAGAAGAGAAAAGGGTTCGAAAAATACTTTAGAGGGTATAGGAAGAGTTGACAGGTTGATAAGGAGACACCAGTGCGTGGTGCTTTTGTGTGTGTAGGTAGTAGAATTGGGTACAACTGGATCGGCGGGAGGATGAGGATGGAAGGAGAGGTGTGTGTTTATAGAAACGCGTTGTTCATGTTAAATAGAAGTTTGCATAGATACCCGATGGGAAGGTGAAGGTCAAGGGTTGCGGGGTATCTCGAAGCAATCGCGGTGTATTTTCTTGCGCGTATATGTATGTATGTATGTGGGATCTCTTGCGAGTTTCCACAGTTGTCGTGTTAAATGCGTGTGGATGTATGTGTTGCGTGGTGTTAGTTTATTGTTTTCATGCAGCATGGCCATTCGTGTGTACATGGGAGAGAGACATGCGCGTTTCAGAGTGTAGTTCTAATTGCGCTGTGGTTCTCTCTGACTTGTATGACTGGCAGCTACAAGCGTGATTGGAGTGTATGCGAGGAGTGGTCTAACTACTGTTTTGTATAATACTATTTTTAGTTTTCCACTGGCAGGATAGAACCTGCGATGTACTTGTTAAGGCTTTTGTTTGTATGATGTTTGGTGTGCGTGAAATCTTAGGAGCTTGTCGAATGTTATCCCTCAAACTTTGGTATGAGGTGTATATATGTCTTGTTGGGTCCGGGTGGTTGGGGTCTGGTGTGTGTGTGTGTGCATACTTGTATGTTGTGCATGTAGTGATCTACTGCGTGGTAGAGTACCACCTGTGTCTTCTGAAGATTCCTAGCTCTGAGCCACTTATTATCATACTCTGTCTTCTCGTCCATGATTATCTGTATGAGGAGAGCGATTCTGTTTGCCCCCTGTCCACATTACGGCCAATCTTCTCTTTATCTACTGACCAATCATCTCAGTTACCTTATGGTAATTTCTCTCTTTAATATTAAAGCCAATCCTGTTTGTTACCCTACGGGTATTCTTCTATTTTAACTTACGGCCAATTCTCTCTGTTAACTTATGTCCAACCCCTCCTTTAACTTATGGACAATCATCTCTATTACTTTATGGCCACTTCTATGCTACGTTACGGCCAATCCTATATGTTACCTTATGGCCAATCCTGTATGTTAACTTTTGTACACGCATTTTTCTGTTATCTTCTGACAATCAACTTTGTTACTTCATCGTCAATCCTCTTTATTACCTTATTGTCAATCCTCTCTTTTCCTTCATGGCCGATCATCTTTTAACTTATGCCCAATCCTCTCTGTCACATGCTGTACAATCTTCTCTTACCTTATGGCTAATCTTCTCTATAACCTAATGGCTAATCTTCTTTATAACCTAATGGCTAATCTTCTCTATAATCTAATTGCCAATCCTCTTTGTAAATTTATGTTTAATTCTCTCTTTTAACATGTACGATTAATTTTCTTACTGCATTGCCATTCCTTTCCAATACCTTATGTCCAATACTCTCTGTTACCTTTTGTCAAATCCTCACTTTTATCTTATGGCCAATCCTCTTTGTTACCTTATGTCCAATTCTCTCTTACCTTATGACCAATATGCTCTATTAACATATGGCCAATACTTTCTATTACCTTATGGCCAATTTTCTTACATTTTGGCTAATCCCCTCTGTCTCCTTATGGAAAATCTTGTGTTACTTTATGACAAATCGTCCCTATTACTTTATGGCCAATCCTCTCAGTTACCTTATTGCCAATTCACTCTTTTAACCTTTGCCTAATCATCTTTGTTACATTGTGAACAGTTTTCTCTTAAACTATGGACAATCCTCTCTGTTACACTATGGCCAATCTTCTCTATTAACTTATAGCTGCTCCTCTGTTAATCTAATCTGTCACATATGGCCATTTTCTATGTTATGTTATGAACAATCATCTTTGTTACCTTACGTCTAATCTCTCTTACCTTACAGCCATTCTTCAATTCGCTACCTTCTGGCCAATCCTGCCTCTGTTGTTTTATAATAAACCTCTATGTTACCTTATGGCCAACCATCTATGCTACTTTGCGGCCATTCCTCTCTTTTACATTATTGCTAATCCTCTGTTTTTAACTTACAGCCATTTCTCTTTTTTAACTTATGGCCAATCTTTCCTGTTAACTTACGACTATTCCTCTTTGTTATCTTATAGTTAATCTTGTATGTTGAATTATCTCATACCCAATCTTTTCTCTTACATTATGCCTAACCCTGCCTGTTACCTTATGCCCATTCTTTGCTTTTACCGTATGGCCAATCCTCCCTGTTACCTTACGGCCAGTCGTCTCTGATACCATAATGGCAAATTTCCGTTACTTATGGCCAATCCTATCTTAGCGTCTGACGAATCTTCTGGTCACCTTATGGCCATTTTTTTTATCTTATGGCTAATCCTGCCCGTTACCTTACGGTCAATCTTCTTGTTAGCTTTGAGAAATTACTCCCCTTTTCTTATACACAAAATTTTCCGTTAGTTTTTGGCAACCCTTTAAGTTAACTTATGGCCAATCTTCTCTACTAACTTATGGACATTGCTCTAATAAGTTATGGCCGTTCGTTTATGTTACCTTATGAACAATCCTGTTATGAGCAATTTTCTCGGTTAGCTTTTGGCCAATTGTCTCTTTTACCTTCTGACCAATCCTCTATTATCTTATGGCCATCTTTACTCATACCTTATGGCCAATTACCTATGTTACTTAATGGGTAATTCTCTACCCTACATTATTTAATTATTCTTTAATCTAAGTTCCGGTGGCTCTATATGCCACAAAATGCTTGGCCCTCTGGCTGGAGAGGTAGCACCAAATGGAGCCAACAAACAGGTCCAAATGGCAATTTATTCGCCTGTTTAGATTCGAAATTCAGGGCTGGCGTTTAGCCTTTGCAACTCGGACTAATCATTGATCTCAATACCCAAGGATGGGGAAATAAATCATGATGCCAATGATCCATAATTGAGAAGTAAAAAAATGGATGCCAATGACCACTAATGGAGAAGTAAAACATGGACGCCCCTGCCTAATGATGAAGAAGTAAAATATGCATGCCTATGCCCAGGGATGGAGATGTAAAACATAGATGCCCATGCCGAATAATGGAAAGCTAAATCATGGAAGCTCATGCCCAAAACTAAAACGTGGATGCCCACGCTCACTTATAGAGAAGTAAAAGATGGAAGCTCGTGCTCATTAATGAGAAGGAAAACATGAACGCCCATACCCAATGATGGAGAAGTAAAACATGAATATCCATGCCCAACCCCGCAGGGGGTTACCTGTGTGGCCTATTACATTTGGCATCCGGAGGAGCTGCACGTCCTCCCGTGGGGCCCGGGGGGCCAATTAGGGAGGTTGAATGGAACTCTCTGATGGCGCATGGGAGAGATGTCGGTGCGCTTACCACTCGCTAACACTCAGCACTTCTTTTCCTTTTCTTAGTATTATTATTATTAGCATTATTATTGTTATTATCATTCTTATTATTTAGTATGATTTTTATAGTATTTGTTATTAGTATTTATTATGATATATTATTATGATTCATAATTATTTATTATTATTATTATTATTATATTATTATTATTATTATTATTATTATTATTATTATTATTATTATTATTATTATTATTATTATTATTATAATATTAGTGTTATTATTATAATTAATTATTATTATTTATTATTATTATTTAGCATGATTTTTAAATTGATATTAGTATTTATTTTGATATACTATTGTTATTTATCATTATTTATTATTATTATTATGTTATATAATTATTTATGATTAGTATTAATTATTATTAGTATAGGTTATTAACATTATTTATTAGAAGTATTATTTATTTTTATTATTACGGCTCTCCACTCAACCTTTTCTACCCGCACTTGGCACCAGGAGGCGTGTTTCCACCTATACAGAGTCCGGGCCGGTAGCCCTGGTGCCTTGGTAGGCTCCATGCCATCCTGGAATCACGTAGCACCAGGGTATGATAATAATAGGTGATCACTGACCCTACTCGTTAGTGGACCCGTCTACCTCTCCTACCCACGGAGGTTCTGGATGCCCGGCGCTCTTTCTTCTTCATATGAGCCCCAGTCGAGTGGCAGTATCTACTGTGAGGTCCTTACCTGATACGAAGGCCGAAAGCCCCCTGGTTAGGGCAAGTATTAGGTAGGGGGTGCGATGGGCCTTCGACTCTGCTCACCTTCTTCCAGTTCACATAGAAGCTGGCTACGCCGGCGCGATCATCTCCGGCCAAAGTTCAAAGAACAATTTCGCCCAAATGGCGGACCGGGTCGCCAGGTTAAGAAAATAGTCTCCTATGGAGACTTTTACTTTACATTCCCCCTCATAGGGATGTCATAGTATCTATTTTCCATGACACCACTTTTTTATGTTTTACTAATAATTAAAATATGGCGACAACAGAATGTAATAGTGTTTAACCGCAGGTACAAAAAGATCTGCCTCCTAGGGTGGTCTCCTCCTCTCTAGATGTCGGGCAGGATGAGAAAACTCGAGTGTCCTCTTTGATCGCTGGAGGGGCTCCCTTCTTAACATCATTATGCGGCAAATGGGGTTCGTTTTTGGCATCTTTGGAGCCGCTCTTGGGCATCTTCACCTCTAAAAATGAAGGACTCTCCTTCCATCTTCTACCGGAGATGAGGCTTACTCCTCTCCAAGGCCTACGAGTGCGGTTATTTCCACCTCACTCCTTTCTCTGGAGTCGCCCATCTCTGACTTAATCTCTCGACGAATTGCAACCTCCCCCCCCCACCCAAGCAAGCGGGCCAATTCAAATCGCTCCTGGTGGGAGCGACTTGATAAGACCACCCCCCTTAGGGGGCAAAGGGAAAGCGGAACTCGTCGGGCTGTGCCCCATGCCCTCCTGCAATCATGCATCGGGACATTGCGGGAGGTCGGCACGCCTGCCCCTCTCTCTTACCTAATGGAGGTTGGTTCGCCGACCAGAGCCTTGAATGCGACGGAAGATACCTCAAATGGGATCCGTGATGCCTTTAGGCGAGAATTGTCATAGGTGGGCCAACCCTGAGATTAGCATAGTCCTGAAGATAACCCATCTCCGGATATCAGGATTTTCCATAGGGTCGAACTCGGGTTTCGGTGCTTAACACTGGACCTGAGTCCACCCCTGTGCAAGCTTCTCAGATTGTTCGGGTCGCCGATTAGGCACAAGTAGGGTTCTCTTAACCCGGCTGGCGCCCCTCTGGCAGCTAAGATCTTCTCCATCCCATAGAAGGATATTTCTGAAGCCGGTCAAACTGGCCTAGGAGCTTCTTTCGACGGTAGAAAAAAGCGGATTCATATCCTTTAGTCTTTTTAATCTTCTTCTTCTCTTGATTTTTTTTAGGGGGAGGGGCAAAAAAAAGCAAGAGAAAAAGAAGATTAAAAAGATTAAAGGATACTCTCACTCTGTGGGGGCTGAGGGTGGACGGGTGCGCTGCCGTTTCGGCAAGCGACCAGACCAATATCCCTTTCTAGTTATTCGTTGGCCAAGGGCAACATGATCAATCAGAGGAGAGCATTTCCTAGTTTGATTGGTAGAGCTAAAGGTGTCTCGTTTCTCAGACGGGAGCCTTCTGGGAAATGCGTCAGATCTCTCCAAAACGACCATGGTTAGTTCCCTGTGGACATTTAATGGCAAGCTGGTGAGTGTGACCCCGCACTATACTATGAGCTTCTTGAAAATGGTTGGTTTACGCAAGGGAACTCGTGGACTACTCCATATATGACATCACTTTATAGCTGGCCGACTATGTGGCGGTCAAAGTCAAACATGTGATGAGAAAACAGGGAGGGGCCTTGATACCCACCCTTACACACTTTGTTACTTTTGACCATCACAGGCTCCTTGAGTCGATTGTTATCACTACCGCGTGAAAGTATTCGTGCCACTGCAGCGGATGTGCTACTGCTGCCACCCATTCACTCATACGAGTCTCTCCTGTAGACGTGCAAAGTTACTCCAAGGCCGCACACGAGGTAAGTCTTTATCGTGTAAGCTCACGTGTGTCAATTGCGGATAGCCGCACCCCACTTCTTCGAAGCAATGTGGTGAGTATTCCTAGAGAAGGAAATCTTGGCAGTTCAGGCGACGGATCGTCTCTCATTTTGCGAGTTTTTGGCGCACCCGGCGCTGCCTGAGACCTCTTATGTATCAATTTACAAAAAGGCACTCTCTGCTCCTGGCCCCTCCAGTCATACAAGTACGTCGTTTCCGTGCCCCTGCGGGATCTACTCAGCACGTGCTCTCCACTGGTAGAGTTAGCGGCACAAAGGTCTCACGCCCATCCTTATCCAAAACCAGGGGTCCCCATCTAACCCTCCCCTAACGTGACCGTTTCCTGTAATGCAAAACAGCCTTGGGCCTAAACCGAGTCCTTAGACTCAGAAGGCAACACCCCTGAAGATGGTCGTTAGGTCGTCTTCCTAAAACTGCCTTCCTTAAGGAGGAGAGCACCAAAGGAGCTTTGATGCCTACGCCACCACCGCTGAGTGGCTCAGAGATGGTGGATCCTTTAAAGGAGGAACCTCCGCCTCGGAAACCGCTACGCCCGCCTAAAGGTTTTAAGGCGGAGGGAAGAAAAGACTCGCATGGCGAGCTCAACCTTTCCCGATAAGTCTTCGAAGGCAACAGCGAATTCAGCGCCTTGTTCGACAAACAACACCCGGAGTTCTGCCTCCTGGAAGTGTAAGGCCATTCCCGTGAGAGTATTCTCTTCAATGAGGGCCCCCGCATCTCTTCAGAGGTAAGTCTGGGGTGTATACTTTTTAAATGGAATTTGCCGCTGACTCCGTGCCAACTGGGAGTAGCTGCGGAGGCTCGTCTCCTTTAGTGCACAGTTAGCTATCTTTTTGCAGACCATGCTGGGCGATTGCCCCCTGCCAACACGCCCTGGGTATAAGGGTGTCACGACCACATCGCCAAGGAATGGGGAGCGGCAAAGTGGATGCGCCACTTACACCCGATATATCTCCGTTCTTCTCTTTACTTTAAATACCTCTTTTTAAGCAGTTGCAGTGCAGCTGCACCTGGATAGAAGGTATACTGTTTTTTTTTCTGCGTACATTCCACCGTTAGTATACTTTGACCCGGGCGATTTTCACCGCACCCAGGCGAGGTTGTCGAAGCCCTTTATTCTTCTTGGAGATTTGAACGGTAGACTCCCCTCTGGGAGGTCATTCGATACATCGTATGCGTCAGGTTCTTGCCAACCTTATCGACGAGCTGTAGATAGGTGTGCTAAATGTGGATGATTTTACGCATCACTGCTTGAGAACCACCTTATTTATCTCCGGATGCACAGCCTGATTTTGGTTGGGAGGTTGTCGATGAGCTTCATGGTACGGATCACTTTCCAATTCAAATATCATTTTCTGGATTGCTCCCTTCGTGGTGTTTGACGCGGGCAGGGTGGTCGGCAATATATGAAATGACTGATTTCACTATCCCAATCGAGAAGTTCAGGTCGGTGGATGAGGCCGTTGAATTTTTCTCCGGTAATCTCATTACCGTGGGCTTAGCTACTATTCCTAAAACGTCTGACCATTTTGCACGCTGACCAATTTTGTGGTAGTCAGACGAGTAAGAGACAGCCCTCAAACAGAAGCGTTCTGCCTATATGCGCTATAAGCGCTGCAACGATTTCACCGTCGGTGAATTTCGTTGGAGATAGGGTTAGATTTAGGTATCTTTCGAAGTACGCTCGCCGCTCTTCCTGGCGGAAATACGTGTCTTAACTCAACGGGAACACCCCTTTAGCATAGAAGGGGGAGCAAATCAATTGGATTCGGGACAATTTCTCGCAGGACCTCCTCTCGTTTTCGAGGAGAATAGGACCACAATCTCGGACCCTGCGTACGTGGCGTAATCTTCCGCGACTAATTTCTTCACATTCTCTAACCGGAATGCTTCTCTACAAACATTCAATTCACATGATGTCCCTGAAGGCTGCCGACTTAACCTTACCTCCAGAGACAAAGAACACTTCAACGACATTTTTACAATCAGCAAGTTGCGTTCAGCTCTCGCTTCGTGCCTGGTCAACGACCCTGGTCTGAAAGATGTTCCATCTGCCATGCTTTGATACCGAGGTGAGCAATGCATGGCATTTCTGTTATATTTGTCCAACAGGATCTCGAGAGATGGCATCGCCCCAGACTTCTGGTGAATCACCTCTGTTCTTTCTTTTTGCAAACCAAGAAAGATCACTCTACTCCGACCAGTTTCCGCTCAATCTCTCTAAACTCTTGCGTGTGCAAGTTGATGGAGAAATTGTTAAATGTTAAACTAGCCTTTTCCCCGGAGATCAGAGACCACATATCTTCCGCTTCCGTAAATTCCACTCCACGTCGGATGCTCTGCTCCGACTGGAAAATGCTGTTTGTGAGGCTTTCCTTGGCCAAACCTAAGGTGGTGCATTTCTCCCGTCACCCACGGCTCCACCCCAGCCTGGAATTGTTCCTAAACGGGGTTTACCTGTAAGTGGTGGATTCATAGTTTCCTTGGTCTTGTTATCGACCGACACCTCACATAAGACACTCATATTCGCAAACTTAGGGTCACTTATACTCGTGCCATGGACATTCTTTTGTTCCGTGACATTCAACACCTGGGGTGCTGATAGGTTTACTGCCTTGCTTTGCTATCGATCCTTTTTTGTTCAAAGCTGGACTACGGATGTGAGTTTACTGCATCCGCAGTTTAATGCATTACGGAAGGTGGACTCAATCCACCGCACTGGTCTTCGCCTGGTGACTTGTACCTTCCGTACGTACCCCATTGAGGGCGCACTTGTCGATGTTGGGGAGATGGTATTCGCTCTGTGCCGTGTACATTATGCGTCTGTACGTGCGAACCCAGCGCCTCCCTCTGTCGCCAACGGCTCTCACTGTACCCGCAACCGATCTCAATGGTGCCTATTCCATCGAAAGAAGCCGCCTATACCCTATGACTTTTCATTTTAGGGCAAGGAAACACTTCGAGAGCTCTGTTTAGCTCTAGGGCCGGTGGCGTTTCAGGTTCTTGCAAGGTCGCCAGGCCTCTTCTCCCAAAGATTTCACAGAGCTTGGCGTTCAGCCTTTATGAAGCACACCTTGTGTCACGCTTGATCCATGTCAGTCTATGTATATGGATGGCTCTGAGTCTTAGAAGGGGATTGGTTTCCACGCCATATTACCTTTGTTTGAATTCAGTGGAGCTTTACCAGGCGCTGCCTCTATCTACACGGTTAGGTGTGTTGCCATACACCGCTCAGTACAGTAGATAACGCTTTGTGCTTGGTTCGGAGACCGGATTGTGATTTATAGCAACTCACAAAGCGCCCTGAGTGCTATCGGGTCATTGGAATCTCCATAGCCTGGTTCGCGGTATCCATCACGCCACGGTTGCCACGAGCCAGGTCGATCTCGAGATTATCTTCTACTGGGTTTCTGGACATGTGAGAATTACAGGGAATGAGCGCAACGATGAGACCACCAGAGAGTCCGTGAAGACTGGGTGACCAGACCAGGATTTGGCTCTTCCTCACATAGACTACATGCAGGAATCAGAGCAGCCATTCGGGCTGCTTGGAAAAGAAGGTTGGAGACGACCGAGGGGAACTTAATGTTCCGTGCCATTACGTGGCAACTGTTCTCATAGACCTCGTCCTTAACTCCGCGACGGCGACGGCGTCAGGTTGCTTTCTATCGTCTCTGAATAGGACACACTCGCAGGACGCACAGCCATTGGATGGAGCGCTCGCCTGCGCCTTACTGTGATGACTGCGTTGCCCCCCAGACTGTTCGGCACAATCTTGTTGAATGATCAAGTCTGGGGGATCTTCGCGCACGTTACTTGTCCCCGTATCGAGAAGAGTGGGGTCCCAACCGCTTGTCTCTTGTACTTGGGACGGGTTCGTGCATACATACCTTTTGGAGGAGACAGGCCTCCTCCATTTTGTTTAAATGTGTAGGTTGTAGGTCGCACGTTCGTACTCCGAATCGTTCATCCTTTGTCTTCTTGCTTTTTTTCCATATTTTCTATTTTGCTTGTTTCTTTGCCCTTGTTTTGTCTTGTTTTTGAATTTTTGTTTAATCTGTTTTTGTTTGTTTTTTATTCTAGCTTAGCTTTAGGCTGTATTGTGATTCCTGCGACTTTTACCTTAAGAGGCAGTCGTTAGTGGGCTCGTCATAAAATCTCTATGCCCACTGACGGAGTTTTTAACCTAAGGAAACCCATGCTAAAGGATGGAGAAGTATAACATGGATGCCCATGGTCAATCTTAGAGAAGTAAGACATGGATGCCCATGGTCAATGATAGAGAAGTAAAACATGGATTCGCATGGTCAATTATAGAGAAGCAAAACATGGATGCCCTTGGTCAATGATAAAGAAGCAAAACATGGATGACCATGGTCAATGAGGGAGAAGTAAAACATGGATGCCCATGGTCAATGATAGAGAAGTAAAACATGGATTCGCATGGTCAATTATAGAGAAGCAAAACATGGATGCCCTTGGTCAATGATAAAGAAGCAAAACATGGATGCCCATGGTCAATGAGGGAGAAGTAAAACATGGATGCCCATGGTCAATGATAGAGAAGTATAACATGGATGCCCATGGTCAATGAGGGAGAAGTAAAACATGGATGCCCATGGTCAATGAGGGAGAAGTAAAACATGGATGCCCATGGTCAATGATAGAGAGGTAAAACATGGATGCCCATGGTCAATGAGAGAGAAGCAAAACATGGATGCCCATGGTCAATGATAGAGAAGCAAAACATGGATGCCCATGGTCAATGATAGAGAGGTAAAACATGGATGCCCATGGTCAATGATAGAGAAGCAAAACATGGATGATCTACCCAATAATGAAGGAATAGCATGAAAAACTATGCCCAATAATTATGAAGTAAAACTTGGAAGCCCATGCCCATTCCTGGGGTTGGATGATAAGTTAATCTCATTGATGCCTATGCTCAGGGATGCGTGGTAAACCATGGATTTCTATGCCTTATGCTCAATAATAGATAGCTATCACAAGGGGGATTATTTCCCAGGCTGGATAAGTAAAATATGCATGTTAATGCCCAATAATAGAAAATAAAACATCGATGCCAATGCCCAATAATTGAGGAGTAAAACATGAAATCCTATACGCAATGATTTGTACGTAAACCTGAATGCCCAGGCACAAGGAGGGAGTTTTTTAAACATGGAAACTCATGCTCAATAATAGAGAAGTCAAACCTGGAAGCCCATGTCCATGGATTGGGAAGAAAATCATTGATGCCCATGCCAATGATGAGGAAATAGAACATGGCTGCCCATGGAGAAGTAAACACTGTTGCCTATGCCCAGGGATGGATATTTAATACATGGATGCCTATTTCCAGGGATGGAGAAGAAATCCGATGATGTCCATGATTAATAATAAGAAAGTAAATCATGGAAGAAAGTGTCCAATAATAGAAAGTTAAAATATGAAAGTCCATGCCCAATGGGGGGAGAAGTAAAACATGGATGCCTATGCCCGGGATGGAGAAGTACAACATGAAAGCCATTGCCCAGTAATAGAGAAGTAAAACATGAAAGCTTATTCTCAATATTGGAAAGGTAAAACATAGGTGCCTATGCCCAGGGATAGAGCGGTAAAACATAGATGTCAATGACTAATAATGGAGGATAAAACATGGAAACCCATGCCCACTAATGGATAAGTAAATCATGGATGACCATACCCCATCTTGGATAAGTAAAATATAGATGCCCTTGCCTAATAATGGAGAAATAAAATTAATGCCCGTGTCCATGGCAGAGTTTTTAAAGCATGGAAGCCGAAGTGCAAGGGTCTAGAACTAAAAGATGGATGCTTATGCCGAGGGATGGAGAACTAAAGCATGAAAACCTATGCCCAATGATGGAGAAGTAAAATATGGAGGGATGGAGAAGTAAAACGTCAATGTACATGCCTACAATAGGATAAGTAAAACATTGCTGCCCATGCTAAAGGTTGGACAAGTAAAACATGGATACCCATGCCCAGAGTTGGAGGAGTAAATAGTGGATACCCATTCCAAATTGTCAAGAAGTAAAAAACACCCTTCTACAGCTTCATTGAAAGGTGACTTCAAATTTTAAAATTCTTGTAATATATTTTTGAAATATAATTCTTACAATAAATGAATATGAGAAGAAAGTGTCTAGCATGTTGGAGTTTCATTTAAAATTCGATATGGGCGCCAACATTCGCGACCAGCTTCTTAAGCCGCCAGGAAACCACATCAGCTGATTTCACAAGGAACTCTTGTGGGATGGAAAATAGCTCTTAATATTCGCCCTTCAAGGTCTTCCAAAGTTTTCGGTTTGGTAGAGTAAACTTTCTCCTTTACCCACCCCCAAAGACAAAAGTCTCAGAGTGTTAAGTCAAGACTTCTGGCTGGCTACCCATGCGGCACACCACGACCATTCCATCTCCCTGCGAAGTGGGCATTCAGCCATTCACGACAACAATAGCAAAATGTGGAGGAGCGCCATCTTTCATGCAAATAAAATCTTTACTATTCTCCCAAGTACTGATAACTGGCTAGATTTAATCTTGCAGCATAGTAAAGTACCTTTCGGTATTCATGGTATCGCAAAGGATACTACAATCCTGTCCGAAGTCATTCTACACCAGACTGTTACCTTGGGCCGATTCTGCATTTTTTCAGAGGCAATACGAGTATCTTTTCCCGCCCAGTAGCAGTACTTGTGACGGTTCACAAGCCAACCGATGTGGAATTCCGGTTCATCACTCCGAAGGATATTTTTAAAGAGATCAGACCAATCTTCATACCAAGCCAGCATCACCTTCCTAAACTCCATACGAATGTCGCAGTCTTCAGCAGAGAGCGTTTGACAGTAGTGCGCCTTCCAACATGCAATTTAAGCTCCTTTTTGAGCATATTTCGTATACAGTGAAAGGATAACCCATTTCCTTTGCTGCTTGTCGCATTGACGTTTAGGGGCTATGAGTAAACATTTCATGAACAACTTACACTACCTCCAGGTAAATAAAATTGGAAGGGCGACCGCTTCTTCGAATATCAGTTGCAGATCCTGTAGGCAGGAGATTTGCGTGACAATTTCTGATCGTTTTAGCGTCAACTTGACCATGTCTTCCTTTAATGGTCCTCCACCAAATTTCGTAAAGTGCGCCACTTGGGTACGCCCCTGTAGGCTAAGACGTCCAGCCATGTTTGTAGGGCTTTCAAATTTCAAACAAAATAATCTATCTGAAAAGAAAACAACAACATAGATTTTATTCCCATACATCAAGGGATCCTTCCTTAACGCGGAGGAAGCAGCCCATTTTCCCCTCAGAGCCCCTCATTAAGAAACGGTAGAGCAAAAGAAGGGGAGGCAAAATCCTTTGTGGATCCTGTAATAGGAAGGTACGATTATGTTGACTTACCCATCAGGGGCCTACCTCAGTTTTTTTTAATCAAGATGTCTCACTTTCCTGTGCTCGGGTGCACTTTTCCCCCATGTGCTTCCCTTCCATGCCTATGTGTCGGTACCACAGATGCTCATAAACAATGATACGTTGATGTGGCAGGAGCTCCTGCCACATGCCTCAAAAAGTATCTGAGCCAATGGATGACGCTCTCATGGTGAGAGGGGTTCCTAACATCCCACAAAAGGGATAATAGCTTGATAAAAAATAAATCACAAGCTAGATCTTACTCTTGAGTAGGCCTTTCTCAAGGGAACCAAGTCCCCTTCATCAGTGAAAAATAAAATAAGCAGAAATAGAGCCACTATTCTCTTTTGGTGACCTATGGAGACAGGTGTAATCTTACGGCATGAGGCTTCCATCCTTCCACCCAAACATAGGAAAAGGTAAGAGACTGGAGTTTCTAATTTGTTGGAACCCCTCTTTGAGACGTTGCCGACCGTCTCTAAGCTCGCTAGCTTAAAATGATTCTTATTCATCCGCTAGCCTAGGGAACAAGGATATCCAACGGATACTGCTCCATCAGTGCCTGGATCTAGCTTCTTTCCCATTTAAAGAACCAAAGGTCTTTGGATTTTCGGAAGAGAGCATTCTGGTTAATGTGGCCGATCCCAACAAGAGCCTGAATTCAGTGATCTGCTGACACTCAATGGCATACCATTTCGGGTGATCCCCTACTCTACCTTGAACTTTGTAACGGGGATAGTGTATTTGAATTAATTATTTTATTAATACTTAAAAAATATTATTAAACAACTTGAATACCAGATGGCGGTCAGAATTAAACGAATCGCGATAAAGGAGGTTTGAGTTTTCGAGACCCACCTAAAACACTTCATTACCCAGGTTTTTCAATTTTGCCACCACACTAAATCAACCATACAAATAAATCAAGTTGACATTCAAAGAAGACCCCCTCGTATTATTTTGTATAACTTGCTCCAAGGCACTGCATGATGAATCTGTCTTGTGTATGACCAAGTGCACTGACTTCCGCTAATCATGCAATACGTTTAGGCTCGCAAAGAGCTCTTGACTGTCGGGGCAACAGGTGCTAAGGACATAGTTCTGTTGCGATATGTGCGACAAGGCACATCTCTCACTTAAGAAACGCTTCCTCATTACTTTCCCTCCCAAGCCTGCGAAGGCAGTGTCACTCCCACGCCCATTTAAAATCTCATAGTGGGTACTACCTTCTCTGGGGTCACCCATGTCAGGCTAGCACCCCAAAAGGTTCAAGGCAGACAACAGCCAAAACGTGGCTTCCATCTCCCAACGCGTGACCCTTTCGAATAATATGAAGTGGCCACACTCCTTCATCTACTTACTTGACTTGGAGATGGTAACCTTCCTGATGGTGGTCATGTGTCCTGAGCAATTCAAAGCACACCTCGCCGAAAAAAGGTCGCAACAATGGAGCTTCTGCCCCATCACCCTTGCCCCAAGTTGAATGGTAGCATTATGTGGTCGGTCCTCTCAAAAGCAGGAGGGAGCGCCGACTTTCAAAATAACCTCCTTGTATGTATTTCCCAGTGACCGTTTGGTACTTATCAGTACATACCACTTACCACTCGGTTCGTACCGAGTACCCACCATGCTAGCAACCCTTCTATATTATTTATAATAAATATGGTTAATTAAATGATCCTCAAAACTTTACCTCATTTAATTACTGATATTTTTAAGAGCGCCTCGTGAAATAAATAAAGGCACATTATATGTATTTAATATTTCTATATTCTTTTATAAATATTTTAACTCAGTTAATTCCGAAACCTGTCTCCCAGGTTAAGAATTTTGGTTAATTTGGGGTTTATGCCCACCCTTGAATTTTGTAGGCGCTTTGTTATAAATATCTCTATTTTTAAAAAATACGCAAAGCTAGTAATTAATGGGGGCAAATTTCTAGTTATGGCGGAAAATAGATTAGCGCCATCTTGGGAGACACATTAGGAGGAGGAATAACATCATAGTGTATTATATATCATTTTGAAGTGATTAATTTTCTGAATTAAAATATAATATGGACATTTCATATTAATCAATTTTAAAGAAAATATGATTGATTTAAATATTATTCGGGGTGAGGCTTATATGTCTGAACTTAAGCAACACCGTATCAAAACTAGAGGCCTAGGGACATTTCGCAATCGCCTTTTTCGAATCTAATGTTAGGGTTTCGAATTAGGAATATGACCAGTTTATTTTCAAAATGCGGGAATAGAGGGTTCAACCCCTTCTTCATTTCGAAAATACCTTAAAAAATATATATAATACAATATGATGTGATTGCTATGGCCTAACCAAAAAAACAGCAAACCAAAAACCACTTTTTTGCAATTTGCCCAAGAAAAAACATTGTCGGCATTAAAAACAATCATATATATATATATATATATATATATATATATATATATATATATATATATATATATATATATATATGCATATATGTATATATATATATATATATTTATATATATATATATATATATATATATATATATATATATATATATATATATATATATATATATATATATATATTATATATATATATATATATATATATATATATATATATATATATATATATATATATATATATATATATATGAATTATCTCCCAAATTGAGGGTGGGCATAAACCCAGATTAACCAGAATTTTATATTTTTTTAATAAAAAAGTCCATGAACTGCGCCATATTAATTTTTTCCAAAGGAGAAGTTTAGGAATTAAATTAAGTGTTCAACGGGAGGCGAACCTCAGACCTCGTTAGATGGCCACTGCGGAAAATCCCCAACGGCGGAGTGAGTGAACGAACCTCCTCGAGCTGGTCAACGGCCACAAAGGAGGGCGAAGGTTGCCATCAGATTAATGGTTCAGTCGCCTGGATCTTCCGTGAAACTGGAACAACCGATGTTCTGATGAAGATCGTCGGTTCTCTGAGAGTGCTGCAGGTTCCTACGCTACACAATGCCACGCACAAGCGTCTTTTGACTCCCAGAGTGGACGCAGAACTTGAGATGCCCAGTTTGCGATCGAGCATGCAGCGGTTCTCACATCGGGTGGGTAAGTGAGGGACGCGTCCACCGAAGAAGATAAAGTCCTTTCAATCTGCTTTAGAGTGAAAGCCATGTTGATGATGTGTTCAAACTAGGCAATCAGTAATGAAGTATTTGCATTACTTTCATTATTCACCAATTAGGAGAGTTATGCTGAGATAATTTAATTTAATTTCATTAGTTTTATTCATAATTTAAGAAAATAGTTTGTTTTATTTTTTTAGAAAGTTTAGCACCCTCTTTCACCCTTAGCTTGATCTAAACGGGAGTAAAAAAGAGAGTGGGAGAGAAAAAATAGGTGCGAAAGAAGGCCCGAGTGAGAGCATCACATCCTCTTGGGGCTCTGGGGTGGAGAGGGGGTGCGACTACTCCAGGTTTCAGTTGTAACCGGGGTATTTCTCCCCCCTGTATACCTAGCCTTTTGGGGGGAAGAAAACAAGAATGTTGATGAGTAGAGGAAAGACTATTTTATTTTATAAAAAAAAGAATGAAGTAATAGATTTTTTAAAAAGTGAATACTTTTTTAACTTTACTAAAAATTGGGATAATTTGAAAGAGTAGTTCTTATGAGTCCTGTTCAAAATTAATCCATAATACTATATTTTAACAGCGGAATTTTGGGGGTTTAAATAATAATGAATATTTTCCTCTTAGTTTGTTATAACTTATTTATATTTTATTTTTTTATCTAATTCCTTGTAAGAATTCATTTAAAGTTTGAAAAAACAAAATGGTGAAGTTCAGAAAAATAAATATGATTATTGAGTTTGGGGATTTTTTAAATCCAAAAGAATTACAAATGGGAAGTTCACAAACTTATTCAAATTTAGACATGGCTACTCTTTTTTCCTATATTCAAAAGTTTTATCGAAGTTATTTCTAAACTAGATTTCCAACTTTAATCTTTATTAGGAGGAGCTACTGGATCCTAAAAACGAGTAAAGCGAATTGAAATTATCAGAGCAAATTTAGTTGGAGAAAAAAAGAACCGTTAGGATTGTTTTGATCGTATTTAAAAAGAATTTACCTAAAAGTTCTTTTTTGGCCTTTAGGCCTAGGAAATAAGCATCGCTGTAAAAAAAAATAGAGTAATAGTAAATTATTAGGAAATATGTACTGGAAACTTAAAAAAAAATAGATCAAGAGTCCGTTAACAAAGCAAGATAGGCCATAAGCCACAGACCGAAGGTTTGCCTCCGAATGTTTGCCTGCTTCCACTCCTCCTGCTGTAAGGAGGAGTGGAGAAGTTGCTCCTCTTGTTGCTATATAAAAGATCAATTTTTAAAGCAAAGGATATGAAAAACTAATGTATGCCAAAATATTCACATATAATGCTTACAATGTTCCAAACGATTACTCAAGAATTGGAGCTAAATCGCTATTCCGTATCAAAGTCTTATCGAAAATTGATTTACTGGGCTACGTTATATATTTTTTCGCAATTGTGCAGCATTTTTGTTGTATTAAATATAAAAAACAAGCAAACAAACAATCCCAGAGTTTTAATAGTATATAGATAGATTTAAATGTTAAAAAAAGTCAAATACCATCCATTAGCTAATCTGGAGGACTCTGAATTAGATTATGGACACACTATATGAGGCATCTTCATAGCCACGACGTGGAACTCTAGAGAAGCTATATCATATGAAAATATTGGGACATTAACTCATTGAGTATTATAAATTAATCGATCGATATTTACAAACTATAAATATTGTATCGTGCTTTTGAATCATAAGCCTTTTAACAAAATGACAATGGTTCATGTCAAAATCTAGTAGGAAGCAGAGAAACTACAAAGAGAGGTTTAGGTCTTAAGGAAAAAGGTTAGCCGGCAAAAGGAATCAGTAGATAAGTAAAAATTAAGCCACTAACCCACTTTCACAAAGCAAAAGCAATGCTTAAAAGAACTTCACGATTAATTATGTTTTCTTCTTGACAGGAGGTGCTAACTTGATTAAAAGGTCTAGAGAGTAAGATCAATTTAGAAGGTAGTAAATGATATTCGGAAGAAATTGCTTGAAGTACAAACAACTATTGTACAATCTGAAATGAAACTTAAATCACAATAGGACTAGAGTCTCGGTGTCAGTGATAAATATATTCGAAATTTGAAGGACCTAAGAGAACGCCTCCTTCGACAAAGAGAAGAGGAAATTTATAAATACAAGAAAAATGTTGATAAACTCAAATGTCTTAGAAGCAAAAATTACTGAAGCTAATATAATAATAGAAATAACTTATTAAGAAGTGATTTTTTATTACATAACAAAGAACAAATAATATATGGAATTTTACTCGATTTAATAATTTTAGACGGCGAAATATATATTCTGCAAAAAGGCGGATGGATTGATATCAATATATAGCCGCTTACTATGATTAAATAACATTTAAGCTTCAAGGTCTGTGTCACAAGGTTATTAGTTCTTTGTATTTTGTTTAATAAGCATTGAATGTGCGAAAGTATAGCAACTTCAGTAACATCAGATATCGTGAGCATCTCAATTGCTTATTTTTTTCATTCAAGACCTTGGATTTCGATTTTTAGAGATAATAATTCCCTACTCTTTAATATCATAACTTTAAGGCTGGCTTTTGTGTCACTTTATAAAGAAATAATTGTTTTATACTTTAGAAGTGAATTAATGTGAATTTAATATTGTACGACTTCAATAAAGATTGTATGTATATTTCCTGCCTGTTGGACCTGACTTGAGAAAAGCATATTATCCCTTGCGAAGAAGGTTACATATATTTTTTCCTAGATATAAGCTGGAAACTATTATATACAAATATATTTCCTTAGATATAAGCTGGGAGAGGTAAAATATACATATATTATTTTCTTAAATATAAGCTAGGAGTTCATCTAAACCTATCTTATCTTAGATATATGCTGGAAGGTCATATCTACATATATATTTTCCTATATATGAGCTGGAAGGCCATATACACGCATATCTTTTCATAGATATAAACTGAGTAGTAATATATACATATTATTTTCTTATATATAAGCAAGGAGGTATATATATACATATAGTGGGCCCCCAAAACTTACAACACACTGTTAGGCATGCAAATTTGTATATTTTATATATTTACAAAGCACGTGAAACCTTATGTAATAAATACAATGTAACGATCAGAAAAAATAAAATGGTGAAGAGAAAGAACTTTATAATATCTATTGGGAAATTTAACATCGCAAAAGTTTACAACAAATTCCTAAAAATAAAAATAGATAGGATACATCTGAAAAATGCTTCATTTAAAACTAATCTTTATTTGTTCCCGAATATCTAAAATATTGCAAACTAAATGCGTGGTTCCTTTCGTCATCGTTTAAGGCAAATATGTCGTTCCTTACAAGATAGTCTTAAAGTCAACATTTTCATAATGGGGAAAGACAAACAAATCACTCAAGTTCTTCGTAAACGTATTGTAGCCCTTCATAAGATTGGCCTTGGGTAGAACTTAAAGTATCTCTAAGTTCAGTTAGTACCATAATTTGAAACTGGAAATCTCGTAATTTAATTCATCCTTTAGAATATTCAGGTAGTCCTTGGATGTAAAAGGAAGGTGCAGCTCGAAAACTTGCTAGCATAATATGTGATAAACCACAAATTATATACGCTTAGAGAGCTGAACGAAAATCTAGAATCATGTGCAGTTGAAATTAGCAAGGATACAATAAGTAGAACGCTTCCTCGTTATGATCTCTTTTCTCGTAGTCCAAGAAAGGCCCCCACTCCTTAAGAAACCTCACTGCAAAGCATTTTTGACGTTTTCAAATGCACATTTAATTATACAGGCAATGTTCTTGGAACAAATCCTTTGGTCAGATGAAACGAAAATAGAACTTCTCGGTCGAAATTCAATCAACATTGTTTGGAGATAAGGTGTGCAGTTTACGCACCAAAGGATACGGCCCTTATAGTCAAATTCGGTGTTAGATCAATCATGGCTTGGGGTTGATTTTGCTCATCAGGGGGTGGAAGAATGAAAGTAGTCGAAGGAAAAATGAAAACGGCGAAATGTACAGGGAAATTTTGGAAATTAATTTGCTATCTAGCGTTGAATCTCTGAACCTGAGAACAGGATGGGCATTTAAATAAGACAATAACCCCAAAACACCAAAGAATTGGCTGCATACAGGTAGAATTAATGTTTTAGAATGGCTAACTCAATTTCCTGACTTGACTCATATCGAAAATCTGTGGAGGGAATTGAAACTCATGGGACAAAAATGAGATCTGCGAAACTTGTAAGATTTGAAGAAAATATGTTTGGAGGAATAGGAACAAAGTCTGCCCAAACACATGTAGGAAGATCGTAAGAGACTACTCAAAGCGCCTGCAAGCTGTAATTGATAACAAAGGTTATGCAGCCAAGTACTAAGCCATATTAATATGAATATGTTTCTTAAACTTTTGCGATGTCGAAATCACAATTTTATTTATAAAGTTTTTTAAATTTTATTAACCTGCGTTAACCAAATTATATAACTTAAAATTTATATCAGCCTGATGTAAAATTTTGCGACCCACTGTATATTTCTTTTTACATATAAGCTGGAAAGTAATATATTAGATATAAACTCGGCAGTCATATATACATATATATTTTCTTTGATATAAGCTGGAAGGTAAAGTAGACAATATTCTTTCTTAGATATAGGGTGACCCCCCCAAGACAGACCCCAACTTTCAATAGGCCTCATTTCTTAATTATCTGCAATGATTAAATAAAACTTTAGTTATAACTAGTTTATTGTGTTTAAAAACATCATATCAAAACATGAAAGTCTTTGGACTTTTCTTCTTTATTTTAGAGCACCTGTTCGAGATGACCTCCATTTAGCTCTGTGCATTTCTCGAGGCGCAGCAGGAAGTTGTCTAAGACGTCCTTACAAAACGACCAACTAATGGCTCTGATCTTCTCCCTGATGGTTTTTTGAGTGCCATAAAGGTCCAGGGTCTCCTTGCGTACAATTTGTCTTTGAACTAGCCACAGAGAAAGAAATCTGAGGGGCTAAGGTCTGGGCTGTGAGGTGCCCACTCAAAATCAGTCTTGAGATTGATCACACGACCACCGAAGTTCTCTTTCAGCCAATCTTGTAAGAATTTTGAGGTGTGATAGCTTGCTCCATCTTGCTAGAACCAAAACTTCCCCATAAGCGAGAGGAACAGGGTCTGCAGATCCTTCTTGAAGGTTTTGAGGACCTCAATATACCACTCCTTGGTGACTGTCACTGTAGCGCCAGATTCCTCGAAGAAGAATGGTCCGATGATTCCTCTGGATGAGATAACAGTCCATACTGTGTGCCTAGGGGAGTTTAGGGGCTTGGTGGCTACCTCATTTGGTCTGGAGGTTTCCCAGAAGACATTTTTCTTCGAGTTTAATTTTCCTTCAAGATGGAAGTGAGCTTCATCTGAGGTCCAAAGAAGGTTAATGAAAGTTGGGGTCTCCTGAATCCTCTCCAGTATCTTCTTCGTCTCTATTCTGTATTGTTAGGCCTTTATAGCCATTATTAGCACTCTCCTGCAAGTCTTAAGGGATATACCGATGGAATAACTTCGCTTGCGCACAGAGCGTTTTGGACTCTGCTGAATTGACTCTCTCACGCTCTCGACCAGCTGAGCTGTACGCTTCCTAGGGCTTCCTGAATGTCTTGGACGGTTTTCACTGGCTGCATTGAGGTTCTCCACTGTCCCAGAGTTCTCGAAGTGGTGCACCAAGTCCATATTTCTGCTCTTGGAGGGGGCTTTTTGACATTCGAACTGATGCACGAAAGTGTCCTGCACTTTCTTAAACGAGCCTGTCTTGTAGTAATGTTTAATGCAGTATATTCGTTGCTGGAGCTCTCATTGATATCTAGTTGTGTTCATAGGCGTTGCCTCTGTCATGTGCTAAAAATTAAGGGTGATTTGTGAATGAATGAAAGGTATATCACAAAAAGTTTGTGAAGGCCCGTTTTTTTGACTGGGGAGGGGGCACCCAAGCTGGAAAAGCATATATTTATATATATTTTACTTAGATATATGCTGGAAGGTGAAATATACATATATCTTTACTTAGATATAATTTGGGTGGTATCACACACACAAGCACATATATAAATATATATCGGTGTATGATTGGAGTAGCTTCTCTTCTATACATGTTTTGTTAAAGACCAGGTTGTATTTCAACTTTACCAATTTTATTTTTGCACGTTATAACTGTCGAATGCAGTTTTTCGTATGAGGCTGAAAATTGACAATCAACTGAGGGAGATCCATTTTATTTGGTCTTATTTTAAATATTCGGATTTAAAAAAATTAATACGTGAGCTTTCTCCTTCCTTCGGGCCACTTTAGACGGAAGTCTTGGTTATTTTTGAGGTATCCTTGATGGGAAGTTTTTATTTTCGTTGCCTCCTTTTGCGGTGAGGTATTTGTTTAGTGAGCAGCAAAGAATAAATTTCGTCTAAACAAAAAGCGAACCGTACTATGACTCTGACCTATAAAAGGCATCAAAGAACGAAGACGAAATTCATTCGTTTGGCGGTGAAAAAGGCCTTCGAATGTGCTCTGGATGTCAAAATGATTGCGACCCGAAAAAGAAGAAACCTTTGGTAGCCATGCTGTCCAGGGATGTCAAGGAGCAGGTCGGCAAAAGATTGAGGTGAATGGAAAGGCTTCTACTCACCAACTGCTTGCAGGAACAAGGTTTGGAAAACTATTGTCGCCTTCTCAACGAATTTAAGTCATGTCAGTCGAAATTTTTTCTGATGAAAAAACCTTCAAGGTTGATCCGTTCATCAACAAGCAAAACGACCGCGTGGTGAGCTACGGCCTGGACATCTTTGAGTTCCGTTACGCGTCCTCAACAAAACACCCGGCCTCCATGATGATGCTCAAGGTCGTGGCTTCGAAGACGAGAAAATGTCGCATGTGTGGTTCGCGCCCGGTTTCAGGCTCACTGTAGCCGATTACATTGATACCTTGGCTACGGAATTACTACTATTGGTGAAAAAGGTCAGGAAGAAGGCAGACGACGTCTTTCAGCAAGGAGGTGCCCAGCCCCACACGGTAAAGAACGTGTTAGTGTGGTTGCAGTCAGAAAATGAACTTGTGGAAAGAATTTTGGCCGCTACAGTAGCCCGACCACAATCGTCTCGACTACAACGCGTGGGCGCATGTCCAGAGCAAAAGTGCAAGGTTTACCACACCATATATAAAAATATAGATTCTTTTAACTTCCCTCTCGACACAGCTGCAGACAATGGAAAAGGCGGTTTAATCACATATGCTGGAAAAGTAGAATATTAAGGTTGTTTAAAGTAACTTTTCTATCACACACGTAAAGCGCTCGAAGAAAAAAACAAACGAAAGTAACAGATCTCTTTGCAAATCCCATAATCTTTACTTAGATATAAGCTGTTACGTTATATATATATATATATATTTGTTGAAGACCATGGTGTATTTCGCCTTAGTTAATTTCCTTTGGCAACTTTCTATTTTTCTAACTGTCTTTTTTATTCCATCTTGTAGATGGTAGATCATTTGTTCTATATTCATTTCTCTTTCAAATGAATGGGTTTGGTAAAAACCAAACTAAATTGCTGAGCTTTCGATCTTATACGATCATCTTTGGAGCGTCTTGATATATTTGTTCCTCCTTTACCAATGAAATGTGGAGTCAGAATAAGACTGAACGAAAGAAAACGGTTTTTAGGGGGTATTTATTCCACCCGGTTGCTCATAACGTTAGAGGAAACGAGCCAATCCGGTGAGTAGAATTTTAAAATAACTTTAATGTTTGATTTCAGCTTAATGCTTGACTATTGATGGCCGGCTTTTTTTTGTTTATTATAATGGCTTCTAAGATGTTCAGACTAAATTTATTTCCATCTTTTCTTTTAATTACGGTGTTATCAACTAGAATTCTCTCATTTGGTTGATGTTATACGGGCTCTGCATATGATATTTAGATCTCCAGCTTTTGAGGTGCATCGTTAAACATCTTGAAAGTGTGGTAATTGCCGTACCAATATATTTAACGTTATTATAAAGCCTGCAGTCTTTATTGGGGCAGATGAACTCGTAAACTATGGTGGTTGACTTGAGTTTCGAGGAGCTTTAGCAGGTGTTGTTTTTCCTAAGGAGATTGTTGGCTTTTGTTATTTTATAGGATAATCAGTTGAATTTTATCCATTTGATTTTTAACCTTGATGTTACGGTTAATAATCTCCTTGATGTTTTTTCATCTATTTTATAGGCCGTGGACATCTGATTTCTGTAGTACAGTTTGATGTTGTCTACTGTGCCCTGATTACTTTTAGTTGTATCCGTATCTTTAAAGCGATTAGTTTAAATGATTGGAGTTGTTTTTCAATCATGCTGTTCGAGAAACCGTTGTTCAGGAGTGTTTGTTTTACACGTGAGATTTCTTAGTGGAAAAGTTCCCACGTAGTGCAGCATTTATATGTGCGGCGAATGTATGAGCATTCAAGAAAGACTGCTACCCATCTACACTAATATATATATATATCTATATATATATATATATATATATATATATCTTTTCTTAGATATTAGATGAAAGGCAATATATACATATACCATTTGTTAGATATATTGGAAAGTAGGAAATATTATATATATATATATATATATATATATATATATATATATATATATATATATATATATAGAAAAAGGAGCAAATGCAAGTTATGCGAGTGATAACAACCACCACAGGCCTCTCGTCATATTTATTTCCGGCCTTTGAAAACAATTTTGAAGACAAAAATAAAGGTGCAGAAACCTTTTTGCAGACTATATAACAATATAGTACAAGAAAGAGAAATTGGACGTAAATGAGCAATGAGACAAGAAACAGGAGTTTTTTAGAGGCAAGAAAAAGTGACATTAGAAGAAGACCAGAATCAAAGAGAGCAGAGGGTGGCACAATGAAGGCAATTCTTTACCGAGAAGACAGAGATATTAGCTGGGAGGCCATATATATACATATATCTTTTATTAGATATAAGCTTGAAGGCCATATCTACATATATTCTTTTTTAGATATACGCTGGGAGGTCATATATACATATATTCTTTCTTACCTATAAGCTCGAAGGTAAAGTATACATTTTCATTTTCGTAGATATAACATTTGAGGCCAGATATAAATATATATTTTCTTCGATAAAAGCTGGAATGACATATGCTCATATATCATTTCATTATTTAAGCTGCAAGGTCATATTTAGATATATCCTTTCTTACATACAGGCTGAAAGGTAATTTTTCATCTAGAACTTCTTAGATATAAACTATGTTGTCAAATATGCATATTTTCTTAGAGATAAGATGGGAGGTCACATGTAGATATATTTTTTTATTAGATAAAAGCTGGAATTTGAAATATTTATATATATTTTCTTAGTTATAAACTGGGAGTTCAAAATTACATGGATTTTCTGATAGGTAATATCTAGATATACCTTTTCTTAAAAATATGCAAGAAGATCATATATACATATATATTTTCTTAGATATATACACATAAAATTTCTTAGAAATATTCTGAGAGGCAATATATTCTTATATCTTTTTTATTTATAAGAATGGAGTCCATATATACATATTTTCTTACTTAGATATAGCAGAAACCTCATATGTACATATATCTTTTCTTTCAAATAAGCTGGAAGCTAAAATAAACATATAGTTTTTCAATATAGGATCTGGTAGGTTATATTTACATATATATTTTGTTAGATTAATTCTTGGAGCTCATATATTCATATATCTTTTCTTGGAAATAGGCTGTAAGGTACGGTATACATAAATCTATTCTTAGATATTATAAACCAAAGGTTACATATACATATAACATTTCTTATATATAAACTGGGAAGTTATATCTTCAAATATCATATCATAGTTGTCAGCTGCGAGCCCATAAATACATATATATTTTCATATATATAAGCTGGAAGTTATATATACAGATTTCATATCTTAGGTAGAAGCGGGAATGTCATATATACATAGATCATTTCTTAGATATAAGCTGCAACATAATATATACATGGATAATTTGTTAAAAATATGCTGGAGGTCTTATATTGATATATGTTTTCTTATTTAACAGCTGGAAGGTAAAATATACATATATATAATCTTTAATATAACCTGTTATGTTATATATACATATATCATTTCTTAAATATAACTGGAACATAAAATATACCTATTTTCTTAGATATGTGCTGCTAGGTCATATATACATATCATTTTTCACGATGTCTTATATGCTGGAAGCTAATATATATATATATATATATATATATATATATATATATATATATATATATATATATATATGTGAATTTGGGTAGTATATTTTCATTATAGCATGTTTTATTAAAAGCGACTGCTAGTTTCGAATTAATAATTCTTTTTTCACTCTTCTCGATTTGTCTTATATTCGCCTTTTCTTCATTGTTTAAACTGTGGATAAGCGTACCGAAGTTCATCGGAGACTGATGTTTGTTATTTTGCCAAAGATTGAAGTAAATTAATGTAATTTAGCACTTTCTTTAATTTAACTGACGCGTTTCGATACATCGAGTATCATCTCCAGAGTTACAATGGGGAGTTATTACAAAGTATTCAGTTTATATATGTTACAAAATGTGTTACCAAAATTACGAACGAAGCTAGACCCGTATAGGCAGGTTGGATCCAGGTGATAAAAGGTCGGAGCAGTAGGTAGCCAGAGAGATGGGGGGGATTAAGCTATTTGTCACGGAGGGGATTAGTGGCTAGGGAAAGCTCTGAGTACACCTGTCCCTCTGTTTGCTTTTCTTGCGCTGGGCAGGATTTCCTGTATGTTTAAATTCGGTTGCTTCTCTTGGATATATATAGCTTCAAGGAAGAGCTGTTGACGCCTGTTGGGAGCATAGTCTAAAATTTTGGTTGTTTTCTTCTATCATTTTTTGGTTGAGGCATGTTTCATGTACTTCCTGTGTATGTTTTTTTAGGTGCACCGTTGTTCAGATGGTATGACATTCTTCTTGAGAGAGTGGTTTCGGTCATGCCGATATATGAGTTAGGTAGGAGCTCACAGTTTCCTAATTTACATGTGTACTCCTATATCAGATGTTGTAGCCGGCCGAAAGCAACACTAACCCCGCGTTCCAACCTTATCCTAGAATTTACCGACCTTGAGAACCCCGGGGAAGAATTGATACGATTTTATATACAGTTCTTTACTTTACAAAAAATAATTTACAATAATATTTACAAAAAAAATAAATATACACCAGTGCACATCCAATATAAATTATCTTTACAAATTAAATTTCTCCAACCGAAAACAAAATAAAATATGACAGTCGCAGAGAACAAATTTCAACAACCCAAACAAGGTCCACACAACAAATCAATCAAAACAACACCCAAACAAAAAGGGGCACATGACTATCACTTGGCGCTGTGGAGTGGTGGTGGTAGTAGTAGTAGCGTCCAATAAGAAGGGGCCAATGCAGGTAACGCCCTCCGTTTCAGGGCTGGTCTGGGCGGAGCACTCGCCTCGAGGGATTGCTCTCACAGTCCGCTGAAGCTTTACTCTTCGAAGACACAGGATGCTATACTAAAAAGAGCCAGATAAATTTTTGGTATAGCGTTTCTAAAGAAAACTCTACGATAGACTTTGCTATCCCTAGTTGTTAAAATTAATGTTGAGCCTATTAGTATTTTAATTACGAATCAATCTTACCTAGGGTAATATCCCAATGCGCTGGACAAATATATTTACAATTTAACTATCTAAATATTTAGAAAATTATATCTCTGAAAATAGAATACAATCAGATATTATTTGTATTCATAATAAAAAATCGGAAAGAAAAATTATAACCACACACTCACACAGGAAAAGGTAAAGATATATGTAAAAGTGGGTGGGAGAATGGCCCTACAGACACACACACCGCTTCCCTACAATGTGTCCTTTGTTTCGGTTGTAGCGGGGGGTTTGGGGTTATTTTTCATAAAGAGATTTAAAGCACGTCTATTTTGATAGTAGATTATTGGTGCGATCTTTTTATCGGCGTTTATGGGTTTTATTCCTTGGTCTATAATGTCCTTGATGGCTCTTTCATCTGCTTGGTCTTCTCTGCTCATAGTATTCTTGTAGAACAGTTTTATAATATCCTCAATATCCGTATTCCTGTTCTTTTGGGGTTGTAAGAGGTACCATCCTTCCATTTTAATTCTTATAGCTGTTTGTGTTTCTTTATTGGATAATCCGTTATTTACGAGTACCTGAGTGGCTCTCTCGAGTTCGTTGTGTCTGTCCTTCCATGTGGTGCAGTGGGTAAAAGCACGATTGATGTACGACGATATCACGCTTGTTCGGTAGTGCTTAGGACATTCGCTGTCCCCATTCATGCAAAATCCCGGGTTGGTGGGTTTAATATAAACTTTATTGTTATTGTTTCATTGTTTCAATGAAACAATAACAAAGAGTGAAGGAGAGCCTTAAACTTTTTTTAACAACTGCATTTGGCGCTATTTGAGTCAACCATATTTCCGTTGCCATACAGACGACAATGACATAACTGTAAGGATATTCGTGTTTATTCACAGGATGACCAAGCCCTTTGTATACAGACCTACAATTATATTGGCACTCATCTCTAAAACATGGTGGAGGCCAATCCTATTGTAATTAGTAATTATTTCAGCCTAACAAAATGCAAAGGAGTCAATCTTTTACCAAGAGAAAGTGAGAATGTTGAGTCATTGATCTGGGATGTTTTTTCTAATGAGAAAGCAAACCGACGAGAGTAGTTTCTCTTTGGAAGGTTCAGATAAGGGAAACAGAACCTTTACTGTCATTGGCAAATACGAACCAGCGGCCCTTGGTATGAGAAGTGAGGCTATTATACCCTATTGAACCCATATGTGTGGCCTGAATGCTACACTGCCTACTTTCTATTCAAATATTACCCACGATCCTCATGTGGACATGGGGAAATGTGTAAAGAACCTCTGGCCATTTGGTTAGGTAATAAGTACTCTCAATAGGGTACCGGTTACGTTTGCTTTTTGCCCAACGTCCCTCTGTGAGAAAATCTTCGTTTCTCATTGAGGAGGAGACCTGTTCGATTCCCCCTGGAGGCTGAATTTTTACATTTATTGTAAATATGACTTTGTGTATTGCAGCGATCGTCACTCGTCACCAAATCACCAGGGATTCTCGGTGGTACCATTGAATAAAGAGGGCTTCATTTTAATACACGAAAATCTATTTATGACTCAATTTTAGGCAAAAATAGGGAAATATATACTCGTATATATAGGCAGGTAGGGAGAGAGACATTTTCATTTGGCAAAATAAATTACATGAATAAATAGTTAGTGTGGTAACTTAGAGTATTATGGTTTTTGCACAATATTATTAGTAAAGGCTGTAGGATATGTTCACTAGACCCCGGCGTGTACGTTTTCGTGAGTTGCCATGGCAATTTTCTTCTTATTTTTATTCCATTACATTAGTTATTCCTCACCTTCTTTTTATGTATAATGCCTTCCTTCATCCAGTCTCACAGCCTGGGGTTGCTACTCTTATACCCTCACAAGATTCTAAGGCAGGGGCGGGGCACCTTTGGCATGCGTGCCAAACGTGGCACGCCAACGACTTCTACTGGCCCGCGAAGCCAAATGCTTAACTTAAGAAAACTAAATAAATGTATCCAATTCATTTTATATAGCAACCGCATTGTGTACAACCTGTTATAAATTATGTTATCAGTGAGGCAGCAGCAGAAGTCTCATTGATGGTAAATAAATGAAAAGGTCCACAATTTTTATTTCTCTAGTTTGGATTTGTTGTTTTCTTCTTGAAGTGATAAAGATTCAATTCTGTTTAATATGATATGATAATATGTATATTTTTAGGTAAAATGACTATATTTTCCTTGTAATTTTCATGCATCCCAAATGGTTGGGAATGAATAAAAAGAACATCCTTAATTTTATATCCTTTTATTGTGTTTTAGTCAAGTATTGATTGGCACGTGATAAAATTTTGTAGCAAAGATTTGGTTAATTTTGGCACACCCACTTAAAAAGATTGCCCACCCCTGGTCTAAGGTGTATTATTGACAACCATATTGCAGTCGATATCTGAGACCTGAAGGAATTTGCGCCCTTCAACTTCCAATTCCTGCAGGTGAATTAGCGACTATGCATATGTATATCTTTCACATATTTTTACTTCTATCTTCCAAACTTTCTTTAAATATTTCTCCTTAAATTCTGATGGAGCTGCACTCCTGGTGATATGAAGTATGCCATAAATTGCCCAATTTCTCATTTTTTACCCTAATTGGGACGTAAATGAATTTTACTTTCATCACTATCTCCCCGAGCCTACAACTTTGTATCATCCCATTTTCCGCGTCTAATAAAATATTATACGTATATTATACTATTTTAATCGTGTCCATATATACTTTTCATGATTTTTTCTATTTTCCTTTTTCGTTTCCCCGTGCTTCATCATGCCAAGTTGTCTATGGCACCTAGTATTTCCTCATTTCGTTCAAATTATTCCCGCTACTAGATCACTAGGAAGCGACACTTCATCACCAAAATTTCCTTTAAGAATCTCTGTCCTCTGTCTCGTGCTAAAGCCTTCATCTAAATTGAAAAATGAAGCGTAAAGAAAAGCTAATTAACGTATGACATACATATATGATATATGTATAAGCTTCAGCATATGAATAATATAGAACCTATATAGAAAAGCAGACATAAATGTCGGTGGAGACTTATTAGTACGTTTGAGAATGTTTCAAATGCAATTTAATGAAAAAAGTTCGCTGGAGCAAATCTCTAAACGAAAGTGGCTTCAAATAGCGATTTTGACAAGGAGGAAATTTAAAAAAAGAAAAGAGAGATTTCAATCTACGGGAAATGCAACTCACGTTATACTAGATATATTGCTACGATTAAAAAAAATGGTAAATAAGTCATTTAAATCATGTCAAAATATTAGAATCAATGATTACATGTCGCAGAGAATAAAAGGTGTTTATGTTCTTTATTAAGATTGGAGCTACATATTCAGAAGGAAAGAACTGTCTTTAAAAGAGGCGAGTTTCAAAACGAAGGAGGAGCAAACATTTAACTCAGGTAGCGCTGTTTATTTAATAAATTGCCGTAAACGTAACTATATTAAAGGGATAATTTCTGATTAATTAATGCAATTTACATTAATTTAACATATATAAGTAAGTTAAAAGGTTCATAAGTCATTCAAAAAGCGAAGAACCTTCATTTCTTTGCTTTTTATTATCTTAAGGTAATCAAGAAACTCTCTACGCAAGCATCTTCTGAGCTTCCTGGTTGGTTGTTGGTGAGTCCCGGCATGCGCATTGCGATAGACAATTGTTATTTATGGCGGGAGTTCAGTGCGCCTCGAGCCTTCGTACGGTCCATACGTCCCCTCGTAGCAAGGTCAGTGAACACGTTATCCTCGTGCTATCCGTAAACACAACAACAACAGCCGTTGCGCCTCTCATTCAACTGTTTATGAATGGAATTGTATCGGCTGGCGTATAAGAGAAGCAAGCCGAAACGTGGAAGGGAGAAAGTATCAGTAAACTAGGATTGCAACTTTGGCGGGAATATAGGTGGGAATTTCTGGCTGAAACAAAAGCGCGCTACTTTCCTTTTTCTGTTTAGATGGGTTTACTTTGTTGTTTGGTTCAGAGCAAAAAGAATATTGGCGAAAGGGTGTCGTTTAGAGAGAAATTGAGCTTTGATTGTGTTTAAAAGTTGATGGAAGTTGGTCTTGCTCTATCTTTTGTTGTTTCTAAAGTTCTTAATGACAGTATAGTGCCAACTCTCTTAGCTTCACGATTCTTTTCAGTTGCATATATATATATATATATATATATATATATATATATAATATATATATATATATATATATATATATATATATATATATATATATATATATATATATATATATATATATATATATATATATATATATATATATATATATTTGGTTGTACCAACAAGGAAAAAAAAAAAGATTGATTGGACCTAGCACTTTCAATCAATCTTTTTTTTCCTACGTGGTACAACCAAATATTTATACTTATTCACGTGTTACCTCTCGTGATTTTTCCCCATATCTATATATATATATATATATATATATATATATATATATATATATATATATATATATATATATATATATAAATATATCTTTTACTTAGCCTAATTTACTAGTATTTTAATTAAAAGATAGCATACCTCTTACTAAGTATACATAAATAGACTGGAGTTTTCCGATACAGCTCATTAAATTTTTAATAAATTTTAATGTACGCAAAACGGCATTAAATTTTCCTCGGCTCTTGTAGGTAAAATTGGCTCTAAGAAATTTACTTATAACTTACAGAACTCATAAGAAATCTTATCTACTCCACAAAACCAACAGCAGCAAAAAAACAACACACATCAAATTCTGCTTATAATTATATCTAAAAGTCAATTAATTTTGTGTAATTTTAATTTCCTTACAATTTAGATTATATATTTTATTCACTACATATTTGTGATGTTTCTAGTGCACCCGAGTAAATATGGTTTTAATGGTTTGAAAAATGCAAAGTTTTCTCCTTTTCTACCTTCTTTGTTCAGATTGAAAATTCTTTAAGGTCTTTTAGTTTATACCAGCGTTTTTTAAGTGGGCTATTATTTAATATCTCTATAATATAAATAATGGAACAAATTTTTTAAGGGGGCTGAGATAATTCTGAGTTGAACATCTATTTGTGTTTTTCCAATTTATTTTTATTTTGCAAAACGGATAATTTTTTGAAAGTGATTGAAGATGAGTTTATGAAACTATAGTTTCTAGGATAAACTACAGTTTTTTGCATTTCATAACATAAAACTATGCAGTTTGAATGCGTGTTGCGAAGTATGGGGCAAGCGGGTGATTGATCCAACTCAGTATAAGATTGAAATAAGAACACCAAATAAAAGTTTAATTGTTATTCAAAAGTAAATGATGAAGTAATGAGTGATATACATTTTATTGACCTTTGATTTCTAATAAAATGCAAACTAAGTGTAGCTGATTTGAAGTATAGAAATTGAATTAAACGAATTGAGCCTAGTACGTAGCTAGAATAGGCAATTTTTACACATCGCGTCTCTTGCAGATCGTTAAGTACAATTCAGTAATATATATATATATATATATATATATATATATATATATATATATATATATATATATATATATATATATATATATATATATATTTATCCGCACAGAGAAAGCCACCTGCAAATGCGTTATCTTTGTCTGTTTGACTGTGTCTTTGTGTAATCAGATGTGTGTTACGATTGATTATCAATAATTGGAATTTACTCGTAAGATTACTTCTGTAATCCTTTATGGAACTTGAGGTCATTAAATGAAGTGATTTTGTAGGAATATAGAGCGCATTGGTAGATAAAAGCAAACAGTAAAATTTAAGAAACGGTTACAAATAGCAGACAACATCTCGGCTATGTCTTATCGGCTTTCTAAAGACCAAATTTGCACGGAATGGATATTGCTGGCTAACTAAAGCGGGAGAAAACCGGGCAAAGTTTATTAAAGTAATCCTAATCTGAACATTTCTGAGGTCATACACACCATAAGTATCTATTAAGGGTAAATATATATACCATAATTTGGGTTTATCTTTTCAATTGCCTAAGGTTGTTGCACAAAATTGAAAGACATATTGACTAAAAGACTTTCTACTGGGAATATCTAATGGCCATCTTAGTTATATCCTCTGATTATAAATATATATTGGTCAATTTTAAAGAGCGACTTTCGGTAAAATCATTTAATTTTTTTCTAACCTGGTACAATAAAAAAATCTTATTTTTAATAAAATAAAATAAAACAAAACATAAGAATAGGTCCAAAGATATCGAATGATTTTTTAAAATTTCCTTCAACCTTTTCTAAAACGATGAAATAAATGAATATAAATCACTGGTAAAAGTGCTAACCCCACATCCCCCCTAAAATAATTAGATATTATTTTTATGTTTATCGTATGGAGGGAGTGTAGAATTGACCTAGTTAGCAAGGTAGGGAAATTGCCTAGTTGATCGCAAAATATAAAAGGATAAATTCTTCAAAAATTTAGGAATACGTTCGTATGAAATAATACACGAACTTCAACACGAATTTAATCATATAAACAAAATTTTAATGTATAAGATGCATGTGTGAAAATATTTCTTTAAGAAGGGGAAATGTTGTTAAGCGTAAGAAATCTCATATATAGTGGTGGAATATTCTATATAATGCAAAATATTTTATTTAGTTTTAATCTATTTATTTACGGTTGAAATATTTTATTTATTTGGAAATATTGTATTCAGTAAGCTATATTAAGAGCCATAATATGGCCATTACGCAGCACCCTGTTTGATAGACACCAAATCAATACCGTTTAAATCATGCACTCTAGTAATTTCTGGTAGTTTGGTAGGAAATTTGTAGATAATAACATGCATTGAAAATGGATGGTATATTCATGGTTTTGGTCCATAATGTTCAGAAGATGAGTATTAAATACTTCTAATTAAAGAGTAAGTGCGCAAAGACCATTCAAATACCTATGACTATTGTAATTTTGTGTTCGTCCACAATACTGTCCTACCTAATGAAGCTGTCTTTAAATGATAATTAAGTGTGGATTTAGTGAAAGGTTATAATGTCAACATATAGCGATTGTAATAATAATGGCTTTGTTATTTATTTGGTTTTAGGGATTTAGTAGCATAACCGTAATGTGGGAACTATTTTTAGAAATGTAAAGGTGAAAAAGCTAAAAAAAACCATTGGGTTTTACCCCCAAATTATAATTCAGTTTTAGATTTTTTTAATATATTTTTTTTGTAATTTAGGGTTTGGTGATTTCTAAACTTCAGCTCAAAATTATAATAGAAAAAATCCATATATAAAAACTTTGGTTAGTTTAGTTTTCGTTCCGTTTTATACCGTAGCTTCAAAGTAGTTGTACCATTAATTTTTAGAAAATTACTCTACCAAAATAACTTGGTTTGGTACGTCGAAATAAAGGGTACGCATCAGTAATACTTTAAGTGTTGTGTTGTTTGTAAATATAAAACGGCAAAGGTGTGAAAACTTTAAATAAAGAGAATCAATATTTTCCTTCATGTGAGACTTGGCTGATAATAAAATAATCTCGGCTGCCGCCACCGAGCTACTTCGAATAAGACCCGAACGCCGGCCGGTTGTGTCCAACAGTACCGATCGTGGCAAAAAATCGTTTAAAAAAGCTGAGGTCGAATGGGTAGATACAAAAAGTTAAAAGATATCTATATTTAAATGAATAGAGAAAAATCTGCGAAAATACAAAGACGTGAGTAATCTTTATTCTATGACCATACAGTACGATCCCAATGTTTTCTCGCATTGCGGTTCTTTCATTTTTTAATAAAATCGATAAAATACAAGTTTTATTATTATGCCATGGTTAATATAAACTATTGAAACGAGTTAAAATTTTTATTCAGCATAAAACACAAGAAGGGTTATTTGTTCTTTATTTGACCTGTGAGATAATAACTAAAATCCTTGATATTTAATCTACAATATTTGTATATATGGAAACCATTAAAATTAAACCTGATTTAGATGGAATTTTTTTTTTTAAATCATTTATTACTATATTTCTTAAAATATAAATTTAAGATAGATTTTAAAATGATAACAGAAATCCCCCAAAAGAATGAATTTTTCAATTCTATTTTTAGTAGATATTAATTTACGAGTGAGATTGAGATTTATTAATGTTTTTATTCTATTTAAACTGATAATTATCTCAAGGTAATTTTCCAGATAAGGTGGCCATTGACGAAACGATAAATAGTATCGAAGTTGACTTCTAGACTTTTCATTACACTTTTAAGGAATAACAAATGAAATGTACTGGTATTATATGAGAAATTAGACTTGGGCTCAAAAGAACAAAAGAAATTACTTTAAGATAATAAAAATGGATATTAATAAGAAAGAGTTAAAGGGAGTGAACGTGTATTTAGATATATTAAGAGGTCTTATTATAATTAATTTTAGTAATTACGAAATAAGAAGATAAGAATATTAAAAATCATGTGAAGTAGAGTAACAACTACTTCCCTCCTGGGAGTAATTTTAATCTTGTGGTGTACTTTTAGTATAATTTGTGTAGAATATTTTTTAGTATAATTTTGGTGCAATTTTTAGAAAATGTTAGAGTAATCTTTGCATAATTTGGGTTAAATTTTGGTATAATTTGGTGCATTTTTACACACACAAATGAATTGAAAAATATAAACTAGCACATTCCCTGCTTTCTGGAGCTGGTAATACAATCTATGGTTGCTCCCATAAGAAAATTCTGACTTTAAGATTACTAAAAGGTACCCGACCTCAGGAGAAAAAAAAAGATTCCAAGAACTGTTGTCTTTATTAACAAGGAACCCCATTATGATGGGAAATCCTCTGACGCCCCCTCTCCTGGGGATTTGCGAGGATTGTGCAAGTTCAGGAGAGTTACGTACTTTAAAAGTCCCCAGATATTCATCAAGTCTCTTCCTTAGACTACGTTGACTTTGTAACTTAAACATAATTTCATTTACTCTAAGTTCACCTATTTCTTAGGAATCTTTTCCCATCAAATCATCCGGTAGAGATGCACTCGTTCATTTTCGTATTTTGAAAGAGTAGTAATAATAATATAAGCTAAAAAACTAGAATAATATTTTAAGGCTAAAAAAAACAGAAGCAACGGCATATATATTTAAAAATAACCAGAATTACTATGATATTTTCATTTTTTACAATTTTCTAATTTACTTCCATCAAACAAAGAAGTTCATATCCTTCAGTGAGGCTTGTATGACGTCATAAATGACGTCACCTCTGATCGATTCTTGAATGGAGTTCGAAATTGATCGCTGCTAAGAATTAAAAAGTTTCGTTGTTTTATAAATAAACATGAATTGCATGGAATCTAAAATCCTCTAAGGAAAGAGCCTAACATAGGTCCAAATGCTTATAATAAACGCCATTCGACTTACTTGTGCTTTACAGGAGCTAGAATTTTCCAAGATATTTTATAATGCTAAATATTTCCAACTTAGTAAATTTGATTTGGAATCCTCAATTTCTTGGGTACCCTTTAGAGTGGGAGGAAGATTAAAAACTAGTAACATGAGTAGCAGAAGAGTAACAGTAGTATTTTTAAGCCTCTTAATTATGACATGAGTTAGAAATACACAAAATTACGAGACTGGTATTCAAATCGATACCTAGAAACGTGACTACCGTGATTTTATTTATATGATGGTACATCAAGAATTTAGTTTGTCTCAACGATCATTAGTAATCTATGTTTTGCCTCTGGTTCCCTAGTTTCCAGAGATGATTAACTAGTCTAGCAACGCAACCTAATTTTTATCATAATGGTTAGTTGGTTATGCCATGCAAGGGATAGAGAGATCGAGCAAGGCGGCTCTTGATAAACTATAATGATACCGTTTGGTACATCCAGTTGCCGCTTCGTTATTTTTTGGTATAATATTAGGTTCTTTTTGGTCTGAAGTGAATAAATAGAGAGGACTATACAGGAGAGAGCGATATATATGTTGCTCTGGACGTTGGCATTTAATGACTAGAATGTCTTCTTCAGTGTGTGAGCTGGAAATCTGGGTGGTACATCGAGTTGCCGCTTCGTTATTTGTTGGTACAGAACTCCTAAAGTGCATATGTACGTTTACATGTTTCATCGTACAAAAAAGGATTTGACTAGAAATAGTATTGGTACTAGAAATAAACATGAAAATTTCTATCATTGATATTATGTATAATTTATACCAGCTTATGTATACTGCAACTAAAGAAAAAAGATCATAAATAAGATAATAAGCTAAAATGTGCTACAATAAAGCCATTTGTTAAAGGATGAAATACAGCCAAAGTGTCCTTTTTTTTGTTTTAGCAATAATACTATATCGTTAGCAAAGGGATTGAAATTAAAAGAGGGGTCTTTTTTTGTTTTAGCAATAATATTGTATCATTAGCAAAGGTATTTAAATTAAAAGAGGGGTCATTTTTTGTTTAAGCAATAATACTGTATCGTTAGCAAAGGTATTTGAAGTAGAAAAGAGAAGGGATTTAAATTTAAAGAAGGGTCCTTTTTTGTTTTAGCAATAATACTGTATCATTAGCAAAGGTATTTGAAGTAGAAAAGAGAAGGGATTTAAATTTAAAGAAGGGTCTTTTTTTGTTTTAGCAATAATACTGTATCATTAGCAGAGGGATTTGAAGTAGAAAAGAGAAGGGATTTAAATTTAAAGAGAAGTCCTTTTTGTTTTAGCAATAATACTGTATCATTAGCAAAGGTATTTGAAGTAGAAAAGAGGAGGGATTTAAATTTAAAGAGGGGTCCTTTTTTGTTTTAGCAATAATCCTGTATCATTAGCAAAGGTATTTGAAGTAGAAAAGAAAAGGGATTTAAATTTAAAGAGGTGTCCTTTTTTGTTTAAGCAATAATACTATATCGTTAGCAAAGGTATTTGAAGTAGAAAAGAGGAGGGATTTAAATTTAAAGAGGGATAATTGAAGTAGAAAAGAGAAGGGATTTAAATTTAAAAAAGGGGTTGTTTTTGTTTTAGCAATAATACTATATCGTTAGCGAAGGTATTTGAAGTAGAGAAGAGAAGGGATTCAAATTTATAGAGGGCGCCTTAAAATATCCGAATAAACGTATTTTTCACTTTTTTTAGCCTTTACAAAGAAATATTACCATTACTTCTATAATATTGAAGCTGGAATATTGTAATTTATCGTTAATAAGATATAAAGTTTTATGTGTACCATGTATTTTTAAGTGTCACTGGCGTTTTTAACGAAATATTAATCATATTACCATATTTGTTCTATTGCTTTTGTATTAGATAGTTGCTACGTTTTTTGTGCATTGTTAAACTCAAAAGACGTCTTTTATACTAGAAATATAGTTATTTAATTATTAATAACATATCGATAGTGACAAAGAATTAAATGCATTACTCGAAAAGAAGCAAAATATAATTGGAATGTGTAATGAAACTTAGCACGCATTTTATATACACATGTATTAATTCCGAAGTAAATTTACCATTATATCCAGGCAAAAGTTGTTTCTTTTTCAATTTTTTGGTATACAAGAGCATATTTAGAATTAAATTCTAAAAGGGTTGGTAAACTTCAACTTATAGTTTATTAACTAATTTAGGAAAATAATTTGAGGAAGATTTTCGTTAAGTGTGAGTTCTGTATATAAAAGGTTCATGGATAAGGAAGAAGGCGAAGGAAAAAGATAAATTAGTTTTTCGAAAATATTTGATCAGTTGCCAACAAACTGACGAGCTGGATAGGGGTCAAATGAAACAGGTTTATTCCTGATTGTCAGATTACTAGTTAGTTGCGCTCATTTGTTTTCCTTGTTTATTACGTTTTCAATTTAAAATTTTAGGTTTTAAAACTTCCAAATTTATTTTCTATGACCAGCATAGGCAAAGAATGAAGCATTCTTTTGCATTAAAACTTAATATTTTGCTTTAAAAATACAAGCTGTAATAATTATATTCTTCCAGATTATCATGTATTATTTGGAGAAAATGAACTAATATTCGTCTCATAAGGAATAGATTTAATTACGTCACTACCCACAACCACTAAACTGATAGGCGATAATAACACAAAACCTGAATATTCATAACTATTTTAAAAATCGATACATTAAACTAATTTCATTCTCGACAAAAGGAAGATAAGAGAGGTTTTTGAGATTCTATTGTGCTGAAATGCCAAAAGAAAGAGCTCAAATGACTAAATATCATTGGATGTAGATACGGTTGTAAGAATTCCTTTTCACATCGGAGCTTAATATTTGTTCCATTAAGTTTCTAGGAGATTTTGTGAATCTTGTTTCGGTATTGAACAATCAATGATATAAATTTTTAGGAAGCATTCCATTGTCTCCCCCATAACTTGTCGAATATACAGAATATAACAGCATCATGAATTGCACTGGTTATGATGCGAAACTTACTTGTTTTAATCTTGGTATCACCATATAAATTACTCAAGTTCGCATATTTAAAAAATATACATACATCCAATAGAACTTTGGTGGTCAATTTTTAGATTCGTTAAAACATTTTTGCTAAGCTTTCTTCTGCTCAATTAATTTTCTCATTTCAATGGACTTAAAGACTCCATCAGGTAGGTATTTATACGATTACCATACAGGACTTAACTGAACTTTTCCAGTACTGCCATAAATAATAATCAAGGAAGATGAAACAAACGAAAGTTTGGCTCCTTTCAAACTTTATTCAGCTTATTCTCAAGAAATTTATTAGAAATCAGTATATTCATCATTAAAAAATTGTGTGCTATTAATGTTTTAATTGCAACCCTCACGCATTATTTTATGAGTTTGCCACAAATATGAGTATATTTGAGTATTTAAAATATATGCTATTATTGTATATAACATTGGTAGTCAATTTATAGGATTATTTCATAGTTGACTAACCTTGCACGGGCCGATTTAATTTCTAATTATATATAAAGAGTCGTATAAAACTTCAGCATTGAATTTTACAAAGAATTACCATAAAACAATACTAGGTTATCATAGTATAACTAGGCATAATACTCATACATGGATATTAAAAACATGTTTGATTACTAATTTGTTTTATTATTTATCAATTTACTGAGATTGAAGTTAAACAAGGAAAGATAAAAAGATAATGGGAATATAAGAATAAGAAGAACAGGAGTAGTAAAAAGGCATGGGAGACAACGTCTACATCGCCTTATCATCTTTAATTGTTGGAATCAATAAAGTGCACTACGATCCTTAATCAACAAAGTAGAACAATAAAGACTCATTCAAAATTACAAAATTAAACTCGCTAACGTGTTTTTAGCACGTCCTCTGCTTTATGACGCAATTCTTCTTGATTCGAATAATACTATGTGTCGCAGACGAGCTTCACCATACAAGACCCTTTAATTTTATATTGGTATTAGGCGAAGTCGTACCAGTTTAGAGAAGAGATACTTTGATGGTAAGAAATAATTGATTATTGAACATGAGAAGGAAACGTCCACATCGCAGATTTCGTTCAGCAAAGAAAGACTCAATTAAGGAATATAGGGATTGAAAGACTATAACACATAACCCCTCCCCTTTAAAATTAGGGCTAATGACCTTAAAAAGGGAGACGTATATGCGTTTGTTTTTTTGACGTTGGTGAGCGTAGATAACACTCTCAGAACGTGGTTTACGAATAAGAATATCACCTCCCTGAGGTTGATTGCACTAGTATTATCTTCACCTACAAATATCCAAATTATTTAGAGTGCTAAATGTCATTTTGGCATGATTAGATTAAACAGAATGCTCAATTTGGATATGATTATATAAATTAAACAGATTGTTAAATTGAGGTGTAGCTAAATTAAAAAAAATGATTAATTTTGTATGACTATGTAAATTGAACCGTATGCTAAAATTGCGTGTGACATGACTGGGTACAATGCTGAACTTGGGTATGCTATATGAATATATTGTACTGATTGCTCAACTGGGATGTGACTAGATTAAACAGAATGCTAAATTTGTGTACTATGTAAATTGAGCAGAATGCTCAGTTTGAGTATAACTATATGGAATGAACAGACTGCTTATTTTAGGTGTGACGAGATTAAACAGAATTATCAATTTGGCCGTGACTATATTGAACAGAATGCTCAGTTTGGGTGTGAATAGATTGAACCGAATGATTAATTAAGACCTCTCTCTCTATCCCTATTCTAAGACCTCAACCGATAAACGATGGCAATAATAAAACTCATGGGGGACTATAAGTAACCTGATAGCGATTAAATTCGAAGTTTTCAGATCTAATTCGTTTAAATCAGTTTGATTAGTTAACGCTCGATTGGATACTATCGAATGGCAAACTGGCCATGCATTCGTGAGATGTAGTTCCAACAGACGAAGTACCAACCCGTTACAGCACTTCCCTCAGAGATGGATTTGTCGTCGTGGTCCTATGGAGTATCCTACTCAATTTCCTGACCTTACACCTCCCTTGATCTTTTCTTTGGGGTGGTCTGAAGAATTTAGTGTAGGCTAAAAACAAAACAAGGGCCATTCAGCAGCTCACTATGAGGATTGTGATTTCTTGCGCAGAAATCAACGGCGATTTGTGTCGAAGTGTGTGCTATTCTGTGGTAGACAGAATTTATAAAGCCCTTATGGCGCCTGTTTAGCATTTCGAACACTTGTCTAATCAGGATTTTTAACTAGTGTTCTGGTATCATGTAAGTTGTAATTTCTTAAATTGTGACAAAAATTTCAAATGAACATTAACTTTAGAATAAGTGAGTATTAACTGCCCGGTTACTTCTGGTTCACCCGATATTTGTTGTATCAGTGGACTTATCCTTGGCCCTTTGCTACAGCGCACAAACGTGGACAACTTTATCAAAAAGGTTGCCACACATTTTTTTTATTTCTCAGTGCTGACCTACAGTATGAAGTGGAATCTGAAACAAAAGTAATTATAGTGTTAGACAATCAACGAGAACTTAAACACCAAATTGGGACTCCATTCGGCGACTTATCACACCCGCTGTGGTTCAACGTCTTAAAAGATTAAAACTAAGCGAAGGCATTTTCGGCAGATTTTTCTTTTAAATGAAAACTGTGCAAAGGATACAGGGTCATCCCCCCATAACGGGCCTGCACATACTTTTTGTGATATATCCTTCATTCATCTACTAATCACCATTACTTTGCAGAACATGACAGAGAAACGCCTGTGAATACTAAATCTCAATGGGAGCTCCAGCAAAGAATATACTGTGCAAAAATATTAATACAAGACAGGCTCATTTAAGAAAGTGCAGGACACTTTCGTGTATCAGTTTGAATGTGAAAAAGCTTACTTTGAGAACTATGAGACAGTAGAGAACCTCAATGCAACCAGTGACAACCGTCCAAGCCATTCAGGATGGCCCAGGAAGCGTACAACTGAGCTATTCGAAAGAGTGAGAAAGCCAATTCAGCAGAGTCCAGAACGCTCTGTGCGCAAGCGAAGTCAGTCCCTCGGTATATCCCGTAAGACTCGCAGGAGAGTGCTAATAATGGCTATAAAGGCCTACCAATACAGAATACAGACGAAGAAGATAATGGAGAAGATTCAGGAGACCCCAACTTTCATTAATCTCCTTTAGAAATCAGATGAAGCTCACTTCCATCTTGAAGGAAAATTAAACTCGAAGACAAATGTCTTCTCGGGGACCTCCAGACCAAATGAGGTAGCCACCAAGCCCCTACACTGTACTAAGTGTACGGTATGGACTTTAATCTCAGCCAGAGGCATCATCGGGATATTCTTCTTCGAGGAATCTGGCGCGACAGTGACAGTCACCAAGGAGCAGTATGTTGAGGTCCTCAAAACCTTGAAAAGTGAGCTGCAGACCCTGTTCCCGTCGCTTATGGGGAAGCCTTGGTTCCAGCAAGATGGAGCAAGCTCTCACACCTCAAACCTGTCCCGAGATTGGTTGAAAGAGAACTTTGGTTTTCGTGTGATTAGTCTCAAGACTGATTTTAAGTGGGCACCTCACAGCCCAGACCTTATCCCCCCTAGATTTTTTTCTCTGGGGCTACATTAAAGACAGAGTGTATGTAGAGAGTCCCTGGACCATCATGGATCTCAAGGAAACCATTAGGGAGGAGATCAGAGCCAATAGTGGGTCGGTTTGTAAGGATGTCATGGACAACTTTGTGCTGTGCCTCAAAACATGCACAGAGCTAAATGGAGGTCATCTCGAACACGTGCTCTAGAATAAAGAAGAAAAGTCCAAAGACTCTCATGTTTTGATATGATCTTTTTAAACACAATAAACTAATTTTCACCAAAGTTTCATTCAATCTTTTCATAAAATTAAGAAATGAGGCATATCGAAATTTGGAGCCCGTTTTGTGGGGGTGACCCTGTATATGTGCCCATGGGAAGAGCTCGCAATACTCCTGAACTTACCTATGTGGGAGTGGGGGACACCTCTCTTTGATCAGGGATGATTAGCCTCCTTCTTGTTTAGAATGTTAAAAATATTGTTCAGATTGACAAGGATGCAAAATGGAAGCACACGATACCCTAGGTAATGAACTTCCATACATATACGAGGTTGTTGATTTGCATCCGTATGTGCGTGAGACTAAACCCGTGTGCGTTTGTGTATAGTAGTGTTTTTGAATGACCTTCTTTTAATGATGTTGAGTGCGAAATGATTACAAAAGTGACCCGGGGGAGTCGACGGACCCCCTTTGCCTTGACGAGCGAAACAGCGGGGCTGATGGGGATTTAGGTCTCCTATTAGTGCCTTGGGCGTGGCACTTCTCGCCGTTTATCGGAGGCAGGAAATAAATCGCGAGTCTCGTCTCCCTTATGCCAAGTATACGAGGCAAAGTTGCTTTTGTTTTGTCTTTCGCGAGCGCGATTTGTGGGATAGGTTTGTAAACACATCTTCACAGGCGAATATAAACTAGGAAAAAGGGTTTTATATGGGGAGACTTTCGTAGGGATCTTTAAAAATGAGGAGAGTTATGGTGGCTGAGTCAATTTTTGTGGTCACAGCGCTCATCCGGTGCCTATCCCCAAGAGTATGTCATTGGGCTGTATAAAAAGACTAGGTCGATTACATAGGGATGATGACGAAAGCGGACTCGTGATTGGGAATCGGTGATGATAGGGACTCATACCCAAGTGATTATTGCGGATGACAGCGCCTGACTCCCGATTTGGTTTTATGATAGCAGCACCACCCTTCCGATTGGTATGTTTAATGAAAGCGACTCCATGTCAGTGGAGTGTGGACTGTTAGTGATGGCAGCACTTTTTTCTATTATAGAGTTTGGTGATAGCATTGCCTTCTTCTCGAGTACGTATTAGTAATGGCAGTTATTCTCGCAGTTGACTTTGGTGATGAGAGTGACTATTTTTTATTGAGTAATGGTGATGCAACTACTTCCCTCCATATCAGATGGCAGCACCTACCTTTCGATCGAATAAGATTTTTTGCCCCCCCCCCATCGAGTGCATATTGGTGATAACAGTGATCTCTCTTTTAGACTGATTTATTATTGATGTTAATCCCTTCCTCACCATCGGGCTTTGGTGATTACAGTACCTCCTCTTTGATTGTGTATTGGTGGTGACAGAGAATCACTTCCAAGTGACTAATGTTGATGGCAGCACCTCGTTTTTGATCAGAATTTGCTGATAATAATGAGAATAAGTTAATTAAACGGAAAAAGGTAACATGAGCAGATAATGCCATTTATAAGAGAGACTTAAAAGGCAAATGTTATTGAGTGGACATAAAGAGAAAAATAGATTTTAGGGAAAGACGAAGGACAATTAGAATAACATAAAAAAGGCGATGGGTAAAGGGTAATATGAAAGGAAAATAATTAATTAGAAGGATGCAAAAAACAAACGAGACAAAGAGGAATTTAAATACGAGCTTAATAGGAAGGTGCTTAAAAGGCGCAAGGTAAAGAAAGAGGTATGTAAAATACCAATGGTGCAACAGAGTAACCTAAAAGACCAGGGTACTTAAGAATGGAGTAAAAAAAAGAGGTAACAAAAATGACGTAAAAATTCAAAGGTTAATAATATTATAGCAATCCATCCCCTAATGATGCGAGCAGGCGAAGTATAGGTTAACATCCGCCCACTACCCACGGCCAACTTGCCGCCACCCAATTGGCTGCCACCGAAGTCTCTAGGGTCAACTCACTACTGCTTATTGTTCTACGGACAAGTGACTGGCGCCGAACTGTACGTGGTCAACTAGCCACTACCAAAATTACCATGGTCAGTTCGCCATTGCCCAACCTGTGCGCGGTCAACTTCATGTAGCACAACTGTCTGCGGTCGCCCCACCTTCTTCCAACTGTCCACGGCCATCTCGCCACGCCAAACTGTACACGATCAGCTGCCATAGACTTGAACCGCAACGTGCATTTCAAATCCTTTGAAACACCTTCCAAAAGGAACGAGTCAGTCAGACGTACCAACTTGAAACAAGGTGGTTAACTGGAAAAATCGGAGTCCTCATAGGAAGAAGATAAGCATGGAAAAAATCAAGACATTCGTAAACAAAATAAAGAAACAAAGCAATGATTTCAGAGGGAAAGATGTTCCAGAATGTTGTTTTCTTACGTATTACATGTTTATATGCCACTATTACACTTGCTTCTACCCGGGGAGAAGACAGTACTTTATTGCAGGGTGACCTGCTTGACATCCCATGGAGGCAATATGGGTCAATGACTCCCCAAGACGCGTTTCTAATATGACCTCGTGAATTTACTCGGTGCTGACATCTGATACTAGGGTCATTCCATCACAAGAAAGAGAAATAAAATTGAATATGTGATTTAGCTCTCATGTTATGTCATGTTTATTTTGATTACAATATGTGTAGTCAGTTCGGTCTTACGTATGTTTAAGAGCTATATACCCTACCATTTACTCCACGTTTGATCTTCGATTTGGTTCAAAACTGACTCACCCTTTTGGCGGGAGAAGATCTGATTGCAAGATAGGTATGGAATTAAATTCACATTTTACTCTATTTTTACTCCAACGTTGAACGTTGAACTCACATTTTTGGCATGGAGCACTTGTCACTGGAAGAGGCCGAAACAAAAGACAGTAAGCGATTGGCGATTAACTAAGGATATTTCATTGGCGTCATTTCATTTACATCCGATACACCCCAAAATGACGGAAGAAATTACCTCCCTCCCCTTTACCTACCATTACTTATTCTATTTCAGAGGTTTTGCCGTAACTGCTACAACAACACTCCTTCATACTATCATTTTGACTGTTACCTCGATTTACCTAGTTTTTTTTTCACTAGGAAATTCTTCAAGATTAAGAGAAGGTCAAAGAGATCTCACTTACTTTTCTTTGGTGACGATTTGGTTCCAACAGGCGCTTTCTGAATTAGACACGACAAGAACAAAAACCCGATCGAAAAGTTACGGTTAAGTTAACAAGATGTTTACTTGCTTAAATTTACCATTGGTACAGGGAGGGGATGCCTAAGACCTTTTGCCTAGGGAGGAATCCTGACTGGGCAAGATGGTAAGCAATTACTCCCCCCTCATTGTTGTTTGTAAAGGGCTATAGCCCGGAAAGAAATGATGAGCATTCTTGTGCTCATCATTTGCTGCATGCCGACACAACCTTGTGGCAAACGGATTATTTGCCTTAACTAAAGATTTGGCAGCGGTAATTATGATCACCTGTGTATATTTTTATGTTTGTCTGTCTGTCAGTCTGTTTGTCGGATTGTGCAAAATATATCTAAAAAGGAAATTTTTGCCAGATTTCGATTCAATTTTGAGGGGAGGCAAGTCTTTGGCCAGGAATGAGTTGCTTTTTTTGGAGGCAAATTCTGACACGGAGAACTATTTGAAATTGTGTAAATGTGTGAATTGCTCGAGAATTTAGAGATAATTATTGAAATTCTGTTGTTTAATTGGTGTTAAATTAAAAAGATAATTAATTCAAATTATTTAGCATAGTCACATAATTGTGCATTTCTATGACCGCCAGGATGTTCAGCACCGATTTATTTTATTGTGGAGAGACATTCATTAAAATAGCCATAGAGGCAGGAGAGCCTCTTTGGGCGAATGCTGCAAAAGCTTTGATAGATTTTTTTAAATGGAGTCTGAGTAGATTGATCTAAACTCGAGATCGATGGACAATTGCTCTTTTAATAAACTTTATTACAAAGATTTCACATCTGATAATTAATTTTAATTTTGTTCCGCGCTAAATTCATTCGTCTTCACACCCCCCTAAACGAAAAAGTCTTCTAGTTTTAATTAATGCGCCATTTTGTCCTTGTGTTTCGATGACGAATTTTCCTGGCTAATTTTTCTATAATTGGAGGAGAGTTTTTATTGTTTTTGGAGAGATTTTTTTTCTCAGCTTGAGATCGTTGTGGATAGCGCCTTGGGAAGAAGCAGATTTGATGAAGTTTTTTATTTTAATTATATATTTTATCAGTTCCTTTGTTTCTCACGGTTTCTAATTCCCTCGAGCTATATCTCTTTTCGTTTATTGATGAAAGCAATTAATACATCTTAAAAATATTCGCCTTTGGATCTTCTTTTCCTTAAGTAGCAAAATTTGTAAATTTCATAGGAATTCCTTTTTATTTCACTCATCGCTTTATGCAATATTACGAGTAGTAAATGGTGTACTATTATTATCATTGTGGTTCTGCTTTGTCCCCTTTATATTTTCATTATTTTGTGGTTGTTATTATTATAGTGGTTCTTATTTTTCTTTATCGTAGGCTTATTTGACTTCTTTTTGTCCTTTGTCTATTTCCCTTATTATTCTACTGATTGTCTTTTGGCTTATTCATTAATCTCTTGTTATTATTGTAGTTATTATTTGTCATCTTCAGCCTCCTCTTATCACACGTGTGCTTGTTAGTTCTCTTCTTCACATTGTCATTATTTTTTGTCTTTTTCGTTTTCTTATTCATATGATTGTCCTTTGTTTTCTTCATCTCTTTCTTATATTCTAATGATTGTTCTTTATCTTCATCTTATTATTTTTCTGAAAGTTATTTGTCTTCTTTTTCTTCCTTCTATAGTTCTTTTAGTCTTCTTTATCTTCCTTCTATTATTCTTGTGTTTGTCCTTTGTTTTCTTTATCTTCCTCTTATAGTTCTTTTAGTTGTTTGTTGTTTTCTTTATCTTCCTTCTATTATTCTTGTGTTTGTCCTTTGTCTTCTTCATATTTCTCTTATTATACTTGTGTTTGTCTTTTGTCTTCTTCATCTTCGTCTTAGTATTTTTATGCTGGCTCTTTTTTTTCTTCTTCGAACTCTTATTATACTTGTGCTTGTTCTTTGCCTTCTTCATCTTTTTCCTATTAATTATGTGGTGCGTCTTTGGCTTCTTCATCATTATCTTAATATTATTGTGGTTAATATTTGTTTAATTAATCTTCTAATTATTAATGCGGGAGTTAATTGTTTTCTCAACATTAATCTCATTATTCTTGTGATTTTCTTTGTATTTCGCTTAATCTTATTATTCTAGTGGTTGTCCTTTGTCTTCTTTTTCTTCCTTTCATTATTCTGGTGGTTGTTCTTTGTCTTCTTCATCTTCCGCCTATTATTTTTTAGTGTCCTTTGTCTTCTTCATCTTACTCTAATTATTCTTGCAATTGTTATTTGTCTTCTTCCTCTTCCCCATATTATTCTTGTGTTTTTATCATCTTTTTGTTGTTCTTATTATTTTTTTGGTTGCTGTTTGCATTCTCTTATTATTATCCTTGTGGTTGTTCTTTGTCCTTGTCACCTTCCCTTAATTATTATTTTAGTTTTCTTGGTCTTTTTTATCTTCCCCCTACGATTATTATTCTTTTGATTATTCTTTTTCTCATTTTTGTGTTAGTTGTAGTTTGTATTCTTCATAATCCTATTATTATTTCTTTGTTTCTTCTTTGTCTCTATCTTCCTTTATTATTCTCTGGGTTGTTATTTGTGTTGCTTCTCTTATTATTCTTGTTATTGTTCTTTGACTTTTTTAGTTTCCTCTTATTATTATCCTTTGTCTTCTTCCTCTTCCTCTTTTTATTCCGATGATTGTTTTTTGACTTTTACATAATTTTTTGTTCTCATATGAAATTAAAGACACCCAAGTTTTAGCTTTATTTCATTTTATTAAATTCTTTATTATTATATTTAACTATGTCGTTGTTCTTTGTCTTATTCATCTTCCTCTTATTATTTTTCTTTTATTATTATAAGAAATTCATATTAACTTTAAATTTTATGATTTCTGCATTGTTTTTTTTGTTGTTCTTTCATTTCTCGAATTATTTCAGCAAGATTTTAGCTTTTATTCCATTATTTTGAATTTTGTTTAGTCAGTTCCTATAACATATTCTAAGAATCTAATTATACGATATCTTATTAATTTATATATATATATATATATATATATATATATATATATATATATATATATATATATATATATATGTGTGTGTGTGTGTGTATCTGTGTATATATGTGTGTGTGTGTGAGTGACTACAAAAGAAAGTGTGGTGGAAGATATAGAAAAGTTTGGATATGAGTTTGTAGCATATAATGTTTTTGGTGAAATTTGTTAATTTAAAAATTGAGGTTTCACTGATGAATTGTGATGGCGATTACTCTGGTGATTGCGTTCTTCTTGGGACCTGATTGGATGCAATGCTACAAGCCCCTTCTCACCTACCCGGAGATGAAGCATTGCAGATCGTGATGCTACAGCACGTAGTGCTTCATTAATATCCACTTCGCAAATACCAGGTGATCCAGATAAATGGGACTTAAAAGAAAAATAGCATCGAGCATTCAAACGATGGAAGGCAGTCACTTCCAAACACGTCTCCTAAGTAAAGAATTATATATATTTTTTTATTAAAATAAATCTTTCCATAAAACTGCGTCTTCCTTCCCTTTATTCTTATTAATTTATTTATTTCATTAAAGCTATATATCATTTGAACCACTAAATTTACAAGTTAACTATTAATTAAGTTATATTTATATTTTTTAAATGACTTCCATGTTTAGAAAATCGCTCATTTATAAAACAAAGCTGCTCCTTAGTCAATACTAGTCTATGAATTTCATTTATCGCTTCCATTTTGTTTATTTTGAAGACGTAAACAATACTATTCTATATAGTCTACTAATTTTATTTAACACTTTAATTTCTTTCCATTTTGATTGCCTAGCAAATACTAGGCTATAAATTTCATTTATCTATTTTATTTTGTTTTATTTTGAAGGCATACTCAATATTAATCTATAAATTTCATTAATCGCTTTTATTTTGTTTGTTTTTTAAAATCCTTGTCCTTACTAGTCTATGAATTTTATTAAATGGTTTAATTTTGTTTTAGTTTGAAGGCTTAGTCAATACTAGTGTATGAATTTCATTTATCGCTTTTTTCTTCTTGTTTTTAAATACCTAGTCTATTCTTCTCTATCAATTTCATTTAACGCTTTTATTTTGTTTTATTTTGCATGTAGAGTAAACACTAGTCCATGAATTTCATTTACTATCATAAATGCTCGAGATATCTCGGGAAGTTTCAAATAGGTTATTAGTATAATAACGATATATCGCGTAATAATTCACTTACAGATTAGGGAAACTGAATCATTCGAAAGAATAGAATATTAATGTGAAGCTTCAAAATGTGGCAAAGCTATTAGCATAGGTGGTGGAACACGGCTTCCTAGTTTAGGGAAGGAAATCTCCGTAATTGCCCGCCTGTGATTAAAAGGTCGTTTTGTAAAATGATTCTCAAGCGGGAGGGAGAACTATATTGAAAATGATTTGCTACTTCAGCCCGAGCTTACCCGATGAGATATATTATATTGGTGCAATGCAAAATCGGTCTTTTTTGTGAAGGCTGATCCCGTAGCAGGTTGATTTCAATGCCAGTTTTAATTAGGAAGTGACACATAGACACTGTCCCTCTCTCGAAAGACTAGTTGCATAAGAACACAAACACGAGTGACAGATATTGGAAAAAGAATAAAAGCTATTTAGCAAAGATAGGTAGGACGCTTGCGAGAAGAAACAACCAAGAATGTAAAAAATAAACCATAAAATTGATACCTTTATACATAAAGATACCTAGAAGACGACAGAACTAAAAATTCTAACATCACCTCCTTCCCTATTAGAATCTTCGCTCACAACCCGTTCCTTCCTTTCTCAAGAAGCTCCCCTCCCTCTACCTCCCAGCCCACGACATTTCCCCCACTCGAAATAAATCCTAAATTTTAGACAACAAATGAGTCTAACGCGAAACTGAAACGCCCTCTTGCACACGGCCAAAATTACACTTCGACGACTTTGGGGAACACCATAAACTGATCATAATTAATGGACAGAGGCTGCACACACAACATACACACCAATCCAGTCGGAATTGGCCTTCTGGACACCCTTAAATTGGCGGCGGTGCCTTGCTCGTTTCTATCAAAGGAGGAACGGGGGTGGGGTCTCTTCCGCTACCCCGTGTATACATTTCGCGAAAGATACGACTTGGAAGGACATGGAACAAAAGACTCATCTATTAGCTGGAATAAAGATCCCTCATTAACGCTATTTTTTCGGCCTAACTTAATAATACTTGTGCTGGGAAGCCACGATTAATCATGGGGAAGCTTCCTCCGGGTTCGCTTAAAAGTTTTGCTTTTTTAAGAGTTTTTTTTCGCCCGAGTTTTTTTTCTTTGAACCTCATTCGGGTGTGCTGAAAACGTTTTTCATGCTGATAAACGAGAAATGCACCATGAGCACACTTAAGGGCTATTTAATACCAGCATTCTAAAATACCAATATGTATATATATATATATATATATATATATATATATATATATATATATGTGTGTGTGTGTGTGTGTGTGTATGTGTACAAAATCCCACAGGAAAATGAAACTCGTATTCCAAGTACTTTCGAACTTGTTCAGTTCATTATCAAATAATAACGAATAATTTTACAAAGGTGGTATATATATATATGAGAAACGCCAAGTACAACGAAAGGACACAGAATAGAAAAGTATTATTAAAGACGGGTTTAGATGCTGGATATGAAGGATACGTAAAATAAAATAGATAAGGTCTTTTCTATTCTGTGTACTTTCGTTGTACATGGGCGGGGCATCACTCTGTCGTTTCTCATATATATATATATATATATATATATATATATATATATATATACCACGATGGTAAAATTATTCGTTATTACTTGATAATGAACTGAACAAGTTCGAAAGTACTTGGAATACGAGTTTCATTTTCCTGTGGGATTTTTTGCATTTATTGCTTTACTCACGCGATACTTTGTGAGTTTCTCATATATATATATATATATATATATATATATATATATATATATATATATATATATATATAAACGCGCCTCACTAATGATGAAAAATCAGCCTCCACCGGGATTCGAACGCGTGATGTCGCGGAATCGATTTCTAGTAGATGCTAGATTTTCGTATATATAAATACAGTAACACACAGAAGTATTGGACACTGAACATAATGAGAATTCTGCTTTTCTACTCTACTGAGCGGGGCGAAAATTGGATATAACTTGATAAATAATTGTATAATATAGCAAGTCAAAGGTAATTGAAAAAGATTCAATACTAAAAAAATAGTAACAAAAATAATGAAACACCAAACACGAAAGTATTGGAAACATTCTACTTAATATTTAGTTACAAAGTCATTGTTTGCAATTACAACTTGCAAACGTCTCTTCGTTTTTGGAAGAATTAAGGGGTAATGGCACAGCTCATTCTTGCTTACAAAAATCCTTCAGGTCTTCTAAATTACCTAAGAATCTCGCGTAGATTCGTATCTTCAGCTTACTATACAGATTCTCAATTAGATTGGCTCGGCCATTCTAAAACGTTAATATCCCCCCCTCCCTTCTCAACGAAACGATTCCATAATTGCTTTCGTTGTATAATTCTGGTTGTTGTACTGTTGGAATATCGAACCGCGTGGTTGTTGTAGTGAACGTGTCGAAGATATTAAGTGTTTCACTAGTATTTTACGATACATTGGCTATTCTTTGTTTGAACTTCATAAATTCCGCCGGTGCATGAAGATGAAAAACATGCACAAATATTGTAAAGGTTGAACGCCTTGCCATTCTCACTCCAAATATGGCTCGAATTGTTCCGTTGAAAAGTTCTATTTTAAGATAAGAACTAGTCCAGGTAGTAGCTAGGGGATTTTATGCGAAAGTAGCTGTCGACTCTGTGTGTATTGTATCCATTTCTTTGCCATATGTATGGGTTAGAACTCCGGATTGAAGTGCAAAACGCTTAGCATCACTATATTGAAACCTATGTTTCTGCAAAAGTGCGTTCAAAGGTTGAATAAATTAGGTAAAAATGCAAACATTATGAAACAGAAAGTGAAAGAAGGGAAAAATGTGCGTTAAAAACAAGTCAGGCGGGAATCTAGGGGTGGCTGTTCAGATGTAGAATGTGAGGGAGAGAGTGTCGAATTAGGACTAGGAAGCGTCTTGAACGAGACTTATCCATTACTCAAAAGCAACCATCTGCCTCCTCGTCTTGTAACTTTTTCCTATGATGAGAATGAAGAGAATCAAACGCCCGGGAACAAATGGAGATTGCCGGAAATTTTAATGGAAATTGGGGAAAAATAAAAGACGGTTTCTTCGCCCTCTTACAATCCCGTTAGGAAGGTGGGGTCAAATAGGGAGAGGGGGGGTCACATCTAGAAATAGAAGGATTTAAATTCCTTTCCCTCACCTGAATGATTTTTCTCCTAAGTAACGCGTGTTTTCTAATTTATGTTGCTGGAAATTTATAAAAGTTTGGGATAATTGATTTTCGTCTTCAGATTGATGGATTCGTAGGGAAACACTAGAAAACATTTTATTCTTCTTAAGATCTTTCTAAACTTCATTTATTTCCATTTCCGTTTCGGTAGATCAGATTTACTAATTAGTATCGGCCTGAATCGGAAAATAGATAATCCCAAAAATAGCGTCTCGTCGGAATTTAAATATGAGACTTTTTTTCGCATTCTGACACCCCAAAACTTTAAACTGAATGCCTTTGGAAACAAAGATCTTAATCTGAACTTAAGTAAGCTGATGGAATAGTCCAAGATTTAGAAAAGGACTCGTGGCATTAAACACATCACAACGTTTCGGTCTAATGTCGAGTCGAAATTCTACCTACTAAGAGGGTTCATACTTTTTCTAAAATTCTTGTTCCATTTTGTGTAATTCTGGCACTGTGCCATCCCTATATTATAAGCCCGAATTTACGAGATTTTCTTTCCAAAATATGAATTAATGAGTAGAACTGTGCCTTAAAAATAATGACGGCATTATTTCTATAATAATTGTTATTATTATCGGCTTGATAAAACTAAAATGTTGAGATAAATTTAATAGCAAACTTCCCCCCTTAAAATCCATTTTCAGTTGGAAATATTTAATAATAATTGGTTTTGGTTTTTTATTTACCAAATAATAATTTTGCGTTTGGGTTTAATTCATTCTAAATAACTTTTGATACAAAAACTTTTCAATATTCTATAAACACCGTTGCCAAAAAGAGTTTATTTCTATTTACTTAAGTACACTGTTCACAATGTCTAGGGACGTGTTAAGTAGTAGTACACATTTATATGATAATTCTATGCGTTAATATAATAATCCCATAGCACTATCTAAAAATATATATTTAGTATGAAGAATAGAGGGAAATAGTAAAAAATTTACAGTGATGATGCATTTACCGAGGATGCATTCACTGAATGAGGCCTGTCTAAAAAAAGTGAAAGTACTAGCAATTCTATTTTTATTTTATTGCAGACAATTTGCATTGTTTTGCAGTTATTTATAGAATAACGAAACGTTGGTGAGAAATATCAAGCATAAATAATAAACCATAATTAAAGCTTTCTCTTTATTGCTATTAAAAGATATTTTAACAAAATTGAACTGCAATTGTTTCGTAAATTTGAAGTGAAATTTAACTCACTTCTCCCATGAAATGAAAACATAATATCCGATTTTTAAAATAAATCTTCTTATCATTATTACTCCCCTCCCATCGTTCCCTCGTTGTTCACGTTTCCTTTATTAAACTATGTCCCCTTTCAAGTTTTTTAAGAAAGAATAAGGGCAATATTTCTGTAATAGTAATATTATTATTAAGATGGTGAACTAAAAGTAAACTAAAAAGTAATTAATTGAACATTAGAACTTTTATCCTTAAAGTGAGATTAACTTTGATCTTTAAATCGATTTAACGAACGTTGACATGAAAAGCAAAGTGGATATTCTTATTATTATATATAATTAAGAAATCACTTTTTAAATAATCCTCGTTTTAGTACATTTATAATTTGGGCCTATTATTTCGTGTCATAGGTTTGTCCTCAGGAAATTAAGATTGGACGGTTCACAAAAGACGTTGGATTTTTCAATTAATCATATCTCAGTATCTTTGGGGCTTATAGAGACGATAGTTTAACACAATTTAACCCGAAGCCTCGTCGCACAAGGGTAAAAACTTAAAACATCATTTATGATTTACCACAATTTAACATTGTAAAAAAGAGCTTTGGTATAAGTCCCAAACCAGATCTCTCGATAAGGAAATTTGCATAAAGGTCTGAATGACAATCGCTCTTAGGTACCAGGTGTCGGTCATCGTTGGGCGAGAGGGGCAAGGTCAGTACTCTGTTTTGACACCAACACTAACCAGTGAGTAGAGAACCCCACTTGACCAATGGGGATGGTCTACAGTTGAACATCAATGGGGCGTGAATATAGGTACCCCATCAGTATGCTCCATGACGGAGGAGTGAAAATTACGTGCGAATGTAGTGTGGCAATGGGGGAAGGTAGCAGTGTTGTGAATGCTTATGTGCGTGAGCACATGCTTAAAGAGCAGCTTGCCCCCACGAGCAATCTCAGGGCGTGCCCCCTATAGGCAGCCAACTTCCTCCGTAAATGGAAGTTTTGTGCCTGTTCTCACTGCCATTGTACCCGTTACCTAGGCATTGGAAGTCCAATACATTATTCATTAGGTTAATGAGAGATCCAATTTCTCGTGCTTGATTTTTTTGTTTTAGTTTGTATTTTTTTTTCAATTTCTCGATGTTGAATAAACATGAAATAGTTGCATCAGTTTCATAATCATCAAGTCGGGAACTTGTGGCATATAATTCATGACCTACGAGTATAATTTGGATTAAAGGAATTAAATAAATAATTAGGTACAAAATATCTCTGCTGTTGGCCAATGTTGATCTTTTTGCTCGTAGTTTACGGTTTCATGAGGGAAGTGGTATTCCCGCACAAAGCAGCGGGAGGGGGAGGGGGTCTTGGCAGGGCACGTGTGGTTAGCTATCTTCTTTCTTTGGAAGGGAAACGTATAATGGGAGCGAAGAGGAGCTGGGGTAAATGAAGAGAAATAGGAGCGGGATACGCCCTTATGCCTAGGGATACTCGAATAAGGAGGGCATCGTCGGCAATGCGGATGGTTTTCGGTTTCTTTATCAGGCAGGTGCGATGTCGGCGGCTTCAAATGGTTATGGTTAAAATGTTTATGTGATGAAAACGAGGTGAATCTCTATATGCAGCAAGATTCTCTTATCTCGGGGTTTCAGTTGGTTTTGACAGAACTTTAGCTTATTTTTATTATAATTTTTACTGTTTGAAAAGAACCTCGTAAAGAGTTAGAATTTAAGAACAGAGCCTTCTCCTATCATGATCCGAATGTACTGGGATTCGAAACATCTTCCCACGATACATCCATGGCGATTCAACCTACCACTCCTTGATTCTATTCGAATCAAACTGCCATTGTGAATACCTTTCCAGCTTCTGCCTTTTCCTCGATCTCTTATCTGGTCGGTGAGTTTTGAGCGTCGTGCGGATCCAGGAAGGGCACTTGTGCATCGAGTTTTATTGCTTTGCCGTAAATAACGCCGGGAGCAAAGTAGCTCGGACATCGGTTCACGCCTTCCTCGCCTCTCTTTTGATGCCGAGATTTAATCCCGTTGTCAAACGTGACGACGGCCTTTAATCGTCCTTTTAAGGGAGTGATCGACGATTTTTCGCCCTCAATTTATCTTTTGCAACCAAATAATAAATCTGATTTCAGACTTTGACTTTGAAGCCCCAAAATTGCCTTAACAGCTCCGTGAAGTGCAAGAAAGGCGGAAACGCCCGAATTTGAACAATCGGAAAGCCATCGGCGGGAATGGATCGATGAACCGCTTGACAATGTATGGGTGCACTTCCTATAGCAGGCTTGCGAATTAAGGAGAAGGAGTAACTTAGGGTAACTCTTAGTAGAATATGATACAGCAACAACAAACAAAAAGGATGAGAGTTGCGAAACTTCCTGTTGCTGTGTGGTGTCAAAGAATTTGAGTTTTTTAACGTTTTGAATCCATCTCTCTTACAGATGGTATGACAGGGGTGTAGATTTTGAAAGAAGGAAAACAGAAAGGTAGATCTTTATTTTGTGACTAATGCCACATTCTACATTTTGAATGTTCTCGTTTCTCAAATATGAGCTACTAGTATTTTGCAGTATAGTAGCTCTTAAACTGTTTGATTATTATTTATTTCTGCATTCACAGTAAAATAATTAAGGCTAGGATGATTTTTTTATATCTATAACATTGAAATCTAGGGTATTTTTTCCTTATCAAAAAATATTGATATTAATCATTTTGTCAATGGGATTTAACGAATTCGTAAACCATCTTTTGTCGATGTGTGCCAAAGTTTTATTTCCCAAATGCTTTTCGATTACATGGTTTGCGCGAGAGTTAAGGCTTGTAGGTAACTCGTTCAGGGTTCCATAGAACAATCATCTTGAAAAAAACATCTTTCTTTGTAAATTTGAGTGCAAAAATAAAATAACAACAATAACGAATGAATGCTAAATTATGAAAGGACAAGACAACAAAAGATACTTTAAAATAATAAAAAGAAAAGGCTTGCAGAAACAAGGAGGCGGAAATGTAATAAAGAAGCTGATCAAAGGAGTGAATAAAACAATGAGATGACTGCATTTTAATTCCATTTACAGGAGCAGATTTGATGTTTCCTGCTCATCTTTTAGCTGTACAATAATACGAAACGTAAAAAATACTTAATTTAACGGGACACATTCCTTGTAAATATGATATACATGTATGTTGGCAGTACACATGGGAGCAGTTTAATTGATTATACATCAGGGGTGTGCTAGATATGGGTGTATTCTTTAAGGAGCTTTAGTTTTGTCTTATATTGTGCAGTTGAAAGAGGAGGTGAGAGGCCTTCAACCAAACTGGTACCGTGCAATAAAAGAAACATACATTTCTCACGTTTCTGTTCAGTCAAATTAGAATAGTATTACTTTCTTGCAGATAATCCCCACTGAAGTTTGACTGTAGAGAGAAATGGGGTTGTTTCACTTCTTTTATACCAAGGCCCCAAACCTTTTAAGATGGTATACCGGATGAAAAAAGAAGTGAGGTTAGAAAAAAAACAAGCATTGAAAGAATTATATAATGGAGTTTATGTATATCTTACTAATTGGTCGAAAGACGTGCATCATTCTGAATACACTAGCACTTAATCAATCAAATGTTTATTTTTCTGATTAAAAAGATAAAAGAAAAGGCCACCTCAAAATAATACTATTAAAACCCATTTATTTTCGATGTTCCTACGTGTAATTTGCATCCATCGCATTAAAATCTTCCGGCAGCATTACAAAGAATGAAAAATAAAACAATGACCTTTCACTACCAAATGCAATTGGAAATTATCATTAAAGATAAAGTCTTTCATAGATGCGATAATCAATATTTTTCATATTTCGCATATCAATATGAATTACCTATTTTGACATTTACTGGTGATGCAATTGGATGCGCAAATATTCTATTACCGCGACAATTTCCTTCATATTAAAAAAATAAAGTTACCCTTTTCACCTATTTTCTCACAGACTTTAGTTTCGAAAATATTTAATTCCTAGGGAATATAATTTCCTTTCATTTGATTTGGTTGTAAATATTCTTATTGATGTTATAAATTCAAGCGGAGTTGACAGTACGTTATTAGATTGATTTATAAATACGAAAGTACCATAGATAAAGCTATAATTCGTCAGAAAGAAATGTTTATACATGTATGTGCGTATGTATGATTATTTTTGTATATGTATCCTGGAAGAGGATAAGGAAAGAAGAAAGCTAACCAATATTGCTAGATTCATATATTATTTATGAGTTGAATCGCATATATACAATTCAAAAGAACTCCAATACAATATTGTTTGAAAAACAATAATCACGATCTGGCCTGTTCAGAACTATTCAAATATGACTTCCCTCGAGCAGTCAGGCTATTTTTCGTTATCTCAAGAGGAAGGGTTGATAGCGAGGCAATGATGTGTGCGCTTTTGGAGCTTATTTTGCATTGTACATAGTATATACTCAAGGAAACGCCTTTTGTGTATTTGTCATGTATATGTGTACTATCTATATATATGTTTGACTGTTTTTAAGATGGTGGTGTCCATGAAATTGCTTCTGTATATGCGCATTGGATATTTTGACTTATTCAAATCTTTGTCTGTCTTCTATTCATCTTACTCCTTTCTTTTTCTCTTTCACACATACACACTGTCGTTAGGCAAATATTTATTAAAAAGATAGTGTTTTCACCAAGACAAAGCAGCTTGATTTCCAATATTTTCTTTCATTCTTTTTTAAAATTGATCCGCAAATATGTGTTAAGTTTTATATTTTTATCACCTTTTAAATTCTTGTTTCACGATTTTCTAAAAATAGTTGAAACATACCTGACATTTGTCATCTATAGAATCTTAATTTATAATGCTATACCTCTTGGTCCTCTTGTTTAGTTATTAACGGCTGTTTGAAAACGGAATTAATATATTTTTAAATCACACAGATAATTTTTATTTTCAAAGAATCCGATTCTAGCCATTAGATATTTGATAACTTTGTATCCCTGTTCAATTGCTGGATCGGCCTAAGTTTCTAAGCCGTCAAACATGACTAATTTTGCTGTGTTTTAGAAGATTCAATTGATGCTACGGATGATAGAATTATTTCTTCCCACAAGGACTGATTAATATTTATAAAAGTGAATCATAGACAAAAAAATAACAATCTATAGCCACACATATTTAATATGGTGAGATTTAAATCAACATATGTTCCTTATAAAGTGTTTTAATAATATGTTTTAGGATCTAATTAGAAGAAATGTTACATCACATAAAACGCCATGAATAAAACAAGAGTTTCACTTGTATTTTGGTGAGTTTGAACTTGAATGTGAAAACTTTCAAAACTACACACATCAACCTTACATTTAAACATGGGTGTTTATTGAAAAGAAAATACAACTTTGGTCAAAAGTTTGGACGAGGTGAAGAACTTCGTGAAGATTAAGAAGGTCATGGGAGGTAAACATTCTTATTATTCTTATCGGAGAAGGTGGTTGGGATTGCTATTGCACAGCAGTAGATAAGTTTTCACCTTTTTAAACGAGAGTTAGAGGTAAAAAAAATCAGATGTAGACAGATACTTGAATGATTTTTGAATGATGTTGGTTCCACCGTATGAGCTGATACTAATCCAAAAATCTGCTATTAAACCTGTTTTACATTACTACTCTTAAACCAAATCATCAATTTTCTGAAAGACTAGCGAAGCGCGCTAAAAATAATCCGTGCTCTGTTTGATAATAGGGAAATGTTTTCCCAATAGTTAAATACAAATCAAACATAGAAAACTGTTTTGATTCATAGAAGAAAACCCGAAACAATCAAATATTTTCAAGAACTCTCCCGTAAGGATTGGCAATTACCCTCGTTTCCAATAAATAAAGGAAACAAATATTCTTATACCCACTCTGAAAAAAATTCCCAAAAAGACAAGTACCTTGGAATCTTCAAACACAATCTGCCTAAATAAAGCTTAGATAATTTGGGCAAGTAATGTTCAGCGTTTTCTAGGTTTGTACCGTTTGGGAAAGAAGTAAAATGGATATCGGTTTCTTTTGTGCAGAAAAATTGTTTGAGGCTTCGAGTCTAGCTGTTTTGGGTAGGCACCATTTTGAGGGATGATATTTCAGCGCAACAGCAGTAAACAAGCCATTCACGCCTTTGCAATAATGCAAATTTCTTGTGAAATAGTCACTTTTTAGCTTATTAAATTTGTTTCTCGTTACACGTTTATATTTGCGTTAAAAAGATTTTATGATTAACAAAAATAACATTTGTTTAATATAAACTTGAAGTTCAAAAAGGGTTTAAGTTAATCTGTTACGCGATAGAGTAACGTGGACTAGCAATTAATAAAACCTAGAATTACAAGTGAGTCATTGAATAATTCATTGGTTGCATTTAGAATGGTTTATAAATAAGAGGCTGGGCATACAAAAGAAACGTTCTAAATTTAGCTGAGGTATTAAGTAAATAATACTGAGGTAATATAAATTCAAACTATAAATTTTAGAACGATCATAAACTTGTAATGCATTAAAATCAAGGCGTTTCGAAAAATAAACAACTTAAAAACAAATGCAAGTTTATGATAGACTTTTGTAAAAGTCTACATCATCATTAAATAGAATCTTAATACGAACGTATTATACATCTATAAATCCATATTTCTTTTCTGCTTGAAATAAAAATATTTTGAGAGTGTCATCCCTTGTGGGTGATAGCGATGATCAATGTGTAGTAGAGAGAATTAGAGCAAATGCGTCAATGGAAGCGACGGAGGCAAGTGAAATATTAATTAATCGAAAATGGATTGATCAAAAACTTTGTGGTAGTGAAAGATTGGAAACTGAGAATTGGAAAAAAAATAAATGAATCTCTTTTACAATTTGGGTGAGGGAGATAGCTTCAAAATTGTCTCAGTAAAACATGGATATCATTATGATTGCAATGAGAAGAAACACTATGTTGCTTTCTAGCCACTGAAATCATTCCAGAGAGACTAAGGAAAAAGAGCAAACTTAAAACCAAAGAAGTTGTACTAAAGCATAATGAGAAAGAGGGGGAAAGAGCAAGCTCAAAACTATACCACGTTGTAAGAAAGCATAATAAAAAGATATGGGTAAAGGGCCAACTTAAATACATAAATAGTTGTTATAAGGAAATAATGAGAAAGATATGGGAAAAGGGCAAACCTAAAAATAACTCAAGTTGAAACAAAGTATGAGAAGAAAGATATGGAGAAAGAGAAAGCTAAGAACTGCACTACCTTGTCACAATGAATAAGGAGAAAGATATGAAGAAAATGAAAGCTTCAAAAACATACCGTGGTGTCATAAAGAATTAGGAAAAAGATATGGGGAAACGGCAAGTTTAAAAGCATACCACACGTCAAAAAGAATGAGAAAGCTATGGAGAAAGGACAATAGTAAACCCCAATTAACGTTGTCACAAAGCATAAAGTGAAAAATATGGATAAAGGGCTAACATAAAACCATACCACCTAGTCAAAGAATAATGAGAAAGATATGGAGAAGGGCAAGATTAAAACCAAATCCCAATGCCACAAAAGTAATGACCAAAATATGTACAAAACGTAAGCTTAGCGGCATACCACGTTGTTATATATCATCATCATGACTGAATCCCAGCGTCCCTGGTACCTGGTCTCCATCTTTTTCCTGTCCTGATGGAATCTCTCCGCCTGCTCTTCGCTCCTTGATCCCGGATTCTCAGGAAACCAATCCACATGTGAGAATAAGTAATGCATTTTGATGCTCCTGTTGCATCCGAGAATTCTGAAAGCAGGCGGTATAATGCTGACGTTCTGTGTAGTTACTGGCCTTCTTGTAACCAAGAGATTTGTTTACAACCAGAACAAAAGCCTTCGCACTTCCAGTTCCACTTCGTTCATTGAGTTTTCAATCTCTGGATCTTCTGATGATCAGATTGAGTTGAAGACCCTCAATGATGCCAGCTTTCAACATATCCATGGTGAATATTGGAAAAGCGTGGCACAAGTAAATGAAGCAGCCACCATTATTATCCTGAGCTTTGGAGAGCTGTTTGATCAAGTCAAGGTTGATGTGCAACGGTGGGAAGAGTATCCTGTCGCTGTCCACCAGAGGATTGTTTATGGCATTTCTTGCGCGACAAGACTCCAATTCCTCTAGTACAGACGTACTTCTTCATGTAATGCTGAGCTTGGTCCCTACTATCCTACAAGCACAGAAAACACGGGCACTTGGTGAACTCAGACTGTTGTCCCAACAAAAGCTTTACTATCTTCAGGTCAACACAAATCAACCACTTCTGCTGATCATTAAAAATTTTATGAAGCATGTACTTCACCGCTTCATACTTCTTCATCATGGTAGTGGAGTAACCGAGAGGTACAGAGGCAAACTGATTGCCGTTGTGCAGCAGAACACATTTTAGCGGTCAGTTACTACTTTCACTGAAGCTCCAATCTCCAGCTTGGTAATGTGGCCCTCCGAGCTTGTACAGAAGCTGCGCAATATTTGTACAGTAGATCAACCACTTCTATTCAGAGAAAACAAGAGGTATTCTTGATGTCTGTTCCGTTAGGAAGTGATGCGAGCATTGACAAAAAGGAGGTTTTTTTCTTCAATTTGGATTCCAACAGTTCGGCAGAAGAGTTTGACAAAATGAGATTACAAACTATATCTAGCTCCTTTGGGGGAAAGGATGTGAAGCGCAATTATCAAAAACCACTTCTTCTTCTTCATTTTCTTCAACACTGGATAAATCTTCGCCACTAATCTTTTAGGAAATTCTCCTCAGACAAGTACTGGAATTCCGTCACAGTGAGCAACAGGACGACATTCTGATAAAAGATCAGGATATTTTAGGCTGCTGCGTTTCTTTTTGTTGATCCCAGTAAAATCAATTGCGCAGAAGTGGTAGTCAGTGCCATGGTTTGTCGGTTCCCTCTACACGATAGTAATTCCAAACTTCAAAGAATTCTTCTTGTCTTCGGTCCAACGACGCAGATCTCGGTGATACTCGTAGATACATGTGTGGTGCCCAAGTTTTATACAGGTCACCAAGTTTCATACCAAAATAACATTGTAAACAAGCTTTATGAAGCTTGTGACTGGATTTATGTTAGAAACAACAGTTTATTCTCCGTAGATGTAGCAGAATACATCGGGCCGAATTCATTTCATTCATCAAAAAGAAAATACCAATTAGTCAAAAACTGCCGCATGTAAGCTCTTCAAAATTCGTTATTTTAAGAAAAAAGAAAGATTTGTGCATCATATAAATAGAAAATACCCGTACATGTAAAAATAATTTAAAAAATAGAATGTGGCGATAAATATATAAGTTCACCTGATTGAGCAGAACCAATATAATTTTTGGATTCAGCGCATCAAAATTGTCCTAAATCAGCAAGGAAAACTTAGTGAATTAAGTTGGTGTTGGAAGGTCTCATCAACGAGTTATTTTTCAAAAAATGCAATTAAATTATCCTATAACACAAAATTTTATATTTACGTCTAAATTTATTAATTAACCTTCAAGATAACCTCTTTTTCCTTTGAGGCTTTGCTTTACAAAAAAATATAAATCGAGAATCGACTCTTTTGATAAATGCAATGGTAAAAATATACCTCCTTGTCATGAAACGTAAAGAGAAAGATATGGAGAAGAGAAATTATTACAACCATAGCACGTTGTCATATAGCATGGGAAGAAATATGTAGAGAAAGGCCAAGCTTAAAATCATAGCATGGTTTCACAAAACACCAGAGGAAAGATCTGGAGAAAAACTCAGCTCAAATCGATAGCACTTTGTCATAAAGCATAATGAGAATGGTATGGATAAAGATCAAGTTTAAAACCATGCCACATTCTCACAAAAAAAAGAGAGTTATGTAGAAATAACAAGCTCAAATCAATACCAAATTGTGGCAATTTATAATGATATGGAGGAAAGACAAGCTTAATACTATATCACTTTGTCACAAAGCATAATAAGAAAGATAAGAGTAAATGGTAAGCTTAGAACCTTACTACCCTGCAACATTCTATGGAGAAAGGCCAAGCTCAAAACTAATACACGTTCTCACAAATCATAATAAAAATGATGTGGATAAAAGCCAAGCTAAAAACCCTACCCTGTTGTCGCAAAGTGAATGGAAAGAGATATGAATAAAACCAAACTTAAAACCACACCGGGATTTCACAAAGAATAATGACCAAGATACAAAGAAATGGCAAGCTATAAGCCATAACCTTTTGTCACAAAGAATGATGAGAATGATATGGAGAAGAGGCAAACTTAAAAACATAGTATGCTTCACAAAGCATAGGTAAGGAAAAAGATTTGGAGAAAAAGTAACTAAAAAGAATAACACATCTTATAAAACAGAAATAGAAAGATAAAGAGAAAGCGCGAACTTAAACCCATATCAGTTAGTAACATATCTTAAGGATAGAGATTTGAGGTGATAGCAAACTTAAAACCATACCACATATTCACAAAGATATGGAGAAAATGTAAATTAATAAGGATAAACTTATGAGGATTCGGCAAGCATATAACATTACAACGTTGTCCCAAAGCAAAATGACCATGATTTGGAGAAAGAGGAAGCTTAAAACCGTATCACGTTGTAGTAAATGATAATGAGACATATGGAAAAAGGAGAAGCTTAAAACCATACCCCGTTGTCATAAAGCATAATGAGATAAATATAAGAAAAGAACAAGCTTAAAACCATAAAATGTTGTCATAAAGCATAAGAAGAAACAATTGAAGAAAGGGTAAGCTTAAAACCACAATAGTTTTTCATGGAGCATAATTAGAAAGATATAAAGAAAGGCTAGCGCAAAACCATAGCCCTTTATCACATAGCAAAATTAGAAAGATATAGGCAAACGGTATGGTTAATACCATTATACGTTATCACAAGGGATAAGGAGATTGATATGGAGAAAGAGTAAGCGTAAACCATACCATGTTGTCATAAAGCATAGTGAGAAAGATATAAAGAAAGGTCAAACGTAGTTCATAAACGGAATGTTACAAAGCATAAGGAAAGAGAAATAGGAAAGGGTGGAGCGCAAAACGATTGCAAGTCCACGTTGTTGCAAATCATTATGAGAATGATATTAGTGAATTGGTATCCTTAAAACCATATCACGTTGTCACAAAGCATAAGGAGAGAAATATGCGGAAATGGTAAGATATACCTAAACAAAAGTTGACACAAAACATAATGATAATGAAATGGAGAAAAGGCAGGCTTAAGAGCATATCACTTTTTCACAAATCACAATAAGAAAGATATGAGGAAAGGGCAAATTTAGAACCATAATACCTTACCACAAAGCATACGGAGAAACGGCAAGATTAAACCATACAAAGTTTTCAAAAACATAATGAGAAAGTTAAATGGAAATAGCAAGCTTGAAACCAGAGCACATTGTTACAAATAATAGTGAGAAAGATGTGGGTAAAAGGAAATTTTACGCCCTACATCCTGTAGAACAGGAGTCAATGTCAATTATAAACATTGGGAAATAGGAGATAGGGCCGATGAAAGGGGTAAATTAAGAGACAGTAGTATTGGAAAGAGTGAATAAAGTAACCAGGAAAGGAACTAGCTTCCTGAGATCTAGACTCTATTATTGCAAATCTACTCCGTAGCATAATCATGGACCTTTTTATGAGCATCAATAACATTATCCTTTGCTTATCCTAATATAGTACCGGATTTGCCGCTAAGAAGCATCATATGCATCATCTTTTATACTTAATATATACGACTCATAAATTTATTCTGGTCTTCTTAATTTAACCTTTTCAAACGCATATGAAGTAAGATCTGGAGAAAAAGCAGGCTTATATGTTGTCACAAAGTTTAAAGGGGCAAGAAATGGAAGATGGCAAATCTTAAAACTATATTACGTTTTCACATATCATAAAGAGTAAGATTAAAACCATAATATGTTACTATAAAGTATATAGGGAAGGAAAATTTTAAGACCATACCACTTTGTCACAAATCATAAAGAGAAAGATATGGAGAAAGGACAATCTCAATAGCAAAAAGCATAAAAGGCACCAAAAGATCCAATATCGAATCACTTTTGTCAAATTTCCCATCTCTAGACCCAAGATGAGTTTATGTAACTCGCTCCGAGTGATGAATTTTGTCTGGTCTCTGTTTCCCCCAAATTCCAAAAATGACAGAATATGCTCACTTTTATTATAAGACATAGAATATTATCTTTAATATCTGCACCTTTGCATGTTGCCACCTTGCATTGTAATATTTATTTGTTTTGCTACCTATTATCAGCAAGTTATTCCTAAAGAAAATACTATTATATTTTATATTAAACGAAATGTTTATAGTTACGTATGAGGTTATTATCCTTCATGATAGTCTCTTCTGCCATCGACCATTGCTTCACACAAAAGGAAATAATATCAAATCGATATTTTTGATACAACGTAATAATACTCGTACAAAATCACCTCGATTCGATAGAATACAAAATCTATTCTTCCGATAATGAAACATGACGCCCATTTATGTGAAAAACGAAAGAATTAGATGAGGCAAATTGTAGACATAGTATTTAATAATTTTTAGTAAATTAATATTACTTATTATTATTGTTCAAAATGATTAATTTTTTATTTTATTTAAAGCTTCATACCTACTTTGGTCTTTCATAAGACATCCTCAATCCTTCGATAAAGGCCGTGTAGAACCCTAGGTACGATCTTCCTAAGTGTATTTCATTAATAAACCACTAAAAAACGGGAGTGAAATGAAATCAAAAGTCTTTCAAAAAGTTATCAACTGTATTGAAATTATTTAAAATATAATTTACAAAATTATGACCCGTATTTAAATTGATTAAAATGTGTTTACAAATGCTAAGAACCGTATTGAAATTCATCACAAAGTATTGAAAAAGCCATAAATCTTATTAAAATGCATTAATATGTCTTTTAAAAGTTATTAACTTCATGGAAATACATTAAATTCATTTTTAAAAAATTTACCAGTATTAAAATGCATTAAAAATGATTTTTAAAGCTATTAACCATATTGAAATGCATTTGACTTTTTTTAATGGAATCCATTAAAATCCATTAAAATGTTTTTTAAAGTTGTTAACCGTATTGAAATCCATTAAAATGTTCAAAAAGTGATTAACCGTATTGAAATGCATTAAAATATCTTTTAAATAGTTATTAACTTTATTGAAATGTATTAGAGTCTTTTTTAAAAAGTTATTAACCTAATTGAACGTATTGAAATTAATTAAAATTACATTTAAAAAGTTATTATCTTATCGAAGTCCATTCACATATCTTTTGAAACAATGGTAGCCCTATAGAAATGCATTCTTAATATTCTTCTAAAAAGCTTTTAGCCGTATTGAAAAGCATTCAAATGTCTTTTAAAAGGATATTAACCGTATTAAAATGCATTGGAGTGTCTTTTATAAAGTTATTAACAGTAGGAAAATGCATTTAAATTTATTAAAATCCCTTTTATAAAGTTATTAACCCTATTTAAATGCATTCAAATGTCTTAAAATTTATCAAGCGTACTCAAATGCATTAAAATATATTTTTAAAAGCTATTAACCTTATTCACATGCATTTGAGTCTCTTTTAAAACGCTATTAACCCTATTCAAATGCACTTAAATGTCTTTTAAAAGGATATTAACCGTATTGAAATATATTCGTGTTTTTTTTTAAGTTATCCAATTGTGAGCATATTTTTCGCTATGGTGCCGACGCGTCCTTGAGATCATGAGGAATATGGAGATTCAGCGGAGAAATAGGACCTCTCGCTACTCTAACGGATATGGCGTTAGATTTCTGACGTCGAGGCGGGGGGAAAATCTCAGGGTCAGACACAAAAACTTTCAGCGGCCGTCAGGATCTGACTGCCCATTGGCGGACACGTTGATACTCTTCCTCGCGGGGATAAGTAGCTCCACACACATCATCACCCACCTAGTCATTCACAACACCATTATTATTCTCTTCTCGTCTTCAAAACACACTTATCCACTCTCTTCTGTGTTTCTTGAACCCTCCCGATTGTGTACTATTGTTCCCCTATGAGGGTACTCATATCCACGCTCATCTGACCCAGAACCACGAAGGATTTTATTATGCCTGGTTCCGTCAACCCCTCCACCCACATGAGGGCTGGCCCCAGGTGCTAAAGAGTTCACCAGCGATTGTCATTCTGTTCTTTATATGGCTTTCATTATCCGGTCGAGCGACTCGTCTACGCTGCCTGGAGAAGATGGCGCAACTTACTTGCAGGAACTCGCGAGATTGATTTATTGGTAAACAGCTGGGTACTTCCGCTCTATAATCCGTAAACCATAAAACAAAATGCTAGTTTAAGCATGGTATAACTTCAGTGTCCTTCCAAAGACCGCAATCAAGAATAAAAGGATTAGAATAAATTCCCATTTAATAAACTAAAAACTTTGAGTTAAAAATCATCTTTGATATTTTCCATCTCGCGCAGAAGTTTATGATTTTTTTTCGAGTTCTGAGCCTTCAACTTCTCGTAATAAGAATGGTTGACATAAAAAAAACACGTTCCCTCCTTCACCCAAACCCCAAATATCTCCTCGAAATCGAAGGGTCCTTCGCCCCCATCCCCACTTTATCGAGTTCTTGAAATCATCTCATCTGTTCTATCCCAAAACAGGGTTGGCTTTAGAAATCATCCTAAGCCTTAACTCCACCTAATTTACCTATTCACTATTTGGTATTTGACAAAGCTGGGATTATTTTATACAGATTCCAGGAGCAATCCAGACCCCCTTACGGCTTCATATACCCTTTTTCCCCCTTATCCTGAAAACATTTCAAAAAATTTACCTCCTAAATTTCTCGGTTGCCAAAGTTGAAATTTCGTCGGTGATGCTTCGAATTTTAAGTAAACAGAATGCGGCAAAATTCCTTCACAAGACTGCCTTATTGCTTCAAACTTTGAGCCTCATTATAATATTGTTTCAAGAGTCCATAATACGCACGCATACACTTACATTCGTACACAGATCATGACCATTGTGCACAGGGTTTGAGCTTCCACACACCTTGTCCCACACATACGAGGAAAGGCGATGGAAAAGAGCCAAAATTTTGAGTGGCAATAATCGATCAAATAGTCAGCTCAACTCTAAAATCCGAAAAACTTCCAAACACCAGATATTTTACTTTATTCGTCCAGACAAATAAAAATAGACAATACGCGTCAACGGGTTGTAAGATTGGATGGAGCCCAAACACAACAATGGTCTAATATGGGTATGTAAAGAAACAAGTAAGAGGTGGTAAGAATTATAGTGTAAGTTAACGCGATAGCAGCCTGAAATGATGGAAAAAGCTCGATGCTAGCATGGGATGGAGTTCTACCAGAACAAGGGTGTAAGGCGGATATGTAAGGCAACCAACAAAATAATGGAAAGAGAGATAAATTTGTGAAAACTTTATGTTAAGGTGCGAAATAGCCAGGTGATTTTCGCACCTTAATCAGCACCACCAGATCGAGTAATTCCAAATCGAGTGCGAAACGTCGAGGAAATCACCGATTCGCGGGGCATCCAATCTGCATTAATCGCATGAGGGACGATCGCGTGTTGTATCATCTTTACAAGTAGCTGCAGTAGTAAATATGGTGATAAAGTTAAATGGCATTTTTTTTTAGTGCTTATTGAAGTCATGATGGAGAGGTATGATGCAACCACGTACTCTGTTGTATTTAATTGAAGGATTTCGAAGATTTTATAAAATTAAATTTAAAGCAAAAACCAACGAGTTCATCACCCTAAAAAGGTTTGCAGGAAGAGATCGATAAAGAACGAGGTGAAGATAACGGAAATTAAAATGTGCGGAAGATATATAACCACAGTTCCGCTCGCGAGAGTTGAGACGGGGGAGAATGTATTCGTCGAAATGTTGGCTGCAGCACGGTTGCATATATTGCATCTGACACCTTTACGAAGGATGTACTGAATGTTGATGGTCAATGATTTACATATAAAAAGTTCATCCTTTTCTTAGGATTGATTATTCCACGACGCACAGATGCACAAGTACTGAGGAGAGATATGCAGAGGACTGGCAGGAACTATGTAATTACTATGCACAAATTAGGTAAAAAGTCCAATGTTTAAATAAATAAAGAAAAACTCAAAAAATCCAAGTCAATAAAAAAATGCAAAAAGCAAAAATGAAAACTATGCAAAAGTTATGTAAAATACTGACGAATGGAATGTTCAAATAAAGAGGAAAAATATGGTAAAATTGAATTATATTCGCGAAGAATACAATACGGAACATAATCAAGCCTTGGAGACATTTACTTAGTCCGAATAATGAATCAAATAGGTTCGTTGATACCATTTTGGCGCCAAGCGACTGCATACCCTTTAACGAGGTCGAGGACAATTAGCCGCGGCCAACTCGCTGTTAGGGGCGACGAAGTCGGTAAGCTAACCTAACCGACCCTTTTCTAACTAAAACTAATATAACCTAAAAAAACATAACCTATCCTAACCAAACCTAATCTAACCAACCTTTATCTAACCTAAACTAACCGGCCCTTACCCAACCTAACGTAACCTAATCGTACATATGGTTTGTGGATGTATTTTAAATCGGAAAAGTTGCAATTATTCTCGAAGTTTATCACAAGCAAAAAACCGAAATCAATTTTCGATTCCATAATTGCGGAATTAACGGTTTGTGGAACTGATTGCGGAATTAACGGTTTGTGGAACTGATTGCGGAATTAACGGTTTGTGGAACTGATTGCGGAATTAACGGTTTGTGGAACTGATTGCGGAATTGCCCATACCTGCTGATAATAATAATGCAGGGTGGTCCGAAATTCTTGTCACCCCGTGTTAATATTGTTTTCATTTCATATTTCAGATGACTGACACGGGCTTCTACAGTTTGGATGAGAGGCTGATTGAGGGTGTATGTGCACATGGTCGTGTGCATTCCGGTGCTCATACAACCCTTCTAAATGTGTGACAGTGTCCATGAAAGAGAATGCACTAAAACCAGTACATTTGTTTTATATTATTATATCGTTCCTCCAGTGTTCTTATTACTTTTCGATAGGACGTGACAAGACTTTCGGACCACCCTGTAATTAAAAGAGTATTATCATTAAAAAATATTAAATGATGAAACTCAGCAAGTATCACCATGGAGGTGATAGAAATCTCACGAAAGGATAAGAAAATGTACATAAAGAGCAGAATGACAAGCGCTGGCAAGCCAGAAGGCACCAGCAGTTCGATCTCGTCAGTAGTGAAGTAGTGGATACAAGTGCTTCATGGACAGGGACCAGAACGGGATAGAGAGTGGGTATGTCGCGCTATAAAGACAGTAATGGAAATGATAGCGCTGTGGTAATTGGCTATACAAATGGTAATGTGTGTAGAAGTACTTACCCTCAACGCGTGGGTATCAGCGTATCTGCCAATGGGCGACAAGCTCTTGAGTTTTTCGCTCTCGCTCGCTTTGATCGAATCTGCGCCTCGGCGCTCGAAGTCCAACGCATAATCCACTTTCCCCGCGAGAGCTCCATTAAATGACTAACGAAAGAAATAGGAATTAATTCACTACATATGAATCTGACATGTGGAAGATCGCGTGACCTCTTCTCCACATTTTCAAATCTTCCATCTTCGCCACTTTACAAATCTCTCCGTGCAAACTTTGCGGGAGATGCCATCGTTTGTTTTCGTTTCTTAGGTTTAAGAAATAACAATACCGAATAAATATGACACTTAATCAAGCAAAAACAATATAATTAAATTTAATATATTACGAGATAAAGGAAAAACACATTCTATGTGCTATGCGATTTCTGTTTGTGTTACAAAATGAAGAGAAGAGGGAAATAGACGGAGATGAAGTGCTAATCTCATTCAAGCATCGATTGCGTCGGGGGGGGGGGGATTCCTTATCAGTCGAGCTTCAAATATGAAAACAAAACGTAGTTCCTTTAAAATTTAATATAAATTAACCAGGCAATGGCTTCGCCACTCTCCCCTGGAGGAAGGAGCTGGTGCTTCGCTACTAAGATTCAAATTTAAAATCTAAAAAAAAGCACCCATGGTTGAATTTTTATAAATTTTCTGAATTACGACAATTATAATAATTTTAAAAAGGAACTCTTAAACTAAATTTCCCCCCCTTTAAAAATATAACGTTGCTAAAATATAGTTATAGAAGAAGATATGTAAAAATAAATTTTCTGAACTTCACCATTTGTAATTCTTTGGGTTTTAAAAAATTCACAAAATTTCGATACTTATTTCTCAACTTCACCATTTTGTTTTTTGATATTATAAAAGAATTATTAGAAATAACTTTGATAAAAAAACATAAGTCTTAACCAAACTAAGATGAAATTATTATTCAAATACTCAAAAAAAATCCCCTTTTTAAAATATAGAGTTAGTGATGATGATGATGATGATAACACGTGACACAATAGATGCTTAATAACCAATAGGAAATAAGGAAAGATGATACACAATAGATTTCGTCCTTTTAAAAGACCAAACAAGGATTAAACTTAAATTAAGAAAGGAAAGAATGAAGAGGGATATAACAAATAGAATAAAATAATATAAATGCTTTATCCGCTAAAGAAAGTGAAATAATAGGTGGGGTTCGACCTTATGTGATGAGTTGAGAGAAGTGAAGGAGATGGTAATAATAATAGCATGAGAGGTTTTATTTTGGTGGGGAGAGGGGATGAAGTGTAATAGTGAGTGAGAGTGTAGTTTGCCAGGATACTGGCTGTTCTTTTCTCTTTGATGAGTTCAATTGTATTTCTCTGCTCCTTCTGAGTTTAGTTTATAGTTTTTCTAATCCATTGTACTTGATACCACTTCTAGTTCCATTTGTGGTTTTCTGGTGAGTACCTTTTCAGGTATCGTTACTTTTAATTTCTTTTTTATTTGTTTATATATATATTCTTATTTTTGCATAATGCATTCATGCTTTTGTCTTGGTGTTTTTGTCCCTTTTAGTATCTTCTAAGTTTACGTTAGGATTTGGTTTTCCTCTTGCAGTAGGCGGTGCCTGCTGCTCGGGAATGTTTTTCGTATCTGGTTTCTGTGTGGTATTATTAGTTCTATACTCGTCTCTGGGAGTTTTTCTTCTATTTCCGACCATATATCCTGGCCCGTTTTTCTAAGGTTTTGTTTATCTGGTCAATATTGAACGTTTCTATTATCTTTCGTATTCGTTTTCCTTCCATTCTTCTTGTATTGGTTATCAAATATGCTGCCTTATTTTGGATTCTTTGAAATTTCTTCTTGCAGGATGTTAAAGTTGACTGCATCGGAATCGGTCGGTATACCAGGACCGATTCGACGGAGTCTTTATGCAAAGTCCTTTTTTCTTTTTAGACTCATATTCTTTAAGGAGTATATTAATCTTAGGCCCAAGTTTGCCCTGGCGGTCCTGGACTTTATGTGGTGTGGTACCCTCTTGTACCTATGTGTAGGCCTAACACACTACCTTCAGTTGAATATTGGTACCGTCTATGTTGATATGGTCCTTTTTTCTTCTCATAATAGGCATAATTTTGAATTTGGTTATGTTGGTTTATATTTTCCATCTCTTTTCATAGTCATTGATGTTTTTGATTTCCCGTTCGATTGTCCTTGCTTGCCATCTGGGGTTTGTGGAGCGCGTTGAGATCACCTGGCTGATGTCATCTGCACAGTGTATATGCATACAGTATGGTAATAATGGGGACGGAAGGTCGGCCGTGAAGATGGAATACAGAGTGGGGCTCATACACTCCTCTTGTGGGACCCCCGTCTGAAGATGTAAGGTGGGTTCTTCGTAGCCCTCAATACTTATGTATGTCTTCCTGTTAGTCCAATTGAAGGACTTTGTACTTTATTCCTTTGACCCAGACCTTGTCGAAGGCCTTCTCGACCTCGCGGAAGACCACGTACAGATACCCCTTTTCGGCAGTGGTTTGTGCTAGCTTTTCGGTTATGATAGCTAGAGCCATAGTTGTGTCTCTATTTTTCATGCAGCCCTATTGATGTTTGTTATATTTCTCGGGTTCTTCGAGGAAAGCGTCCAATATTCTGTTAATTATCTTTTCGAAGACCTTTACAAGCAAATTCAGCAGCAAAATTGGCTAAAACTGGCGACCAGATTTGGTGGTTTCCCTGGTTTTGGCAGGAAAACCATCTTCGCCACTTTGAATTTCTCCAGAAAGGCTCCTATATTTAGATAGGCGTTGAATAAGTCTGTTATGCACCTAAACATGGTTTCAGGGGCCCTGTTGTTCCGACTGACGTTTGCTTGAAAGAATTAATGGCCTTTTAAGTTATTCGGCAGTTATCGACGCTCCCAGTCTTATTTATTCGTCTGCACTGTTGTCCACTCTTATTGCCGGCGTCATTCTGTGTTTGTTAGTTTATATGTATTCGGCGACTCTTCTTTATTTATTTCTATCAAATTCCTCGTTATCTGCCTCTTTTATTGTGTAAAATTTCCTCCAATGCTTCCTGAATTTCTCTTTTATCGCTTCATTGCTTCCCAGATATTCTTTTTTTTTATTTTTAATTTCGATTGGCTTCCTGGGAGGTCTGCCTTTAATTATATTTATCAACCTATATACCTCTTTTTTGATTTTCAGTTGTTTCTGCTTTCCTATCAACGCCCCCCTTCCTGGTTCGAAGAAGCGTGTTCGTGTATTTGAGGGATAGCTGAACCTGCATGTCAAGGGCACACATGTAGATAAGTGTGTGCCGTAGAAGTGAAATAATTAGAAAAGGCATGTAAAGAAAGGCCAAATGGTACACATGTAGCTAAGTGTGTACAGTAGATAGAAATATTTTAAAAATCATGTAAAATATATATATAAAGGGTACGCATGTAGATAAGTGTGTACCGTAGAGTTGAAATAGTTAAAAAAACCAGCATGTAAAAATAAAGAAAAGGCATGATACACTAACGTTAGAAAGTGGTAGTTAACATCTTCTGTAAGCGGAATGGCCTTGAACGGACCTTAGGGTCTTTGCTGGTCCTTGTTCATGTAGTTCTTTCCACATTTCTCCTTGATGTTCTTCTATTAGAAATATCATTTCACTTTTCGGTTGTTTTAGTTCTTTATTTCTCTGCTTATTCATTCCTATTTCCATTATTTACTGATATATATTTCTCTTTTTATTTTTCCTCGCTTTCTATTTCATCTCCTTTGTCCATTTTGGGTGCGGTAAAGTCTTGTATAAGGTCTTTGGTATGGCCTGTTCGTCGGCCTTAATCATATTCCTGATTAGATTATCTGTTATTGCGTCGGGTTCCTTGCGGTTTTCCCCTTCCAGTTTATACCCTTCCAGCACAGTTGTGTATTTTGCCTAGTGCGCCATTTTGTATGATTTTCTTGGTCTTATAGAGACCATTATTGGATTCTGGTTTATGGTTACCAGAATTCCAATGTGATCACTACAAGAGAAGGAGACTGGTTACATATACATGTTGTATGAAAAGGTTAAAGTTGATAGTACAATGTCAGGTTGGGTGGAGGCTCGTCCGGTTACGTAATTCGGGCAATCAGGGCCTAATCTTTGGAGTATGTTCCTGTCTTTTAAAAGTTCTAGGTTACGACCGGCGTTGTTCTTAGTATGGTAGCCCGATTTATTGTAGCCGAGCATTCAGGTCCCCTAGTAAGATGGTAGGATTATTCTTGTAAAATATCTCCATTACTGAGTGGACCGGAATGTACGAGCGACGGGAGGTTGGTAGGCCGCTGCGACCGTGTGTGGGGTAAACTCCATTTCCACTGTCACAGCGATATAGGCCTCGTCTACTTCGTGTTCTTGTATATAACGTATATTACAGCCATCGTATCTCTCTCCAGTTGGGTTCTTTTTTATTAGGTTGTAATTAGTAATTTTCATATATTCATTGTCATCGAGTCCATGTTCAGAGATGAAGATTATGTTTGTGTCCAGATAGATGCCTAAAGATGTTGCCGTATTGGATGACTTTGTTTTTACACCCATCCGTATTAAGGTGTAATATCTTTAATTTACTATTTGTATTGTTGATTGTTTAGTTCTGTTTCTTTGTTTTTTCTTTTGTGCTTTTGAGTCTGCCGTGGAAAGTTTTTCGAAGGTCTCTTTCTTTATTAACCTGATATCATTGGGATAGAACCTGATGCGGTCTTTCCATATCAACTTTTCGATTGAACCTTCCTCATGCTCCGTCACATAAGTCCATTTGCATGTACCTTTTTCCAGTCCTTTGCTGATATCGGCTGGTCTGGCCCCTTTGGTAGGGGGGTGGCTTCATGCACGAAGATACGAAGTTTGAAGTCCTTAGCTTCGTACCGTCAGCCTTCTTCGTTTTCTGCTTCTGTTTCTGACGAGGATTCCGACTCGGTGATTTCCTGTTTGTTTTGTCTTTTCTTTGTTCTATTTTGAATCTTTTTTTCTTTTTTCTTTTTCTTTTCTGTTTCTTCATCGGAGTTTTCTGTTTTCTTCTCCTCTTCTACTGTTTCCTCAGCCTCTTCTGCTTTTTCTTTTTCTTCTAATGTGGTGCCCACCTCCAGCATGTCCTTCACATGGAGAGTTTTGCCAGCCGTGAATCCGTAAATTAGAGCCGACGGAAGGTTGGGCGGAAACCACATTTTCCTTATTCCGTTCTTTTCGAGGAGCAGATTCAGTGTGTCCGCGAATTTTCCTGGGTGTGCAATGTTATGTACATGTGCAAACATTATGCAGGCCAAGATATCCAGGCCGGTTCCTTCGTTAACATTTATGTTTATTTTTTGTTCTTCTGACTGTTTACTGTCTTTTACTGCTACTTTAGCTACAAGCTTTGGCTTGTTTTTTCTTTTTCTTGTCTCTCTTCTTGTTCTTTTCTGGTTATTATGCCCCACCTTTTCGGAAAGATGACGGCCATTGTCTGGTGTGGACCTTGGGAGTTTAGGCATTTTTTTGTTGTTGTCTTCGTGCACTCGCGAAAGTAGTGGCCATCCTTCCCGCATTCGGAACACATTTTCCTATCTTTACTGGGACAGTTCTTGGTTACGTGCTCTTTTAGTGCATAGCCCTGAAAACATGTCTGCACATTAATGAATTTCTCTATAGTTATGTTCTCAGGCGAAATTCTCATTCCGAATGCCAGAAGACCGTTTTGCACCACCTTGTTGGCCATTTCTGTTGTTGAGCACACTACTTTGAATACATGAGTGTGATGCCCAAATTTTATTATTTTCGTTATTTTCAGGTGTTGGTTTTCATTTTCTAGTTCCGTTTTAAGTTCTTCCGTGGTGTGGGATTCCACTTAGAGGTCTACTTTTCTACACACAAAGGAACGATTGTCCAGCAGTTGTGGCCGTAATTTCGGTGCTAGGCGGATGTTTCCCAATGTCCTTATTCCTTCCGGTGCTACTAGCCGTTCCACGTTTTCCTGCCTGTGGCATAGAGTTATGAACTCATTTGGCACATTGATTAGTTTTGTGATGGCGATTTTCAGCTTCGAGTACAGGGCTCTAATCAGAACCCCCCTTTTGGGTTTGGGTCTCCCAGGTTTGCTTCTGAACGGTAGTCTTTGGTATTCCATGATTTTGTTTGTTTGTTCTCTGTGCAGGCCCTCCCGACCCTTAGGCCATGCCCCTGATAATTTGGCTGTCAGGATCGGGATGAATGATTGGATGGACCTGGATAGGCTCTTCTCGAGGGATGAAGGGTGACGGACCTTTTGCTGCTGGCTAACGCGAAATAAACCATCGCTAGACGGGGCTGCCGCCACCTCGAGGAAATTATAAAACGCGGTTGCTTCCTCTATGCACTGAGATGGTTGCATGTCCCTCATTGGTCTTGGGTTGGCCCCTACAGGTGTAGTGGTTAGACTCCCTCAGCAGAGGTTGTAACCCGGCCTATTTACCGGGGGCTCCTCTGGTACGGGTATCTGGCAGTGGGCTAATCCTCAAACCTTCCTCCTCCCGTACCCCCAATTATACAATTGCTACTGCATTGTATAGTAGGGACGAGACTAAGGTGGCCGCATCCATCAGCAACGGCATTGGACCATGGGACGGGAGTTTTAGGTAAAATTGGCCAGTTATGATGGGATTGACTAACCGTGGCTGAAAGAATTAACTCTCTTTTTAAGTACCTCCACTTAAGAAGGATTTCAGGTGTAGGAGGCGAAACGGTGGGTGAGAGAATAGATAAAAATGAAATTTCAGAATAAAAGAAAAATGAGGCGAGAATTTAGAGTTATGATGCAGTTCCTTGAATTCTTTCTCTAGCGAGTCTTCCTTCTTCTATAATTGTATCTTGTGAAAGCTCGAGTTTCTTTTTCTTTGAGATTCGCGTAGAGACTTCTTTTTGGTGAGCGAAAAAAAATTCTATCCTCTTTTTGGACGTCTACTTTACCAAGCTGAATGAAAGCGGTGTGTCAACCATCCAAGCGGTGAATTCCGACCCTATGCCATCGAGCGCTCTTCGCTTTCCAAGCCACCACACTTGCCACTAGGTTACCATTCACATCCTCACCGTTTGCTATCTCTCTCTTCCTTATTTCTTAATCTATGTATAGTCCTCGTTTGGTCATATAAAATACGATATCGTTGGTGTATCATCTCTCCTTATTTCCTGTGGATTATTGGGCATATAAATTAATATGTCTCATGACAGTGGAAAAGTGAGGGGATTAAGGAGAAAAATTACTTCAAGATTATGGATCTTACCCAAACCCAACGTCAAGAAAGATTATGTGAGCATAAAAGAGTTTAAGAAATCCTACACTAAAATAGATATGGAAATACACACACCACCCCATCACCGATGCAACCTTCGGTAAATGAATAAGAAGAAGCAAGTAGAGGTCTGCTGGTAGTAAATAAAGTCTGTGGTAGACGCTTACTACCGGCAAACATGTCGTTATTACTTCGTGTAGGTGGTATGAATAGTGAGCCTTTGAATTGTGGAGTGGATTGGCGATGGGATATAAAAATCCCTTGGAATACCTTTTAGCCCCAAAAGGATACCGAGATTTCGGGGATAAAGCAGGAGGAAAGTATGTAATATTGTGCTTGGTAGCATAGTGGTAAAGAACCCTACCGGCAATTTAGGAGAGCTGGGTTCGAGCCCCGAGCAGGATATTTTGATTTTTATCCAAAATTGTTGTTCCTAAATTCTCAAGTAATGGATTGCCTTAGTGTGCTGTCCCTTGCTTTAGGGTCAATTCCAATGTCCGATAGCTCAGGTTTTCAGTCTCACACGCTCATTCACATCTCATGTTAACTACATTTCGACGATGAGAACAAGTCAAGAAAACCAAGCTGGTAATAAATTAAAAGCATGCAAGCTCGTTGATAATTTGTTCCACGTTGTTTTGAAGTAAAAGTCTCAGAATCGTGGTGCAAAGTCTACGTGTTTGCAACACATGGCAAGGATTAATTATACTTTAGGGTCGAGAAAGTTATTTGCGAAACAACAAGAATTCATTTAAAAATCGTTATCAGCTTCCTTCTTTCAACTACAAAGACTTGTTGGAAGTAAATTTAGACCTAAAGTTTTATAATAAAATGTTTTTGTCCCTATTTTTGGCTATTATTATGACTACTATTTTTGCCATCTTTTCAGAGTTTAATGTTATAATTATTAAACCAGCCTAGAAATCAAAATTACAAGCAAATTTCAGATTTTCAAAGGAGACGGAATGTTGGTCATTATAATGGTGTAATATTCCAAAGACAAAATGCTCGTAATCTTGAAATACCACTTTGTTCTGTTAACAAAATTATATCTCAGTTTAAAAGAGATAATTAAACCACTGGTTGTCCTGAGCCTTCTGAAAGATGTCTTCCTGCTGTTCGAAGATCCATTGAGAACAATCCTCACTTAAAACTTATGAAGTGGACGAAAGATTCCAACTCGGCCAAGAACAGCAGTAAATTACTTTCACTCTCTTGGATATTAGGGAAGTGCAGGAGCTAGGAAGAAATCTATTTTAGCTATTACCAATATTAAGAAAGGGAATGATTTGATTGAATAAATAAACGACAAGGCTTTGGAATTTTGGCTCAACATAATTTTTCTGGCGGATAAAGGTTGGTTCAATTTTCAGACAGTAGACGTGTATATTACCCCCTCAGGAGTCGTGCATAAACAGGTTAAAATCAACCTTGAAACATGATCGCTTTTCTGTTATGGTGTGGGAAGCAATTTAGAATGATTGCAGGTGAGAGTTGATTTGTGTTGGCAATATCAACTGGGAAAAATACATTTCCATTTTTGAAGACTAACTTGTACTACATTAGTTTTCAAATAGTCAACTTGAAGAAATAAAGTCCTATTCACGGTAGATGGCGGTCCCTCTCAGAGTGCAGAAAAGGACAAGGAACACGAACCCAATAAAGCACGTGTGGGAAATAAAAGACAAAAATTTACGGAATAAGTCCAAAAGAAACAGAAACAAAGATATAATTGTTAAATGTCATACGCCAAAGTAAATACCGCAAACTGTATTCTCAAAACTTATTAAATCTATGCTTAGGCGAGTTCAGTTCAAACAGAAGCTAAAAGGAATTCCACAAAGTTTTAATAATGTATTTCTATTGTTCAAAACCTATTTATTTCCTACATTTACAAATAAAGACATTTATCTAATTAATTGGGTGTTTATTTACTTTATGCATGCCTCTGTGCACTTATTTGTGACGATCAATAATTTATTTAAGACCTGATATTGAATGAAGTGTTGCAGACTACTTATGCTGATCATCTCAGGAATGCTGTTTCCTGCGGAATAAATTCGAACTTAGAGAATTTTAGGTTTATGAATATGGATTTAGATGCTTCCATTTTAGGATGTGAAGCGGGATTTAGATGCTTCTATTTTAGGTGGATTAAGAGAGATTTTGATTATTCTATTTTAGGTTTATAAAGAGGGGTTTTAATGTTTCTATTTTAGGTGATGTGAGGGATTTAGATGCTTTTATTTTAGGATGTCGAAGCGGGATTTAGATGCTTCTATTTTAGGTTAATTAAGAGGGATTTTTATTCTTTTAGTTTAGGTTGATAAAGAATGATATAAATGTTTCTATTTTAGGTGATGGTAAGGGATTTAGATACTTCTATTTTAGGATGTTAAAGCAGGATTTAGATGCTTCTATTTTAGGTTGATTAAAAGGGATTTTGATTCTTTAATTTTAGGTTGATTGAGAGAGATTTTGATGATTCTATTTTAAGTTTATAAAGAGGGATATAAATGCTTCTATTTTAGGTGATGGGGAGGGATTTAGATGCTTTTATTTTAGGATGATGAAGCGGGATTTATATGCTTGTATTTTAGGTTGATTAAGAGAGATTTTGATGATTCTATTTTAGGTTTATAAAGAGGGATATAAATGTTTCTTTTTTTAGGGGATGTAAGGGATTTAGATGCTTTTATTTTAGGATGTTGAAGAGGGATTTAGATGCTTCTATTTTAGGTTGATTTAGAGGGATTTTGATTTTTTTAGTTTAGGTTGATTAAGAGGGATTTTGATTCTTCCATTTTAGGTTGATTAAGAGGGATTTTGATGATTCTATTGTAGGTTGATAAAGAGGGATATAAATGTTTATATTTTAGGTGATGGTGAGGGATTTAGATACTTTTATTTTAGGATGTTAAAGCGGGATTTAGATGCTTTTATTTTAGGTTGATTAAAAGGGATTTTGATTCTTTAATTTAAGGTTGATTGGGAGGGATTTTGATGATTCTATTTTAGGTTTATAAAGATGGATATAAATGCTTCTATTCTAGGTGATGGTGAGGGATTTAGATGCTTCTATTTTAGGATGATGAAGCGGGATTTAGATGTTTCTATTTTAGGTTGATTAAGAGGGATTTTGCTGATTATATTTTAGATTGATTAAGAGAGATATAAATGTTTCTAATTTAGATGATGTGAGGGATTTAGACGCTCTTATTTTAAGTTGATTAAGAGGGACTTTGATTTTTCTATTTTAGGTTGATTAAAAAAGATTTTGATGATTCGATTTTAGGTTGATAAAGAGGGATATAAATGCTTTTGGGGGGGGCTATGGTAAGTGACTTACATGCTTTTCTTTTAGGATGTTAAAGAGGTTTAGATGCTTCTATTTTAGCTTGATTATGAGGGATTTTGATGGTTTTATTTTAGGTTGATAAACGGGGATATAAATGTTTTATTTTTAGTTGATTTTGAAGGATTTAGATGCTTTTTTTTAGGCTGATGAAGAAGGATTCGGATGCTTCTATTTGAGGTTGATTAAGAGGGATTTTGATTCTTCAATTTTAGTTTGATTAAGAGGGATTTTGATTCTTCAATTTTAGGTTGATTAAGAGGGATTTTGATGATTCTATTTTAAGTTGATAAAAATAGATATAAATTTTTCTATTTTAGGTGATGATGAGGGATTTAGATGCTCCTATTTTAGGATGATGAAGCAGGATTTAGATGCTTCTATTTTAGGTTAATTAAGAAGGATTTTGATGCTTCTATTTTAGGTTGATAAAGAGGAATATAAATATTTCTATTTTAGGTGATGGTGAGGAATTTAGATGCTTCTATTTTAGGTTGATTAAGAGGGATTTTGATGATTCTATTTTAGGTTGATAAATAGTTATATAAATATTTTTTATTTTAGGTGATGGTAAAGGATTTAGATGCTTCTATTTTAGGTTGATTAAGAGGGATTTTGATGCTTTTCTCCTAGGTTAATAAAGAGGGATGTACATGCATCTATTTAATGTGATGATTACCGACTTAGATGCTTTTATTTTAGGATGTTGAAGCGTTATTTAGATACTACTATTTTAGGTTGATGATGAAGGATTTTAATGGTGCTATTTTACGTTGATAAAGAGGGATTTAGATGCTTATATTTTAGGATATTGAAGCGGAATTTACATTCTTCTATTTAAGGTTTATTAAGAGGGATTTTGAAGCTTCTATTTAGGTTAATAAAGAGGGATATAAATGTTTCCATTTTAGGATGTTGAAGCTGGATTTAAATGCTTCTATTTCAGGTTGGTTAAGAGGGATTTTGATTCTTCCATTTTAGGTTGATAAAGAGGGATTTTGATAATTCTATTGTAGGTTGATAATGATAGATATAAATGTTTCTATTTTAAGTGATGGTAAAGGATTTAGATGTTTCTTTTTCTGGTTGATTAAGAGGGATTTTGATGATTCTATTTTAGGTTGATTGAGAGTGATATAAATGTTTCTACTTTAGGTTATGGTGAAGAATTTAGATGCTGCTATTTTAGGTTGATTAAGAGGGATTTGGATGCTATCTATTTTAGGCTAATAAAAAGGGATATACATGCATCTATTTTAGGTGATGCTAAGGGACTTAAATGCTCCTATTTTAGGATGTTGAAGCGTTATGCAGATGCTTCTATTTCAGGTTGATGATGAAGTATTTTGATAGTGCTATTTTAGGTTGATAAAGAGGCATATAAATTTTTATACTTTGAGTGATGGTGAGGGATTTAGATGCTTCTCTTTTAGGATGTCGAAGCGGGATTTAGAGTCTTTTATTTTAGATTGATTAAAAGGGATTTTGAAGCTTCTATTTTAGGTTGATAAAGAGGGATATAAATGTTTCTATTTTAGGTAAAGTTTGATGGATTTAGATGTTTCCATTTTAGGTTGGTTAAGAGGGATTTTGATTCTTCCATTTTAGGTTGATTAAGAGGGATTTTGATGATTCTATTTTAGGTTGATAAAGAGGGATATAAATTTTATATTTTAAGTTATGGTGAGGGATTTAAATGCTTCTATTTTAGAATGATGAAGTGGGATTTAGATGCTTCTATTTTATGTTGATTAAAAGAGATTTTGATGCTTCTATTTTAAGTTGATGAAGAGGAATATAAATGCTTCTATTTTATGCGATGGTAAGGAACTTAGATGATTCTATTTTAGGATGTTTAAGCAATATTTAAATGTTTCTATTTTAGCTTGATTATGATGGATTTTGATGCTTCTATTTTAGGTTGATAAAGGGGCATATAAATGTTTCTATTTTAGTTGATGATTCGGGATTTAGATGCTTCTATTTTAGGCTGATGAAGAGGGATTGTGATGTTTCTATTTTAGGTTAATTAAGAGTGATTTAGATGGTTATATTCTTTATTTACATGGTTGTTTGGATAGTTCGATAAACGCGATCCGAAATTGAGTTTAAAGAGACGTTTTAAAGTGGGAAACGCTCATACTGAAGACTCCAAACGAGAATTGACAAATTGTGTTTATTACAACCAAGCAACAGTCCTAAAGTAGTCATCCATGCATGAAACACACGAAAAAATACAAATGTGTAAACAATTTTGACAGAAATGGTAAAAACGCAACCATACCGGACAAGTTTGTGGGTTGACTACGCAAGGCGAGTACTATTTGATCACCACTGAATTATATGGAAGCAACTATTGGTTACATCTTTGTAATTTTTTTCTCTCCAACCATAAAACCTTGAATATTAAAGTCTATTTTGATAATGATTATTATAGAAAAATAGCGATTACCATGTGCATGTTAATTTGGTCCTTGCTAATCATATGTAAATCTTCAAAATATTATTATTAAAAGAAAATGCAAATTAACGTTTTTTACCTTATGTGTGTGTTTATACGCTGCATGCTGCTCATTCTTGTTAAGTTTGGAAGGTCACAAAAGGTCAATGGAGGTCACCCGCCTGCTTGTGATGTTTTTGAAATTCCTTATGTGTAGAGGTGTACTTACCTATATATACATACATAAGCTACTAAAATGACGGGGGGTGAGAGTATTATTATTAACTACTCCTTCATTTGCACAATGAGAGTATGTAGATGCACAGGCAAACAATCACAAGTGTGAGTGTTTGTGTTTGATGTCAATATGTGGTGCAACGTGTATGTGTTGGAGTAAAAACTTAAATAACAAGAGGGAAAGGGCTTCCAATGAACTGCGGCGTTTTGTTATAAGATGATAAATGGTTATTGAATTGATGGTTTCCCATGGTTCAAATCACTTACAAGTGCCTTTGAATTGATAAATGAGGCTTCTGCTACTAGATGGAACCACCCAGCGCCAAATCCGATGGCAAATTTAAAATCTCCAGGGTAAATAACCATATGTTCCATGGTCATATGGGTCATTTCATGGCTCTAAATGGGTACAAATGAACTTAACTCATTTTGAGGAAAAAAAGCGACGCCTAGACCTGGCGCTTCGCCGCAGGTAAAAGGGGGCATTGCAATCACAAAGATTAAATCTAAAAATATAGGTGATAATATTTGTACTTTTCACTAAAGTTGCGCTCAAAACACCCTACATTTGATGCAATCCTTACGAAGGGCTCACATTTTAGGCCATCGACAAGATCTTAAGCAATGTCAAGTTCACGTATTTCAGTCGATATCCTTAACACGGGTCGCATAAGGCACATTAACTCATACCAAACATTAAATAAAATATGTCAAATGTAAGTACATAACCTACTTAATTTCTAATAAAGACAGACATATGAATTACGATTATTTTAGTATTGATTTGCAAAACTAAACCACTACTATGTTGGTCGTTCGGCACGGTTTTACTGTTATCTCGCACCGTCCTACGCCTACTTCTATCAGAACCTACAGTTTTTCTAAGATTCGAAACAGTACCGAAAATGTTTTGTGGTCCCAAGCATTATTATTATTAGTTCAACTTGCGGAGAAGTAATTTTCTTTTAGTCTTTCGCCTCATTTCATTATTTCACTCTATCCCATGAACTACAGCCGGAAGGCCGTGGACTGTTAACCCAAAGAAGTGGAAAAGAGTGGGAAAGAGTCAGAAAGAAGACAAGTTGGGTAAATTGAAAAGTCACCTCGACTAATTACCTGTTTATTCTTAGAACTAATTTCCTGATGAACTTGTTACGACTGCATAATGAAGTCCGGAGACGCGACAGCGAATTAAAATGGTAATCTCCCCCCCCCCCCCCCACACCCCACCTAAACCCTTAATGCCCCCATCGGATAGGGTAGTGACGGGGGTGGGGTTACTGATGAGAATGACGGTGGAGATGTCGGATGGGTGATGGGTGGATGTAGCGAGAAGGAAGATAGAAAAAGCGGTCTATGGAGAAAAAGAGTTGCCGTTTTGCTGAGGTGAAGAGGAAAAGGATGGGTGGAAACTCTTTCACCTCTTCCTTTTCTTCTTCTTCTTCTTTCCCTTCTTCTTATCCTAGTAACTTTCATCCTATTAGTTTAACGTCATTAATTGGCAAACTTTTAGAATCGCTCATTCGAGATAGGATGGTAGTAGGCTATTTCGAGTCAAATAACCTAATCTCACAGCCACGGCACGGAGGATTTCGACGATTTGTTTAAGAAATCTCCTGGAATTTGTTCCTAAAATGATTTCCATCGACGATAAGCATAGCGGGAGAGGGGGGGAGGGCTCTTGCTTAAACAAAACGCATGGAATAAGAGAAAAAAAATAAGTGGAAAGAGAACTGCGTTCAAATCATTTACAGAGAGTTGTTAGAAATGGCGCAAGTTAAGACTGGGCTCCAGTCACGAGTGCAGTACATTATTGGCCATTATTGGGTTCACTGTTGTTCAATGAGGCAGTGAGGACGGACGTTTTGGGGTATTATTAAACTGAGTTCCATCTTTCTTGTGCTAACATTAGTTAAGATCTTTTCTGTTATTTAGCAAGATGGTAAATCTGATCGTCTCTGATATACATGGTGTGCTGTAGCTTTCAACTTCTTGCTTCTCAGCAGGTCTTAGTTCTTCTTCTTCTCATCAATATTATTAATCTCAATTAATGGTGAAATAGGAATGACATGCTTAGCCCTTGTGACCATTTCAAGTGGTGCCAAGTAGATGTAATAACTGGCGTATTGCATGCCTCCACAGCCCCAACCCTTACAGGTGTAACTGCTTTCATTGTTGAGGGTGGGGGGTATGCTCTGAAGAGAAGCGTGGCCTTACGGTCCTTGAGCGTTTTGTATGATACACATATTTTCACTTCCTCTTACTTCACCCCATTCTCACTTTTTGACAAAGTTGTTCTCGTTGGTTTGCGATTTTAGTAAAAAAACAAATAATAAGATTGGAATTTCGAACAAAGAATTGATTATTCGTTTTTTAATGGGCGTTTTTAAAGATCGGAGACTGTGTTAGGTCTGCGCTTCATCGGGTTTGGGGAGCAGATATAAATCCCTCCTGATCACCGTAGCTAGAAGTATTGAAGATATGGAAGTGAGTGGAAGATCTCATTTAAACAGTAAAATTACTCTCATGGAAATATTTCACTTTTAAAAATTTAAAATCCAAAAGATCTACGGCATGGTTAAATATTTCGTTGTCTTAGATGCATTGTGTCTCCGAATCAGGACAGTCACAAATTTAGGCAATACGAAAGTTATTAGATATATTTACCTATATTTTGTTTTAATAAAACTTGAAGACAGTTTTATAGAACGATAGAAATATACTTACATAGAATATTCTCACTGTTAAGTTAATTAGCCTCCTTACGAGGGATAGTGGAGTGATAGAAGAATAAATTGACACATCAAAGAGTAAATATGGCGAGCAGGGCAGATTAACCCAAGGATTAATGTCGATAGTTGGTTATACATAGCAAATAAAATTTACAATCTCACAATAAACGAAAATTATCTGTTAAAAATATATGTGGTGTTAATTAAGGTATAAAAGCCGAGGAAAATATCTGAAAGAATTTTGGTCTCTGAATATTCCGCCATACCGCATAATGATGGTCTATCGTGAGTTATGTTATCTAATTCCTCGGAATTGTTTGTTTTTCTGTCTTTTTAGTCTTCGCGGTAGTACCCATTAATGCATCTACAGAAAACAGGAAAATCATAAATTTAGGCCAAACCACATAATTACTGTGTACAATTAGCTAAATTGTGTTTTAGTTAACGTTGAAAATGTTTTTAATCGAGATCAATCGAAATGTAAATTTTGTGTCTAACTAAGATATATTATTTATTATTTCCAAGATGGCGTCGCAATCAAAATTGAACTTTTGACGCATTAACAGGATTTATTTTTTGATCAACTCTTTTATGAGCTCTTAAAGAGTTTTAGATAAGATACTAAACTCATCCTGAGTCACTTGTAATCAATAGTAGTGGTGGAGTTTTGTTTTGGGTATTGTTGTTGTTTTTTGCCTTCGTTTCGCCTTGTATTATCCCTATCTCAGTGGTGACCTGTTTATAGTGATCGAATAGGGATTGCTAAATGTCTTTCAGGCAAAACAAAGGCGAATCGGGACTCAATCAAGTCATAATCACACCAAATATGGCTTAACTTTGCTCAATGTGAAGCTGTGTTTACACTTTAGGGCCAAAGTGGATTTAGCTTGATATACTTCTGAGAATGATGGCTTATTCCTCGAAGCCAAAGAGTACTGAATAATCTCTGGATTCCGACCTCTAGGGGCTCTGTCGGCCAATCCTTGAACGGTACACTCTGGTATACACTGCTGTCTCAAAGGCGTCTGCGCTTCAATCTGCCGTTGCCCTCCAGATGTCGCTATCTTTGGCGATGTTCTTTCTTTGCTCGTGTTTGTAGCTTGGTCCCGCAGATCTCTCTGTAGAAAACGGTTCTTGGTATTCCAATGTCCTTCTTGCGTGACAGGTGTCCTGACTAGCAGAGCTGTCCTGTCAGAAGTGTGGGCTCTATACTTAAAATCTTGACACGCTTAAAGACTTCGTTGCTGGCCACGTAAAGTTGCAACGTGATGTTCACTACACAACAAAGACACCTTTGATAAAAGCGTTCGAAAATTTGTTTTTGTCTTCGGTACAGATCCAAGGCTTCTGACCCATAAATAAAAGAAGGTGGTGACAATTAATGCCCCGTATACCGCTACTGCTACTAATAATAACAACGAGAAAGCGCTTATTATCGAACTAAATCCCTAAGTGGTGAGGCGAACACTAGTGTTTAAAGTTTTCTCTGGATGCATTAAGCACGCTCCCGTTGGCCTGGTATCTTTCTAATGGGAATCAAAAGTGCAGAAAATTAATATGAGCCATAGGAGAAGATTGTTTCTAGGCGTCTCTAGTAGATATCACCTCATTTAGTCAAGGAGAGAACAGGTAACCTGGGAGCACTATGGCTTCTTGGAAGGTAAGGGAACAAATAATGTGATATTTGTGATGTAGAAAGAATGATCTAAAAACAAAGAAATGTGTTGCTTTGTTTTATTGACTATGAAAAGGCTTTTGATAAAGTAAGGCATGAGGAACTGATAAGGATCCTGGAAGGGCTGGATATCAATAGGAGAGAAATGAGAGTGATAAGAAATTTATATTGAAATTAAAAAGCTGCAGTTAGAGTGCAGGAAGAGAAAACAGAGTATCAGACATAGGGAGATGAGTACATCAGGGATGTGTTATGTCCCCTGACCTGTTTAACCTATACCATATTAAGTACGCATATGACACTGTGTTGGTGGCGGACTCCGCAAAGAAGTTGCAACATTTGTTGGATGTGACGGTTAGGGCAAGCAAGAAGAAAGAGTTGAAGGTCATTATGGACAAGACCAAAGTGTTGGGGGCATCTAAGACCAATACACACAGAGTAAGAAAAAGGCAAGAGAAAGAAGAATAGAGCAGGTGAAAATTTTTTGTATCTAAAGAGTTTGATAACAGAAGATTCCAGATGTGAAAAGGAAATTGTACGAGAATTGGGATTGCAAAGAGTGCATTTACAAGAATGAAGGCATTTCTGACAAATAGAAAGTTTTCTACGGGAATTAGAAAGCGGAAAGCAAAAGCTTTTGTGCGGTCAACATTGTTGTATGGATGTGAGACTTGGAAGGTGAGCAGAAAGATGCAAGAAAAGTTGGAAGCAGCTGAAATGTGGTTATGGAGGAGAATTCTGAACAACTAACCCAATGGTGGCAATCGTCAAGTAAAACAAGAATGACCCCAATTGTGGCAATCCGCCACTAAAAAAATTGAGTTTAATGCTGCCGATTAATAAGTAAACAATGACTAAATTAATGACTAAAACTTCTTGTTTTAGTTGTTGACTGACATAATTGAGCTAAAACCTCTTGTTTCAGTTGTAGGTTGACACTTTTTAGCTCAAATTCTTCGTTTTACTTATGGATTGTCATTATGGATTGTTTACTTATTAACTGTCAGCAGTGAACTTAATTTTTTTAGTGGCGGATTGACACAATTGGGGTCATTCTTGTTTTACTTGACGATTGCCAGATTGAGTTAGTTGTTGTTTTAGTTCGGATTGACATCACTGAGCTAGTTCTTTGTCTCCTACTTTTGACTAACGAGAAACTAGGACAAAAAATTAAGTTTACCGTCCAAACTTAACACAACCTCTCCCCTTTTCCAAGAAATATTGACTTTTGTGGTTGAGGTTCAACGCTTTTTTTGAGAGAAAACCGAGTCTGTTTTAGACAGGTCCGGCTCACTATCCTCTTTGGAAACCTTCCGTCCTTTCCTTTCCCAGATCCTTTCCTCCTGCTTCGATGCTTCTGCATCCCATTCTTCCATCGTACCCTATGGTTCTCCGATGCTATTTGGAGAATACAGCAGCACAGGTGGGACTGCGAGAGGCGTCATGGTACTAACACCGCTATTGCCTCGCTTGTCTACACCCTTACTAATCAATCCTACAAGCAACCTTCTGAAATCTACCCAGGAGGCCGACATCTGCCGTGTTCTCTCTTATAACAAAAAAAACTCACAGACTATTTAAGCATCCTATGTGTCTCTTGGACCTAATGCCTGTCTTTCCCTCCCATCACCTCTGCAAAGTTTTTTGCGTTTTTATCCTGCAAACTATACTTGGTCCAGAAAATATTCATAACACTACCGAATACCGAGATTTTGAGGCATTTAAGACGAGTGTAATAATAGATACACTCATTAATTTCAATCCAGATGGACAGAGGAAGTGAAGAGGATTGCTCGTGTGCACAGGGAGGTGTACGAGAAATCTAGACGAGAAGGTCCAAGCCAGGAAGGAAGCGCCCTACTACGCCGGCTAAACTTTGAGCTAAAGAAGGCAATCAACATTCAGCAGGCTGAAATCTGAGACAGCCTTATAGCCCGTGTAGATAGCGAGCTGAACCTGGCCAAATTCTGGCACAAAATTAGAAACTGAAAGGATTTCAAATGAAGAAAAATGCTCGAATTAAAAGGAACGAGTGATATATAAAGGATCCAGCGGTTCTGGAGGAAAAATTTAAAACATTCTGGAAAAATGTCTTCTCTATCACCCAAGAAGATAATGAAAAGTTTGACCGAGAATTCTAGGGCCATCTGATTGGCGATTTAAATCAGATAAAACACCCACCACACGCATCCACACCACCACGCGTACATGGGAAGAGAGATTGTCGACCATGGACGTCCAATAATAACGGGGGACGTCATAGTCACTGTATAAAGCTTTGATCAGAAGGCGCCAGGCTGGATGGGCATCACTAAAAAACAACCTGATGAATTCTCCACCGCAGATCATTCAGGGAATCACCAACATCTTCAATGCTTTGCTGAACACAGGTTTATTGCCCGACGGTCTAAAGGTGGATAAAATAATCTTTATTCCCAAGGCTGGTAAGACCCTAGATCAACTGGTAAATTACAGGCCAATCTCTCTTCTTGAGTTCGTGAGTAAAATCTCCTGAAAGCTCCTAACTAACCGGCTGCAAGACCAGCTAGCCGAGCTGGGAGCTCACAACCCCTAGCTGCACAGGTTTAGCAAAGGGCGAGGAACGGAAACCGCCCTCGGCCTCTTAACGGAAAAAATAGCCCACTGCAAGGCTAAGGGGAAGTGCGTAGACGTGGTGCTGCGAGATGTACAAAAAGCCTTTGATATTGTTTGGCTGAGGAGTCTATAATTAATGAGCTTAAACCTGTAACTGAACTTAATCCTTGAAATGGTCCTCTATTATTATATCATGGAGAGCAAAGCCCAAATCTCCATCGAAGGCTTCACAAGACCTGAATTTGAACTCGAGGCGGGAGTCCCACAAGGCAGCGATCTAAGTCCATTACCGTACCTTGTGTATACAATAGACCTCCCTGCTCCAGTACTAGATGATACGATGTATCTGCAGTTCGCAACGACATCAATCAAATCGTCCTTAGTTTCTACAGGAACGCCTGGATACAAGCAAGCGAAACAGCTGCCGAAGTCAACAGCATCAACAGATATGAGAAGAAGTAGAAGATAAAAACCAACCACCCGAAATTTCAGTTAATCCCAGTTAACCGTCGGAAACTAGACAACGTCATCGTTAACGACGACCTCAACCCGTACTCAGAAGAAGGTAAAGTCCTGGGTTTACGTGTCACCATGTCTCGATACAAAGCTCACGTCAACAACAGAGTCTCCTTAGCCAAAAGGCAACTTCGGAAACTCTACAGGTTCCGAGATCTGAACGCGCTAAATAATAAGCTATACACTGCTTTGGCACGCTCCGTCCTAGTGTACCCAACAGTAGTAACGCCGATGGCTAGTTGTATCTCTCTCAGGACGATGCAGAGAGTGTAAAATAAGGCGCAAGAAAAAAGGCCTGCAGCAGAGGTTGCAAGAACATCAAAATTCCCAAGTGGAAGAATTTGCGCGAGAGAGGCAATTAACCCGATCTATACATGACCAAAGTTGACGGAAAACAAAATCAAGACGAGAAACAACCCGAAAAAGACGGAATCAAAAATTGAAATACAAACAAAAAACAAATAGGTAAAGAAGCAAAATGCTTACAAAATGAATAAATAAAGTCAAGTAAGAACAATTATAAAACTAAACAAAATATAAACAAAACAGAGGCGAAGTGCCCACTGAAGAATAAGGGAAAAAAGAAACAAAGCGAAGAAAGTAAATAAAACAAAATAAAAATAAACAAAAGAGGCAAAGCGCTCACAAAAGGAAAAATGAAAAGGCAATAAAACAAAAAATAGACATAAGAGGCGAAATGCGCCCAAAATAAAATAAAATTAAATAAATAGAGATAAAATAAAGTTAGCATACAAATTAAATTGAAAGGCTTGAAAGCCACGACGGAGGAATAATTCAAATAAAACAAATATATATATATATATATATATATATATATATATATATATATATATATATATATATAATATATTATAAAAGGAAGAATCAGACCGACCCTGACGATCAACATCACCAACAGTGGAAACACCGGAGGCAAAGTAGGAAAATGAGAAGTACGGAAGAAGAGTGAAGGCGATGCCCTCATAGCCAAGGCGACCAAAAACTCTTACAACCTCTTTCACCCCTATCACACCTACTACACATTTCCTCACTTATTTCATCAAATATCAAGTATCAAGTGTTTCATTGATTGCTCACTCCGGGCCACTCGCACGAACTCTTCAGAGTTCGCGACACCGAAAGCACGCACTCGCTTTTCACCGAGGCTAGAACATTTTCTCTCTACGAGGAAATACGGAATGAAAACCCCAAGGAAGGAAGAATTGTCACGGTCGAGGGCGCTTCACCCTGCACAAATGGCTCCCGTGGAAACCAGCCTAGTCTTCAAAGAGCCACCAGCTTAATTTTTTTTCCGACACCCTTTCTCACCTGTTATCATCCTTCTTCATCTCACTCATCCTCACCTCATCCCCTACGGGCTTAAGGATAGATAATACTTTTCATCAGCCCTACATATTTTAATATGTCTGGCTAAATTCACTACTTTTCCATGCCCAGGGTGCGTATCGTCTGGTTGGGGAAACTGCCAATCATAGCCTAGTTCAAATATTTTCTTTGAAAAGGCATAATTTGAGACTCCGAGGAAAGCAGGTTTGAGGAATAGCCCACTACAGAACTCGGAAATATAGGTCCCCTGGATAATGGGATTTTATTGCAACCCCTGGGGTGTTCCAGAAGAACCCCTGGGAGACCGGGCAAGACCACAGAGGGAGATAAAAACTCTCTCTGTGTATGCGGTGAGCAACGAAAAACAACAAAAACCCCGAGGTGACGGCACTCCAGGTGGTGGGAGTTGATTAATATTGTAAGTGAAAACCTTTGTTTCATTTATACCTTTATATTTACTAGGAGAGAAATACAGGCAAGAATAACACGATTATTGCCTGTAATATAGTTATATTTTGAGGGACAATTTTGATTTTTATGTCCCAAACGCAAACAATTTGTGCATAACCTAAGAAACATAGCACATTCATATATTTTGTTGGCTTTTGGGTAGTTCAAACAAGCGTACGCCTTATGTTTCCCATTCCATACCGCACATTAGGCGTGCTCGACTGATTTAGAGAATTTACCTTTTGAAGAATTCCATTTTAGTTAAGCTTCTACTCAGGTAAAGCATTTGACTTACTATATTTGTAAGGCAGACTTAGGAGTTCTTTTCCTGCTAATAGGCCCACATTTCCCCTCGCAACTGTCGCTACTCTTTTGATTTAACAATTGTATATCATTTTCTAAAATGTTACGGAGCTCGTACAATTCCCAGTATTCAGTACTTGTTAAGCGACCTATTTGTTTGGTTTCACTTGCTAGAAGAAGGTTTTCGCAAAGATATGGTCGCTATGAAGAAGCGACCTTTAGGCTACGTAAGAGGCATTCATAAGCAGCGCGGAACTCTCCAAGTGATTGCGAGTTATTTTAGCTTTGGTTTAAGTCAAGGTTAGCATGCACGTGAAATTGTACTATTATCTTTAACCAAGATGGAGGCTACTCTTCTATGACGACCACGTAGATTAGTAAATAACATTTGTGTCCTGGGTCTTGTGTGCCAAATGTAAATATAGTTGTCTTAGATTAAGTATACACTTTAGTACTCACCAAGCGAACAGATTACTGTTCTTAATCTAGAAATATTAACGTTAAGGGGTTGGAAATTAAAGAGCGTAACACTACTATTAAATTAATGTATACTTAATTAATTAATACACTAGAGGGATATTCGGGATATTGATGGCGTCAATACTTGCCAAGCTGGCAATCAGTAGTAATGTCATAAGAATATGATAAGGGAACAATTTCAATAGAAAGCACAAGGTCTTTACAGCGAGAGCGATATTGCAATGAATCACACGGGTTGAATTCAAGCGAACAATAAGAATCTATGTAGATTTTTCACCCTCATAATCTACATAGCTAAACAAACGCGATTGGCCAATCGTTACAAATAAAAAAAAGAGAATTATAATCCGCAATTAATAAGGTGGCAAAATAACCCACTAATTGATAATAAGGCTTATTGCTAAATGATTTAAATTTATATTATATTCTGTATGTTGCAAGGTATATTTTCCGTCAAATTCACAACCAGGTCATGGCAGAATTTCTTCTCGCTTGTCCTTCATCTTCTACGATATAAACTGGACGTTTCTAATCTTTTATGAGTAGTAGCAGATGTTCCAATGCACTAAAGACCTGACGAGAGACTCTGACACTCCTTTGTCATTGGTTATGGACCTCAATGATTTATTGGGATCGTTGTCAATGATGGTCCGGATCTACGCGATAAATTCATGGGTTCTTTTCGTATGAGAATTCCTAGAGTGAGGTTTCCTTTGCCGAGGTACTCACGTGATCACAGCCTGATTCATCCAACTTTTTCTTGATCCTCTGCATCGTCCTCAGACTGATAACCAGGCACTTGGAGATCTACACATTGGCACTCCTTGCGTGAATCCAAACCAACCCAGAGTGCCCTTTCCAAATTTTTGGAAGAATGAATTTAGCTTTGGTTTTGTTTCATTTGCATATGATGCACAGCTGAATATACTATGATATGAATAAGAAAGAACTGATGCCAGACAACACAGATTGCAGAATTCAAAGCTGTCTACGGTAACAATATACACACTGTCTCTCTCTCTCTCTCTCTCTCTCTCTCTCTCTCTCTCTATATATATATATATATATATATATATATATATATATATATATATATATATATATATATATATCAAGACTCATTCTGAGGAGAAAGAAGTTCACAGAATCGTAAACATGACACATTTCGGCGTCGAGCGTCGTCTCCTTTTATAATTCCGATTCGGCAAAGGACAGTCTCTTATTAAATCCAGATATGAATGCTTATTGATCAATTCAAGCCTGCTCGAGTAAATAGGTTAAAATCCCAAAGAGCAGGATTCCATGACTCCTTGTTTACTCTGGATATCAAATATTGCTATAAAACCGCTGTCAAGGAACCCCGGACGTGTAGCCATGTCGCCAATGAGAAGTGTAGCGACAGCATATCAGACACTGTCGCGAAACTTGACAGTTAAGCCACACCGGTGAATTAGTGCAACTTTTTTTTCAGTAGTGAAATATAACATCCCAGTTGCCAATTATTTTCTTTGCACCTGCTATTAAAAAGAATGTCAGTCGAACTTGTAGGCATTACCATTATTACTATTTATTTTACTATTACAGTTATCAGGACTGTTACCATCGCTATTCAATATCTATTCAATCTTGTGCATTGATTATTCTCGCTTCCATCTTCCATCATTGGAGTAAATTGATCACAATCGTTCCTCAATCTTGCTCAACTTAGCAGTACCTGAGCGGTATTAAACTCTTAACGTCTTGATTTAAGAAGAAAAATAAATCTTCTTAATAAATTTCCTTTCAAACCTGGGATTTATTTCTCTTCCTTGCCACGAAATTGGCTGCCTAAGCCAAACCCGAACACGTCTGACATCCTAGACTCTACAATTCTAGTTACTCCCTTTCAGTGCCCACCCCCCATATCTCTCTCTCTCTCTCTCTCTCTCTCTCTCTCTCTCTATATATATATATATATATATATATATATATATATATATATATATATATATGTATTCGAATAAATGGTAAATAATTATAATATAAGCATGTGTTTGACTACCACGCAGTTATGTTAATGGCGAAAATTATTTAAGTAGAAAATTAATTAATCGCTATTCGCCTAATTAAATTTCGCTCATGAATTGTTCCGATTAATTACATCGAAGTTATATATATATATATATATATATATATATATATATAAAGAATTATTTTTGCAATAACGCAATTGTAATTATGCGGTTAAGAAAGCAATGTTAAGGCTAACTCAGCTCTTTATTAAGCCCTTGACAGGAGGTCTTCTCACAATCACGAGACGGGAACGTATAATGCAGCTTTTCTAAGCAATCTAAAAAAGATTGACCTTAATCAACCTTTTTAAAGTGTTATCCCTGCTTTCACAGAGAATGAAAAAATTGATTAACCCATTCTAGCCCGGCCTTATAAATCGAGAATTATTTTGGCAAAAATGCAATTGTAATTATGCGGTTAAGAAGGCGATATTATGGCTAACTCAACTCTTTATCAAGCCCTCGGAAGGAGCTCTTCTCACAAACACCAGACGAGAACGCATAATCCAGCTTTTCTAAGCAATGTAAAAAAGATTGTTATCAATCAGCCCTTTTAAATTGTTAGCCCTGCTTTCGAAGAGAATGGAAAAATCGCTTTACCCATTAAAGCCTGGCTTTAAGGGCTTGATGAAGAGCTGAGTTAGCCATAATATTGCCTTCTTAACCGAATATATATATATATATATATATATATATATATATATATATATATATATATATATATATATATATATGCATTGCGAGAAGCTTACAAAAAATGGGAGACACTAAAGAATAGAGTTGCGGAAGGAAATAGATGTGATTGAAACGCGTTCATGTGTATTTAACACAAGATCATGTTTATACATCAGTGGCGACTCCGTCACTCGGGCTGTTCCCTCTTAGCCCGAGTATAAATTTAATATAGTGAACGTGAATTTGCAAGCTGATTTAATTTCTGCCGGCACAGACTTCAAGTAAGTAATTGCAGCCAATAACTCGGGCTCCTTTTATTGAGCCTGCTCGCAGTTCATATATTTTCGTTCAGGATCTGGCGGTCGTTTTAGAGGTGCCTTGTGTCAAAAAAATAGCATCCATAGCTGACGTTCTCTCGACATCGTTATCACGCATTTGATTCGGTCTCAGAAGTTACAGCCCGCGTTGTTGTCTATAATCTGAAAAATTAAAAGTAAGTAAAATTCAATGTTTTCTTGAAACAATTGATTTCTATAGAGATTAGGATTTAAATTCCAATCTATGAAAGGTTTCCGCTCTACAATATTCTTAAAGGAACGAAAAATTATCCAGCAACTTGGGCTAATACGAACGAACCTGGTAGGTGTTAAAAACTAACTGTCACCTCTTGTCAAGAGTACAGTACAGGCGACAGTCGGATCGGTCTCTGGCTAATATTTGTTGGGCACGCTGCTGTCGTTATTTGATTGCTGTTATTCTGTACGTCTGTGTGTAAAGATCAGTTGTGTTTTGCAGGGTTACTTTATTTTTACCCTTAAATTAGAAATAGAGAAAGATCTAGTGCTAGATAGAAAAAAATAAGCCACTTGGGGCTAGAAATATTGCTGAAAAACATGAAACGTCATCAAACCGAGATGACTGGAGTTCATGTATAAATGATGAGTGATTTTTATATTAAAACTATATTTCTGTCTTATTGTTAAATTATTACCAGTTTGCAGTATGGTGTAATGCTGATGACCTAGAGTCGCCTCTGGTATACATATATGTCGGCATGTTGCGAAAACATTGCATTCATTGAGATTACGCCAGGTAACTATTACTCGTGCCGATCGATGATAGGGAGAGAGATATGAGGTTATAATGCAGAACATCCGTTAAGTCAGGCTGGAAAGCACAATCGCCCGTTAATTCAGCCTGGAAATCATAATCGTCCGTTAACTCAGGCTAGAAAGCATAATCGTCCGTTAACTCATGCTGGAAAGCCGAATCGCCCGTTAATTCAGGCTGAAAAACAGAATCGCCCGTTAACTCAGGCTGGAAAGAAGAAACGCCCGTTAACTCAGGCTGAAAAGAAGAATTGCCCGTTAACTCAGGATGGAAAGCACAATCGTCCGTTAACTCAAGCCGGAAAGTAGAATCGCTGGTAACTCAGGCTGGAAAGCAGAATCATCCGTTAACTCAGGGTGGAAAGCCGACTCGCTCGTTAAGTCAGGATAGGAAACAGAATCGATCCTCAACTCAGGCTGGAAAGCAGAATTGCCCGTTAACTCAGGGTGGAAAGCAGAATCGTTCGTTAACTCAGGCTGGAAAGCTGAATCGCCCGTTAACTCAAGGTGGAAAACTGAATCGCCCATTAACTCAAGGTGGAAAGCAGAATAGCCCATTAACTCAGGGTGGAAAGACGAATCGCCAGTTAACTCAGGCTGGAAAGCAGAATCGCCCGTTAACTCAGGCTGGAGAGCAGAATCGCTCGTTAACTCAGGCTGCTTCCAGATTTTACATCACTCGCACGTTTGCTTACTTTACGCAATGTATGTGATCACTTTAAAATAGGTTAGATCCTTCTATAAAGAATTTGTTCAGTCTATATATGATAAGTTTGAATAATTTGTACTAGGTTTGATATTACTACGATAGCTTTTATCTATATTATCTTTGGTTCGTCTACAAAAAATTGGTTTGATCCATGTATAATAGTTTTGATCGTCTACAATACAATATCAGCTTTGATCAGTCTATATTACTTTGGATTAGTTTATAATAGGTTTGGTCAATCTATAATAAGTTTTCTCACTTTACATATCGTTTGATCCTAAATAAAGGGTTTGATCAGAATATATGTTTGATCAATCTAGAACAGGTTTATCAGTGTATAATATTCTTAATGACTGTACAATAAGTTTGATCAGACTTTAATAGGTTTCTTTGACAATAGGCTTTACAATATGTTTGATATTTGCCTATTACGACTGATCAATCTATAATAGGCTTGGTCTATAATAAGTTGATGACTGGACAGCAGTTTCATCAGTTTATATTTGGCCACATCAGTCTATATTACTGTTCGTTAGTCTATAATAAGCTTGATCAGTCAACAATAGGTTTTATCAGTCTATACTTAGGTTTGATAATTCTATAATATGTTTGATCAGCGAGGAATAGGTTTGATCTCTAGAAGATGCTTGATCGTTCTATATTACGTTGAATCAGTCTATAATAGACCACAAAAGTTTTTCATTATCTATTAATACTTCTTATCACTTTTCTTGGATTTATTTCTTTGAATTATCTTCCAATTTCAGCAAATGTCTCTGCATCATATATCATTTGTTTTTCTTTTTCACATTTCCTCATTCTTTTCTAATTTGATACAAAAGGAAGGATAATTTCCCTTAATCAAAGCAAATAGATCATCAACATAACTCAGACGTACTACTCGATTTTTTCTTTCTTTTTCTGATCTGTTTTCTCAAAGAACTGTAGATGCCCTGGATGAGTGATGCCAAACTTCATTTTCGTTATGTCCCAACGATAAATCAATCGAATTATTAACCAAGCAATCTAACCATCTATCAATCAGAGGCCAAATCACGGGAAAAGCAGCTTACTGTGCCATAATTCTGCGTAAACGGGTATTTTGAACCTTTAATACGCAACCAACCCTTAACCCAGGCAATACACAAATAATAGTCATTTATCCGAGTCCCGACAGTCAAACAGTTTTATATACCCTGATGAAGGTCCTAAGCTTCGTGCAATCAACCCACAGCTCATTCAATTAAAATGTCAAAGTCACAGTGTTGCCATTCAAGTGTCAATGTTTTCTAAATATCAAAGAAAATGGTATTGGAGCTTAACTATTTTATTTTAATAAATATCAGTAGATGTTTTGTGTCTTTCTCATATCCTTGATTTGATAAGATTTTTGGTAGGTTAGGAATTCAACCCTTACATCATTTATCTCCCGTGTGCATGGCGGGTATCTGAAAACGAACCTTTATTTAGAGATTCGAGAAATAGACAGGGAGCGTGAAGGATCGACAGAGCTGACATTTTCTTGGGCTGCGGCGCAGGGCCGTGGACGGGAAAAGAAAGCATCTCGTGGAACTCGTCATGCATAACAAAGCGATGCGAACGTGCGACCCCCCTTGTGGTATGACGGTAAATCGTGCGCATGCGCAAGAACCCCGTGGAAGATCCGGGTCACACGCACTTCGTAAACAAAACCCTCCTCACTCTAAACAAAGGCACCTGTTTGCTAAGACTATTATTTAATTTTGCAACTAAAGCGTACTTTGTTTCATTTCTTCTTCTTTTTTTATTATTCTTCCCTATCGTCGCTTTGCCAATTCTCACTGCCCGCATTATGTTAATGAGATCTAGTACGCTGAGCGGCTAAACTGCCTTTGCTTGTCTTTGTACACCAGCGATCTTTGGGCATTATTTTGTGCATCTGAGGACCCGCAAAAGGACTGCCAAAACCGCCTTAAAGGCAATCTCTCCCATCGTGTTGCGCGTTTATCAGTGTATCTTTAATTCCTTATATATTGTCTAACGCAGTGGGATTCTGAGTTTTAATATTAGATCGTGTACGGGCATATTCAGAATTCAATTATGCGTTTGAGACCCAGGTAGAAAATGGACTCTTCACGCCAGACCGAAAGAGCCAAGAATAATGCGAGTGAGTAGAAAATGAAAAAAAGGAATATATGAAGGGGTATAATTTAATGAGACTAGAACCGCACGAAATAAGATTTGTACGTGAAAAAAATGGTTAGGAACGAAGGAAGCTCGCATTTTACCTGCACAAGATAATAAATATATACAAAATATCCAATGTATGCATAATTTGCTTAGTATTAAATGTACAGTCCATAGCTATGTTGTGCCACTTTAATAAATTAAAATTTTGATGTATAACACTAGACAAAGGGGTTATGCGACGTGGTTAATGGTCCCTATAATTAAACTGTAGGATATATAGGTAACATTAGCAAATATTGTGTATACTATTACTTTCCTAATTACTTTCCTAATGGTAATATCATACGAGATGAACAACAAATAAGTATGATACAGAAATCATGTATATTTTAAGTTCAGCCTTAAGTTTGATATCATCGAAGATATTACTATTTCTTTTGCTGGGAAAATGATTCCTGCTGCAATTTAGCAAATGCCTTACAATTCATAAATTTGAAACATCATTATTCATTTCGGCCTCTGTAATGGTTGCAATCATAGTAGGTGGATAAAATTCTAGGTGGTGATATTGATCTTTAAGTCTGTCATTTCTGCACAATAGAGCACGTTTCAGATTAATATCTTTCTCTTTAAGCTTTACACGCTGTTCTTCTTCCTGTCTCACCCATCCTGACAGGTGGAGGACGAGGAAGCGAATGTGGACAAGGGATATATGGATGTGAAGGAAGTTCACATCTCTCTAATCTCCTTCGCAAACATAGACGACTTGATCTCATTGCTTAGATGGTACCATTATAATTAGGGTAAAATAGTGCGAGAATGCTTTTCCAATTATTTCTTCCTGCCCAACTACATCAGAAGTGAAGTAGTAAACCCACCTGGGCAAGACACGCGATGCCTTCTGCTCATAGACGCATCCTCGGACAAGCCATCGAAATACTCGTAGGCCAATTCCTCCGAAGAGGAGACCAGACGCTCTCTGAAAGCTTATGTGCTTTAAAAATACCATACAAAAATAACTATTTATTATTATTATAATTATTACGAGGCTTTGGCCTTCAGTGAGAGACTGCCAGAACCACCATTTGTCGATATAATGCTTCAATTTTTGCGATTATGGTAAAAGAGAAACAAAGGAAAAGGATTAGTACTACGAGAGATGAATCAGCAGGGAGAAGAGTTCTTGCTTACTAATCGAGGATATAATATATATATATATATATATATATATATATATATATGCAGGTCTAATAATAACATTAGAAGGTAACTTGTTGAATTCATTCTAATTGATTTCCTTCCCACTTTATATTATGTTAAGTATAAATATACTTCTTTTCTAATTTGATACAGAAAAAGGTTTATTTTTTTCACTTTAGCTGCCATAGACTCTCTCTAATTGTATTCATGTCTATTATAAAAAACATATATGTTTGCACCAAAATATTTTGAAGTTCTATTTAAGGAGCATTTGTGCTCTCTCCCAATTGAAAAATTAAAAGATGTGGCAAAAAGCCTAAAAAAAACAAGTACTTTACTAAAATATAGATATGGTCTGTTCTCAAATTTCTTTTCTTGACTCACGGAATAGGAAATGGGCGTGATTCAAGAGGACTGAATCACTCAGACGGTAGTAAAGAATTGCCTGAAGATTCCAACCCCTAAAATCATGGCTGAAGGGCTGCTCCCCCAATTTTCTCAGTTGATGATAAGTGATTCCAATTTTCCTCAAGATAAACGACGCCAAAAGAGAGAAGATAAATGAAACACAACCTAACTTTAGGTTAAGTTCAAATGATAGAATGAAGTGGATCATCTTTTAAGATGGACAACGAAAAGGTCTCCATACATAACTCGAGATACGGGGTGTTATCGCAAGGGTTTATAATGTAAACTAAATCTTAACCTAAATATGAGAGACCCTAATTATTTGGCCCCATGAATAAGAGCGATCCCAATTTTCTTTACTTGAAGATAAGGTCGATTATCTTCAGGCGACCAGCAGGAAACCGAAGAACATAAACCAAATATATAGGAAACTAGAGATAGATAAAATGCAATGCAAACCTCGTAAGTTTAAAAGCTGGAGTTAGGATTATGTATTTTATACCTTTTAATTAAATACAAGATTGTACAAAGTACTAGAATCAAAGGAACCATTTTGCAATTATGGGATCATAGGATCAAGTAAATTATTCTGTCCATTATGTAATTTATCCACTGATCTAAGTCAAATTTTCGGATTAGGAAGATGAATAATACCAAGGTTTTTCAACCTTAATATAACATAACCTAAATCAACCTAACATATTCTAGATTACGTTGGTTAGGTTAGGTTATGTTAGGGTCGAAAGATCTTGCGTTGCCTCATCTTTACTAGATTCAAAATTTCCTGTGCATTCTTTTTTTATAATTCTTCTTGTTATAGACAACATAGGGATTGTTTCAATAACATTGATGGTGGGAATACCAGCCATTGACCAGAAGTAAGATTTTCTGTTTGTTTATTATTTGAGGTTAGGTTAGGTTGCATTGCATCATAGGGAGACATCTGCAGTGTTTCCTAGGTTAGGCGAGTCAGCTGTGGGTTTTCGGTGATACAGAGCTGTTTGCTACTTTCCCTTGGCTGCATTAGGTTAGGTTTCTTTGTTTATAGTAGAAGATAAAGAGGTATTTTCTGCGTTTGGTTTGTCATGTAAGGCTAGGTTAGATTTTTTAGTTTATTAGGTGATAAAGAGATGTTTTCTGCGTTTGGTTGGCTAAGTCAGGTTCGAATGTTTGGGTTTATTAGGTGGTAAAGACGTATATGCTTTTCCTTTGATTTGAATTGAAATCCATCGCCTATGTTTATGATTAATTCTTCTTAGGTAAATAAAAAATATGACTCATTAATGTCTAAGCCTTTTAAAATTTGGAAGCTATCTAGTAATTCGATATGGAATCTTTTATATTCTAGAGTTGCTAGTTCTTGCTCTTCCAGTGACCCTCCTCCTTTCATGTTTCTAGAGCAGGAATAATATTGTTTTACATTGCGTTCTTAAACATTCTAACAACCACAACATTTGAGGTCTAGCCGGAAAAAAAGGATTATAGTAAAAAAAAAAAGATTACAAATTTTAGGTAAAAATGCGTTGTGAACTGTAGATACACTTAACTATCTTGACAAAGAAGCTCGTTTGTCTGAACCCAGAAATTCAAGGCTACAAACCTCCTGCATTCTTCAATAGCCAAGTAACTGACGAAATATTGGTATATTGCACCATATGTTGAGCTCAATTAAACATAATATTTAAATAAATTCAAAATTGTATTAAAATTAAATGTCAATGCGTGAGTAAAAAATAAAATAAAATACCCATTACAAGGTGTAAAATTTTGTGTATTATCATTGAATTGGAGTTTTATATTTAGTCTTTGTTGATTAAAAGCAAAAGAAAATAAAACTGAGTTTATGGATGTAAGCGTGTTCGCTGCTCACGGGGAGACCAGATAAAGCAAAAATTATTAATATTGCATCTGGGCACAACGATCGCTCTTGTGAAATTTACCTTTCTCTCGAATACAAAAGGGCAATCTATGTAAGTATACAATGCATACGTTGCAGGTAATTATATATCATATTATACCAATAATTAAATATAAAACTCTACCTAAAATACATACGTTAATGGCTGTTTAAGATGTAATTCAATCTCAATAGTCAATAGCGATCTCACGTTCGTAAACTGATGACAACCTCTCAGGGAGAGAGGACGAGAGAGAGAGAGAGAGAAAGAGAGAGAAACAGAGAGAGAAACAGATAGGCATACGAATCAAGAAAGGCATACAAACATACAGGCAAAGAGAGATACGCACAAGGACGGAGAAATACTGAGTCAGAGAGAGAAACATAAAGAGACAGACAAACAGAGTGAAAGTGACGGGTTAGGTATATATATATAGAGAGAGAGTGGTTGAGGCAGAGAGAATGCCGGAGAAAAGAGAAAGATAGAAGTGTGTGTATGCTTTAGATCTTGGCGGTTTATCTCTTGCTTCGAAATGGTCGCTTCGTTGCTTTATTTCGCGCTGTGCGAGGCCCGTTGGTCTGGGACTCGGTTTCGTGCGTTCCACAAGGATGACCAGGTGATTAAGGAAAGACCTTCCCTGGCTGACCTTTACAGCGGGAAAGATTATGCGTCAACGATGGAGGCAACCGGGCTGCCCTCATGCCCTTAGTTAAGTGTCGAATCATCGATATCCCTTCGGAAATATAACCACTTTTCCCATCAAGAGTGTTCCCTTTGTTTATAATTCAAGTTCTCCTTAGACTTAGGATTACACAGAATATTTTAATAATAATCTTAAAATGCTATCTAGCTATCTGCCTGTCGCTAAGTTCATTAATGGCCTTAATTTGTAATCTATTTTGGGTTAAGTTTATTTCCAGCTTAATTGATTGATAATAATATTTAATTATATTTTATTCGGGACATAATATTTCGAAGTCGGTGAATGATTGCTTACTTGTAATATCATTAATAAACCAGGCAATAGTTTCGCCACTCCCCCCTATGGGGGCTTGCGCTCGCTACTAAGATTAATTTTTTTAAAAAAACAGCCATGGTTAAATTTTTATAAATTTTCTGAACTCGGCCAATTATAATAATTTTACAAAGGAACTCTAAACTAAATTTCCGCCCTTTCAAATATCACGTTGCTAAAATATAGTTATAAAAGAAGATATATAAAAATATATTTTCTGAACTTCACCATTTGTAATTGTGTAGGTTTTAAAAAATTCACAAAATTTCGATACTTATATTTATTTCTGAACTTCACCATTTTGTTTTTTGATATTATAAAAGAATTATTAGAAATAACTTTGATAAAAAACATAAGTCATAACCAAACTAAGATGAAATTATTATTCAAATGCTAAAAATAAATCCTCTCCTTAAATTATATAGTTAGTGATGATGATGATGATAATGATGATGATGATTATTATTATAATATAATTTAAAAAAGGGATTTTTTTGAGTATTTGAATAATAATTTCATCTTAGTTTGGTTATGACTTATTTTTTTATATCAAAGTTCAGAAATAAATATAAAACTGCCGTATGCTAAGACAAATGTGAAATGCACATTTGATCAAAATAACTTTTTTTTTAAATATATTTTACATTTTAGCCTTTTGCATATAATAAATTTATAAATAATTGTGAAGCTACGCTAAATCTAATAAAAGTGCATTTCACATTTGTCTTAGCATACGGCCCTTTTATATTTATTTCTGAACTTTGATATAAAAAAATAAGTCATTACCAAACTAAGATGAAATTATTATTCAAATACTCAAAAAAATCCCTTTTTTAAATTATATTATAATAATAATCATCATCATCATTATCATCATCATCATCACTAACTATATAATTTAAGAAGAGGATTTATTTTTAGCATTTGAATAATAATTTCATCTTAGTTTGGTTATGACTTATGTTTTTTTATCAAAGTTATTTCTAATAATTCTTTTATAATATCAAAAAAAAAGGTTGAAGTTCAGAAATAAATATAAGTATCGAAATTTTGTGAATTTTTTAAAACCTAAAGAATTACAAATGGTGAAGTTCAGAAAATTTATTTTTATATATCTTCTATAACTATATTTCAACGTGATATTTTGAAAGGGGGGAAATTTAGTTTAGAGTTTCTTTTTAAAATTATTATAATTGGCGGAGTTCAGAAAATCTATACAAATTTAACCATGGCTGCATTTTTCTAGATTTAAAATTTTAATCTTAGTAGCGAAGCCATTGCCTGGTTATTCCTATTATGTGAATTTTAAAAACAAATGAAAAAAATAAAAATATATATTAGTTAAAAAACGTTTGGCCATGAGCGTAAATGTTCTTTAGCTTGGTTTAGGGATTAAGGTGCGTAAAGGTTTGCAAGAGGCGATGAAGTTTTACTGAACACAATCTTGAGGATGAAATAAGGAAATACGTTTGTCGCTAGATATAGTTGCTAGGTATGATTCGGATCACCCTTGATAGACTCTTATCATACTTGAACTTATTTTATGTTATTATAACTTGAAAAATATTATAACCCTAGTTACTCCAAGCACAAAAGAGCCATTCGTCTAAGAGAAGGCATCAAAGTTGATTTATTGAGCGAGTAATCAAATTGATTTTGCCAAACCAAAGATTTGTTAAAACTCAAGGCTTCCTTTATATCGATCTTGATTGCTTATTAGGAGCAAGGGGTCCTTCCTGCGAATGAAAAAGAGCAAAATAGACAGCAAGATCCGTCCGAGATAAAGAATGCGCCCTAATTTGCACAAGAAAAAGATAAAAACGCAGATGTCAGTAAAATATTTGCAAATACAGGATAGGGATAAAGGTAATTAGCAAGCTAGCCTTGAGTAATCTATCTTAAGTCTTACTTAATTCATTTTTCTTTTTCTCTTCCCCAATTACATCTCCACGTCTTCAACGACTACCTGACTACCTTATTTGCATCCCTCCAGGTGAAAATTACATTTCAGTACAGAGAGAAATATTCCATTTATGTTTGTTGTTCAAAGAGTCATTTAATTTTTTTTCATTTTCAATTATGTAGGCAGTAAAATTGTCTACGCCTTACTTGCTTTTCATTCCAGTCACATACACTCAACCATAAAGAACTGGGAAAAATTCCCGTCTCTGGAAATCGAGCATTATTGCTACTGATAATACTTATGATATATATATGTTACCCGCTCCTTCAAATTCCTTTAAATGAAAAGTACAGCGGCCGGAAAAAAAAGAAAATTGCTGGCTAAATAAAATAATTAACAATTATACCCAAATAGGAACAAAATTATTTCGATTTTTATCACAAGCTTTCAAACTACAGTAGAAAATTTCTTTGGAAAATTTCGAAAATTTCATTTGGACGGGGAAAAAATGATTAAAAATTCGAATCTTAAGGGCGGCTTTTTGTAAGTAATTTTGGGACGTAAATTCAGTGTGAAAATGAGTAATAATTGCAGACTATTTTCCAATTGTTACTGTAAGATGATTGTGATAATGGTTCCGATAGGTTTTCCAGGTCAAAAATTCTGATTTTTACTACGTTGGAATTATTCCCTTTGGAAAATTCAATAAATAGACAATTTTCATGTACTTTGATTTTTTTTAAATAAATTCATTAAATGTTTTAATATATATATATATATATATATATATATATATATATATATATATATATATATATATATATACCAGGCAATGGCTTCGCCACTCCACCCTGGAGGAAGGAGCTTGCGCTTCGCTACTAAGATTCAAATTTTAAATCTAGAAAAATGCAGACATGGTTAAATTTTTATAAATTTTCTGAATTCCGACAATTATAATAATTTTAAAAAGGAACTCTAAACTAAATTCGCCCCTTTCAAAATATCACGTTGCTAAAATATAGAGTTATAGAAGAAGAAGATATATAAAAATATGTTTTCTGAACTTCAAGACTTGTAATTCTTTGGGTTTTAAAAATTCACAAAATTTCTATACTTATATTTATTTCTGAACTTCACCATTTTGTTTTTTGATAGTATAAAAGAATTATTAGAAATAACTTTAATAAAAAAACATAAGTCACACCTAAACTAAGATGAAATTATTATTCAAATACTCAAAAAAATCTCCTTCAATTATAGAGTTTGTGATGATATATATATATATATATATATATATATATATATATATATATATGATACGAAACCACTGTATAGGAGCCAAAAGTCTAATTTGTTTATCATACCCTCTTCAGTAGTATACTGAGAATTTGATTGTTACAAAAGTCTATAAATAGCCTACATATCAGAAAAAAAGAAAAAACACAAAGATACACAAAACGGGGTAAAAGGTCATTAATCAGGGGGTATAAGTCTAATATCCTTGACTAAGCTGTTTACGATGAGGTTACAAGAATGGGGGCTGCATTTCAATGGCCCATCTGACAAATTAAAATTGGGAATTTCGCCTATTATTATAGATTCTACTATTTTTCTTTTACGGTATCTGCGCAGGAAGGACAAACAAAGAGATTTCAGACTTGTTCAAAGTCAGCAGAAGGATGGTAGAAAATGTCAGAGAGGATCGAAAGGATTCAGGATTCGATTACGTGGTGCCAGCAGAGAAAAAGCCCCGGTCGACGATCTAATCTCATCAGAATGACCCAAGAAAGTCGATGCTTGCCACTGCAATGGAGAATGGTGTGGAAGAAAAGCTCATCAGGATAGTGGTGCATGAGAACATTCGCTACTTTTCATACAAGATGAGGAAAGAACAATTTCTGCTCAAGGCGATGCAGGAAAAGCGACTTAAGTCCCTTAATAAGCTGATCAACAAGTTGACCTAGATATAATATGTTTCATCTTCAACAAGAGAGGTTTCTGCGAAGACCACCACAAGATTAACTCCTAAAACAAGAGGTAGCTTGCTGTCGCATCCAAGGACGTTCCCAGAGTTATGAAATCTCTAGTGACAATCATAGTTTTCGTGTCGGCAGCAGTGAAGGTGGCGTCATGCAACCCGACTTCTTCCCTGAAAGCCTCAAGCTGAATGCTGACGGCCACATCCTTGTTCTGAGAAAATGGTGTAGCTATAGATCGACTGGATAGCTGCAGGGAGGCCTTACGTGTGGTGGCAAGACTCTGCGTTCTGCCACACCAGCTAAAAGACCCATGCCTAGGTGTCGGGAGAGAGCGACGAAAGTCTGTGGCCGGTTCCGAGGTCACCTGGATACTGTCATCGATGCCACAGGCGGCTTCTTTGAGTGAGAACGAGAGAACGGGTCCTGAAGACAAAGTGCCCCATATTTGCCGAATATATCTTAAAAATTAAATACACTTATTTTTTCCTGAAGAGTCAACATGAAGAGAAATAAACAAACTGTCTGCAGCCTATATATATATATATATATATATATATATATATATATATATATATATATATATATATATATATATATATATATATATAAATATATAAGGTGTCTCAGAAAAAAGTTAACCGTACTTTGAATTAGTATAGCTCAAAATCTATTAGAGATTTTTGACTCCTGCCAAATAAAACAAATTTAACAACTATTTATCTGTCGATTCTGGAAATTTCATTAAATTCCCCTTTAAGATATAGATACACTAAGGGGTTTAGTAGAGGCTATCAAAAATATGTTTGCGCAAGGAAGTAAAATAATGAAACTCCGAAGTTTAAAATCAACAAATATATTTAAATCCATTTTTAACAAAAACACATCTTCATATGGGTAATACAAATTCATTTTTTAATTTCCTAAGCACAGTTTCCTTCAAAATGTCCTCCATTTATTTCCAAGCACAGTTGCGCCTATGATCGCATTGATTGAACAACTATTTTGATTAACTTGTGTGATTTTCATTAAGTCTATTGACGTGTGATAATATCGCTTAACTGGTTAATGCTTTGTGGTGGAGTAGAATACACTTTATTCTTTAGATATCCCCATAAGATATAATCGCACGGTGTTAAGTCAAGGGATCTTGGGGGCCATTCAATTGCATCATTTAGCGCGACAATGCGGTTGTCAAACGTTTCTCTTACATCAAGCTGTTTATGAGCTGGTGCGCCGTCCTGAATCCACCAAAGTCTATTATTGAATTGATTGCCGTAAATCTGGCGGAGTTCCGGGAAGATCCTTTCGTTGATCATGTTCACGTAGGCAGCACCATTCAAGTTATTCTCGTAAAACAATGGGCCGACAGGATAGCCATTCCCGCATATTCCGATCCACAGAAACACTTTCTGCTGACCAATACGTGTGTCAAAGTTGAATGCTGGTTCAGTAGCTCATATTGCCGAATGTTATGACTATTTACCTTTCCATTCATGAAAAAGGCTGCCTCGTCACCAATCACAATGTTTTCCAAGAAAAGAGCAGGTTTATGGAGAAGCCATTCGACAAATTGTCTACGACGAGGAAAATCAGTTTCAAGAAGCTGGTGTCTTGCATGCATCTTATGGGGATGCCATTTTAAGTCATGTTTAATAATACGGTTAAATGATGACTTTGGCAATTGTAACCCATTCTTTCTGACTGATACATGTGGATTTTGAAGAAGTGTCATCTGAACATTTTCGATATTTTCTGTTGTTATTATGGTTCTCATACGACCCGAACGACCTTTATTTAGATTTAAGCATGTTGCTTCATGTTGGTATTTGCAAACGTTTTTCCAAATTGTGGGCTTGCTTGGTGGGTGCCTACCTGGAAAACGTTGTTCAAATGAATCTTGTACTTGTTTAATGCTGCCAGTCTTAATAAAGTTTGTGACTACAAATACGCGTTGATCTTTTGTTAACTGCATGATTAAAAAAAGGTTCTATGTAAGTAAACTTTTACACAGAAACGCTTTGATTTGCTTAGTAAGCAATAATGACGAGAGCATACCACAGCGCGGATGAAAAACCACTGTAAAATGGCCTAGGCTTTGCCGCAAGAATCGCACAGCGACCGAGGCTACCTACGCTTCTCTTGAAAGTGCCCGGTGGCGTAGCCTTCCTAGACTTCGTTTCAGTATTTTACTTGCTTGCGCAAACATATTTTTGATAGCCTCCGCTAAACCCATTAGGGTATTAATATCATAAAAGGGAATTTAATGAAATTTCCAGAATCAACAGATAAATAGTTGTTAAATAAAACACTTTTTTCAAGACCAAAGCATCTCCAATAGTTTTTAAGTAATACTAATTCAAAATACGGTTAACTTTTTTCTGGGACACCCGGTATATATATATATATATATATATATATATATATATATATATATATATATATATATATATATATATATATATATATATATATATTATTGAGGATAAATCCCAGACCCACGAGAAACGGATGTAGCATCTTTTAATTTTTCACTACGTTTCGAAAACTACAAGTTTTCATCTTCAGGCTAGAATAAGTTTACAAAGTTAATATGTATGAAAAAACTTGAAAAGGCCAACAAGACATTATTTTAAAGGTGACCAATTACAAATAATAATGTCTTGTAAACTTATTCTAGCCTGAAGATGAAAACTTGTAGTTTTCGAAACGTAGTGAAAAATTAAAAGATGCTACATCCGTTTCTCGTGGCTCTGGGATTTATCCTAAATATTAAATGCAGGCTTCACGGCCGAGCTCCATATGGATATATATATATATATATATATATATATATATATATATATATATATATATATATATATATATATATATACGAGAGGCGGCCAATAAGTTTTGCAATTCGGATATAAGGAAACGAGATATGAGGAAAAGTGTTTTATTATTTTTCAATATAACTACCCTCGACTTCAATGCACTTGCGCCACTTGTCTCTGAGGCTTCGAATTCACGACAACCAGAAATCTGCCGACTGCTGTTCAATCCACTCCTGGACGGCGAGCTGGACATCTTCATCGTCCCCAAACCGGCGTCCACGCACTTCAGCCTTGAGCTGGCGGAATAAAAAGTAGTCGCTAGGGGCCAGATCTGGACTGTAGGGGCAGCTTGTGCAACTCTGGCCTTGTGGACTTTGACGACGTTGAAGTCGATCATGAAGCGTGAGGTTTCGTGAGGTTTCTAGGGACCCAACGGGCAGAGACCTTGGTCATGGCCAAATTGTCGTGAATGATGTTGATAACACTTCCATGTGATATTCCAAGTTCTCGCTCGATTTCTTCGACCTTCACCCGTTGATTTTCGAGGATGATCCTCTCCACACGGGCCACATTGTCCTCGTTGGTCACGTCTGACGGGCGTCCTGGACGGGGGTAATCTTCAAGGGATTCACGACCATGGCGGAACTCCCTATTCCAGCGAGCAATTGTTGCATAGGAAGGGGCGGTGTCGGTGTACACTGCAACCATGCGTTCATGGATCTCTTTTGCATTCTTGCCTTCCTTGGTCAAAAATTTGATCACTGCGCGGTGCTCAAGCTTCTCCATTGTTGAAAAATTTGCGACTGACGATCTGCAATCAGCTACTGCTTCTTAAATAGACGAGACAGGGGCGTGCGGCTGCAGGTCTTTACTTGTCATAACTTGTCCTAACACCCCCACAAACAGCCCTACCAATTCGCAAAACTTATTGACCGCCCCTCGTAACTCCTTTCATTGAGTAATTCTATTCTTCCAGTTTCTCTGAGGTCCTCTTACGATTCTGTTTATGTAGAAAAGTGCCTCGTTAAGGATTTATTTTGTGCATCTGGTGTCTCTTCTTCTAGCAATGTCAACCTGGTTTGTGTCCTTATCAATTTATTTCTTTTAATCTCCCTGCTGGTTGTCCCTAACATTTCAGATTTCTCTGTTTTTTGGCTTCACTGTCCAACTTTTACTTCTCTAATTAAAACAGGTAAGTTTCATTGATTAAGTACTTTACATTTTTGCTTAGTTCATATCGCTAACCTTTCTTACCGCTCTCCATGTTAATTTTGCTTTTGTAACTATTTCATTTTACGCGCTCTTCTACATGTACGTACTCTTAAACTTTCTCTAAAAATTGAGCGTAAGTTCTAATTTCTCTATGCTCTGCATAACGATTGATTATTATTTTTATCTTTCAGCTTACTTTTAAGTCCGTTTGTGACTCTGGGTTATGATAATTCTCTTATTATTGACGCTTCTGGATGTCACCCAAATTATAGCGAAATATCTCCTCAAGTACTGTTCTAAACAGTTTTAAGGATAAGGGATCCCCCTGTCACTGCCTTTTTTATTTGTATTTTATTAATGACCGAATGTAGACTAAATGACGATGTTGCATGACTATAAATATTTAAGATAGTAGATTAATGTGAATTTTACTAAGTCGCTGTTTCTGTAACGCTCTATTGGTGGAGGTGTGGAGTAATCAAGGGGTAAAATACAAAAAAACACATAAAAAAGGGGTCATGGATAGAGAAGAATAATGGTGCAAAAGGTCAAAGCCTGAAAAGTTGCACCAACCACGCTTAAGGAACTCAATGCTCGGACCTTGAGTACGGGCTCGAAGTCCTTCGTGTACACCAAAATTCACATTTAACCCATAATGTAACAGCGCACTGCCATGAGTATTATAGTAAACTTATAGTAAGGCAAAAATGAGGTAGGGGTAATATATATGTGAATGAACAATAGATTGAGGCATCTGAAGTGCCGTGCTTCGTGAACCAGCATTGGCTGGATTTCCATGTTCCTGCAGTCCGATGTTGCACAGTTCGGAGGAAGCTCGTTCATGCTGGGGGGAGAGAGGGGGGAAGAGGGAGGAAGGGAGGGGCGCGTTAGGAGGCAGATGCTTAATTGAGGGTTTCGTGGAGTGACCTCTATCGCGGCAGATTTAAGTCTGAGAGGTGAGTTTTAGTGAAGCAATGTTGGTGGGCTTCGCTTCGGAGGCGCATAACTGGGTTTGGCGCAATGTTGGGAGGATTTTGGAACCAGTGGAAGTGAATTATATTCATTATGCCAAGGAGAGCCTGCTCGGGATGAATGGAGGGAAGGAGGGGGATATATTTTGAGGAGGTCGTTTGTGTGGCATTCCCAGGCCCCGAAAAGAACCCCTCGTCTCTCCATGCATTACCTTTATGTATATTAATTTTGGCAATCAGCGAATAGTTTATTACCATTTAACTATGTACTCTTTCATATCTTCTATACCTCCTTTTAGCCTAAAATATACGTGTTTACCCGAATTTACTTTGGATATTTGTGATGATCACATTTTGTATCTACCCGAATTTAAGTGGAAATTAAACAAGGTTAGGTTCAACATTTATTTGAAGGAAGTGTATGACTTTGCTCCGAGTTGCTGTGTTGGGTGTTAAGGTTTGTGTTCATCACTCCAGATTCTTCAGGTGGTGAAGATCCGAGCTTCTTCTTAAGATTGTAGTGTTTTCAACCAGAATTGTTCTCGTAATTTGTTTGTTGTGTTGTTCGTTATAACTGACGCTTAACGATGCATTTGCAAGAAGGAAGAATCAAAGCACACTACAACGAAGAGCAAGACAAACAAATAACAAGAACAATTCTGGTTGAAAACACTACTATCCTCAGAAAAAACTCGGATCTCCTCCGCCACCTAAAGATTCTGGAGGCTCTTCTCATCAAAGTGATTGGCCCAAAGCTTAACACTTAGCCACCAGCTCGGAGCGAGTACTGCACTTTTACTGCTATAAGTGAACCATACCCTGACTTCGACCTATAAAAGCATCAAAGAACGAAAAATAAATAAGACGAGACGAAGAAAGGCAGAAACCTATCGTAATTACACGCGGATGCTAATATTCTGCCACTCAACCCGACTATAAGGAAAATGACAGAAAATATGGACCAAAATAGAAGAAAGATATCAAGACATACAACTAAACAAACATTGACGACAACGGAAAGATAAATCTTAGGTTCCCAAGCAGTAGAAAGAAACTGTTAGCTGACGAAATACCAATATACGCATAACAGAACAATGAAAAGATGAGATGAAACAAGAAAATAAAAATACAATTAAAGAAAATCGACTTTAAGCAAATTTCATAAATTTCACCTTTCTTTGTCTCCTCTCTCGTAAACCTCTCTCGTCTCCCGCATGCGCCCTATCGGTCAAAATATAGCTGATGTGAGCGAGAAAGAAAGACCCTACGGAGAGGTCGGTCTTGGTCGGCCCCTTACAACCTCTCGAACCCGGGATGGGACTGAGAGAGAGGAGAGACACGTTCCAAGAGGCCGTACTATGTATTCCCCAACTTACGAACTTCATTATTTGCTGAGTGCTAAGAAATCTTGGGAGAAATTTTCTGGCAAATTACCTTCCAGATATCTGATAGAGAAGCTATTGGCATCGGTAAGTTAGCCTGAAAACGTCAACTGTATTTTTCTTAGATAAAACCAGTTGTTAAAAAGGAGAAAGATACTTGTTGATGTATCATTCACTCATCATTCACTCATTTAATCTTTATTTTTATTTTTTAGCGGCCCAGCATAGGCAGATGAGTGCTTAAGTCTCCAGCCCACCCTCCCTGAGAGAACTTACGCCCGATGTGAGGGAGTATTGCCATTAATGTTTCGTCCCAACTATGCAATACATAATTAGGGGCATTGGAGGAAGCTGGTTTGAAAAATAGTCCATAGCCGATAACAATGTCAAAAAATTTCCGGAAAAGGATGGATTGCGACCTCCGCCTCTTATTTTAGTGGGGCTCATCCAGGACCACAAATGGATATGCAAACGTCTCTGTACATGGTGGTAGCAGTCGCGATTAAAGACCTAGTGGGGCAGGCGTTGTCAATAATTCCGTCATGATTAAACCTCCGAGAAGATCCTCCAGATTTATCTCATCCGCCCATCATCTCCTCACCCTCAGGCAACTCCTATATCCATTGAGAAGTTCGGGAAGTGTGGGGATGGACCCTTCCACAACAAGAACAAATATATACAAACTTATCATAAAACCGATACACATAAACGTCAAAAGTGTCCCTGGAAACATAGAAAAAGTCTTTCTTCGATAAGAAGGCACAATTGCATCCTTACTCCAGAGAGGCTGCAATCCGAGAAATATGGCGTCTCACTCCTTCACAAGTGTCCCATGCAAGAACATAGGTGGGTAGCAAAAGGCCGAACCGATGAAAAGTGCTTGCATCTTTGTTCGGCAACTGAACGTGGCGATATTGCGACACACCGGCAAGCTATATCACTAAACGCGAAAGAGACGCGCGCTGAAGGAGATCAACCTCCAACCTAGCCCATCCTTTACTGATACAAGCTCACAGGAGTATTTTATGCTGGAATATTTACCTCTGGATAGGACAATACTTCAAAGAAGAAACCACCAAGGAGATAGCTCGTAACCAACGATGGGCAAATGTCGTGAAATGGCCAAGTTCCGTAACAAGAGAGACAACACCGAGTACCAACACGTCTTTGAAATAATCTTCAGAGAGACAGATAAAACGGGGAAAATCCCCCCCCCCCCTCCATTCAAGTCTGCTTTCGCTAGTCCATGATGAAGCAGCACTCCAAAAAGGACTGCAAAGAACATGAGATGACCTGTTCCAAATGCAGCTGTAAAGGATACTTTCCGGACATAAAATTGCCCAAACTGCGGTATAAATATTGGGGCAATGACCATGTTCAGTTCCCAAAATGAATAGAAATCCAGAAAAGCAGGTCAGGTGAGAAGAAAGCTAGGGAAGCTAGTAGGGCAAACAACTTACGCTCAGGCAGCAAGAGCTGTCTCAGCCAAAGCTCCCGAACACCAGCAGAAGACTTATCTGAACCTTTAAAACGAGAACTCCATCAAAGTTTTCACATGCATCCTTTATTTACACGTGAAAAACCTGACCCACCCAGCGACTTTTGCCAGGGATCTTATCTAAATGCTGAAGAAGAACGAGATGATTGAAATGTATTTCCCAGACAATCCCCCTCGTAAGACGTCCTACAACTTCAGTTTCAGACTAAATACACCGCATTCATAGCTGAAGAAGAAACAACCCAGGAAGCAACGCCAGGAGTCAAACGGTCCACTAAGAAAGGACCCAATTTTGGATTAATTAAAAGAAAAGAAAGCTACAAAAAACGTAAAAAAGGCAGAAGAAAAGAGTTCAAACTCTTCATCTGATCTTAAAGAAAAAAAATCAGAGGCACCGGAGATCCTCGAAAGATCAAGGAGCAAAGGAAAGCCCCCAAGACGTACATAGAAGTAAGATGGGAAAAAGCTTAATCAAAATATCAACGCATTGGAACAGCTACCGTCCCCTGAGAATCCCACAACTGCGGAGGTCTACCATGGAGTACGTACCAGAAAAAGTAATGGGTCTTTTAAACCCTAATCCAAGAATCAGAAGTTGAAGAAGCCCTCAAAAGATACAACTGTATAGGAACTCCTGCGTCACCCTAGGAAACGCAATAAGAAGTAGTAGGAAAGGAACAAACATACATTTACAAGAAAACATTGAAAACACTAAAAACACGCTAAAAATACCGACACTAAACGTAAATATAGTAGATGTGAATGAAAATCTACTGTAGATGGCAACATATCCAAAACAGCCTATCCCGACATCATGTTCATCACAGAACACAGCATAAACACTAGCAGAAAGCAAATCAAAATACCAAAATACATTATCATAAACAATAAAACAACAACCCCGTATAAGAAAGATTCGATGACGCAGCCATTGCGATTAGAAAAACATACATTTCAAAAAACTGTCTCTCTAAGACGAATCGTTCGTGCCTATTGAAATATTGAGCCTGGTCGGGAACTTAAATATAACAGCGGCATACGAGCCTTCCCGCTGCCTCCTTCTGCCAATTAACAACTTCCTTACCCTGTTTTGGCACGGGAGACTGACGTTGCTAGGTGGTGACTTAAACGCCAAATGCCGAGCGTCTGGTTACGGTGCCTCCAAACAGAGGAGCAGAAACCTGAAGCCTCTGCTCAAAAGAGACAAGAAAAGCTCTGGCTAAATAGGCTACATGATGTCGTTGAGTGTGAACATCCTTGATACTCATCTTAAAAAGTTACGGGAGAATATGGAGCATAGCCAGAGGAGCAAGGTGAGCGGTTCCATCAGGATATATTTAATTTTGAACATAAATGCCAAGGTGTATGAAATGAAAACATGATGGGAGTCTACATTTGGGGGCTTGTATGGGAAAGTGATTTACATTACAAAAGAAAATCGAGAAAAACTGTTCACTTCTAACTTTTTTAATTGTTTTTATATATTTTTGTGGATTTCAATCAAAATTTATATATTTAACTCTGTATTTTAGCTCTAAAATGTAGAAAAAAGAAATAAATTGCCCAGTTTTAGTAAATATTTCATCATACAGTCCACAAAATAAAAGTTAAAACAAATATTGGCTATTTTCTATTGTTTTACATTAATAAGAGTTGGAAAATAACACTTACTGGCCAGGAACAAAACTTGTGTTACATAGTGTAATCAAACTGACGGCTGATAAGCAGAAGCCATCCAATTGTCACAAGTTGCTGGTGTTTGTTGAACAAAAATAGAGTAATAATAGTCAAGATATCATCGCAAATTTGGTCTCCATTATACCAAAACGAATTGAAGCAGTCTTGAAGAACAAGAGACATCATCATTGTATTTATTGATAGACTCGTTAATTAATAGATTCGCACCCCCTAATTAATGACCTTTTTCCCCCATTTTGTGGTTTTTTTCTTTTTGTTTTTCTGACCTGTACTATTTATAGACTTTTGTAACGTCTGCATTTTCAGTATACGACTGAAGAGGGTATGATAAACTATTGAGGTGAGGAATAGGTTCTTGAGATTTTATAAAATTTATTCATTACCATTAACAATTTTAGACAAACTTCATTTTTAATTGATCACAATATGCAATTTAATGAATAATGTATTCTCCGTTTTTATTTACGACTTCTTCCCAACGTTCAACTAGTTTTTCGATGCCTCTGCAATAAAAATTTTTGGATTTTGACTCGAAGAATTCGTCTAACCAGGTTCTTAATTCCACATCAGTATTGAACGAAACGCCACGCAAATTGTTGGAGAGCGATCGGAACAGATGGAAATCCGATGGAGCCAAGTTTGGTGAATATGGAGGATGCGGCAGGATTTCCCAATTAAGCGTTTGGATGGCGTCTTTTGTCATGTTGGCAATTCGAGGACGAGCATTGTCGTGTTGCAGAAGGACTCCATAACGTCGATGAGGTCGCTTTTCACGAATAGCTTCGGCGAGTCAATACATTTGTTGAACATAGAGTTCTGCATTAACAATCTCATTGTTCGCAAGGAGCTCATACATAATAATGCCTTCACAATCCCAACACACATACAGCATCGTCTTTTGTGGATGAAGTCCTTGCTTTAATCGCGGAAGTGTTTTTTTTTTATTGGGGCTAAGCCATTGTTTTCGATGTTTCATGTTGACATAAACACACCACTTTTCGTCGCCAGTGATGATGCTGTGAAGAAATATCTCCTTATATCCACGAGTAGCCTTGTGACGAGCTAGCAAACCTGCGGCAATCGTGGAGCGTTGAAGTTTGTTGCTTTGGCTCAAAGCGTGCGGAAACCATGCATCGAGTTTTTGAACTTTCCCCATCGAATGAAGGTGATTCACTACATTTTTATGATCACACGCCATTTGTACAGCCAATTCTCTAGTCGATTGACGAGGATTTTCATGGAGAATGTCGTTCAATCGATCTTCATCCAACTTAATGGGGCGACCAGAAAGTTCTTCCTCATTAAGATTGAAATGACCGTTTTTGAAACGTGAAAACCACCATTGAGCTGTCCTTTCTGATAAAGCATTTTCTCCGTACACAGCACAAATATCACGACGAGCTTTGGCTACGTTTACATTGTTCCCGTCTCGATTGAAAATGAATAACAAATGTCAAAAATGCAACTTTCTTTCAACTTGACATTCCATTTTGAGGGTACAGAACAAAAATTAAATTAACACAACTTTTAAATAAACCGCAATGACTTATTACTCAACTTCAAGACGTAGCCTAAGTAAGCAAAAACCTAATAGTCTACGCTGTTAAGAGACGTAGCCTAACCTTTGCAAATTTTGCTCTCATTATTTATTATTGTTTCTTAATATGTGCACAAATCAAGTCAACAAAACTTAAATCAACACAACATTAAAAAAAACGCAAGAACTTATTCCTTAACCTAATATATACTGAAACTAGTCTCGTAAATTAAACTTGAACATCTTATGTATTTTGTACTTTGAATACAAATGGTATTATAATGCAAAAAATAGTAAAACATTACTATGATTACGGCAAAAAAAACAACAAACGAACGTTTCAAAAAGTATCTGATTCATCTACATATGAAAACCAGTTAATATTTGGTGATATGACCTTTCGTCGCTAGCACAGCTTCCAACCGTTTGGGATAGTTACTTATGAGGTTATTACAAATATTTGTAGGTATTTTGGCCAATTCTTCTTGGCTTATTCTTTTTGAATCTGTTAGATTTCTTGGGTCCTTTTTCTGAATCTTTAGTTTTAATTCTCGCCACAGGTTCTGGATAGGATTTAAGTCTGTCGACAGACTTGGCCATCCCATAACCTTTATTTTCTTCTACTGAAACCACGCTGCAGTGACCTTGGCTGTATGCTTTGGATCGTTGTCCTGCTGGAATGCCCATCCACTTGGCAACTTCAAGTCGTCTGCGGACTGTAAGAGATTATCCTCCAGAATCCTGCGATACATCTGAGCATTCATTTTCCCTTCAATAATATGGAATCTTCCAGGACCTGCAGAGGAGAAGCAGCCCCATACTGTTATGCTTCCTCCTCCCAACTTCAATGTTGGGATTGTATTTTAAGGATCATGCGCTGAGTTTTTCTGCCTCCAACCGTGACTAACACTATTCCGCCCAAATAATTCAATCTTCGTCTCGTCAGACCAGAATACAGCGTCCTCAAAACTTCCAGGCTTCTCTAAATGTTTTTTGGCAAAATTTAAACGATTTCTGACATGAAGTGGTTTCAACAAAGGTGTCTTTCTTGTTGTGCGAGAATGGAATCCCTCGTTCCTAAGAACTGCTCTAATTGTATTTTTGCTTAAATTTGTCCCAGCAGCTTCCAAATCTTTCTGAACTTCAGATCGAGTCAATCGAGGATTCTTCTTTACTTTACGGACTATATGTTTAGCCGCATGGTTTGAAATTTTAGATGGACGCCACGAACGGGGTAGACTTGCAGTGGACTGATATGACGTGAACCGGCGAATCGTGTCACCAATGGTTGAAATTGGTATTTTTAGCATAGATGGAATTTTATATAGCCTAAACGACTTTTATATAACTGAACAATTAGTTCTCTGCTCATTTTTGGCAATACTTTAGTCTTCGCCATATTAGAATTAGAGTGTTGAACGACACTGACTGAGGTCCGCTGTTTCACGTGGACGAAGCAGATTATTTTTCTAGAAAGTTCTACAGCATTCCTGTCACGTAAACCAGTCTAGAATGTTCGAGAACTATTTATTATCGCTTTAAAACTAATTTTGTTGGTGTGTTGGATAATTTTTGAGTCGATAATCTAACACTTTTGTCGATATAATATCAATGCTTTACTATTTGTCTATCCTACCATCTTCCTCTCTACGTTCCCTTCATCTAGTACAGAACTACGCTGTCCGACTACTCCTCCGTCGCTCTCGCTTCTCCCCTTCTAAGCCCCTGCTTCAGGAACTGCACTGGTTACCTGTCAGATATCTTTCTCATTTCAAGATTCTTCTCTTAACTTTCAAGGTCCTTCACCAAAAGGCCCCAACCTACCTTTCCCAACGTCTCGCCCCTCGGGCCCTTCGGTCATCTCATGCTCCTCTTCTGAATACTCCTAGCTCGTCCCTCTGCTCAATGGGTGACCGCTCCTTCTCAGTCTGTGCCCTCAAGCTTTGGAATGCTCTTCCAGCCGAAATTAGATCTGCTGCCTAACTTACCACTTTCAAGCGACTCCTGAAAACGCATCTGTTCAGGATTGCCTACTCACCCATCTGATCTTAGCCCACAGCCGAACGTGCGCTCTGTGAAGGCCTCTGGCCTTGAAGAGCGCATTATAAAAAAATTATTATTATTATTATTATTATTCTAATACCGAATTTGTATTCAACGTACAAAATACTTAAGATGTTCAATTTTCGATTACTTTGTTGTGTAACTAGGGTAAATTTATATATATATATATATATATATATATATATATATATATATATATATATATATATATATATATATATACCTCAAATGTTTACGACACACGGTTAGAAATGCAAATATACTTACTTTTAGTAAACATAGGATAATGAGGTTTACAAGACACGTGGAATTTTATGTAATAAATACAATTAAACAATCAGAAAGCAAAATGGTGAACAAAATGGAAACACTTTATAAGGGTAATAGGCGGCTTAGGGTCATCAGCGTCACTCGGGCTCATCACAGATTTCACATAAGACATATGTATAAAGGAAGGTAAGAGACGCACACCGCAGACTTATATGTGCACTGATAATTTCACAATAAGACAGAAATATAGTTTTAATATAAAAATTACTCACTTCATTTATACATGAACTCCAGTCGTCTGGGTTTGATGACGAACTCGTATAATATCCTGTCGTGCAGCCTCCAGTGCCAATCAATCTGTTCATACCATCTTATCTGGAATGTTCGAGTTCCAACTTTACTTTTCAATGAAGCAGTCGGGCTGCCTGCTCGAAGAATTTCACGTTTTTCCGCAATATTTCTATCCCAAAATGGCTTATTTTTTCTATCTAGCACTAGGTCTTTCTCCATTTCTAAGTTAAAAGTTAAAATAAAGCAACCCTTCAAAATACAACTGATCTTTCCACACAGACAAACAGAATAACAGTAATCCAATAACGACAGCGGCGTGCACAACAAACAGCCAGAGACCGATCTGACTGTCTCATGTAGTGTACTCTTAACAAGAGATGCCAGTTAGTCTTTTACACCTACCAGGCTCGTTCGTATTAACCCGAGTTGCTGGATAATTTTTCGCTTCTTTAAGAATATTGTAGAACGGAAACCTTTCATAGATTGGAATTTTAATCTCAATCTCTATAGAAATCTATTGTTTGAATAAATATTGAATTTTACTTACTTTTAATTTTTACGATTATAAAATAATAACTTTGCTGTAACTTTTAAGCCCGAGTCAAGTGCATGTCAACGATGTCAAGTCAACGTCTTCTACGAATGATTTTTTTTTTACAAATGGCACCTCTAAGACGACCGCCAGACGCTAAGCGAAAATATATGAACTGCGGCCAAGCTCAATAAAAGAAGCCCGATATATTGGCTGCAATTACTTACTTGAAGTCAGTGTTGGCAGAAATTAAATCAGCTTGCAAATGTACGTTCACTTTAATAAATTTATACTCGGGCTAGGCCCGAACAGACCGAGTTCCAGTAGCCACTGATATATTTATATATATATATATATATATATATATATATATATATATATATATACTCGTATATATGCGGTTAGGTAAAGGTAATAATAAGGTTCCTTAATCCTCTAGAGAAGTCTCCTGATGTTCTTCAAGCCTCTTCAGGAGTGTTACATATACGACAAGGCAACTATCCACTTCCCTCATAAAGGAAATTTCAAGAGAAAATGTGAACTTTAGCCGTGGATCTTCGCCCTTTTTAGTTTTTTGAATAAATAAAAAATATCGTTCTAGTCAATGCGGTAATAATAAGGTTCCTTAATCCTCTAGAGAAGTCTCCTTTGAGTTCTTCAACCCTCTTCAGGAGCGTTACATATACGACAAGACAACCATCCACTTCTTCCATAAAGGAAATTTCAAGAAGCCTTTTGTATTAGTTAACGTCTAACTTAAAAGAAAACGGTGAAAACATGATTTATGCCGTGGATCTTCGCCCTTTCTAATCTTTGGGAAAAATAAACAATAACGTTCTAGGCAATGCGGTTAGGTGAGGGTAAAAATAAGGTTCCTTAATCCTCTGGAGAAGTCTCCTGGATATACTCAACCCTCTTCAGGAGTGTTACATATACATATGTCAAGGCAACCATCCACTTTCCCCCAAAAGAAAATTTCAAGAAACTTTTTGTATAAGCTACGTTTAACTTCAAAGGAAAACTGAGTAAATGTGAATTTTAGCTTGGATCTTCGCCCATTCTATTTTTTTGATAAATAAACACTAACGTTCTAATCAATGCGTCAAGGTAAAGGTAAGAATAAGGTTCCTCAATCCTCTAGAGGAGTTTCCTGGAGTTCCTCAACCCTCTTCAGGAGCGTTACATATACGACAAGACAACCATCCACTTCCATCCAAAAAGGAAATTAATGTTTTGGAATGACTAATTCAATCCCCTGACCTGAATCACACCCAATATATGTGGAGGGAATTAAAACTCATGGTCCAAAAACGAGATTTGCGTAACTTATCTGATCGAAGAAAATATGTTTGGAGGAATAGAACAAAAGAAACCCAAGCAACTGTAGAAATATCGTAGGAGACTACCCAAAACGCCTAGAAGCTGTATTTGATAACCAAGGTTATGCAGAGAAGTGCTAAACCATGTATATATGTATCAATGTGCTGTAAACTTTTGCGTTGTCAAATTTCACTATTTTACTTATGAAGTTTTTCCTGTTAATTATTTTGCTTTTCTGATCATTCCATTGTATTTATGACATAAAGTTCCACGTGTTCTGTAAATTTCATTAACTTGTGTCAACTAAAAGTATGTAAATTTGCATTTCTAATAATGTGCTGTTTAATTTCGCGTCCCACTGTATGATGTATAAATGTTTCAGAGAGACAAACAGACAGACAGACATTCTGAGAGAAAGACGCACACGCAGACAGAGATAGGTGAAGAAGAGAGAGAGAGAGAGAGAGAGAGCGAGAGAGAGAGAGAGAACCTGAGAGAGAAATACATTCTTGCGAATTCAGGATTCAAGCATTATGTACATATTAATCATTTTATTCCTTTATATATGTTTTGTTGCATGGATAGCAATATATCGGGCTTCCCCAGAGCAGAGTCCCAAACAAGACGTTCTTCTCCAAATCGCAAAAATAAACGGTTGTTTATGTAAATTTGCGGTCGATGACTTTTCTTATCGTTCTGCATTACAGTAGAATGGATAAGAATTTGTGGCAAAGTTATCATTCCATGATGACCTTGAAGCTAAATGCTTTGGAAGAGTTGAGCACGAAATTTGGAAATGCTGGGATATGCCTCATTATGAGTGAGATTAAATCGTCTGGCACTATTTGGAGTGAGATGAAGGAAACTAAAACTCAATTAGAAAATATCTTAAGTAGGTAACTAAAGAGCGAATGGCCCCGAAATCGCCGGTAAATAGTTGTAAGATCGCGCTTCATGATCACGTGGCACGTATTGATTTTATATAAATCATCGTACCTACTTTTTATCGATAAATTTGAAAAAATGGATAAATAGACAACTATGAGTTGAATGGAAATTTATTGAACAAGGTTATGCGGAGACTAGTAACCGCCCCACTAGAGGTGCGTACATTATATTTCAGCTGGTGATTGCCACATAATTTGCCTCCAGCGATGGGTGAAATTCCCCGTTGCCAAAAAAGGGTTGGATAAAATTAATCTCTTGTTTGGCAAGGGGGAGGAGATTACCCCGGGCATACCCTATCCTGCCAGGGGCATCCCCGATACAGATAACTAGATGGGTGACGCCATGGGAATGGGGTTATTTTTCCATCAGAGGGATTTCTTTCGTCCATTTTGTGTGGTTTCTAGTTGCAAGTGTGGCACGGGGTGTGACACACCCCCTGTCAGAGTTACTTTCATGCCCACCATGCACCACCCCTGAGTGTGGTCAAGTGTAACCATTCTGTCCCTGACTATTTAAGTCGGTGCCCTCCCTTCCCCAACGTAGGGACTGCTCCGTGTGCCGGGAGTTAGCCCCCTTTTCCCGCTTCTGTCCATTTATTTTTTCGGATTGTTCAAAAAGTGAATCTCTGTGAAGGTGGATTTTTTCGACTCGCTTTGAGTAAGGAATATAAATTTGGTGAAAGCGATAAAGCGCAATTTCGTTCGGAAAGTGGACCTCTACTTTTCGATTGGAGGAAAGTTAAGGGTGAATCTTTGTACCCTTGCTAGATTCAAAGGATCGAGCCTGGCCAAGCTAATTCGCAAGCCCCAAAGAAGTCAAAAGTAAAGTGAAAAACCGAAGTATTGGACTTGTCTCTCCCTCCCCCTCTCATTTTCTCACTATTTTCCCATTTATACTTATTTTCAAACAAAATCCCGGTGGATTCATATACATTTCCTAATCACTCCACTATTAGGAGGCTCCTCTCCTATCTCGTGTCTCAGGATAACATGCAAGAGAAATGAGAGATACACTCTGTATCACTCTCCGGGCCCTCTCGGAGGGCTCCAAAACCGGATCGAGGTAAGGTGTTTGAAAAGGTTTTGGTACATTGAACATTGCCCTGGTCAGACTCATAGACATACACAACGGTTACTCGACCATCTGTGCGAGAGAGGACGATTGCGAAGCCTTGACATCAAGCTAGCCGTTGAATGCCTGAAATTGATTAACCTAAAAGCTACAACATCTCCACAAATACGATCACACCGTAGTTTAATCTGCCGGCTTTTTGAATCCTGAGTTGGATGCCATTTGGCAGGCGAAATACAAGCAGCGATCGAAAGGAACCATCCATGGGCAAAGGTAGCAGAGGTAATTAAATTTAAAAATTACACGCACGTCTTCAAAGTTATTTTCGAAGATACAGCAATGGCACAAAAATCAAAGGAGAATGGCTTGCTTCTCTTTAGCGCAAGAGTTTGTCCGGAGCAGATGGAACGCGAGGAGTTTGTTGACTTACAAATGTGTTTCCGGTGCTATAAGTACGACAAACACACCATGGCCACCTGCCCGGACAAAGATCTCACACTGTGTTCTATCTGCGCCAGCCATGATAATTTTGGCGTGATTGCAAAAGCAGCACCAAAAAATGCTTTAATTGCGAGGGGAATCACCGGACTATGTCTATGGCATGTCCGGTTAAAAAACAGGAGATACAAAAACAGACACAAAAAAAGCGAGGAATTAAAGCCAATACGACCTATGTCAAAGTTTCAAAAGCCGCTATCGCCGAAAGTAATAGTCAACGAACATACCTACACATAGAATACGAACAGTCTACAAAAATAATGTGTTGCATTTATTATGCACACATTGCAAACATTACACGTCCCCGTACCTTCGCAACGGAGGTCAACCGTATGCTGGTTAAAAACGTCTTGCAAGAGATGTCGTTTCCGGAAAACCCGCCATCGAAAGAAGTTATGCGCATTAGTGTATCCCCTCAGTGCGAAAACTCGAGTAAAAAAATTCCTACGCCCCAAAACACAGCCAGTGCACATGACCCGGGTCTAAATGGACAAATAAATTCACAGAAACCAGAACAAACGCCCGCAACATCCAAGAATAATACCACTGAAACAAAAGACACACAAACGCACACACCCAAAACGGAAGCAGTGCGACTCAAGGAAGGCAAGTCTCCACGATCAAGGAAGGCCTCTAAAACCCGCCACCTGAAGTCAACCTCCTTCTCATCGCAAGGTAGAGAGCACCAGCCCAAATACCATGCGAGGGGATTTAACCTCAAATATTTGCTCCCGAATCAGCTTCCTTTCCAATGGAGCTGGATTCTCGCAAAGTAACGGAAGGTCTCAAGACCGGAAGGTACAAGTGGAAATGTTCAGATGAGGTTTCCGAGCGGTAGGTCGAAGATGCTCTCGCACAAAATATGGTTAAACTGACCCCGGACTGCTTCCACACGATCACGGATGCGGAATATGGAAAAAAAAGAAACTGCAGTGAGCGTACCCCGCCAAGTACACCACACTGGATTAAAGTAGAATGCGAATAAGTCTAATTTAATCTTACATACTAAAGAAATTAAACTACACAAAATGGCAGACAGACTTACGCTACTACACATGAACGTCAATGGGTGGGACGGAAAAGGTTCCACCTATGGCAATATAATAGCACAGAGTAACCCTGACCTAATACTCATATCAAAACACGGATTGACTCCATAAAAACATTTAAAATGTTTTCAGTACGACGTCATTAACAAAAAACACAGCCGGGAACAGTATAACGGATGTGCAATAGCCGTCAAAAAAGACTAAAATATAAACCCTTAGGTAAGATGAATCTTACCTCGCTATTGAGGTGGATAATGCCCTTGGGGGACTGGTCATTGGCACGGAGTACCAACCCCCAAAACGCGAATATGTACCCATTCACAATATCTTGCAGATATTTGGCCACCGGAGAAGCGTTCTCTTCGCTGGCGATCTAAATGAAAGATGTGTAGTGGAAGAATATACCTCCTACAATGGTGCAGGTAGAAACATCGAGACACTGCTCGACCAACAATATATGGCAAGAATAGGAGCCGACTTCCCGACATTTCTAACTGCGACAACAGCCAAAAAACCTGACAGCTTTTTCTAGCGTCAGGTTTCCTTTCAACTATTACATTGAACATAGCCCTATTATTCCGAGCGACCACCAGGCTATTAAAATTACATTAGCAGTAAAGCCCATACAAATCCCAATCACAGAACGCAAAAGCTACAAGCGAAAAGGGAAAATTACAGAAATTCCCTTTCAAATTACATCCCCGCCCCGTTGTATGACTCAAACTTAGGAGAAATAGATGATGAGCTAGATAAACTCACCATTACCTAATCGAAGCAGATTTAAATAGTATTCTCCATATTAAATATAAAAAAATACCAGCTACCCCTTAAGCCCCTCCCATGAGATCCCTGGACCAAAAATATAGAGACTTGTTCAATGTATTAGCGTTGATAGGCCCCAACCACAATGCCTACAGAAGACTGAGAATAATAAGAGACGATCTACGGACTAATCACGGACCAACAAACACTACTATGGGACAGACATATAGGCAGGCTTAACATAGAAAAGGATTCTCACACTTTCTGGCAGACAGTAAAACGTCTAAAAGGAAAATCTAACCGAACAAATTACGCAATCAAACATAACACCTCATTGACGGAGACAGAAGAGATTGAAGAAAACTTTAGAATTTTATGGTCTTCAATCTTTAAAATTACCCCAGAAGAAAATGACAACTACGACCTCGAATTTGAAGAAGACTTTATACAACAACTAAACACACAAATACATAAAACCTCTCCTCATAATTGTGTGTCGCAAGAAAGATTAATGGAGGACTATGGTAGCAAAATCACCCCTAGAACTCTCCGTTACTCTAAAATCCTTTCGTCAAAGAGCCCCGAGTTACACGGGACTGACCTGCGAAAATTATATCCATGCCTCGCCTAACGTTTGGAGCGGCCTACTAAACATCATGAATGCCGTTCTGAACACGGGCTATTTCCCCGACCAGTGGAAAGTGGCCAAGATGATTTTCACTCCCAAAGCGAGAAAGCTCCCGGACTGCCCTGCCAGCTTTCGCCCAATATCTCTCTTAGAGTTTGCTGGCAAGGTCTTCGAAAAGATGTGTGCTAACAGGGTTAACTCTTTTCTGGATGATACCAACTTAAATAACGAGCAGCAACACGGCTTACAAAAAACAAGAGGGACCGAGACAGCACTAGCCATTGTCACGGAAATGCTCGCTAAGATCAAGGAAGATAAAAGACATGTTAACCCAGTGCTCCGCGATGTCAAAAAAGCTTTTTTCAAGCTTGGAAGAGAGGCCTACAATTTAAGATCCTTCAAGTAGGCCTGGACCCCATTCTTGAGAGGACTTTGTGCGACTACATAATGGAGAGGAGAGCATACATACAAATCAGAGAACATAAAGGCCCCAAATTCGAACTCGAAGCAGGGACCCTCAAGGGAGCTGTCTCAGTCCCCTTTTATACAACATTTATACATGCGACCTACCACAACCACTCTCTGAGGGTTCGGTATACGTTCAGTTCACTGACGATATATCGCAAATTTGTACCGCCGCTTATGTTCACAGGAAATTCAGGGCGAGAAACACGGCTAGGGAGATACCTAACATCAACTCTTTTGAGAGGAGATGGGAGATATCAACCAATACCCCCAAATTCTTAATAATTCCCATGTTTCGTAAGACCTTCAACGATAAACGTATGGACGGGGAGAGAATCTCTTATTGCACAGATGGGACCGTTCTGGGGCTCAATTCAGTACGAGGGGTTACAAGAGTCATAACCAAGCGTACAGTCGCGAATGCCAAGAGAGATGTGAGAGAATTCTAAGGTTTCGTACCTTAAATCTCTGAAATAAACTCACGATATTCAATGCGTGCATCCGTTCGAGACTTATGTACCCCCCTGTACCACTAAGAGCTAGCGCCGAGACCCACATTGTGAAACTACAAAGAATCCAGAACAAAGCGGTTCTTATCATCACAAACACATTAAGAAGTGAATACAAAAGACAGAGGAAGCTCCACGCCTCAGTTGGATTATCTCCGATCAAGGTGCGCTTTACGAGAGAGCACAGATATTCTGGCAAGCCATTGGCACCCGCCTGTCACCCGAGTTCTCTCGTCTACACTTGGACACCGAGGTCACTCGACAAATAAGGCCTTTTAAAAGCAGCAAGGCTTTGACAGACGGTGACGTGACTCCAAAGTACACATGACAAAGTCGACAAAATTCAACAAATGACTAGTGAGTGCGATGTTCAGGTTTCTTTGGTATTAATCACTTAACAACACTAAAATTACAAATTTTTACTAAATTTTTTTTCGAAATAAAATAAAAAGCTGAAATTCACTTTAAAAAGCTTTCTCATAAACCCATAGCGGGAACAAAACCCCCGTCCCAGATAAAGGCTTGAATGCCAATCTTATCAAATCTAGCCTAATTAAATTAACAGGCTTAATTTAATTAGTATAAGCTATAAATTTTATACTTTATAAATAAAAAATCACAAAAAAACAAAAAGCATAAAAACATAAACAAAACAGAGACACCCTTTCACCAGGGACCTATTTATTCTGTCTCTCCTACACCACCTCTATTCTTTAACCTCACCTAATTTTACCACTTTACTCTCTCACTATCTCTTTCTCTCTCTCTCTAATTTTGACCAACCTTTTAAGTCCAAGTCCCAACGTAGGGAGGAAGAGCTACCTTAATTGCTGAGGTTGGAAAGGTTTAAGAGAGTTTCGTGCCCTATGGGCCCCAATTCACCCTTATCAGAGAGGTAATTCAGGCAAGGAGAGTTACGTACTCTCTCGGCTCAAAGGCCCCAATTAGTCTCCGCTTTAAGCTACTCGGGATATATTTATCTTTCACACACTTTTACCTTCTCCCAACTTTGCTACTTTCGCCCCAAGCTTCTCTCAATGGCCTTTGTCGCCGAGATGTTTTCGTTGGTTTTCGTTTTTTTTATTTTTGAGGAAACAACATTTTTTTTACCACGCCCCTCTGGCGATGCCTCCAAGGGCACAAGGCGCCGCAATTAATTTACATCCTAATATTCGGCTAGATTAAAAACAGCAAGACAGCCCCTCCCCCCCCCCCAACCTAAAACTAACAAAAGCAAAACCTAAAAATAAAATCATGAAACAAAACAAAGCAAGAAGAAGAAGGAAGCAGGTCGGAGGAGAGGAGTTGGCAACAACAATTCGTAGCGCCAAAGAAAGAAATGAAGCACGATTCCTATCTGCCAAACTTAATTTCGCCACGATATTTTCAGTCAAATTTGTCATTTTTTAAACATTTTTCAGTCAAATTTTTAATTTTAATCAACTTTTTATTTACAGACAAATTTGCCATTTTCAAATTCGATTTGCCATTTTAAGCTAAATTTTCCATTCTCCGTCGTTTTCTACCATCAGTTAAATTTGCCATTCGATTGGAATTTGCCATTTTCATTTGAATATGTAATTTTCAGGTCAATTTGCTATTTTCATTCAAATTTGTTTTAAGTGTGATAAAGAGGAGAAGCACAAATTTATTTTTCCTGTGGGTAAGTTCACGTAAGACTTGTATCTTTTAGCGCCATAATTCAATGCTGGGAGTATGGATAGATTATGGGTAAATTGCCACAGATTCTAATCGTCTGATTCCCATCAGAGCGGCGATTACCACCGATTCTAACCGTATGTTGCTTTTATTTTGGGGATTACCACGGTTTTGAACCGTTTAATGCAATTTATCAGTGGTAGTTGCCAACGAATCTTCCCGTCTCATTGCCTCCTCATTAGGCATTACCATATTTTTTTCACTGTAAGAAGCGTATCTTAGTTGCAATTCCAATATTTGACGATTGCAACCAATTTCCATTATATGACAAACTCAAATGAGTATTGCCACAATTCGCACCGTTTAATGCTTAGATTGTGGGAGGCTTGCCATTGCATTCTGATGTATATTTCACTGAGGATTACCATGAATTCTCACCGACTTATGCCTATCTCAGTTTAGATTAAGAGTGATGCCAATCCTCTGATTCCTATCTCATTGGAGATTACCACCGTGTGATGACTAGCTCAGCAGAGATTACTACTAATTCGCACCTCCTGGAGCCTTTCTAGGTAGGGACGTTTAGTTTAACGGGAGATCCGAAATAGCATTCGCCGCTTGTATAATAACCTGAATCGTGACTCCATCCGATTACTAATCACACCCAATTTAAATTAACAGCGTTCAACGTGTGGGGGCGAGGCTGCAATTGGTATGGTCATCGCATCAAGATCAGAGATCAGATATCTTTGAAAATAGACCTTTGAAAAGATTTTCTCTCTCTAACAGACACCCACACCCACATATATATATATATATATATATATATATATATATATATATATATATATATATATATATATATATATATATATATATTCCTCTCTAACACACTCACATCAATCTCTCTCTCTCTAAGGGTAATATAGCTGTGTTTCGCCACATAGAGAGCTCATAGATACGTATCGTGTACTCGTAAATCTTCAGCACAACATACAGGGCCCCCTCCTTACCTCTTACAAAAACAAATCCAGTTTAATTCTCGTTAGCAATTAACTGTGAAATCAGGTGCTCGGCTATCTTATTAAATTCTGGTCAAAGGCCTCCACACCAGGTGAAAATTCATGATTTATTAAGGATCGGCTTACAAAACTATTTCTCGCTGCATCATTTTATTTTTCCTTGTAGCGAGATGGAGAGAGAGAGAGAGAGAGAGAGAGAGAGAGAGAGAGAGAGAGAGAGAGAGAGAGAGAGGGGGGGGGGAGGGTGTATGTGAGAGTAGTCGGGTGGGGGTGGGGGGGGGGAATAACACAACAGGATCATTTCTTGTTTAGAATAACGCGTTGAAGCTCAAGTTGTAAGCATGCGACGGGCGGGATACGACGACGAAACGATGCTCTCTCACCGGCCACTCGCCAACATTGTTGTTATTTTGTTGTTGCTGTGTTGGGGCCACGCGGAGGAGGAAGCAGCATCGTGGCGCCTGGTGGCAACCTCGCTGCATTTGCCACCCCACCCCCCCCTTCTCACAGGAAGGGAAGGGCAACGTAGCTGCGTGTTCGCGTGTTGTGTTTACGGAGGCAAAAGGATTGTTTATCGGGACTTTGTTTATTGGCTGGAGGGCTTCGGGAGGACGCGAGGGGTGAGGGGGCGGGAAGATGGGGGGGGGGAGATCCTGGCTGCGCGAGAGACAGGCATTGAGCTTCGCGCTATTGGAGAGGAAGGAAGGAGCGCGTTTGTTGTTGGAGGATGAGCGAAGAAAGGGAGTAAGGCAATGGAAGGGAGCTCCCCCCGGCCCTTGAGCGAACGCTTGGTGCTGCGTACGATGCTTACTCTCGTCAATGTTCATTCACAAATCGTAGCAGGACACAGATGGATGGGGAGGGGCTGTATGACCCACAATGGATACTAACCCTACGTTTCTCTCTCTAATCGACCTACCTGTTTCGCCTCTCTACTCACCTTTCTTTATCTCTACGTCTTCGCTCGCCTATCTATCTGCTGTGTCTCTCTTTAGATGAGGATAATGCTTCTTTCCCTTGTTTACCAGTCTTTCTATCTTCCTACTTGTCTCTCTGAGAGTTTTCCCCCCATGTCTTTTTTAATATTTAGCGGACCGTCGATATCTGCCTGATTTTCCCTTGTCTCTACACACACAAACACTCAAACACTCTCTCTCTCTCTCTCTCTCTCTCTCTCTCTCTCTATATATATATATATATATATATATATATATATATATATATATATATATACAAATAGATTCTGCCAATGATGATATAAGCCTACGAATAATTGATTCCTTGATAAAGAACTCGAAATAACGTTCGAAATTACGTGGAATCCTCGTATTAATTTTTCAGTGGCTTTGTTGCATTTATTGCTTACTCACGTGATACTTTGTGAGTTTTCCGCATATATATATATATATATATATATATATATATATATATATATATATATAGCAGGAATATGAAGACCCAGGTGATTACACTAATCATTTATTGGCCGGACGTTTCGGACCTTTACTAGGACCATCTTCAGCGACTATATCGTCTAATGAGAAGGGGAAGGAACATTAATTGATAACAGTTAAAAGAATGCATTAAAAAAAGCGGAAGAAGGCAAGTTAAAATAATAAAATTGACAATTATTAAATTAAAGTAAAGACACTAATAACAATATATAGAATTATATAATATTACCCAGTGGTATTTAAAAAAAATAATAATAGAAAGTGAAATTATAACAAACTGACTTGATTATCACATATTAAAAGTTACTGAAGTAAACAAAAAATAACCTATTATATTAAATTGTAAAAACAACAAAAAAAAGACCAAAAAACCCGAAAACAAATCAGAATGAACAAAGGGACTGACCCTTAACGTGGGAGTTGAGAAATCAACTAACTAAACATATAAAACTACTGACGAAATTTATTCGGTTGGTCGGTTGGCTAGTTAATCTATTGAAGTGTTGGTTGGAAATATTGTGAATAATTAAATGGAGGAGGAGTAATTATTTAGGTTTGGATTTATTTTATTGATGTGCAGTGACTCTAAGATTTTCAAATCAAGAGAAGTTAAGGCTGAAGATAATATAGTAAATGAATTAGAATTAAGAGGATGATGGTGATACTCTGAATGTTGCCTGATGGAAGAGGCTTCAGGTTTAGAAATGGGAATACCAGTCCTATGAGACAAACGCAAGTGCTTCGCGATCCTGCAGTTGAATTGTAAGCCAGTTTGGCCTACATAACGACTGTGGCAGGTCGTACATGTATAATTGTAAATTATACAGGATCGCAAGCCCAAAGGGATCGGCTCCTTATGGAGGAAAAAGGAATTTAACGATACAGGGTTGGAGTTAATACAAATGAATTGGCATTAAGGGAAATGATTGTTAAGGGTAGAGAGAAGGAGTTTTTTAAACTCGGATGTCAAATGCTCGAGATAGGGTAGCTTAATGAAAACCTTCTGTTTAGAAACAGTAGTAAGTAAGGGTCGAGGATAGTATATTTTGGAGAGAAATTTGGAAACTAACTGGTCGAAGATGAAATCGGGGTAATAATTAAATTTGAAGAAATCCTTTAAATAAGTCAGTTCTTCATGAAACGATATCCAGTTAGAGCATATATGGTGGGCTCTAAAAATTCGGCTTTTAATACTAGATAATTTAAACTGACTGGGAGAGCTACTAAAGAAATGTGTACCTAATCTAGAGGTGGTAGGTTTTCTGTAAATGGATGTATTGTAAGAGGAACCTGTTCGGACAACGTTGACATCCAAGAACGAGATTTTGTTGTCCTTTTCCGTTGCCATAGAAAACCTTATGTTCGGATTTTGTTGGTTAATATAATTTAGAAATAGGGGTGCATGATCACTGTGCTTAAAAATTAGAAAACAGTCATCTATAAATCTTTTGAAGACAATAGGCCTGAATTCTAAAGGACACTTGTCCAGCCACCGAGTTTCGTGGTGACACAAAAAGCTATTGGCAAAGGAGGGACCCAGTAGGGAACCCATAGCCATATATATATATATATATATATATATATATATATATATGTGTGTGTGTGTGTGTGTGTATACTCACAATCTCTCACTAAATCTATCTCTTGGTGGGTTTGATACGCGTTTGCTGAGATACTATTCCGATACGACCTTACTTTGCTTAGTAAAGGACTTTGAGCACCGCTGACAGAAAAAAAAGCCTAAACGGAGTCTTTCAGTGAATTTTTGATTCATTTTTAAGAAAGAGAGAAATAATACTTTTTTCATCGGAAAACTCATAATTAAATGAGGGTTTGAAAACCTCACTGCTCCCGACCATCAACCAACGTGGGAACTTACCTCGGATGTCTGCCATTCATTAATTTCGTTTTAACTATGCCGGCCACTTGGACTAATATAATTAAGTGCTTACGTGAAAACTGGTTTGAGGATTAGCCCACAGCGGAAGCGTAAATCAGAAATTTTCTCGAAATTGGGACTTAACCGCAAGTCTAGAGTGGAGGAGAAATCCTCATCATCCGAGGGACCCGGCCAGAATCATAGAGGGATTAACACCCGTCTCTAACTAGTTGGAAGCGGTTATGGCGTAAATACCAAAAGGAGGTGGCAAAAAAGTAGCGACAGTTAATTCGGCAGCTACTTCCATCAAGTACACCATTACTCGTCCCTTTCGAGGTTCCCATTCGGGACCCATCCCATCCATCCATCATCCTTGCAGCATCTGAGCGGGAGACCAACTGGATAATGGACGGGAGCGTTCGCATCAATTTTTCGCAACACACTGAACTAAACTGCTACCTTCTTTACTACTTTATTTCTTATCACACCAAAAACACAATAATTACACCTTTCTTACAGATAGAAGAATAAAGCAAGAAGGAAGAGGAAGAAAACAAAAGGAAACAATGGAGATTCTTACTTAGAGGGTTTCCTCAGGACCATCTAAGGAGCGAATGACCCGGAAAAGAGCAAACTATGGGAAGTCCTCGACCTCGGATTAAAAGTCGCTCTGATGAAACTAATCAAGGTTTCTGCGCCGAAACCAGAGACGTGGTTCGGCTCCTATCATAAGAGGGAGCAAGCATCCTAAAGGACATTGGGCTCGAGGCAAAGACCCCCCTCCCTCCACACACACAAGTGGAAGCTAATCGGAGTATCAACTACCGCAAAGTGGAGAGTTGGGTTGGCAAGCATTCACCCGACGAACTCAAGGAGGAAATTATGAAGAGCAACCCATGGGCAAAGGTTTGCGAAGTAATTCAATTCCGCGAACACACCCATGTGTTAAAAAAAAAACATTACCACAGACATGGCCAATAAAACAACACAAGAGGACTACTGGTATTCGATATGAGAATCCTAGGAGAAAATATTCAACAGGAGAAATTTAATAGCACACAAATGTGCTTTGTAAGCTATAAACTTGAAGACCATACCTCAACGACCTGCCCAAAGAAGAAAAAGCAATGGTGCAGTGAACGCGCCACAGAAGGCCACCGGTTTGACAAGTGCGAAAGAACGATAAAGAAGTACCTCAACTGCGAAGGGGAGCACAGGACCATGGCTCTGAACTGCCCGAAACGAAAAGAAATTATCAAAAGGAAGGAAGAGGAATAAAATAAGGAATAAAAAGTGAACCAACGAGGGCACATACATCACCATCAACCTCTCAAGCAACCTAAGTGCAAAGATACTTATTTATATCACCCACGCCAATCCATCAATGCTCTACTAAAGAAGAATGGCCTATCTTTAGTGAAAATGCCTGAGAACCCAGAATGCGAAAAAATATTTAAGGAGACAGTGACCGGAAGTAACCACCAGGTGAAATCCGGTCTTGAAACGGCAATTCTAGAAGCCCCTTCATCAGAGGAATCTGAAGAAGAGGAGGAAAAAGAACAAGAACAAGGAGAAGATGACGAGGATGAATCAGCCTCTTCGGACAGTAACGAGGGCCTACGCCCTAGTACACGAGCGACGAAGAGCAAGTCCAAAACTCCGATTCCTCCACCGAATAATGAAAGCCTTGGCACACTAAAGCTGCCCCACAGGCCAAAAAAAAGAAGAAAAATAAGAAGAAACATCGGTAAACATAATAACATCATGCTACGGAACGCACTAAAATTCTTGAAATTAATACTAACGGCTGGACGACTAAAAGGACTCTTTACGAAAACGTATTCAGAGAAAATGATGCAGATATCATCTTGATTTCAGAACATGGGATCGACACGCGTTATTCGCAAATGAAGACTTGGAATTACGATGTGTTGATCATAAATTATTCGCAGGAGCGGTACGACGGTGACGCTATTGAAATAAAGAAAGGGATAAAGCACAAGCAAATAAGAAAGCTGGATGAATCCTCTCTCGCGATTGAAGTCGAACTCGACATAGTAAAGTTAGTCATTGCTGTCGGATATCAACCGCCAAGGAGAGATGTTTTACCTATACACTCTCTCACTGGCCTATTTGGCAAAAGAACCCCCAATATATTAATGGGGGATCTGAACACCAGATGTGGAGAGTCTGGCTGCAGGGCCATCAATGGAAGCGGAAGAAGCCTGGACATCTTGTTGAATAGAAATATTGTCCAACGAATTGGCCCCGACTTATCCACTTTTGTCAGAGGAAAGAGTGACACAAAACCAGCTGTATGTCTACCCATCGTGTGCTACCGTTTAATTACTACATGAAACCAGTCCAGGTACCATGTAGTGATTATACAGGGATCCTGCTTACCATCAACAGGAACCCTATACAAGTCTCAGCTGTAGTTAGAAAGAACTACAGAAAAGCAGACTCGGCACGGTACCCGTGCCTCCTCGAGGCCTACCTTCCACCCAACTTGGATGAGTCAATTCTCGAGGAGATCGACGAAGCACTCGACCACCTTGTAAACGCGGATAGAGCTTGTATCCCTCAATCCGAGTATAAGCCCATCTCAACAAATAGATGGACTGAATACATGAAGGATTTAGACCGAGAACTAAAATTACTGTCTGAAATCAACATCAGAAACGCATCAATTGACTCAATACAGCGAAGTAAAGAGATCAAAGAACAACTCAATCAGTTGATCCTCGAACAATAGTGGAGACGTTGGGACGATGCTATCAAAAGCCTCTATCATGATGCATCTCCCAAAGATTTTTGCAATAAAATCAGGAGTCTCAAAGAAAAGATCGACTGGGAAAAAGAAGAATGTTGAAATATTAAAAGAAGATAGAAACCTAGAAACAGAAGAAATAAACATCGAATAAATATCCCTAAGTTATTGGGAAAGAATCTTCAGTATAACTGAAAAGGAAAACGAAGATTATAGAGTTCGAAAGCAATATCATAGACGAGCTTAACGACCAAATAAATAGGACGCAACCTCACCACTAGGTGGATAGATAGTGCGACGGAGACGCCGAGATTACCGAAGAGGAACTACTCGGTGCGCTCCGCTCATTCCGTCAAAAGGCCCCAGAACAATCGGAGCTTACAAAGTTCAAACTTAGAGAAGGCACGAGTGATCATCATCGAGGGAATGAGAATGATTTTTAACGCCTGTCTGAACACGGGATAATTCCCAGATGCTCATAAAACGGCAAAAATGATTTTCTTGCCAAAGCACGAGAAGGACCAGAGGTAGAGCTACCGGCCAATTTCAGTCCTGGAATTTGGCGAGAAGCTCTTCAAGATGATCTGCAACCAAAGACTGGTGTTTCACCTGGAGGAGAACTCCCTTTACAACCCGTACCAATGTGGGTTTAGAAAAAGGCGAAGGATGAAGCTGGCGATAAATGTCATCACGGAAAAGCTTTCCCAAGCAAAACGGGAGAGGAGTTACATGGACATTGTTTGTCGGGATGTATCAAAGGCGACTGATAAGGTTTGGCAGAGGGAAATGCAGTACAAGATCCTACGGACGGGTCTAAGCAAAAACTTAGAAAGAACTCTCTATGACTATGTCATGGAGAGAGTGGCGTATATCAGTTTAGGGTTCACGGACGGACCGAAGTTTGCGTTCACTGGGGGCTTGCCGCAGGGGGGGGGGGGTGACTGTCCCCCCATTCTCTACTTGATTTAAACCGAAGATATCCCAGCCCCTGCATACCCCACTTGCCTCAATATTCAATATACCGATGATTTTAGTCAGATAATTACTTGTCCTTGGAACAATGCGCCTATGCAAGCTCGTATGACAGCGGCAGAAATCGAAAGATTTAACATCTACGAGGCTCAATGGAAAAAAAGAATCAACCAAGAGAAATTCAAGGCAGTCCCCATTGAGAGGAGACTACTTTCTGATGTCAGGGTGGGGGATAGGCGCTATTCATACACCACGAAGTGCAATGTATTTAGAATGAAAATTACTTCATCCGGATACAGGAAGCGCATCTCAGATCGAATTTCTAAAGCCTCAACCGCAATCAGAATTCTATATACGTTTAGAAATCTCAGTAAGGGCAAAAAGAAGAAAATCTACAGTGCCATTGTGAGATCTACGCTGTTCTACCCCGCTACTGCCTCCTTTTATGTCTCGAGAACACAAAAGACGAAACTACAAGTGGTGCAGAACAATTGCGTACCTACAGGTGAGAAAGACACCATGAAGCGTTGCACAAAGAGGTAGGGATAACTCCCATTAACATTATCATCAAAGAACGGACAAGAAATATGCAGGAACTGGTTAATCGAGAGTTAAATGATTAAATCATTCAAATGATTAACCAGAACAGAAGAGCTAGAAGTCGCGCCAGATTTCCGAGTTCCGCTAGCCTATTGACTAGCGAAGATGAAGTGCCGTTCTACACATGAAAAGGATTGTTTTTTATCAAAGATATTGACAAAAACCGATTAAGAGAACAATACCCCGCACAATGAAAACTCACCAACTATTGACTAAAAATTCGCCGATGAAGACTAATCTACACCAATCAAGACTTCAAGAAAGAAGAAACAAATGACACAAAAAGTACATTAACTACAAAATAAATAAAAACAAAGAAACTAAGCACAAAACCTAAAGTAATTTATTACAACAACAGCAAATGTGCATTTTATACCCAGAAACATTAATTTTTGTAAAGACAATTGGCTTGAACGCCATAATAAAAAAACTATAACGAAAACAACAAAGCAAACTGACGACAAAAAAATGTTGAAAACGATAGGCCTGATCACCAAGCTCTAGCATCTCTTTGCAAATCTCCCACACCCCTTTCTCTCTTCATCATTTGTCTATTTCTATCTATTTGCCCACACACCCTTTTGTCCCCTACACACACACTCAAACTTATATCAATTCGCAATTTCTCCATTATCAACACTTTCTTTTACAGATCTCTTCTCTTCGTTACTATAGAAACGAGTAGCCACCTCCATACTGGATCGGAAATGGCTAGGAGACGCTCTTCATCCAAGTGGCTGCTTCCAGTAGACCAATCTGAGCGCTAAAATACCTATCATTGGCTATTATAACCTTCACTTTTGCCGTCCAGTTCACTCAAGTTTCAACTCACCTTGAGAGCACGCTATACCTTAATAAAATAGTAGTAAGGTACTGCAATGTACGGCAGAATTGAAGGTTAAAAGATCCAAATGATACCGTTGTTTTAAATCAGTTAGATTTGTCTATCGGGTGCAGTCACTTGGATGAAGAGCGTCCCCCAGCCGTTTCCACATACTAACCACATACCATCACTGCGTACATCGCTATTTACCTAACTATGTATTGAAAGATCTCTCCTTACAAGCTTTTTGCGCGAGATTCCATAGGCGGTCTTAGATTTAGATAATAATAATAAAACAATATTACACTTCAGGAAATCACTCATGCAGACAATTTTACGAACACTCTTAGACCGGTGACTAAGCTTTCCTTTTTCACTTGAATTAGTTCTTTTCCTGTATTTCAGGTAGAGGGGAACAAAAGTCCCATCACGAAAAGGGAGCAAACTATGCTGGTAAGTGAAGGCAAAGTTCTTTCTATAAATTCCCACCTACAAGCCAGAAGTGAAGTGTTGCATCATTCCAGGGGGAGTGAGGTGGATACGTTGAATCTTTCATCAGCAAAAAGCCTGGAATTTTATGTTTACTTTCTGTTTTATTCCATGCGTGGCAATTCAAGACGGTCAATCATTTAAAATCCTTAATACCGCGCTTGCTCCCTTACCTGTCCTCTACACTGACTGTGTTCAGACAACAAAGAGACCTTTCCTCGGGAAGTGCCCTCCTGCTTTCGGTTCCTCTCACACGGCTCTGCTGCAGGGGTGATCCTGCCTTCACTTTAGTTGCCCCTATGCTGTGGAATGGTCTGCCATTTGGGATACGCTTCTCTTCCTCGCTTGGCGCTTTCAACCGTGCTCTGAAAACCCACATGAGGCCTTTCCCTAGTCGATGGACGGGTGCTCTGCGAAGGTTTGAAGGTATTGAAGGGCGTAATATAAAACCTCTATTATTATTATTATCATTATATCAAAAATATCACAAATTTGCTCTTCTCTAGAGTCTGTAGAGAAAGGCTAGGAGTCTTTTAAAACTACCCAAACATCCAAACGTCGAAGAAACAGAGGCTATTATTTCTATATCGATAATCGTAAATTAAATTGTGATAAGTCGAATGCAATAAAATAGGTCGATAGGCAGATAATCCGATAAGCAGATAAGCATACAAGCAGATAAGCCGATAGGCAGAGAGTAATTGGATTTCGGTGTAAAAAGACGCGCCATTTTTAAAGTGGTCGAGGATGATATTACAGATAGTTTAAGATTGAAATTCGAATGAGGGAAAATAGGAAGGAGTAGAATGAGTAGTAAGTGGAGTTGGAAAGTATGGTGGGTTTTCTGTGTGAAAACTGTATTTTGTTTGGTTTCGGGTAGTGTTGTACCACCTATCGGCATTTTTTTTTAGGGTTCTTGCCACTAATTTGTACTGTTTTCTGCTCATTTAGGATCCTAAGTTTAAGGTCAGAGCTGAACCAACGGTTGTTATAGTTACTCAAGCAAGAATTGGAAGTCCACCCGGCAACTAAGATTCCCATTTGATTTTTCTTCGCTTAACCCAGAAGAAAGGATTTCTTTGAGCCTCAACGCCCGGGATTTAGTTTGTGAAGTTTTGCGTGAGAGAGAATGCTCACTTAGTCGATTGGTCGAAGAATTAACTAATTAAGTATATCTACTCATAATCCCGAAAAACCCAAACCGAGAAAAGCAGAATTCCGAAAGTCAAAATCCCCAAAGTAAAAATTCTGAAAGCCAAAATATAGAAAAGTCAAAATCCCGAAATATAAAAAAATCTACAGTGCCTATTTTTTTTTTTTAAGGAAATCTTTATAAATGTGTGCGCGTCACAGATGCTATGATTACGCATAAAGATTCGCATACATGGATTGAGTAGGGGTAAGGACGTCCTTTAATCCCTGTAAGTGCGTTGAAACCTGTCTCGAAGAGGCAATTTAAGAAAAATAGCCATTTTCCCTCAATACAAACATTCATAGTTTTGAGCAAGGCAAAGTAAGTGAATAGATAAGATTCTGATAGGGTTTGCCTTTTCTAAAATTTACGTCCGCTGCTCTAACTCGCATACTGACAGCGTAAATTATATCAGTCCTTGTTAAGGCTCCTTTAAAATACAATTAGCTATTCAAGCATCCGCTTAGTCTACCTTTCAGAAAAATGACTACGCTAATAATTATTAACCATAATACTTACGATTCTTCAAAGAAATCGACCGTTCGGGCAGAGAAGAATGAAGCTGTTGTTTTCGTGCAGTACTTTGAAGGCTTTATATTTTCGAAAAGAGAATGAGATTCTAATATTGCATTCAATTGGGTTTTAAGTTTATCACGTAGGTGCCATAAATTAAAATGTAAAATGCCAAACAAAGGATTAATGCTGTAGCTGGCAATATACATAAATTTGTGTCATGTGGCCGACTGTGTTTTATGCTTCTTGAGTCTTATGTTCATAAAAAAACAATAAATAAATACATCTCCGCCCAAACCCACTTGATGAAGTTATAATAATTCGCAGCGTCCATTGCTTCGATGCGTTGAGTAAGATGAAGCATCTCTTTGCCTTTCATATGTAAATTTTTGCATATATATATATATATATATATATATATATATATATATATATATATATATATATATATATATATATATATTGTACCAGTCAGACGTTGGAACTTTAACAGTAAACGAGAATTGTAAGAATTCTCGTGGCTCTTCGCTAAGGGCGATAGTAAGAATTCCTTAATTTGCTGAATTTTCCCATTAAAATCAAGAATGGTTCCAAAGCTCTTTCGTTTTTCAATAAGAACGAACAAAATTCAAACATAGATTAAGAGAGCAGGAAGAGAGAGACAAAGAGAGATAGAAAACGGAATAGAATAATAGAAACTCTTTTTACCCGTTAAAAAAAGTGAAAATTAGATGGGGCTCGAATCTATGCCTTTGAGCGATCTCTGCTTTTTAGGAAGCTGTCACAAAGGCAACCACTATCGTAAAATTAAGCAGAAAAAATTATACATTGGAAAAATGTTTTTAAATACTTTTAATTTTTGTTGAGTTTTTCTACCACTTGCGAAGACTTTTTAAAAGTCCATTTTCGTGTGATCCAAATTGTTATGTTCCTTTCTTCTATTTTGGATTGATTCTGTTGATAATAGATGGGACTATTTGGGGTTGCTAGTAGCTATTTATCGCTCTTTCTCCCCCAAGTGAGCATCAATCCCCCCGATATTAAGATCATTAATCTTTACCAGGCGTAGAATTTATTACAACATAAGCAAGTAGAAACAAAATACGCGTGATACAAACCATACGCCTCCACAGTGCATGACACCTGACTTGAACTCGACCCCAATATGACTCTATTCGGCGACTAACCGAAACCGATGTGGCTTAACTTCACTGTAACTTAAAAACGGGATTTACCTTCTGCTACGCTGTAACCTATATAATACAAGGCATAGAATGAATGCAATCATGATAGGTCGAATGATAAATTAATTATGAAGTACTTCTGCCATGTAAATCTAGGTCTTTTTTATTCATTTTTACTTGTTTCTTCGCTTCCCTATTCAATTCACAAGCCTTAGACAAAATGAAGTTGGTAAGTAGACATCGCAATTCCTCATTTATTCCTAATATAATTGTACTTATTTTAATACGCAAAATAGAATTATATTATTATTAAAATATTATTAAAATATAAGTCTAATATGTAAACATGTTAGAACTTGATTGACCAAGGAGTGTTTCGACTAATCCGTTTAGTCGTTCATCATTCTTTTGAATCTCAACCACCTTTCTAACGTTTGTTTACTTGCAAAAGGATTTATAGCATATATATATATATATATATATATATATATATATATATATATATATATATATATATATATATATATATATATATGGGGTTTAAATAGTTTGTCACGAATCTTTGCTGTTTTTGAGAACTACTTTATTTTTCCACGGGTTTGTTTGAGTATGGCAGCCATCGTAATGTTGCCGCAAATTGGGATTCAGCGATTACACAGCCCATGTGGTTTAACTTCTTTGCACTCAGTTAAACCGTAACTTATAATGGCTAGGAAATGTATCCTTATATTTTACAAGGGAGGCTAAATTAAGGGAATTTAAAAGAAGAAAGATGCCTGAATCTAACAGCGTGGAAAGGTTATCGGGATTGTTCATGCCATTTAATGGACTCATGCGATGATGATAGAGTGATTAAGCTAATGGCGAGGAGACCATTCACTTAAAAAATTTACAAGACTCTCCCAGACAGAGCTGCCTTTGAACATCCCAAAGAACCGCTTCTCGCAGCATCATTGACTCGTAAAGCTCTTTAGCGCCAAACAAAACTTGCAAATACAACGGTTATCGACAAATCGCATTGGAAACACCACAATGGCCAATCCAGCACCCCTTATTCACCCTTTGAGACGCTTTTTTGTTCTATTCATGCTCCTTTTGTTCCTACTTACGATGGAGTTTGATGACGCCCAAACGCCTTTGAGAGATAACAAGAGAATAAGACGTACAGTGATGACTTGTGTAGGCAAAATCCAATCGTGTAATTAAGAAATAAACAGAGATAGCTAGAGATTAGACCTAGAAAGATTACTTATATATGCATGATGTAATCGTGTAATTAAGAGACAGACAGATATAACTAAAGACTAAGAGCTAGAGAAATGACTTGTGTAGGCATAATCCATTCGAATGAATGCGTGGAAGAATGATGACTGAAAAGTCGAATATAGTTATACACTTACTTGGAGGAGCTATGATTTATGGAATTATAGTAGAAAGAATTAAAACCAGGCATTAGACGTGTATCACATTACACTGTACTTTTAAAAACGTTTTGAACTATCACGGAAATAAGATCAACCGGGTTGTAATTGCAGCAACCTGCGCATGTCGCTAAAATGCACCAGTAAAAGCTGAATGAAGTATTAAAGCTTCTATTTAATCATTACCCCAAACCTTAATTTAAGCTGGGAAAAGATGTGGTTAGGTGTTTTCCCTCTTAAGGGCAATTTTCTTTTCTTGTAGTTATAGAGAAGTGGAAACATATATCTTTGTGGAGGCGGAACAACTCCGGCAGATACCAATGATAGAAGATCTTTATAAGTAAGGCGGTGTTAGTGAGCGGACTTGTAGTATACCAATGTAAAATCGAGTTTTGGTGTATTCTGGGAGAAGTCTGGGCGGTGAGGTAGGCATAAAGCAACAATAGAAAGGTTGCATATATTGGAATGAAACTGTTTTTCGGTACTATTTTAACAATGATTCAGCTTTCCGCGTTCTAATCTCAATTAATACCTTATATTCGAATCTCAAGAGTCAGATGTTAGTTTTTAGTTTGCGTTTTACCACATTTCCTTATCGGCAGATAAGTAAATCAGTAGTGACTTAGTTTTAAATGGGCTCCCAAATGACCCATGTTATAGTCAAAATAACATTTTCTTATAATATTGGCAAAAGCTATTTATAGTTATGAAAGATCATCCAAGTCAGCAGATCCAAGAAATATCTCCAAGAGGGGGGAGGGGGGCTTTTTTCAATTATTTCAAATATATTCAGGGTTAGATGAAATCAGTCCTGATATTACTTGTATACACAATCTTAAGCAACGTTTGTATTGTAAACAAACATCAATCATTTGATATACCGCATATAGTCGGGACGAAATGGGGCGTTGCCAAGGGGAACAAGGTGGCGTTAGAGGGTTAGTTAACCAATTTAATAACTCGGGGAAAATGTTTAAAATACATCAAGCTTTTGGTGTATTTGTATATACTGAGTAAACGATTTAGTTAAGGATTCAATTTCACAGTTTTTCAGCTAAATTCGTTAAGTAGTTGAAATAAAGCAGCAGTGTGTATAATGGAGAAATTCCGTTTCAGTAGTAGAACCAAAAAATGCATGAAAAATGAATAATAAAGTCGGGGTTTTCATCATCGATCTGCACTCTCTCCTTTGGTCATCTGACAGCCGCTGAGAAGCCAACCCGTATCGTGACTCCATCCGGCGACTAACCACACCCAATGTGGCTTAACGTTGCTCTAATCAGAATCTGTGTCTTCAAACGGCGAGGTCATAGTCGTCACAAATGCCTCGTATGACCCCCATCACTGGCGGTTAATAGTACCTCATTGACTTATTTAAAATGTAGACTTGTTGAGTTTAATGGGATAATTTAGACCAATTTGACTTTCATCTGGAATGGATGTAAAACTATACATTTACGTTGTATTTCAGAGATATTGTGGTTGTTCAGGACAATTTCACCTTTCCAACTATATGCAAAATTGTGGTTATTAAATAGTATATACATACATATATGTAAATATTGCTTGGTTGAAGAATAAGGGCATGGAGAGATGTGCCATGTATGCGTTGGGGCCATTTTCTTCCCTTTGTTTCTTTTTTATTCGTAAATAGTTTGATTTTAGAATTCATTAGCATCACTCAATATAGGCATTAATAGAGATCCAGCGTAGGATCTCTATTAATGGGATGCCTCCATGCGGGAGAGGGAGAGACAAGAGTGACAAAGGGGAGACTGCCTGTAATCAGAGATGGCAAATGAATCATCACAATGGCCATTGAGTGGAATGTCTAAGCGTTAATTCGATCGAAATTAGCGCTTTGTCGCTAACCCAATTTCGGATTGGTTTGGCCACAGAAGGATTTTGAATTTAAAAGAGGATAGAGTGAGATGTCAAGAGGGACCACGACAAATATGTGGAAATTAAGACAACACCTCTCTTTTCAATCATATTTTTGAGTCAAAGATCCTTTGAACGAATTGAGTTTTTTCGTTATATTAACATCCTTTATATTTACTATTTACCTCACGGCGCACATCGTTATTTAGTGCCTAAAACTTTCAAACGCCGCAATTACACCGCAACTTACGTATCTTCTGATCCCAAGAAGCTATGACGACATATGACCCTCGGAAAGAAAGCTTATCTGGTACTGTCCAGCTGCACGTCTTTTATAAATCAACGCAGGCAGAAGTAGATGACCCTTGATCAAGGAACAACGAGTAAGGGTTTTGTAACACATCCTCAATGGTAAAGGACTGTGCCGTGACGTATTTCTGATAAAGCAACGTATATACGAACAAACCAACCCTGATCAAAAGGAGTGCAGTGAAGTTTCTGTGATAGAGCAACATAAATATGAATAGACCAAGCCTGATCAAAGACTGTGCAATGAAGTATCAGTGATAGAGGAACATATATAGATAGGAACAGACAAACCCCTGATCAAAGATGTGCAGTGACGTATCTCTGATAGAGCAACAAAGATATCAACAGACTAACCATGAGTACTAACTGTGCAGTGAAGTATCTCTAATGCAGCAACACAGATACAAATCCTAAACAGAGAATGTGCACAAACACATGTCCGAGAGAGAAATATAGTCCTGAACAGACGAATTCTGATACATCACCTAGTTAGGAGCTGATGCCCCTAATTATGTAGTTATCACCAACCTTTCCTACAACAAACTCAATCCGACCTACGAAATCTATCTCCTCTCTTTTCCATCGGTTAGCCATATTAATATTTAAAAATTAAACATCCTAAAATTAATTAGGTGATTAAACTTTAACCAAATGTATTATTATTCTTGTATATTTAACTTCGCGCAAAATTAGAAATTCAATTTGAAAATAATTTGCATTACAAATTTAATTTGGGACCTTTTCATATATAGCGTCGATATAAAAAACCCCGGAAATTATAAAAACGTTTTTTTTATAAGTATTAAAATTATGAAGGTAGTTTAATTATAAATAACGGATTGGATTATTCTGATCAATTCTTTATTCTAAAATTTAATTAGTATTTAGTTTCAAATCAACGATTTTATTGGTTAATCGATGGAAAAGTGAATCCTTTACGAAAATTAATGCCAATATTCAATATTAATGAATTATATATATATATATATATATATATATATATATATATATATATATATATATATATATATATATACAAAGAAAGCAACTACAGGATCTGCGGGTGATAATACAACCAGCACAGGGCTATGCCATATTTATTTTCTGTCTTTCAAATAAAATTTGAAAACAGAAAGAAAGATGCAGAAACCTGGTGTAGCTGACTATAAATACATAGAGTACAAGAGGAATAAGAATTGGACGCGAATGAGCGAATGAGACAAGAAACCAGAGTTTTTTAAAGGCAAGAGAGAGGGACATTAGAAGAATCCAGAATCAAAGGGAGCAGAGGGAGCAGAGGTTCGAGTCCTGGCCAGGAATTCAAAACTTTTTTTCCCTGGCGTTATTTCTGTCTTCTCGGTAAAGGGATGGCCTTCACTGTGCCGCCCTCTGCTTCCTTTGATTCTGGATTCTTCTAATGTCCCTCTCTCTTGCCTTTAAAAAACTCTGGTTTCTTGTCTCATTTGCTCATTCGCGTCCAATTCTTATTCCTCTTGTACTATAATATATATATATATATATATATATATATATATATATATATATATATATATATATATATATATATATATATATATATATATATATGTGTGTGTGTGTGTGTGTGTGTGTGTATGTGTGTTAATTTTTAAGGGGAATTTGTATTCCTACAACGTTTCGCTTATGGTCCAGCGAAACGCCGTAGCAATAGAGTCCCTGAGGTTATTTGAGCCTTCTCCTATTCCCTCAGCCTCAAACTAGACGCGAACAATCGACCTCTCGAAAAAGAAGCACGATCGTTACCGCTAAGCCACCATTGACTTGTAGAAGGAGACGCAATCTGAATTCTGTTAAGCGCTCCGGGAAGGGGCAAACCGATGGCCCGAGGACTTTTACCTGTCTCCGCCTCTGCAATCGACGAGTGGGTAATATTTCAATTCGAAAGGACACGGCCTAATTTCCAACAGATGTCGTGTGTAGGCGTATAAATACGAAATAAACTAAATGTATTAATAGATAAATTAGATGCATTGTAATAAAGTAATTGCAATAAGAGATAAATAAGATACAGGGATACAAATAAATGTAATAAGACATAAATAAGATACAGGGATACAAATAAATGCAATAAGGGATAAATAGGATGCAGTGGGACAAAGTAAATGCAATAAGAGATCAATTCTTAATCCTACAAAGTAAGATTCAGGCAATAAATCCATTCGTTGCTTTACAAAAAATAAATACCTTAAATATGGTGAAATGCCGATGAAATAAAATTAATCCCATGAGGCAATGAATGGTAGGAAATAAATGCAGATGCCGCTCTTTGAATATGTAATACAAAACATGCTGGACGCTATCGACAAAGGTGAGGAGGTCGGTGCTACTTCTCGATGTGCAGCAAAAATGAGAACATGATATGGGTTGAAAATTAACGTTTGTTTCAAATGGTTTAGAGAATAATAACGAGGTGAGAGTCTGTCGTGGAGTGGTACTTTGGAAAAGGCATTGTAGCGAACAAACAACAGAAGATTAACGAGTGAATTTGCCGTGAAAATGGTGGAGGGCAAGCCAGTAAATGACGTCACATCACAGCCATCAAGCGCGAGAGTAAGGGTCAATGGCAGACGACAGACGGAAGAAGATATTCATTTCGAAATTTGACTAGAAAAGTGGTTGCCAGTGGTGGGAGAGGGGGATCGACAAAAGACTAGGATCGTCAAGCGAGGAATGCGACCACCCTGTGAGTCCTGCCAACAAAGGTGTAAGTCGTATCGCGATTGCTCTCGAAAGACCTTCCCCTCGATAGTATTATAATAGTAATAATAATATTTGTATCAATGCCACACTTCTCTCGTCTCTTTGCTTCTACTTTGCGGTCAGCGATGACTGTACTGGATATTTCAAACACTAAAGCAGACAGGCCCCGCCAAGGTAGGGCTACGTGTCACGAAATCTTAACTTCTATATGACAGCCAACGGGATTTATTGCAGGAGTATGTTTAGTAAGCGCTAGCCCTCTCGTTGATGGCTCTATCTGGAATGTAACCGTTTCCTTATCAGGCAGTTTTTGTACAGATGTAGTTGCTTATCTTCACTTGGTGTTATATGATGGCCCTCTTCTCTCGTGGGATAGTTGTTCAAAAGTTTCTAAAAAAATACTCTTTGCACGGAAATGGTCTCTAGGTTAAGGTTATATGAATATTGGAGCTAGGATTCGTGAGGTGGTATAGGTCTCTAAATTATTCTTCATTCATTTTACTATAGGAGTAAATCTTATGATGTCACGGGATTTAGTAATATATGATGGTGCAAAATGAATTGGATTGCCCACATTCCTTGAGGAGATGAGGTTTATTTAATCCGGGCTGGTTAGGTTAAGAATTTTTGCGTTTCGAAACTTTGGTGATTTAGTATTTAGATGTTTAGGCCTTTGTGCTTTATGGGGATTTCGTTATTCTTGCTTTTGACTTCAAGGATTATGACCCAGATTTCATTTATTCCTGATTAGTAGAAATGGTCTTGGACATGGTTCGGAGTCATCCTCTGTTTCACTGCTTTTACTGTTTTGACAGCGAATGTTTAAGCTCTGAAGATGATTGTAAGAGCCAATAGTCGTTGATCTTTTGTAACTTGAGGTTATTTAATCTCAAACAAGCAAAAATTCCTTGAAATGAGATAAATAACTTCGCATATTATTATATAGCCTTCTAGTCGCAACTTTCCACTTCATTGAATCCGCGCTAAGTTGTCCAAAACTCTAAAGTGTTAATTATTGGCTAATTAGTCTAAATGACATAATGAAGTTAACGATATTTGAATTGTTAATTTGTTTTCAAGTTTTGTCGAATAATTTGAGGGGTTTAGTCATTTCAATGCGGAATTGTTATGCATGAAGTGACTTTGCAACGGGCTATCGTAAAAGTGAGGAAGAGTAGCTTTTTGATAATGAAATGGGAATGAAGGCAGGAAGATGAATAATTAGCAGTAGTATCAGTTCTCTGAGAGGTGGAGTACCTGAAGTTGCCGAGACCATACCTCCAGGTTCGGCAGTTAGATAGAAAAGATTTAGCTCAACCAGCTGCTGTTGTTTTTTCTTTCGTTTTTCATGATGGCTATAAAATATTGGGGGAGGGGGGGGGGCTACGCAAACTGTAATTTTTATTCTCAGTTCATGTGGAAAAAAATGATCCAACTTTTCCACAGTTGATATTTTCCGAGTTCTGATGAAAGTTTTTATTTGTCATTTTAGGACTTTGTGTAGCCAGAAACCAACGAACCCCAAATAGAACATTACATATGCGAAAACCTAATATTTCGGTTATTCCAAATCCCTTATTGGTTTTAGCTCATGAACAGAGCTTATAGAAGTCTGTTAAAATTTTAAACACATTACGCCCTCTGTCATCTTGTGTTTAAGATTGATGTCTTTTCACATTGCATTTGCTATTTTTCCTTCATCCATATTTCATTTATGTCTTCCACCCTTAATCGTTTCTCATTGAACGAAAACATCTTGGCTGATTTTTGCTAAAATTATTTCTTTACTAATGTTTAATTTGACATTTTGTCGTCTTTTCATGCATCCTCTGTCGTCTAATTAATTGCTTAACTTACTCTACTTCGTTGTAATCGATTGTTTATCAACCTTTTTTATTCGTGTCCCCTTTTCACAACAAGCCAGAATATCATTCCCAAAGTTTAGTCAAAAGATGCACAATAGTAATGATAATGATTATGGTGATGATGATAATGATAATTCTAGTGATAATTATGAAAAGGATATCATTATTATTAATATTATTATAAAAATATTAATATCAATAACAATAATAATAATAATGACAAGAATAATGGAATATTTTCATAGACATTCAGTAAAATGCCTTTTTCTGTAGATCGCTTAGAGAGATCAATATGCCAAGTGTTTAAGTCTGCCTCTCTGACGAGGCCCAAGTACTTTATTTAATCTTAAGATTTTCACCTGTTTGAGACAGATTGCTTTAATCCTCCGTTTTGGCTGGATTACTTAATATTTTTTCCAGTTTTCTTTTTAAGAAGTTTACACTCGAAGGTATTACAAGGGATATTTGGAAACGCTTTACAAGAAATATTAGAAAAGGATTAACAAAGGCTAGTGCCAACAGCAAATACTTGTCGTATCCACTCCACAGGGCTAGGTAACAAAATTGGTATAAAGACACTTTACTTGAGTTAGTTCGGTTTGCTTCTCTTAGGTTAGGTTAGGTTTGGTTAAGTTACGGTTGTTTAGTTAGTTTATGTTGCCTAGGTTTGACTATGTTAGGGTAAGCTAGTTTAGATTAATTAGCATTGTCCTCTTCCTCTCAAGTTTTGAAGAATTTGAGTAGCATTCATTTCCAGGGTTATTTTCTGAAGGGCCATTTTCTATAGTACATTTTCCCGCTTTAACCTATCCTAAGCTTATAAAACCTAACCTCACCTCACCTAATCCACAATCGCTTAACATAACCTAACCTAATCAAACCTCACCTAACCCAACCTTACCTAACACCTAACCCAACCTCACCTAAGCTATCTAACCTAACCTAACAACCTCACATCACATCACCTCACCTCACGTATCCTAACGCAAACGTTGATGCCACAGCCTCAACTGTTGACTGACTGTGAGGGAATTCGATCGCTCGCACGCTTGAGGGCGACCTGCCGTTGCGAAGAGATGAGTTTTTCCGATTGTATTTCGCGACAATTTGGAGGAAAAACTTAGAAGAGAAAGTTTTTAAATTTCGATAGTTTCTCGGGTAAATTATTATAATTTAGGTTAATTAATAAGGTCAAGTAGGTGGGCCTATAGTTTTATGGTAGAAAACTGTTTTTGCTGGTTATAAGAAATGGTTACTTGTTTACATAGGAGTGATTTATAGAATAGGAAAATAAGGGCTTTTCATATTCGTGTGCACATTATCTTTTAGTGGTGCATTACTTTGTATAAAACTGTCTTTAAGTGTTGAAAATATGCCCCTCTTATGACATTTTGAAAGAGAAGAATCCTTCCTATTTTAAAGCTTGTTTCCTTTTATTCTTTCTTATTCTCCTTTCCATTCGTTTTCCATTTTTCTGTCTGCGTTTCTTCATTATTTTTCTTATTCACACCAATTTTCTACGAGTTTTCATAAATTTAAAAGATTCAAGTTTTTGTTTATTTTTTTTCAATTTTTCATTATTTAACCATTTTCTCTTCTTGATTCCCGCCCCCCACCCCTGTAAGTTTTCTTATTTCCTTCCCGCATCCTTTCACTGACGTTGGGCTTTTCCTTTAGGAAAACCGAAACGGCGAGACTCTGATGGCGCCCCATTACAAACCCTGTTTCTATTGATATTCTTCGCCAAAGCGAGAAAAGCTCTCCTTGGAGAGTCGTTGCTATGCCAACGACTAACTTACGCACTGAAGGGATTTCTGTCTAAATCCAGACTCTATTAAGCTGTTATAACCATGAAATCCCCCATTTATCGATTAATATCTGATTAATTCTTAAAAAATAAATAATATGTTGACTTTTTATTTCTCAAGGTGACCTTCAGTTTAGCATAGGCACCGAACCACGGGTTTCTACAGCGTATGGCAGCCATAGTGTAGTCGAAACGAATCGAGACTCCAACAAACGACTAACCACACACGGTGTAGCTTAATTTCGCTAAAATTGGGAGATTTGTTTCTATTCTCTGAGGCCGCACCCCTCCTATTAATTAATGCCTAAGTATATGAAGAGGTAAACAACGGAGAAATTGGGAACCTCGGTCCAAAGCTGTCTCATTACTTGTAACATCTTCAATGGGTTGACAAAACGGTGCATAAAGTAAGGAGCTCGGAATTTATCTCGTTTTCAATTTCCCAAAGTTCAATAGTGTGGGAAAATTCAACATTACTAAGAAATAGAATTATATTAAAAATATGTTGTTTTATTCATTTATGTCTCTTTATGTTACCAAATCAATGCCCAATTTAAAAGGGGTAAATTGTAAGCCCAACTCATGAATTGGTAAGATCTGGCGCTCCTTTCGATGTCTTAAAAGCTTGCGAGAGTACGTGAAGGTTTATAACGTGATGGAACTCAATTAAATTATATAATTCACAAAAAATCACAATTATCTTTAACATTCTTATTTTTTCCTTTTAAAAATATTTGTATTTTTCTTTTCATAATTAATGTTTACAAATGAGCATGTGTACATTTTTTCTCCTACGTAAAATGGATTCAAAGTATGTATGTAAGAAGTGCTTTCGAGCATCTATTTATTGGCAAATTTTTTTGTGTGTAAGTGGCACATATATAAGCGGGTGCGGAAGGGTAAGACAGCGGAAGAAAGAAAAGTCAACACAGGTCGCGTATCTAATTAGGATCCGGTGAAACCCTCATTCTAAATGCAAAGGAAATCTATTGGAGCAAAAAAATTGCCCTTGCAAGTGTTTATTCGCGAACGGGTTTTTTTTCGTTCTGTTCTTTATTTCTCCCCGTTTGCGGTTCCGCATGCCTGCGATGGTCCCCTCCCCTATTCCAGCTTCCCTCTATAAAACCCCTTCCTTATCTTCCGCTCTGAACTGTATATGCGCGAGAAGTCGTCGTCGGTATTGTGTTTGTATGCTAATCTCTGTTTCAATTTCTTTGGCCCTCCTCCGCACGAATCGCTTCGAATTCGTGTTGATTCGTTCGTTTTCTTGCTTAGCTAATAAAATCACCCACAAATAAACTTTAACTCTGCCAACACTCTGGTATTAGTTGGTGTATGCAGTGAAATTCTCAGATGGGTTAAGTACCCCCTTCGGACTCATTTCAAACTCCTTGCTTCTGCTTTTAACAAAAGGGGTTCTTGAAGCGATCTTCCAGGATTCACCCTGAGTAGGTCATTGTAGATATCTCGCACTGAAAATCTAAGATAAACACCTTTTAAGGGAAAGAAAAAAGGTCGTATTTACCTGGACAAAGGTTGGATTTGTTTACATTTTTTATGATAAAAATCGCATTTGTCAGGAGAATTTACATTTGAGGCTAAAATAAATTTTGAGGAAAAGAAACTATTTGTCATGACAAAGACCACATTCTTGGCATGAAAAATATCCCATTTTCCTGAGCAAAAATCCCATTTGTTGCAACAAAAGTCACATTTGCCGGGCAAACGATTTGTCACTTGGCGCTGTACGATCGGAGACATAATAAAGTATCACGAGATAACTCGTTTATAAATTTGAAAGCGATTTGTAACATCACGAGATACTCTCACGCCTGACGAAAAACCGACTAGCCTTTAATTGCATGAAATATAAGAAGTGAAATTAAGGGTGAAGCAGATGAAAAAGGGAGATTAAAAGAGGTGCCGAGGAAAATAGTGAAAGGTGTTGTGAGGGGGATGGGGTTCCATCGAAGGAGGGGATGGGGGTTTCGGCCCACCTCAAAACACTCCTTTTCCTTGTTTCATTTTTCTTGTTTTTCTCTTACAGTATACAAAAAGGACAAGTTGTTTTTATTTAATTAAAAGGAATAAGCGAAAACCAAAGAAGGCATCTCCGCTATCAAGTTTGGGATGATCGATCGTAACGAATGTGATGAATTGAGAGAAAGTGAAATGTGATGAAAGTCAATAACCCCAAGTTTCTAAATAAGAAACTATTTAGCGCTTAATAGCTCGAGTAAATAGCTAGAACCTTGTCCATCCTCAATATCGGGGCCAGTAGGCCGCCATATCTCTTATGGAGAAAATTTCCGCTATTTATTAATAGTGTTAGTCTTTTAAATATTTTAAATTACAAGTTTTACATCTAGTATTTTGTCGCTTTGGAACCTATTTCTTTTAATTTAACCTATGGTCCTTATTTCCTATTAGCAAAAACCCCCAAAAAAACCTCCTGTGAAAACTCAAACCGAGATTTTTTATTTTAAACTGAAAAGGCAAGTTTTTATAAAGTACCTAGTTGTCATCTTTTACCGGTGAAATGTTTGTTAAAGTGACAGCTTTACTGCTACTAGATATTGGATTTAAGTTTCGAGTTTGACTCGTGAAAAAATATGGGTCTTGAAACTCCGTATTTCTATTTCAGGAGATTTGCATTTCTTTCGTATTGTAATAAAAGCCAAAATGGGCTCGTAAACTGCTAAAGATATACCTTAAGGATTGATCTAATAAAAGCCGTAATCTTAGCTGAGGGTAGAGTAATAAGTGACGGCCACACAACGTCTGGGTCCAATAAAAAGAAGATAAAGAGTGGTGGTCAACTGTAGCGTGGATGTATATCCTCGGAGGATGTGGTTTGCTTCTGGCTCCGATTATGAGTAGTGTACCTGCAGGTTGAGGCCGCAGTTTTTTATGCGTCCCTTGCGAAGGATTAAACTCCGCGGCCTTTGGTTTACTACGGCATAAGTGGTACTGCTGAACTTAGGTAGGAATTAACGTGTCCAAGCCCTCTGGTACTTCTTAGCCCGCAATGTACCAAAGGCAGTAGGGAATAGTAGAATTCTTATACTCGTATCTACTGTGGGAATTTTCTAAACGCCATATATTTGGGTTGAATCGTACGATTTGGACCACCGATTATTTCTGTCTAGTATGAATATAGGCATATATGGTTTTAAGTGGGTCCGAATCACTAGATACCAGGTAGTATCCACCTCGCGACAGCTGTGAGAAAGTAATTTTGTAGCTGCGATGGCATCGTAACGTAATAACTTATTAACTAGTGTATCTATACCGTCAAAAATTGTGAAAATACATTATTACTACTAATAATAATAATAAATAAGAAGTTAAAAAAGAGGAATACACCTGGAGGTAGATTTTTGCTAGGGTTAACAACCAACCAACCAACAAACTTTTATCCTTTAACCAACAATCGAGAAAAGAGTTTGTAATTTTGAGTTCTTAAGCTGCCTTAAACTTACATCCGCAAGTTCGACGAATTCTTTGTTATTTTTGTTCTTTACTATTTCTATTCCTTCTAACTATTGTTCGAGTGTACATCCCTTTGCGCCTCTCACCACCTCTGCTATGTGATTATGCCCTGGTTAATTGCGGTAATATCTTTTTCTTTAATAATAAAAAAGTAGACCAATAGAGAGGAGAAATTAACAAATTCACTGAGATTTCGATCGAAATTCGCTACAAATCATTAGAATTTTGCTACAAAATTTCCGCATTTGTTTGGGAATATAATATAAATAAGCCGCAATTATTTGTCCCTGTCTGCCGGCAAGTAGGAATACTTATATTGTGCTCCGGCGCGTGTCCTAAAAGGCGACTAAGCCGAATAGCGGCCACTGACCTGGATAACTGCGCATGCGAAAATTTTGTCCTGTGAGCGCCACACGCAATGTTGGCAATGAGCGAAGTTGTCGCCGAACCCGTCCAATCATAAGAACATAAGAACATAAGAAAAGAAGGAGACTGCAAAAGACCATTCATGGCCTACACTTGGCAGCTCCTGTTCCATTCAACACACAAAAGATTTCTTACCATATACAAATTAAATGGGAGAATTTTTGGGAGGACCGATTGTGAGAGGGACTTGGGCATTTTGCTAAGTTCAGACCTTCGTCCTAATATAACATAACATAACATAATTACACGCATAATTACATGCCGCAGTATCGTCGATGCGACTCGAACCCACTTTGGGAAAGCGATTGAAGATAAAGGATAAAGAACAAGCTACAATTCACTTTATTAGAATTTATTTTTAAATTGAAAATTTACCAGATTTTTCATTATCAGAAGCATGGTGTCTCTATGAGGTCATTAGGAAGAACTGTAGGAAACTATTATGGTGTACTCCATTTAGTTTTTCGAACTTTAAAGCGCCATAGAAACGAGGTCGTAAAACGCAGAGGGTAGGGGAGGGTATTAACCCTGATAAACCATCCACCCAGTTACTGGTAGGTGGGGGACGAGAGATAGCTAGAACATTTTCTGAAAATAAAATAGCGAACATGAATATACAGATAGCAAATACAGTGTACTGTATCAATTACTGATAGGGCGGGCATACACTATGTTGTCTAAATTACGAATGGGGAATACAGGGAATAAAGGGATATGGAATACAGTGTGTTGTCTAAATTACAGATAGGGAATGCCGTCTCCTGTCTAAATTACGGATAGGAATACATCTGATGTCTAAATTACGGATAAGGCAGAGTGTGTTGAATAACTTACGTATCGGGAAAACAGTAGACGCTCTCAATTACGGATAAGGAATAATATTTTCTGTCTAAATTATGGATAGAGCATAGATTGAGCTGTATAAATTACGGATTATGAATACAGTGTGATGTCTAAACTACGGATAGGGAATACAAGCATTTTGAATACAGTGTGTCTAAATTTCGGATAGAGAATACCGTCTCCTGTCTAAATTACGGATAGGGAATACAATGTGATGTCTTAATTACAGATAGGGCATAGTGTGTGCTGTCTAAATTACGGATTGGGATGACATAGCTTGTGCTGTCTAAATTACCGATAGGGAATAAAATGTGGATTCTAAATTACTGATCGAAAATACATTGTTATTTTATTTGGGCATAGGGCATACAGTGTGTTTTCTAAATTACATAGAGGAAGGGTATACGATGTGCTTTCTAAATTATGGATAAGGATGGCATAGAGTGTGATGTCTAAATTGCGGAAACGGAATACAGTGTGCTGTCTAAATTACGGGTAGAGCATACACTATTCTGTCTAAATTACGGATCTGGCATACAATGTATTGTCTAACTGTATAATCTAAATTACGGATAGGGCATGTAATGTGCTGTCTAAATCATTATAGATAGAAGTTCTTATTCTTTTCTTCATTATTTCTAAAGAACTTTTAAATATTTAGGGGATATTTCCTAATTTCTAATTTTTAGACAACTTTGAACTCAAGATTATAGCGGGTAACCCAAAGGTTACTTCATATTTTTTAAAATTAATAACACAAAAACTAATTAAGTTATAAAAGTTGGTGATATATAAAATGGAAGAGGAGATCTTTGGGTTTTATTGTGGTACAAAAGTTATTTCACATTTTTATTGTGTATCTATAATACGTATATAAAGAATATAATACACAATAATACCCGACTAATTATTAACCCAGAATGGCAAGATATAGCAAAGAACAGCGAGCAAGAATTGTGACTACTTATTTAAACATAATGGATCAATTGTTTTTGTGAAGAGGGACTTTAGAACAGAATTTAATCAACGAAACAGTCCCTCGAGGCATTGCATTCTTGCAATGGTATCAAGGTTCAGAGAATCCGGGTATACAGGTGATAAAGAACGCTCTGGTAGACCGAGATCTGTGCGAAATGCAGGTGTCATTCAGCGTGTGTTAACCAGTGTTCCACAACAGCCACAAACGTCAACTAGGATACGTTCTAGTCGACTAGAAATTTCTCGAACATCATTGCAACGCATCCTAACAAGAGAATTGAAACTTCATCCATACAAAATTCAAATAACTCAACAATGAAATATTGCAGACCATTAAAAAAGAATAAACTTTGCACGCGCATTTTTGGGACTAACAAATGATCTGACTTTTACCTCGCACCTAATCATGTCCGATGAAGCCCATTTTCATATTACTGGATACGTTAATAAACAAAATTACAGATTCTAGGTGCTGAAACCCCCATGATAATTCACGAGCAGCCTCTTCATGCACAGAGAGTTATGGTCTGGTGCGGCATAACCAGTTCGAGAATCATTGGTCCCTACTTCTTCGAGAATGCTGACGGGAAAACAGTGACAGTAACAGGGAACACTTGCAGAGAAATAATAGAAGATTTTTTATTGCCAGAATTGGAAGATTTGGATATGCACAATATGTGGTCTCAATAAGATGGGGCGACACCACACACAGCGAGAGAAACCATGGCAACACTAAGAGCAGCCTTCCCTGGTCGGTTAATTTCACGTTTAGGTGACGTTTCTTGGCCACCACGATCACTTGATTTTACCCCTCCAGATTTTTTCCTTTGGGGGTACCTTAAAGAAAAGATATACGTAAATAAAGCTAATAATCTTCAGGAATTGAAACAAAACATCATTGAAGAAATCGACAAAATCACTCCTGATGTTTAGGAAAATGTCATGGAAAATATGGTGCAAAGAATCCGCCTTTGTTTTAACAATAATGGAGAAGAATTGAAGGATATTATATTTAAATAATAAAAATCCAAGATCTCTTCTTTATTTTATATATCACTCACTTTTATAACTTAATTAGTTTTTGTGTTATTAATTTTTTAAAATGTGAAGTAACTTTTGGGCCACCCGGTATTTTTATAACTGCAAAGTTCGAAAGTACATTAAACAATGTTAAAATAGATTACATTCCATAAACTCTAAAAGGAAATAGAAAAACATTGTATTGCACGTATAAAACTAAGAACTTAAGATTACTGAATTCCTAGCGCGTCTAACATTAATAGCCATTACCAACCTGGGATTTTTTAATTTCTCACTCGTGATAAATTTCACACTGTTGAAGTAACGCTGCTATAGATTGCTATAGATTTGACCCGATAAAGCCAGAAATCACAGCTATTTTGACCTATGATGTTTCGGAACATTGACGCTTCGAGCTTTAAATTTTCTGCCTTGAAATCGCAAAAAGCACTAGTTCCGGTGTCCTTGGAATCACGTTTTACGCTATAACGTTTGATCTAAACTCGATAGAGCTATAAATTTGGTATCAAATGAAAGAAAATAAATAAATAAATGTGTTCCACGATCAGTAGTTGATCCCAAAACACCTACTGCCATCATAACATCCCGACTCCTACCAACTAGGACTGACCCACTGGTGCCTTCTGGCTTGCCAATGATTGTCATTCTGAATTTTATGGATATTCCACTATCCGGTAGATGAACTTTTACCTCTAAAAATGCACACTTATTAACATGTCAGACATGGCTTTTTCAGGCCGGTCTAAAAGTGATAGAAGGATCTTTCAGGGCGGTTATAGAAGTCAGAGATGGCTGTTTCAGGGCAGATCCAGACATGCGAGAGGGAAATTAAGGTGAGTTCTAGAAGTGAGAGATGGCCATTCATGGAAGCTCCAGAAATGAGAAATGGCCATTTATGGAAGCTACAGAAATGAGAGATGGCCATTCATGGAAGTTCCAGAAGTAAGAGATGGCCATTCAGGGCAGATCCACAAGTGAGATGGCTATTTCAGTGCAGTCTTAGAAGTAAGAGATGGCTATTTCTTGGCAGTTCTTGAAGTGAGAGATGTCTGTTTCAGGGCAGTTATAGAAGTGAGTGAGGACGGATTCTATAAGTGAGATAGCCATTCAGGACAGTTCTCGAAATGAAAGATGCCTGATTGTATATTGGTGTGTATTGGTGCGCACAAATCGGAACAAATTGTTCTCTTAATCATCGAGGGTATTGCCGCAACTTATTATAGGAAGGACCATCGCCATGACAGTAACCAACGAGGGCATTACCTGACAGGGTATCCGGTAGTTCATAAATAGATTCTTAACCCCTACCATATCGACCAATAAGTAATCTCCTCCTCTTTGCTACGATATTTATACCTTTTACACATTATTCGGCGCTTTCACCACGAACCTCTCCGCACAACCTTTATGGCGTAAATGCCTTCGATGGTTTGCGCGTAAAGAAGAGCTGAACCTTAATTCCGAGTCCTTTCATTTTTTATGCGTCGCTTCTTGACGCCACCAAAGGAAGGGTTCAGAAAATTGGGTTTTGACACCTCTGTCACTCTCGATCTTGTTTCATTTCCAAGTAAACCTAACGTAACCCAGAGCTAACTTAACCCGGATCTGATTTAGCCTTAATTGAAACTAAATTAACCCCTTAGTATGACTTTACAGAACTGGATCTAACTTAACCCTTTTTAACCCCAATCAATGCTAAACCATGCCTAACCTAGCCTAACTCCACCTCACATGACGTAAACACTTAAACAACTTAATCACAACCTCACCATTTCGTATTCGTATTTTCCCCTCGTCTCTTTCCTGCCCATTTCATTATTTCCCGGCTGAGGGAAGTTTCCCTCGTTAGCTTTCATCAGCATTTATTCATTTTTCTCTAAATAGTCGTCTTCATTCTCATATAATGTCCTCATCTTGTTACTAATCTTCATACTCATTTTCTTCGTCATCTTCATCATCCTTTTCATCGTTATATTAATTATCATTTTCATCGTTGTCTTCATATTCTGATTCCTCCTCATTTTCATCTTGATTTACATCGTGGTCTTCATCTTCTTATACATCATCGTTTCCATCCTCGTCTTCGCCTCCATTGTCGTCTTCCTCCTCCCACAGACAGAAATCAAAATCAGGCTTCAAGAAGCCTCAGCTCAGACGTGAGAGAAGGAATTTTAGTTTGTATATTTTTAATAACACGAAAACCGAAGAGGGCTTCTCCGATAGAAACTTTGCGGGAAGAGTGTCTTCGTGGAAGTATTACAGTGTGTGTAGTGAAAATGTGTGTAAGATAGGCATATATTCCGAGTAGACTACTCTGTGAACCAGCGCTTGGGCTGGCACCCAACTCTCCTTGAGTGTTCAACTTTCGTAACCAAGGTATTTCCAAAGGATTTTTACGCCATAAATCCAATTCGCTCACAATTTTAATGTTCACTATCCATATCGCATAGAAAAAAAGAGCAAATACAAGGTCCACGGGTGGTAAAACCCCCATGATGGCTTTTGCCATATCACATACAAAAAAGAGCAAATACAAGGTCCACGGGTGGTAAAAACCCGATGATGGCTTTTGCCATTTCGCATACAAAAAAGAGCAAATACAAGGTCTACGAGTGGTAAAAACCTCATGGTGACTTTTGCTATATCGCATACAAAAAGGAGCAAATACAAGGTCCACGAGGGGTAAAAACCCCATGATGGCTTTTGCCATATCGCATACAAAAAAAAGAGCAAATACAAGGTCCACGGGTGGTAAAACCCCTATGATGGCTTTTGCCATATCACATACAAAAAAAAGCAAATACAAGGTCCACGGGTGGTAAAAACCTCATGATGAATTTTGCTATATCGCATACAAAAAAGGAGCAAATACAAGGTCCACGAGCGGTAAAAACCCCACGATGGCTTTTGCCATATCGCATACAAAAAAGAGCAAATACAAGGTCCACGGGTGGTAAAAACCTCATGATGGCTTTTGCTATATCGCATACAAAAAAGGAGCAAATACAAGGTCCACGGGTGGTAAAAAACCCATGATGGCTTTTGCCATATCGCATGCAAAAAAAACAGAGCAAATACAAGGTCCACGGGTGGTCAAAAACCCAAGATGGCTTTTGCCTTATTTAATTTCTGCCTTTCAAAACTCTTTTGTGACAGAAAGATGCAGAGACCGTGATTTGCAGCCTTCTTACCAATAATGAGTTGATAGGTTTTTGCATCTTTCTTTTTGCCTTCCAAAGATTTTTGCTACCCTTGACCTTTGTGTCTTCCAGTGTCCCTTTCCATCTCCTTTAGCAAGCTCAGGAGTCTTGTCGAATGTGCTCATTCACGCCCAGTTCTCGTCAGGGATCCCAAAATTGAGGCTAACGACATATTTAAGAAATGTTTCGTCCTATATTTAGAACATCTTCACTGTCTACTAGAAACAAGATTGAAACGCTATAAATAATGAGATTAAACAAGAATTCTGAATAAAATATAAAAAAAATAGAATGTTAAGATAAAGTGATACTGATAAAAAGATAAAAAAAAACATAAAAAACAATTAAATATTAAACATGAGTGAACAAGAGTTTGGATAGGTAAATGAATAAAAAATGAATAACGAATAAAATAGCTATTAAATGTAGTGAGCAATAAAGAATTAAACATGCCGTAAGGTTGCAGCAAAATGATTGGAAATTGAAGGTGGATTTAGCGTGAACGATCCGGCATCGCTTTCTGATATAAAAACGCTATAACTCGTTATTCTTTCTAAACAGCTTTAACACCAGCAGCCAATATAAATAGGACAGGTAACACGTGTCGTTGATAGTGCATTATAAAACATGTAATAACTTCCCATTTATCCGAATGAAAAAGTAATAAATATTTTATATACATTTTAGCATCGGTGTTAAGTTTCTAATTTGTTTTGGGCCCTTGGTCGTCAATTTTCATTTTAAGATATGAATTAAATTGTACAGTTATTGGATGTTGATTATTCGGTGAGAGGAGTTAATTGTTCCGTTCCAACGATGGCTTGTGTATCTTTAAAGACAAGCTGAGGGAAGAACTAGATTCCCTGCTTATGCGTCTGCGGACTTTTATCGCGTTCATATCTGTATTATACGAGGGGCGGTCAATAAGTTTTGCAATTCGGATATAAGGAAACGAGATATGAGGAAAAGTGTTTTATTATTTTTCAACTTAACTACCCTAGACTTCAATGCACTTGCGCCACTTGTCCCTGAGGCTTCGAATTCCCGACAACTAGAAATATCCCGACTGCTGTTCAATCCACTCCTGGACAGCGAGCTGGACATCTTCATCGTCCCCAAACCGACGTCCACGCAGTGCAGCCTTGAGCTGGCGAAATAAAAAGTAGTCGCAGGGGGCCAGATCTGGACTGTAGGGGGGATGGTTGAGCTCCTCGAATCCGCACTCGCGCAGGGCAGCTTATGTAACTCTGGCCTTGTGGACTTTGACGACGTTAAGGTCGATCATGAGGCGTGAGGTTTCTAGGGACCCAATGGGCAGGGACCTTGGTCATGGCCAAACTGTCGTGGATGAGGTGGATAACACTTTCATGTGATATTCCAAGTTCTCGTTCGATTTCTTCGACCATCACCCGTCGATTTTCGAGGATGATCCTCTCCATACGGGCCACATTGTCCTCGTTGGTCACGTCTGACGGGCGTCCTGGTTGAGGGTCTTCTTCAAGGGACTCACGACCATGGCGGAACTCCCTATTCCAGCGATCAATTGTTGCATAGGAAGGGGCGGTGTCGGTGTACACTGCAACCATGCGTTCATGGATCTCTTTTGCATTCTTGCCTTCCTTGCTAAAAAAATTGATCACTGCGCGGTGCTCAACCTTCTCTATTGTTGAAAAATTTGTGACTGACGATCCGCAATCAGCTACTGCTTCTTAAATAGAAGAGGCAGGAGCGTGCGGCTGCAGATCTTGACTTATCATAACTTGTCCTAACATCCCCACAAACAGCCATTCCCCTTCCTCTGTTTTGCCCTACCGATTCGCGAAACATATTGACCGCCCCTCGTAAGACACACCAGAAGCAATGAAATAGAAGTGGTGCTTCCTGTATGTGGGCTTCTCTCTCCTTCAAGTCTGTGTCCTAATGCAGGTCAGAATAAAATAACTATGCTCCTTAAATGCATTAAGTTGCAATGCAGGTCAGAGGCAAAAAACTAAACCCTTTAAATCCGGTGTTTGTGGACATCTCTCTCCTTGAGTTGTGTTGTAATGCAGGTCAGAAGAAAATAACGAAGACCATTGCGTCCATTGTTTCGTAGACCTCACTCTAATTCAGATTCAAGTTTTTATGAGTGGGAAAATAAAAGGACTGGTTTCCTTGCTTCTGCTTTTAGATTTGTATAGCCTTCAGATGTTTTATAGGGCAGGCAGGAAGTAGGGTAAGAGACCCCACGCTGCCTTTAGCCCGACACCTATCGAGAAATGTGATTTTCCAGCAGAACAATGACGCATATTGCAAGTCTGCCTCTACCATAGAGTCATTCCTGGACAAGAATACCACAGGATGAACTAGCCACCTTAGTCTTCGAATTGGAATCTCATGGAAAACCTCTTATGGCAGGATCTGAAAGAGGCCGTAAAACGTAGTCAGTCAGCCTTCAATGAGCAACGGAAGGACGTCCTCAACTAGGGGTGGGCTATCATCACACCCCTTAGGTATCACCCCCTAGTGGCGAGCATGCCTCGAACAATAAATGCTCTCATCATTGCCAAGAGACTCGACACGTTACTGAGCTTATTGATGTCAATTTGGTGTTGCTGTAATTTCCAAACAGCTCCTTTTGCTGATCAGTTAAATAGAGTATTGCTTATGTCGCATTTTTTGGCAAATTTGATATTTTGTTCATTCTTGTTCATTTTATGGGCCATTTATAACTGATTTCTTTTTATTACTCTATATTTCACTGGTATTCATATTGATATGCAAATAAAATTTTACGATCTTGCATTTATCAAGGGACGGACAGGAGAAGACTGAAGAGTAGAAATAAAAAAAACATTAGGAAATCTCAAAACAAAGACGGTCGTTAACGTGGAACATAAGACAATCGCTCACGTGTCATTCCATTTATAAAACAAATGATTATTAATAATTTGTTAACAATTCTTACATAATCTGACTAGTTGAAATTATCCATAACTAAATATTGAAAAATACAAATACACACACACACACACACACACATATATATATATATATATATATATATATATATATATATATATATATATATATATATATATATATATATATATATATATATATATATATATATAACAAACATATCCATAAAAGTATAAATGTACGGGTTGATTTTATTAACAAATATATTTTAATTTTATTTAACCGAGATTGAGGGACCTTAAAGAAAGTTCTAAAATAAATTGGTGTTTTTATACGAAACTCGTTGCCAAGCATATTTAAAATGATGGAATCTTAATTACAAAGCACTTCACTGCAATTTATAATTAAATGCCAAAGTTACGGGTTAAAGACCTGAAGGATTTTAATATTCATTTTATTCAATGAAATCGCCGTCGGCTTCAACGACGTCCTCCAGTAGTCGTCGGAACCGGATGTAGGCCTTTTCGACGGTCTCCTGTTCTTCTAGGTGAAAAGTGTTGTGATCCCCGAATTAAGTGGTGTAAGAGGAATTGATGATCTCTTTCTCAACGACGTCCTATACATAATAGGCCCGGGGGCTGTGTGGCATCGTGCAGAGTCCTGCTGCGACACGCAATGTCTTCTAGCAGCCACCCCCTGGACCTAAGCTAACAATAACTCCTTCAGGCAATTAATTTAGCTCTCCGTATTCAGTCTGAGGCCCCCAGGAAATATAACCGAGGCATAACATAGCCCTGCTCCTGATCATCTCAAGCACCATGATGTGGAGCGGGAACTTAATCTTCATGACTCTCATAAAACATCTTTGGGGAACGCAGCAAGGCGACAGCTGTTTTGCGAGTTCAACATCTGGGACTGATGGAAATTCTTCTCGTCTGAGAAGAAACAGGATTAAGGGGATGCTTCAGTTTGTTCAAAAGCTCAGCAGGACGGTTCTTCCTCTTGTCCTTCATCATCTGAGACAAAAGTTTTCCCTTTATCATCGTGTATAAGTAGTAGCAGATATCTCCATGCACTAACTGCCTGATGAGAAACTATGACACTCTCTTGTCGAGGGCTTTGGACCTGATTGACTTTCTGAAGTCGTTGTCAATGATGACCTGGATCTCCGCGACAAATTTGGATGCTGTTTTTTTGTGTCATAAAATTTAGAGTGAGGTTTCTGAGCCAACTTACCGCCGTAATTACAACCTCATACATTTCCCTCTTTCCTGATCATCTGCACCGTCCTCAAATCGACACACAATCACTCGAAGATCTTCGCATTCGAGCTCTTGGCATAAATAACAAGCAGCACACCTTACATTTTCCAAATTTTTGGAAGAGTGAATTAAGTCCTGGTATTTCTTCTTCTCAGACGATGCACACCCAAGTCTACTATGATATGAAGAAAAAAGAGCCGACGCCAAGCAAAACACACGCGCGAATTAAGAGTTGCCAACGGCGACAAATTACCAATCGCACCTAATATACCCTTGGGCAAAAAGTATAAAACGTCCTCTGGAATCATTCATATATTGTAATTAGACATTTGGGTTGTGGTAAATGAACTGAGATATGTATATATTATATATTTATTTTTAATTATTTGAATAGTTATTTGTATCTCCTTTGCTCTCATTGCAGCCATAATTATTACACTTAATGTTTAAAATTTTCTGATGTTATCTTTCCCCATTCAGTTTGCAGTTTTTCATACATTTGTTTTATTTACATTTGTAGTACTCCTTATTGCTTTTCCAAACACTCCTTACAAGTGCTCAATTGAATACAAGTGTTGGCTCTGTAGTGGTCCCTTCATAGGTGTGATCTCTATTTTTCAAAACCATTTCTTGCAAATTGTCCTTCTTAAATATAATTCCAATTCTTAGTGTTGTGGTATGTAATTTTGGATTAATAGCTCTAAAACTTGTAAGGACATGGGCTAAAAAACACCTCCCCTGGCCCTAATGAAGACATGAAGCTCCATGCCATGATAGAATCTCCTCCATGTTTTACAGTTGGCACCACACAAACAGGCTGGAATGATTCTTCAACTCTTTGTCTCACAAAGTAGCCCCAGAAGGGCTGAAAATCTGCCAAATTGTTATATAAAGTTATGATTTTGTACAAATGAGATATTCCAAGTTTTTCCAAACCTAATATAACCTAACATGACCTAAACTAACCTATTCTATATTAGGTTAGGTTAGGTTAGGTTAGGTTAGGTGTAGTTAGGTTATGTTATGTTAGAGTCGAAAAACTTAGGGATGTCTCATCTTTACAAAATCCAAAAGTTAATTGTTTAAATAATTTTCATTCAAAATATATTCAAGTCGAATTACATAAATTATATGTGAAACAACAATACAAGGGTCATTCTTATATAGATGATAATTAGTTTCATCCAACCATATAACTTTAGGCCATTCTTCATATGTCATATTTATGCGATCTTTAGCCCAATGAACCTCACATATCTTGATGACATTGACTTTTGTACTTCTTTATATTTAGATTTTTTTTTTAGAATAGTTCGCACAGCTTCTCTATTCACGCACACACTGTCAACCGCCGTTCAATTCCAATTTTCCTTTGCTTCTCTTCTACGGTTGTAAATCTCCTCTCCCATAAGTATAATTTAGCGAAGACAAACTTCAGCCCCTTTTACCCCGACTGCTCTCGAAATCCAGTGAAATGAAACCTCAAACCCAATTTGCATGTTTCTCGCCACGAAACATTCTCTTAAATGCCCAGAGTCACCGAGTCACTCTTAACAATGAGTCCTAAATCTTCCTCCTCATTTACGATGTCTAAAAAATTGCACGAAATTGTGAAATGGCGAAATTTGAATACTGACTGTTCTGGCACTAAAAAATGCGCATCCTGGGCCTTTATTCAACTTGATTCGTCATACACTTTAAAATGAGTTTATCGAAAAGTGCACTCTAACGTTGCCTCTGCGCTCAGACCAGAAAAATATTTTAATATCCGTAAACTTTAGAAAGTATTTCATTACAAACATCGCATTACATGGTCCTTCTAATGAGATATGATGATTGCGTGGTTGCACAGAACTCTTCATCTGTCCTGATGCTAAAAAACATCTTTTAATATCCGTAGAGTTAGACATTCTTTACTAACATTACTTTATTTACATTTCATTGAGCTATTGCGGAGATTTAAATTCCTTCTTTGCAAGCACAGCAACTCTTCATCTATTCTTCCTCGAGAGATATCATTTGAGAATCGTAAACTTTACAATTATTACATCACATTACGTGTCAATAAGCTTCTACATATATACGAATATTTTTTAGTAGTACAGTATCGATGAATCTAACTTCACGTAAGATACATATCTTTCTGACAATAGTGAATTAGTTATTACATTACGATAAGTAAATTGAGGCTCTACGAAAATTTAAATTTATTCTGGGGTAGCACAACAGCTTCAGGAGAGAGAAAGAGAGGAGGGGGATAGACAGACAGAGAGAGAGAGAGAGAGAGAGAGAGAGAGAGAGAGAGAGAGAGAGTTTTGCAATCGGGATCCGAAAATAACGGCTTCAGTACTTAAAAGTTCCAAGTTTTCTTGCCATAATTTAGGAAGTGGAAACTTTAGACAGTAAACTTTGGTATTTTCTGCCATTTACTTAAATCTTTCAATCGATACTCAATCAAAACCATCAATCATTAATCGTTTAATTAATCAAATTATTCAATCATTTAAGAAATCAAATCCTTCGACCATTTAATCACTCAAAGCCATAAACCATTGAATCAAACATAGCCATCAATCATTTAATTGTTTAATTAATTAAATATTTCAATTATTTGATAAATAAAATCGGTTATTATTTGATACAGGTTACAACGATAAACAACAATACCAAGCATACTGATCCGAATGACTTTTTAGTGCTTTCTTTAAATCTGATGCACATTTTTGTGCAAATGCAGATTTATGTCTCAAATATAGTTTAATATTTTAATAACTTAATAAATCTTCATGTCATGCGATTATATTTTATGCTCATTCGTGATGTTGCAATATTTATTTTTATTTTCCAGTTGTATATACTACAAGTTGATTAAGAAACGGGGCTATGAGGGTCATTCACCCCTCCTCATTGTTTCATAAACTGAAAATTTGTAAAAAAAGAAAAAAGAAAGGATTAAAAAAATAATCAGGAAGTGACATCATCAATAAAACAAAATACGATGAAAAGCAAGTTACATGGTGTATGCGTTAGTAAATAGCAGAATTTTATGCATAGGGAAACCTAATTATTTTGTTATTGTTCCAAATGCAAAGGGGGGTGTCAATTCCCCATTCTCTAGTAAATTTACACCGCAAATGTCCCGGCCCCTGCGAACCTCACTTGCCTCAACATTCAATACGCCGATGACTTCAGCTAGATAATTCAGTGTCCTTGGAGGGACGCGCCAATGTAAGCTCGTATGACAGCGGCAGAAATCAAAAGATTAAACATCTACAAGGCCGATTGGAAGATAGAATCAACCAGGATAAATTCAAGGTAGTCCCCATTGGGACTATCCCTACACTACGGAGTGCAATTCGGAATGAAGATTACTTCATCTGGGTACAGGAAGCACGTCTATGATCGAATTTCCTTAAATGTTTAGAAATCTCAATGAGAGCAACACGAAGAAGATCTATAATGCAATTATAATATATATGCTGTTCTACCCCACTTCCGCTCTCTCTTGTACCTCGAGGTTAGGTTAAGTTAGGTTAGATTAGGTGTACATAATTACGGGTACACGCAGGGGAGAAAGAAGACGCCAAGAAGAGCTGCACATGGAGGCGGGGTTAAGTTCCATTAACATTGTCATTGAAGAACGGACAAGCAATATGCAAGAACTGGTCAATCGAGAAGTGAATGATGAAATCATTCAAATGATTAACCAAAACAGAAAAGCTAGAAGTCGCGCCAGATTCCCAAACTCCGCTATCTTAGTCGCTGGCGGAGATGAAGTGTCGTTCTACGCTGAAAAGAATGTTAATTTGCGAAAGCTCGCACAAAAAACGATTAAGACAAAAATGCTCCTAACCATGAAAAATCACCAATTTTGACTACAAATTCACCGATCAAGACTCACTTAAACCGAACTTGACGTAGAGAAAGTAGAAACAAAAACATTAAAAGACAAACGACCCCCTCCCCAAATAAAAACATTTAAAACTAAGCACAAATTTAAAGTAAGTTATCACAATAACAACAGCAAATATACGCTAAATATCCAAAAACATTAAGATTATTAAGACAAATGGCTTGAACGCCATAAAAATGAAAACTATAACCTAAAACCACAAAAAAAGACGCCAGGAAATAATGAAAGCGATAGGCCTATTCACCAGGCGCCTGGTATCTCTGCAAATCTCTTACACTACTTTCTCTCTTCAGCACTTATAGTTCTGTATATCTACCCACACACCCTTTTGTCCCCTACACACACATACCCACTTACATTCATTCGTAATTCATATCAGTTCACAAGTGGTGATTCAACTAGAAGTCGATGCATTTGGAAGTTTGTGAACTTTCGCTTAGAAACCAAACCAAGAATTGGGGAAATGGGATTATTGTTGAAATATATGAAAGAAAACGTAAAAAATCTATATATAATAGAGGTAGGAAAGTTACGGGTATTAGGACTTTGGGAGTATTGAACCAGTATCGAAAAAGAATTTGTTTTGCCTGTACTGGACCGATAGGCAAATACATTAATACCTATGATATGACGACAGTATATTTTGCCAGGTTCAATAAGAATAGGATAGCTAGGTAAATGTAAAAATACATTTTAATATTATATTTGATGTGTTTTGATTAAATTTAACCTCATTTTTTTCTGTCCAAATAAACAGAAGTCTGGTAAAATTAGTATTTCAAAATTTTTGACTTCTATGCATTTGCACAAAAAATAAGGTCAGATTTAAATAAAGCACCAAATATACCATTAAAATGTTTTTTTTAAAACTAGAGTTGGGTCCTTATCAAATAATTAGGATCGAATCCTTCGATCGTTTTACCAATAAAAGCCATTAACCATTTAATCATCATCATCACTAACTCTATAATTTTAGAAGGGGATTTTTTAGAGTATTTGAATAATAATTTCATCTTAGTTTAGTTATGACTTATTTTTTTATCAAAGTTCAGAAATAAATATACGAGGGGCGGTCAATAAGTTTTGTGAATCGGTAGGGCAAAACAGAGGAAGGCGGATGGCTATTTGTGGGAGTGTTAGGACAATTTATGACAAGTCAGGACCTGCAGCCACACGCTCCTGCCTCGTCTATTTAAGAAGCAGTAGCTGATCGCAGATTGCCAGTCACAAATTTTTCAACAATGGAGAAGATTGAGCAAGGAAGGCAAGAATGCAAAAGAGATCCATGAACGCATCGTTGCAGTGTACACCGACACCAACCCCTTCCTATGCAACCATTGATCGCTAGAATAGGGAATTCCGCCATGGTTGTGAGTCCCTTGAAGATGATCCCCGTCCAGGACACTCGTCTGACTAGACCAACGAGGACAATGTGGCCCGTTTGGAGAGGAGGATCCTCGAAAATCGACAAGTGAAGGTCGAAGAAATCGAGCGAGAACGTGGAATATCACATGGAAGTGTTATCAACATCATCCACGACAATTTGGCCATGACCAAGGTCTCTGCCCGTTGGGTCCCTAGAAACCTCACGCCCCATGATCGACTTCAACGTCGTCAAAGTCCACAAGGCCAGAGTTGCACAAGCTGCCCTGCGCGAGTGCGGATTCGAGGAGCTCAACCATCCTCCCTACAGTCCAGATCTAGCCCCTAGCGACTACTTTTTATTCCGCCAGCTCAAGGCTGCACTGCGTGGACTCCGGTTTGGGGACGATGAAGATGTCCAGCTCACCGTCCAGGAGTGGATTGAACAGCAGTCGGGAGATTTCTGGTTGTCGGGAATTTGAAGCCTCAGGGACAAGTGACGCAAGTGCATTAAAGTCGAGGGTAGTTATATTGAAAAATAATAAAACACTTCCTCACATCTCGTTTCCTTATATCCGAATTGCAAAACTTATTGACCGCCCCTCGTAGTTTGGAAGTTTTGTGAATTTTTTAAAACCCAAAGAATTAAAAATGGTGAAGTTCAGAAAATTTATTTTTATATATCTTCTTCTATAACTATATTTTAGTAACGTGATATTTTGAAAGCGGGGATATTTAGTTTAGAGTTCCTTTTTAAAATTATTATAATTGGTGAAGTTCAGAAAATTTATAAAAATTTAACCATGGCTGCTTTTTTTCGATTTTAAATTTTAATCTTTGTAGCGAAGCGCAAGCTCGCCTCGTAGGGGGGATGGGGGAGGAAGTGGTGAATCCATTGCCCAGGCGTCAAATTAAACAAATCCTTCAATCATTTGAGAAATCGAATCTTCAATCCTTGATTTGCTAAAAGCAATAAATCATTAAACTTATCATAGCCATCAATCATTTAATCGTTTAATTAATCAAATCATTTGATAAATCCAATCCTTCAATCGTTTAATCAATCAAAGCCATCAATCATTAAATCACTCAAAGTACTCAATAACTTAATCGTTTAATTTATCAAATCTTTCAATCGCTTAAGCCTTTGGAATTGCATCCTTTTCTTTACCTGCGGGTAATCTAATTCTTTCGTCTCAAGATATTTCTGTGAGCTTCTCTCCAGCATGTAATGAATGAGTGGAAGAAATATGAAGGAAAAGAAAAAGTAAATCGACAGGATTAAATTAAATATTTAAAATATTGTCAATTCATACGTCTTAAAAATACAAGAGCCAGCAAAGGTGTGAAGTCGTGGCTAAAGGTTTTCACCGATAATTTTTGTAGGGATCATAAGCTTCATTGCCTCAAATTACTCTAATACCAAGTGCGTGAATATATAGTAAAATAGAAGAAAACGAAAATGATATGTACAGAAATAATATTTTTAATACGCTACAAAAACATTTAATTCCTAAAGTTAGCATTTAGTGTAATTGGGCTTTATTGTCTTAACAATGAGAGGATATCAGGGTTTGTGGGCTTCTGCTTGTCCACCCCATTTTTTAATCAGCCACATGTTATCAATTGGATTAAGATCAGGTGCGTTTCAAGGCCAAGCCCCCAATATTTTAAAATGATTTTGGTCAAACCATTTTGTTACCAATCCATCCCTCTGACACGATGCTCCATCATGTTGAAATACGCATGGATCTGCATCAAATAATTCTCTGATCGTTGATGGGAGGTATGCTTGGAGGACATTTCGGTACCATTCTTTGTTCACTGTGGTATTTGGGATAATAAATATAAAGGGGCAATTTCCTTGGAAGAAAGGCATATCCATACATGATTGGTCTGGCGGTTCTTGAATGCTACAAGCGATGCATGCATGATTCATGGTGGTCCTCTACTTTTCTTCTCCGGACAGTCGATATTCCAGATGGCCCAAACAGGAAGGCTTCCTTAGAGAAAATAACCTTGTGCCATTTTCAATCACCCCAAATTTATCTTCTGTTGAATGAAAACATGTCTTGGATGTTTTTATTAGTAAACAGTCTCCTTTTTGGTGCCCTCCTTGTTACGAAACCGTTGTCCAGAATTCTTCGTCTCACTATGCGTGCAGATGCAGACACACCTGACGAGACCGTTGTCCAGAATTCTTCGTCTCACCGTGCGTGCAGATGCAGGCACACTTGACGAGACCATTGTCCAGAATTCTTCGTCTCACCGTGCGTGCAGATGCAGACACACCTGACGAGACCATTGTCCAGAATTCTTCGACTCACCGTGCGTGCAGATGCAGAAACATCTGACGAGATCATTGTCCAGAATTCTTCGTCTCACCGTGCGTGCAGATGCAGACACACCTGACGAGACTGTTGTCCAGAATTCTTCGACTCACCGTGCGTGCAGATGCAGACACACCTGACGAGACCGTTGACTAGAATTCTTCGTCTCACCGTGCGTGCAGATGCAGACACACCTGACGAGACTGTTGTCCAGAATTCTTCGTCTCACCGTCTGTGCAGATGAAGACACACCTGCCTGTTGCCATACGATTTCGAAGCTGACTACGCACGTGGATGGGGTCCGGTGGCTTAGCGGCTGTCATTTGACGTTCCGAAAACTTCTTTTAACATAGTGGTGGTCTGGAAGCCATTTTTACAAGCACATTACTCCTAGTAAAAAGTTTGCACGCCAGAGCACTTTGGCGCAAAGTACTGATGACTACACGATTTTCCTTGGGAATAACCATTGTTCGCCAAAAAGATAATGTGGTCGAAATTTCTGTTTTGCATCGACGGTGTTCAGGGTAGGGAGTTATCAGTGGGCGTGGTTGTGGTTAAATAGGGTTGGGTGGTCTATTAATTTTATCGAGGGTGCACAACTCAGAATTAGGATTCTAAAATAACTTCAATTTTTCGTAATTTATGCAACTATACAGACAGCATAAGACCAATAACAGATACATAATGCATATTGCACATACCAGGATTTGCAAAAGTTCTCTTGCACTTGTTTTTTGGGGGAGGGGTTTAGATGTGGGATAGAAAAAGTTCCGTAAAACAAACTTAAAACTCTACTTTTGCAGTACTTATTATTAAAACGTCTTTTCTATTCTGTGCACGTGTTTTGAGATGGATGTGAAAAGAATCGTGATCTTTGCTCTCCTGCACGCGGGCCACAACAAGTCCACATCGTCAAGGGTCTCAACGTCAGCCAGATTAGCGTCCGCAGATTGGCGGAGAGGCTCAATAACGGGAAAGACCTTAATGATCGACCTCGTTCAGGCACACCTCTCGATGTCAGAAAGGCTGTGAGAAAGGCCTTCGAAAATTATCCGAAGCTCAAAATGACTATCTTCGCCTTCTCAATGACTTGTTGTGTCCTGGCAATCAAATTCTAATTATTTTCTGATAAAAAAACCCTTCTCGGTTGATCCAGTCAGCAACAAGCAGAACGACCATGTGGTAAGATCCTGCCAGGACGTCTCTGAGATCCACTACGTGGCGAGGACTAAACACCCGACCTCTGTTATGATGCTAAGCGTCGTGGTTTTGAATGGCCAAAAGATGCCAACGGTGTGGTTCGCAGCCGGTTACTGACTCACCGCGGCCGATTACAGAGACGCCTTGCCCACAAAAGTCCTACCCTGAGTGTGGAAGATCACGAAGAAAGTGACTACGTCTTTGGGCAGGGCGGTGCTTCGGCCCACACGGCCAAGACAGTGCAAGAGTGGTTGGGTTGAACATGAACTTCTGGTCAAAAGACTCTTGCAGCGGCAGTCGCCCATCCTCATTCTTCTCAACTGCACCGTGTGCGCAAAGGTCGAGAGCGAGGCCTGCAACGACCGTCCTAGCAGCGTCGACCATCTGAAGTCCTCCGCTAACCGGGTGTGGGCTAATATGAGAAAGGACTTCGTCCGCAAAGTGGCCTTCGTGTCTCACCTGGAGTGCATGCTCGCCGTCGAAGGGGGCAAAATTGATTAATATTACAATTTAAACACAAGTTTTTATGTTTAAACAATAAAAAAACGTGTCTAACTATCTCAAAGTTATCACTGTGTGCTAGGTTGAAACCGTCACAATAAGTGTAACCAGGTAAGGCATATATATGCATAAATATACACAAGTATTTATATAATTATGTAGTATATAAATATGTATCTTTGCCAAAGCCTTTGCCCGTGATTGTATTGGTCGTCCATGGCTCCTTCCTTTAAAGTACCTAAGCATTACCTGTTTTTTAATACAATATGAACCCTGTTACGCCCAATGGTACGATTTCGTCGTATTTCGATTAAATGAATTTGCAGCGAAGAAAGTACCCCAAAGTGTTCGAGGAATTCTGACGCACTCTGTATTACAAATTAGAACGCCAGCATGGAATCTTATAAACAAACAGTGTGAAATGCGTTAAGACATTAAACTATCGCATTGTGATCCAGTACAGTACACTACACTCCACTTGTCAACAAACAAACAATAGTGTGAAATGAGTTAAGACATTAACTATCATATCCTCCTCCTTCTTCCCTTCTTCAGCTCAGCAAGAGAGGCGGAACGCGAACGCGCCCCTTTGAAGTCATAATTTGTATTCTCGCGATCGCTGGTGTATGTTTAGAAAGCCGCTATTGTCCTATTTCCAAAGCATAATGATGAAAATTTTGGCGAGCTTCTCAAAATATAACACTTATCTTCTTTTCCTTTCGCCTTTCGTCAAATTTTATTGTTATTGTTTTGTTTTTATGTTTTTTAGCTTCTTTATTTGGCGACAAAAAATATTATGGCTCTTCTGCTGGGAAGAAACAACCTCCATCTCACTTTATTTGGGTTAAATTAGATTTGTTGAGTGTATTTGTGATTCCTGTCTTGGCAAGAGCAAATATTCCAAATAGTTTGGGTTTATTGTTTATGGGGGAATGAGTCTATTGATGCTCGTAGAGGGGGGTGGGGAGATTCAGCGAAGGTGTTTGCCATGGGTGTGAAGACTAAGTATGAATGCAGGAGGTTTTTTGAGTCTTTTTCCTAAAGAAAATGAAGTTGGTGTACTGTGGGACAGTTCAGTCAGACTGTAAAGAATGATGGGGAGAAAGGGAAAATGAAAATATATTGAATTGGTGATGAAGGGTGTTATTAACAATGGCTAGTCACCTTTAAACTGCATCGTTACTGCATCAATGGTTAACCACTTTGAAACTACATACTTAATAAAACATCGACTAGACACAACTAAAATGCCTCTTCACTGTAGCATTAGTTATGAAACTTTAAAATGCATCATGCCTGTTTGATTTATTAGCCATCTTTAAACTACATCGTCACTGTAGCATCGGTTAGCCACTTTTAAACTCCTTCGTTACTGCACCATAAGTTAGCCACCTTAAACTGCGTCGTTACTGCAGCATCGGTTAGCCACCTTTAAACTGCGTCCTTACTGCATCCTTGGTAACCACATTTAAAGTCATCGTTACTGCAGTATCGGTTAGCTACCTTACAACTGCATCGTTACTGCAGCATCGGTTAGCCACCTTTCAACTGCGTCGTTACTACATAACCACAACTTTCACCACATTCCCCGGGGTTGATCATACTCGCAGAAATATGAAATTATGATTCCAAGCGATTTCGCCTTAATTATAGATCTAAATGAGGCCTGTCTAATAAAGGCGAAATCGCTTGGAATCACATTTTCATGCGGGTAATTTTCATCCGTGGTCTGATTAAATTAATGTGATATTTTTTTTATTATTAAGGTTATTCGATTCAACCAGATGATACTTTGTTATCGTTTAACAAAGCGCACATTAAATGCGAAATAGGTAGCAAACAAATGGGGAAAAGTAAGGAAATGATGAAGAATTAAATGAAACGAAATAAAGAAAGGATAAGTCGAATATCCTTCAAATTACAAATAAGGCAAGGATTCTGCACAGAAGCTTTCACAAGAAGGACACACCTACAAGTATAAGCTTATTTCTTTTTCGTACTCAATGTAGAACTCGTAGAAAATCCTAAAAAATATTTTAAAAATAGTAAGCCCTGCCTGTAGTGGATAGATTGTTCGAAGGTTGTTTGTTATTTTGGATGACAAGAAAACGTATCATACATGCAGTTTAAAAAAAAAATCAGTAAAAATAAAGTTCCACTTAATCATTCTTGATGATACCTAACGTTTTTGAAACCACTTTTCCTCTCACACCCTGAAATTCCCCCCCACAAATTCCATTTATTCTCTACAAATAGAGCGTTTAAATTGAAATCCCAACTTACAAAGATTATTGGTCTAAACAGTAATTCATAAATCTTTGAGTTGTGTTTGTATGTGAAAGATTTCTTTAAATCCATAATGTTTCTCTTTTGATTACCCTATCTTTCTTGTTTTCCCTATTCATGCTACAGAATCGTGTCTTTCTTTATCTGACTCATCTATCTCATAAATAAAGGTGGATATATAATATGCATAAATAGCATTAATTCCTATGACTTGAAACAACTTGAAACATTAAACATACATAAATACTAAATGTAAAATAATGGGACTCATAAAATATGATTTTAAACCAGTAAACGGTGTTTTGAATGACTTTCATGCGCTTAATAGCAACTAACAACAACGCCTTGTCGATATTAACGATTTCGGCCAAGTTTTATCGCTTCAGTGGGCCCTCAAAATCGACCAGAGCAGAACCATTCGGCTGCAACTTTCTCAAAATCTCAAAACCGTTTTTCAATGGCAAAAATTCTAAAAGTTCTGTTTTACATGTAAAAACGGGTAAAACTAGGAAAAACTCCAGTTTTTTCCTACATAATTGAAGGAAGAGGGAGATTATGGGATAGTCTCCTCTGATAAAGTAAATTTATTGAGCATTTGAATGAATGAAAACCGTGACCCCCTTACCCTTGTGGCCTTACAGTTAGCACGTTTTGAATCAAGAGTTGGAACTTATATCCCTCTGTTAAAGTGTGTTGGTAGTGGTGAAGAAATATAACTTACAAACACCGGCATTGTTTTATCTGAGTGAGATGAATGGAGGAAGAGGGAGTAGACAATATTACGCATAGAAACCTAAAATATATGGATAATAAACAATAAATTACTAAAGTAACTAGAAATAGCTAACTATACAACTAAAAAATACCACCCCCTCTCCCTAATTTAGAAGGAATGGGTGTCTCAGTACGCAAAAAAGTGTGAAATGCATGCACGCAAACCAACTCACATCATACTCTTCTAAAGGAAAGACAAACACAATTGTTTGTACATATATATAACATTCGTGCACCATTCTGGGCGTGTATAAGGTTACAATAAATGTTGGGACAATGGGAATGATGGCGAGCAAAGGAAAATTATACTCAGAGCATTAAATTATATGAAGGATCACCTCTTGACCTTTCGACGCTTTGAATCTCCAAAGGTCATGCAAAATCTGCGGATGGCAATGGCCGCATTCAACGCTTTTCTTACCCCGCATAAAATTGCTCAGGATTGCACAGGTGCCGATCGAATTGGAGACATTATCATAAATGCTCAATTTCCTTTGTAAAATTGGTTGCTCCCAGGATAGGAATTCGAACGTAGGACAAGAATGAGAGTTAAATACGAAAATTCGTTGACTATTCAGCATCGTTCATATCGTTCATATTAATAACATTGGGAAATCGGATCTTAGTTCTGTAAACACCAATCAGTGCTACTTTAGGGTGTGGTCGACTGGGTCATTCAGTGTGCAATCTACCTCCAATATAATAACTTTATATTATAGGATGATTAAACAAAGTGAATAATGATATATTATTAATGAGTTACACTTAATGATACAAATCATAATAATTTAGAATCAAAGTGATCGAAAAAGGGTAAATAGTGTATTAATAGTCATTATTATGGTGGAATTCAGTGATGCAACAAACAAACCATTTAACTTAAATCTTTTAATTAACAATACACACTTCATATTTTATTTAAGAATGTCACAAACAAATCTGCTGCCTCTTTTCTCAGTCCTTCCAGCAAAAGTGATCAAAGTATGACTGGGAAAGCTCACTACTAACGCCTCTCATTTTCTTTAAAATTGTTGTTTTGGCATCCAACCATAATCCTTCAGTATCCTGAATGTGTGCGCCTGTAATTAGATGACGATAACCCATGGCACTTAGATTAGCATATGCAGGCCATTCATCTAAATGAACTACTGAATATTTTCACATTCACACTCAATGATTGGCAATAGAGTGTTTCTGTCACGCCATTCCGCATAAAAGTATCGAAGGTTAGAGCCTTATTTGAGACCAAAGACCCAAGTACCAACAATTCTACGTCCATTGGTTCTATTATTTCGTGCATCTGCGTGGCTTTCTTCAGAGATAGGGGCATTGTCGCGATTTAGCGATCTCCCACGATTGTATTTCCGTCCACCAGCAAATCTTGCTTCATCAATTTGATTGGAGGGGGGGTTGTTTGGTCCAACCTTTTTATATTGACGGGTCAAGAGCACTCAGGTTAAAGGGTAAAAAAACAAACATGAGTAATCAAATTATGCCATGGCACGCCAAACAAGGCAACCGGCTTCTTCAGGGCATGACACGCATATTAAACAACAGTCATCTTCCGGATATGACAAGTATAAGTAGCAAAATTCTTTTCATGACATGTCACAGATAACAAAAAAATGTTCCCTTCAGGATATGACACGCATAACAAACAAAAGTTCTTTTCAGGACATGACACGTAAAAGAAACAACATTTCTCTTCGAGACATGGCACGCATAACCAAATACATATCTCTTCAGGAAATGACATACATATCAAACAACAATTCTCTTCAGGGAATGGTACGTGTAACAAACAACAGTTCTCTTAAGGACATGGCACGCATAACAAACAAAAGTTCTTTTCAGGACATGGCACGCATAAAAAACAACCGTTCTCTTAAGGGAATGTCACGCATAAAAACAACAAATCACTTTGGGACATGACTTGCATACCAAACAACAGTTCTGTTCAGGAAATGCCACGGAAAACAAACAACAGTTATCTTTAGTGCACGGCACTCATAACCAAAAACAGTTCTCTTCATGAGATGACATGCATAACAAACAACCATTGTCTTCAGGGCATGGTACGCATAACAAAAAACAGTTCACTTCAGGGCATATCACGCATAAAAAACAGGAGTTCTCTTCAGGATCTAACACACATAACATAAAACTCTTCTCTTTATCACATGGCATATGTAACAAACAAAAGTTCTCTTCAGGATATGGCACGTATAACAAACAACCATTCCTTTTAGACCATGTTACGCATAATCAAAAACATTTATTTTCGCGACATGACACGCATAGAAAACAACAGTTCTCTTCAGGATATGGCGCATATAAAAAACAATTGTTTCCTTTAGGACATGGCACGCATGAAGAAACAAATATTCTTTCAACAGTATGATTCACATAACAATAACATTTCTTTTCATGATATAGCACACATAAAACCACAGTTTTCTTCAGGATATGACACGCCCAACAAATAACAGTTCTCATCAGGATATGGTACGCATAATAAACAAGATTTCTTTTCGGGACATAGCACGCATAGAAAGAACAGCTCTCTTTAGGAGATGACACGCATTACAAACACCGAATCCTTCAGGGAATGAAACGCATAACAAACAACAGTCCACTTTAGGTCAGAGCACATATAACAAACAACAGTTCTGTTGATGATATAGCACGCATAACAAAAACAGTCCTCTTCATGATATGACACGCATAAAAAAAAACAAATCTCTTCAGTATATGAACGCATAGCAAACAAGAGTTCTCTTCAGCAAATGGCACGCATATCAAATGAGAGTTCTCTTCTGGACATGGTATTTATAGAAAACGACAGTTTTTTTTCAGGACATAGCACGCAAAACAAACAAGAGTTCTCCTCAGGAGATGACATTCATAACAAGCAACAATTCTCTTAAGGATATTGCACGCATAAAAAAGAATTCTCTTCATGATATGGCATGCATAACAAACAACAGTTCTCTTTAGGGCATAGCACGCATAACAAACAACAGTTCTCTTCAGGGAATGGCACGCATAATGAACAACAATTCTCATCGGGACATGGCACGCATATCAAACAACAGTTCTCTTAAGGAGATAAGACGCATGACAAACAGCAATGTATCTGGAGCATTGCACACATAACAAAGAATAGTTTCTTCAGGATATGGCATGCATAACTAAAACATTTCAAGCCACGAAATTGAACGCATAAAAAAACAGCAGTTCTCTTCGGGACTTGGCAAATAAATCAAACAATAGTTCTCTTCAGGACATGGCACGCATAACAAACAACAGTTCTCTTCACGAAATGACATGTATGACAAACAAGAATACTCTTCAGGGCATGGTACCTATAAAAACAACAGTTCTATTTAGCACATAGCATGCATAAATAACAATTATCTTTAGGCATGTGCCACATAACAAACAACAGTCCCCTTTAATGCACGGAACGCAAAGAAAACAACAGTTCTCTTCACGCCCTAACACGCATAACAAACAACAGTTCTCTTCAGGCATTAGCACGCGTAACAAGAAACAGTTCTCTTCAGGCATTAGCATGCATAACAAACAACATTTCTCTACAGGAGATAGAACTCATAACTATTTAAAAACAGTTCTATTCAGGACATGGAACGTCTAACAAACAACAGTTCTCTTTAGGATATATACACGGATAACAAACAGGAATTCTGTTCAGGGCATGCCACGCATGACACAAAACAGTTGTCTTAAGAATATGGCACGCATAACAAACAACAGTTCTCTTTAGGACTTGGGACGCATAGCAAACAACCGTTCCTTTTAAGGAAACAAAACAGTCGTGTTCAGGATATGGCACACATAATAAACAACAGTACTCTTCAGAACATGGCACGCATAACAAACAACTGTTTCCATTAGGACATGGCACGGATTCCAAAAAACAGTTTACATAAGGATGTGTCACTCATAACAAGCAACAGTTCATTTCATAAGATGACCGGCATACAAACAACAGTTCTGTTAAGGAGATGACTCGCATAACGAAATACAATTTTCTTCAGGAGATGACACGCATAAATACCAATTCTCTTCAGGGCATGTGCCGCATAACAAATAACAGTTCACTTTAGGCCCCGGCACTCTTAACAACCAACAGTACTCTTCAGGCCCTGGCACGCATAACAAACATCATTTCTCTCCAGGAGATTGAACGCATAACAAACAACTATTCTTTTCAGGGCATGAAGGGCATACCAAAACAGTTCTCTTCAGGATATGGCACGGATAACAAACAGGAATTATGTTCAGGTCATGATACGCATTACAAAAAACGTCGCAAAACAAACCACAGTTCTCTTCAAGATATGACACGCATAACAAACATCTGTTTTTTTACGACATGGCACACATAACAAACAACTATTCTTTTCAGAAAGTGGCATGCATAACAAATTGTGTTCTCTTCGATATATGGCACGCATAACAAAAAGAGTTCTCTTCAATATATAGCTCGCATAACAAACAACATTTATTTTCAGGACATGACAGGCATCACAAAAAAGTTCTCTTCGTGATATGGCTCGCAAAACAAACAACAGTTTTCCTCAGTATATGGCTCGCATAACAAAAAACAGTTATCTTCAATATATGACAGTACAACAAACAATAGTTCTCTTCAGGACATGGCACGGATAACAAATAGACAGTTCTGTTCATGATATGGCTTGCATAACAAACAACGAATGTATTCATGATATGGCACGCATAACAAACAACTGTTCTTTTCAATACATAGCGCGCTTAATAAACAACAGTTTTCTCTGCTATATCGCAGGATTATCAAACAACAGTTCTCTCCATGATATGGCACGCATAACAAATACCAGTTCTCTTCATGATATGGCACGCATAACAAACAACTGTTCTCTTCAAGACATAGCACGCTTAATAACCAACAGTTCTCTCCGCTATATCGCATGATTATCAAACAACAGTTCTCTCCAGGATATGGCACGCATAACAAACACCAGTTCTCTTCATGATTTTGCACGCATAACAATCAAACAGTTCTCTTGAGGGCGTGGCACGCAAAACCAACAAAGTTCTGTTTAGGATATCTCACGCGTAACAAAACAGTTATCTTCATGATATATCATTCATAACAAACAACAATTCTCTTCAGGATATGACATGCATAACAAAAAAACAGTTCATTTCAGCAAATGTCTTGTATAACAAACAACAGTTGTTTTCAGAAGATGACACGCATAAAAAGCAACAGTTCTCTTCAGGATATGACACGCATAACAAAAACCGTTCTCTTACTCATATGGCTTAATAAAAACAACAATTCTCTTCAGGATATGGCACACATAACAAAGAAGAGTCTTCTTCGGGATGTGGCACTCATAAGAAACGAAGTGTCTCTTCGGGGTATGACAGGCATAACAAACAAAACTTCTCTTCAGAGCATCATAGCACGCGTGGCAAACAACAGTTCACTTCAGGATATGGAACGCATAACAAACAACAGTTCTCTTCACGATACTGCACGTATAAGAAGTTCTCTTCAGTACATGACACGCATAATAAACAACTATTCTTTTCAGGGCAGGAAGGGCATATCAAAAACAGGTATCTTCATGATATGTCACGCATAGAAACAACAGCTCTCTTCAGGATATGGCAAGCATAACAACACAACAGTTATCGACAGATATGACACGCATAACAAACAACCGTTCTCCTCAGGGCATGGCACGCATAATTAACAACAGTACTCTTCGAAACACGACAGGCATAACAAACAACAGTTTTCTTCAGTAGATGACACGCATAACAAACAACATTTCTCTTTATGACACGGCACGCATTCCAAACACAAGTTCACTTCAGACTGTTGCCTTCATAATAAACAACAGTTCATTTCATGGCATGACACGCATTAAAACAACAATTCTGTTAGGGAGATGACACGAATAAAAAAATGTCACGCAGAATAAACAACAGTTCCCTTTAGGGCACGGTAGGCATAACAAACAACATCTTTCTTCAAGAGATGTTACGCATAACAAACAACACTTCTTTTCAGCACATGGCAAGCATAACAAACAACAGTTCTCTTCAAGACATGGCACGCTAAATAAAGTACAGTTTTCTTTGCTTTATCGCAAGCTTATCAAATAAAAGTTCTCTTCACGATATTGCACGCATAGCAAACAATAGTTCTCTTCATAATATGGCACCCTCAACAATTAACAGTTCTCTTCAGGGCATAGCCCGCATAACAAAAACATTTCTCTTCATGATTTAGCATTCATAAAAAACGGCAATTCTCTTCCAGATATTACACGCAATACAAAAAATAGTTCTTTTCAACAAATGCCATGTATAACAAACAACAGTTCTATTCAGGAGATAACACGCATAAAAAAACAACAGTTCTCTTCAGGATATAGCATGCATAAAAAACTTCTCTTCCTGATATGTCCCGCATAAAAAAAACAATTCTCTTCAGGATATGGCACGCATAACAAACAAGAGTTGTCTTCGGGGTATGACAGGCATAACAAATCAAAATTCTCTTCAGGCGATAGCACTTATGACAACCAACAATTTACTTCAGGATATGGAACGCATAACAAACATCAGTTCTCTACAGGACATGGCACTCATAAAAAATAAAACTTCTCTTCACAAGATGACACACAGAAAAAACAACAATACTAGTCAGGACATGGCCGCATAAAAATAACAGTTTCCTGCAGGATATGTCAAACATAACAAATAACAGTTCTCTTCAGGACATGGAACTCATAAAAAAATAAAACTTTTCTTAAAGAGATGACACGGATAAAAAAAGAACAATTCTCTACAGGAGATGACACGTATAAATAAAATTCTCTTCAGCCCATGTCACACATAACAAACAACATTTCACTTCAGGGCATAGCATGTATAAAAAACAACAGTTCTCTTTAGGATGTGGCACGCATAACGAACAACAGTTCTTTTAAAGATATTGCACGCTTACAAAAAAAGTTCTCTTCAGATCATGGCATGCATAGCAAACAACAGTTCTATTTACGACATGTCACAGATAACAAACACCAGTTCTCTTCAAGGGATGACACGCATAAAAAACAATCCTCTTCAGTATATGGCACGCATAACAAACAACAGTTCTCTTCAGCAAATGGCACTCATTGCAAACAAAAATTCTCTTTAGATCATGTCACACAACAAACAACAGTTTCTTACATGGCACGCATAACAAACAACTTAGATGAAACGCATAAAAAAACAGTTCTCTTCAGGATATGGCACGTATAACAAAAACATTTCTCTTCAGGATATGGTACGCATAACAAACAACAGTTCTCTCCTGGATATGGCACTCTTAAAAAACAACAGTTGTCTTCAGGACATAACATGCCTAACAAACAACATTTCTCTTCAGGACATGTCACGCATAACAAACAACAGTTCACTTCAGGAGATGACACGCATAAGTAACAATTCTTTTCAGGGTATGTCACGCATAACAAATAACAATTCTTTTCAAGGTATTGCATTTATAACAAACAACAGTTCCCTTTAGCGCATGGCGTGCATAATCTTTCCAATAATCAATAACCTACTAAAGCTTAGCTTTAGCTGTCGACTCAAAATTGAAGTCTATATTGATATAGAGAGTTTAGAGTTTTCCATGTGTATTCACTCTTTAAAAATGTTTGAACGTGTTGATTAATATTGTCAATTATGTAAAAGTTTAGAATTCCGTGAACTTTAGAGATTTATTTTCCTTTATAAGTTGCTATTAAAGGATCGACAGAATACCGCAATAACAATCCGTAAATCATTAGCCTTCTTCATTATTACAAACCGATTTGGTTCATACAGAACAGTAAAGTCATCATTAGGTCAAAGAGGAGAGTTATTCACTACTAGCTAAAAGAACAGGAGGGATTTAATGTTGGACCGTTATATCAACTAGTTTTAACCTATGAGCAGTATGGATTGATGCATTATAATCATGGTAGGATATAAATTATAGGGAAATAATGTTCTCATTATCGGAGGAACTTGATCAACTGAAGTGGATAAATGACAAGGAGTAGCATGTATTGTTATTGCAGCTGTGAGATTCTACCACGACGTTAATACTTAAATAATGAAGGAGCTGATCCACTCCTTACTATAAAGATTGAATAATCTGAGTAGAATATTGCTTAGGTTGACTTAAAAATTTGACATCTCTCCATAAAAACTGATCACTACCGTATTTGTTTCTTTATTGCGCAGGAAGCATACCCCTAGCTACTGTCTACGAGCGCAGCAAAAGACAACTAAATCTTGATAGGAGCCTTGGTCTAGAAAGCCTCGTAACCGAACCTTTTGTTCTGTAAGCGCAATGAGGACAATGGGCCGTGTCGGAACCAACGTCTAGTGATGCCGGTAGAGGCGTTGATGAGCGTTACTCCTACCATAGGGGAAAAGTAGTTGATGATAATTTCAATCGTAGGAAAGAGGAGGCTTTGCGATTGTCGCTCTTTCAAAGAATCTATATTATTTTAGGTGTGGCCAAATCACTGAAAACTCAAGCATAAAAAGTTAAGTTCTAATTTAGTGACAGTTCTACCTAATAGAGAACCGTCCTCTTCCAGAATTTCTTCTCGTTATTGTTTTGTTTACCGATATTTTTCCTGTTACTATTGTTATTATTATATCTCTCCACACTTTATTCCTCTTATCAAATCTTGTTTCTCCATAATTTAGCAGGGGGGGGAGGACTTTAAAGCTGACCGTCGCGAAACAAGTTTGAGACAATTTTGTGACTAAGATTGCAGCTATTCGCGTCTCATTAACTTGCCTTCCATCAAAATTGAAACGCTTTACATGACTAAGAAGCATGAATTAGTCAGTCAATCTGAAAATAAACACGCACTAAAGATTAATAAACAGAGTTGAGTGAACAATTAACATTATTTGCCATTGATTGTTCCTTGAAATCTACAAAATTATATAGGTGAGGGTTTTTTTTTGGGGGGGGGGGGTATCTCTTGGAGTCTTAAGAGCGTTTGAGTCGCGTTTCCTCCTGTCCATTGTGGTTCAGTGGTAACGCCAGTGCTTCTCATGCGAGAGGTCGATAGTTTCAATCCCAGGGGAGGGTGATGATTTTTCATCATATATATATATATATATATATATATATATATATATATATATATATATAATTTTGCTGGATGCATCTGACAAGGGAGCGCGTTAATGAGACAGATATTGGTTATTGATTGGCGCAGGTGAAGGAGACTACGGCCAATGAGACACGTTCACGCCACTTCTCAAGGGATATCTTTGGCCGGCGCCATCCGTGGCCTCTTCTGACCGATTTGTTCTTGCAAGGCCAGAAGATTTGGAGTGTCAAGAAAATACCCCCCCCTTCTCCCTTTTCCAAGAAGGAACACGAAATGAGCCGATAAAGATGGAACAAACGTTCGAAGACGACAACCCGTTGGCCATGGGCCTTCATTCTCCTTTGTCTGGTCTATTTCGCTGTCTCTGGGTCTATTAATCTATCTATCTCTCTACAGATACAGCGTATCTGAATTTCAATACCAACAAATGAAAGAAATACAAATCCTTAAGCCCTAGATTACAATTAACGAGCGCAAATTCTGATAAAGTGGAGGAGAAAGGGCAGGAGAGGAAGAAAAGAAATTCCAGGATCTAAAAAACCCCCTGAGATCAGCGATTTTAGATTGATTTTTGAAACGTTATTTAATTGGTTGTATTACGGCATCAGCTCCGCGTGAAAAGCCTTTGATTGTACGCCTCTGTTCTCTTCGTGCCGCGAATTGGAAGGACGCGGGGCGACGTTCATTTAAGGGATTATTCTTATCATTAACGGACGTCGTCGACCCCTGTTCGTTATGACGATGGTCAAGAGTACAGTGCGAGACGGCAGGGAAGACAAGATACGTGTCTTTCTGCCTCCTCAGAGAGAGACTAATTGCCCTTCAAGGCATCGTTCCGTGCAAACTATGATATTTGGTGCAAGAAAGTGGAAATTGCATCAATCAATCAGTTATAAATACAAGCACTTAGTATGGTGGAGGGGTGAGAAATAAGGCTGGTAAACCAATAATATGTTCTCAGAAGGTGGATTCGTGGTATAGCCGCAAATCTCTTTCATTTATTTGCATTTCTATTTAAAAGAAAGGGGTTAATCCTTCACAAGCTAGAAATATATGGCAAAGCTGACACGCACGTTACAATTGACTGACACGCGACTGAGGAGTCATGTTTGCTTCATATTTACGTTTGTAATCAGTGATTTGAATACTTCCATTATTACTTGTTTTATGTAGATTCATTTAGCTGAAGAGACCCTTCGTTTGGATCGCACATTAAACTGTAGGTCCCCAATGAGGAATAAAAGGCATAAAAGAGCATATCGGTGGTAAAACTACATTTGTGAGATTAAGGGAGCAGATGACATCTCTGCTCCGTCCGACAGCTTGGAAGATTAATGAACAAAACTTTGATTCTACAGCCTGTGCTGTAGTCCCCTGTCAATGTTACCACAATTAAGTGGGGGCACGCTTTCTGTGAAGCTCTCCTGGGGAACCAAGTTAGAGTGGAGGGAGGTTGTTGCATGCTGTTCGGGAATGACTAACCACTCTACACCTCGTTTCGCCTTGCCCTCCAGGGTGGCTGGAGTTTGAAGAACACAGCCATGACTCTCCGCATTTCATTATTCTTAAACCTCGGGTGGTAAAAGATTAATTTTCTTTGCTCAATTTTAAAAAAATCATTCTTAATACGATGGAAATTTTAATAAGAGATCTTTATTAGAGGACTTTGTTAACATTGTAATGGATGAAAAAGGAATGATTCAATCGCATAATTATTGATTTTAATCAAAGCTAAATATTTCATTTATTATTTACCACTTTATAAGGAAGTATAACTACTATGTTCACCTGTCTGTGTAGATGCAGTTAGAAAAGGAGTGTGATGTGAGCGAGCGAGAATACATACAATAGTCATTTCGATAATTCCATTTTACTTTTCTTCGAAATGAAGCTCCAATCTCCCTCCTCTTAAGTCGCAAAAATGGCCACTAATCGCAAATTCCTCTCAAACTCATTCCAAAGAAATCTTTTTTTCTTTGATCCGCTTCTACAAAGATTACCCACAATTTTCACGACACTCACAACACTACAATATCAGTGTTTCCGATAGTTTCAACCAACTTCATTGTATCTCCTTCCTTTATCTCTCCCTCAACTCTTTTCGGCTATCTTTTAATCGCTTACTTTTTACAAATTCTTCAATAATTCTACCTTCTCCTCTTCTTCGTTCACCTCGCCTCTTCTAATCCCTAATCAAGGCGACAGAGAAGTGATCAATAGATGGGTCCTTTTGCCAGCCGTGAAATTAAGAGCTCAGAAAGGCAATATAAGATCTGCAGGTCCCTATAAGCTTTTGCTAATCGGGGTGAGTTTATCACAAGAAATGTCTTATCTCCGCGCGCTTTGCCCAGTGATATATTCGCATTTCGGAGTTGGCACCCATTTGTTAAGACTTAATGAGCTTACTAACCAAAGTTCTAAGGCGACTCGCTTTGTAGAAGTCCATTCAATTTGGGGGATTCTGAAATATGGCACCGAGGATGCAAATGTGTAGCGAATAAATGATACTGGAATATTGGCCTATATATACATTTAAATTATGATTAATTAAAGCTATTTTCCAAGAACCAAATAATTTAAACCTATTAACTTATTTAGCGGTTGTCAAATGTCAAGTAAGATAAAAGACCTTTTTTAAGGGCGAACAAACTCATTTTTGGATTGCATATGAATATGATTTTTTATTAAGTTTTAACATCATGCTAAGACAACTAGCGAGGACATGGACGCTGCAACACTGAATATTTGTGTGTTCAGCCTATATAAAGGTACACACAAACATAAGCACCTACATCATTAACGTTTAATTTATAATATATATAGATTCCTCTAGGACAGTGGTTTTCAACCTTTTTATGATAGTAGCACCCTAATTGCTATCTAGGAGTGTCCGTGGCCTCCCAATAAAAATAATTTCGCATAAATTAATACTTAATTACATTGAAAGTACTTAAAAATTAACCACGATTGATATTTAAGCTAATTTAAACGAAATAGGACGATAAATTTTTGAAATAAATAAATCTTAACTTGAAAAATTTAATGGGAAATTTGAGTTTGATGAGCATTACATAATTTTAATTATTGGGATGTAGAGTTGGCAAGGCACCCTCATTTCTTCGTCAGTGGTTGAAAGTCCACGTATGTAGTCTCTAGCCATAGGCACAGCATTATCTATCAAATATATAAAGCGAATACGTTTGTAATAGTAACCGCATAGCTTACCCATAGTGTTAAATTAATGAATCGAATTTCCGTTGCTAATAGAGACCACATAGCCTACGAATAGCGTTAAATATATTAACCGATTTTCAGTTGCAATTGACACCTCATAGCCTACGCATAGAGTTAAATAACTAACCGAATTTTATGTTGCGATAAAGGCCATCATAGTCTAGGCATAACGTGAAATGAAACAATCGAATTTCCGTCGCCAGAGAGACCACATAATTACCACAATGCCTTGGTTTATATATCAGATAAAGCTTTGTTTACAATCCTCAATTATATTTTCATATTCCGAATGTTTACAGAGGAATATTGAAGGAACAATTAATTAAGTGAATGGGAGGAAAGAAATGCATCAGGGTGAGAGAAAAGTTTGAAAGGAGAATCTATACAGCGGAAACAGCTGGTGTGAGGATACGGGTTCTGTACATGAGGGAACAAGAGCCCAGTCTCGAGATAAAAACAGCACACAGAACCAGCTCGTTTAAATTTGATCGCTAGTTCGCGTATCATCTTATCTCTTAGTCCCGGTCCAAAGATGTTTCTATCAAACTTCTTCGCCATTTCATTGCATTTCCTTCCGTCGATTCTGAAAATTACTTCTATGCATTTCTGTCTATTTATTCAATCGGATGGAAATAGAAATAAATTTTTAATTTAGAGGTTTACACCGCCCAATATCTCTCTCTCTCTCTCTCTCTCTCTCTCTCTCTCTCTATATATATATATATATATATATATATATATATATATATATATATATATATATATATATATATATATATATATATATATATATATATATATATCTAACATACCGCAAGAAAGAGAAAACGGAATAATTATTTCCTACTTCGGAAAAATCCGTGCTGGGATGGGATTCGAACCAAACACAGTTAGACAGCGAGCAACCACTTTGATCTCAATTAATGTAAGCCTTTAACCACTCGGCTATGCGGAAGACCAAAAAAAATCTTCCAAATAGACAAGCTTTTAAGGCACACGTAGCAAGCTCCATCGGGACTGTGAAAGAGAGAGCAATTAATTGTGTATTCAAAGGGCAAAAGAGAAATTGAATTAAACACGCGGCGAATATATATATATATATATATATATATATATATATATATATATATATATATATATATATATATATATATATATATGATGAAAATTAATACAATATCGCAAGAAAAGATGAGGAATTAAACCACATTCTCCGAAGACAATTTAATTCAGAACAGTTTCGGTGTATCTCACACCCTTTTTCAACTGACACTGGGTAGAAAATATAAGAGAAGTGCATATAAGCATAACACAAGATCCCCTCTTTTTCCCCCAATCCCCTACTTGTGGCTAATCTGGGGGGGGGTAGGCCTAAACATATTGAAGAGCTGACATTTAACTATTTTGTTTATATGCTTTCTTATTATTGGATTAGAAGAAAATTGACCCTCAGATAGATTTAAATTAGGAACTGACGATATCAAGCTCGATTCTACGATTCTTCTCTTAACATAGTTAGTTAGCCGATTTAAATACCATTTTACTTCCATTGAAATCGATCGTATGATTCTTGTCTCTAACTTTGCAAAATATTCCACTGCTTTCGCTGCCCACTCTAATATCTCTTTTGTGTTCGTACAATCTCTTGGCTAGATTTCTCCCCGTTTTTCCTATATAAACTTTATGGCAATCATTGCATGGTATTGCATATACTCCTATGTTATGATGTACTTTGGGTTTCCTGGCCATCATCAATTGGTTTGAGAAATTATTATATTTAAAGGCTAGATTAATACCCGCTTTTCCATATTTGTTTCCCCCACCCCTGCGAGGGGGAGCCTCGGATATATATAGGGATCGTCTTCCATGTGACAGACACCGAGTTAGGGAGTCTCGTCTGGACCCAAGAAGTTTTCCCTAGTTCCAAGTCAGGTGCTAACAACGAAGCAAAGTGACGGCTGAACTTTTGTGTCTTGGAATTAACCCAGCCAGTGTGGTGATTCCATTTGACGATCGCCACCGAGCGAATTTTCCTACTCCACTCATCAACTCCTGTCGGAGCCCTCCTCGTTTTCGGGTGGCCGAAATACTCTCCCCTGGACCGGACGTTACCGCCCCCCCCCCTTTTGGAGAACCGTCATCACGTCAACTTCCCGCTCAGAAGCTCCGAGTGCCCTCGCCCTCACGTTTATTGCCTGCAAAAGACATCCGTGAAACCTTACCCTGACGTCTTACCCGGAATCCTCCGTAAGCCAACCCCTCTTCCCGTTCGGCAACCCATTTGAGTTAATCCTCTCCATTTGAATAGTCTCCTTCTGTAACGCATTAATTTCTAACTTCAGAGTCTGATGCATAACTCTGCAATTCCCCCCTCGTTTACCAATTTAATTTGGTCCCATTAATTCTCTTATTTTATGTAAATAAAATTATATTTTTTTTAATGCCTCTTTAAATAACCTTGAGCTTTGCCATTGCCCAAATTTTACCTGACCTCGTTGCACTCTTTTTTTCGCTGTTCCGCGCGTCGAAACTCGTGGCGTTCCGTCCCTTGTCGGTTCGCCTTTAAGTTATTGGTCCCCCTCCCATAGATATAATATAGTATTGATGTAATGTAATGTCATACCACGACAATATATATATATATATATATATATATATATATATATATATATATATATATATATATATATATATATATATATATATATATATACATATATATATAAATTCATTATAGTGTTTTCTTTCATCTTGATGGAAGAAAACACCAAAATTTTAGACTATGCTCATAATAGACGCCAATTACTCCTCCTTCAAGCAATATATATTCAAGAAAACCAACCAAGGTTAAATATACAATCTAACTCCCATGAAATCCTACCAACTGCAAGAAGAGGAAATCGAGGGACCAGGTACATTTAGGACAGCTGCCTCTAGCCGCTAATCACCTCTGGCAAGCAACTTATCCCACCCTCTTCTCCGGCCACTCACTTACACTTCCTCGACCAGTCCCTACCTGCACCTCCTTAGCCTGCTAGTTCGCCTACACGTGTCTACGTTCCGTTCGTCAGTTTGTTAATACATTTTTTATAATGTATAAACTGGAATACATGTATTAATTTCGCAATCTAACTCTGAAGATGTGACTTGTATCGAAAAGCGTCAGTATAATAAAGGAAAGTGCTGAGGTGCATTAATTTCCTTCCACTTTTTTGCAATTTATAAATATCAGTCTCTAATGAACTTCGGTAGGCTTCTTTACAGGTTGAACAATAAAGAAAAGGCGAACATAAAATAAATCGAGAAGATTGAAAAGAAAATTATGAACACGAGACTAGCGTCGCTTTCAATAAAACCTGCTATAATTGCCCAAATTCAATTAATATATAAATATATATATATATATCAAAAATTATTTGCAATTGCGCAATCATAATTATGAGATTAAAAAGGCAATGTAATAGATAACTGAGATCTTCATCAAGACATCGGAAGGAGCTCCTTACGAGGCCTTGATGAAGAGTGTAGAGCTTATATATATATATATATATATATATAATTAATAGGGTGATTCTCACTCTATAGTAAAAACAGCCAATCACAGATCATTTAACTTCTTGTCTTGCTGAAAGATCGGATCAACTTAGGTTATGATAGAAAGCCATTTATCCACTCTCTTTCACTTGCCAATTGCTTTTTATATTCACCCTTTTTCTATTCTTCTCATTTGTTCACTTCTTCTCTTCTTGTTTCCTTTCATCCGTTCGTCTCATTCGTTATCTCGTATTCTTCTTATACACCTCCTCCCTTCTTCCCATTCGCCAGTTTCAGTTCTCATTTGTTATCTCCTCTTCTTCGCATTTGCCCGTTCCTCCTCTTTGCAGTCGTCCTCTCTCTTTTTCCTATTTTCCCTCTCCCCTTCTTTCCTTCTCCGGTTCTTCATATTTGCCCTTTCGCGTTCTTCCCATTTCCTCATATATTTCTTTGTATTCTCTTGTTGCCATTCATTTCATTTGCCTTGTATCGTTCTTCCTATTTGTACTCCTCTCTTCTTTCGTTCCCTTCCCGCTCTCTTTCTTTTGAAATGAAGCTGAAAATTGCTTGGAGATTTTTTGATGGCGCGAGGACGCGTTCCGAGGCTTCATCTGAGGACACAGCCGGAAATCCATCTCTGTTGGACCATTTTTACAAGGCGCGCGTAGTCGCGGCTCATGCGTTCGGAGAGAATACAGCTTTCTGAGCTGCCGGATAGCAGAGTGGTCTGACACGCCTGTCATTTGTATCTCTCCATCGCCTCCTAACCTTCTTTCTTTTTCAAAAGACCCTATACTTTTCCATTTTACATTTGTCCACACATTTTCAACTCCTCTTTCTTCACCTCCTTGCATATTTCTCTTTATAAACTTTCTGCAGGTAGTCCCTCCTTGGTTTTTGTTTTAAATTAAAAAAGAATATATATATATATATATATATATATATATATATATATATATATATATATATATATATAAACTTTCGAGGGTGACATAATTCATTTTTACTCAACCTATCTCTCGTAGATGTTTTTCGCGGTTGATCCATCCTTTCTAGGTCATTACAAGCACTATCATACGGATGTCCATACTCATTTTAGATCTCTAAACCAGAAAACAGAATATATTTCCTCGAGATTCCTTCAAATAAATGTTAGGGTGCGTACACAAAGAAGAGCAGATTTATCTTCGCGGGCTACCGGCGTTGAACATGAGGGTGCGTTCACAAACTAAAACCAGTTTACCTGCGCGGAGCAGCGCCAAAGAATTAAACATACAGACAAATGTATGTTTGCGCAGCGGAAGCGGAAGCGGGCTAAATTATGTCTCAACAGGCTGCTGCTTCTGTGTATGCTTAAAGTTGTTTATATGGTTTAATTCTTGGCACCGGTAGCCCGGTCAGGTAAACCTGCTTTCTTTGTGTACACACTCTTATATTCGGGACGGGTCACCGCCGGCAGCTTACGAAGGTAAACCTGCTTTTTCCCTGTACGCACGCTATGTTCGGCGCCGGTAGCCCGCGCAGGTAATCCTGCCCTCTTGTACACCTCCTTATACTCAGCATGGATGGGCACTGGTAACGCAATTTTGGGTACGCACTCTTATGTTTGGAGAGGGAGGGGGCCGGTAGCCGGCTGGGGTAAACCTGCTTTCTTTGTGTACGATCTCTTATGCTCGGGACGGCTGGCCGCCAGCAGCCCATGAAGGTAAATCTGCCTTTTGCCTACACACTTTTATGGTCACCGCCGGTAGCTCACGGGTGTAATCCTGCTTTCACCCTGTCGCATTCTTATGTTCTCCCTCAAAGGGAGAAAACAGATTTTATTCAAGACTTCCGACCAAACCGAGAACGCCTTGCCCTTCTCGTCCAGTGTTATTCCAATCTGGATTTGTCGGGTTTGTAGTCCCCCCCCTCACCCCAGGCGTTATGAAAGTTGCCTTTTCTTCAAGAAAGATCAGTTTCTTCGGCTTATTTAGGATAGTACTAAATTATGTTAAACTGGTCTTGATTATTTAAATCTACCAAATTCATTCGACCTGAGTAAAAGCAACTCGTAAAACGCAGGCGGGGATGGGGTTGGGTGTTTGGGTCGGAGGATCTAGAAAGGATCGATTGGTCCATTTTTATTAACTCAGCTTTACTTATTAACTTAATGATGGAAATTTATTTTAAGATGATTAAATTAAATATTTAGTTACTCGTGTTGTTCATAATTTAAGAAAAAAAGAAGATTGTTTTTCCGTAGTAAAAGAAAGACCATTTCTTTTTCTCAAGTCTTAGGTTTCACCACAAAATTATGGCCATTTTACTTTCTGAAAATTCTCTAAAAATCAAGGTAATTTAAAAGTACTACAGCCATTAAAAAAAGAGATCAAGTAAGGACCCCCCCCCCCACCCACCCATACTACAAAAGAAGGATTGTTTTACTCGGTCTGTTTTGGGAGAGATTGTTTTTACTAGAGGGCATTAGAAGGGATTCGGTTCCAATTTTAATTCATAACGTGACGTCATGAGAATTATAATGGAAAATTGCCTTAATAATTAAACTTACTTCTTTAATTTGTGCGTAGGATCTTATGAGTTGATGCACATAAAAGAGAAAAAAACACATAAACTTCTTTACATAAATTATGTGAGTAAATAACCTGTACCGAGTGAAATATTTTAATGTATTTTAATGAGTGAAACTCTAATACAACTATGTGTTGAAAAATCTAAATAAAGAGTGTAGTAAGTAGAATGATGATATATTAATTGGCAAAGAGTAAAATATTCCCAAATATTTTGCGTTGATGTGTGCTTGCCGTAGGTCAGGTAGATTTTACTGACCTTCGCTTGCCCACCTTAGACGCATGGGGGAGGGGGAGTCCCTTTTAAGAATGGAGGATATTCGAGTGCGTGTATTCCGTTGGCCGACTTAGAAAATAGATCAATGGCTTTTTATGTGGTTCTGGGATTTAAACAAGACAAACAAAAATTTACTATTATACAAACAAATAACAGAAATTAACAATAATTTATAGACTATGGGAAAACTAATCGTTCAGCAAAGGAAGTATTTTACAATTAAATGCTTTGGCACGAGCTTTGAGTAGCACAATATTTACTCGAGCGAAAACGGGAGGAGATTAGGGGTTTGAAGTTTCTTAGTCGGAAAGCGTCACGCATCTTCGAAGTTGATCGAAAAAACAGGAATAGGCTTACGAGTTTCCAAGAATGGGGATGAGGCCTCGAGTGGTGGTTCGAGGGAGTATCCTTGCAGGGCACGGAGGGTAGTTCTGAACAACTGGTTTCTTGCCCGCGAGTCCTTAGACTGACAGAAAGTCGTGTATGAATGAGCGCGTGGGTCCTTATGCTGATTCCAATGAATCCTTGTGATTACTGCTTGGATACCGCATGAGCAGTGCCTGCCTCCTGTTTGAATACGAATTTGCTCGTTCCGCGCTGGGAAATATATAAGCTTTCACCGGAAGCGATTTTGTTTGCCGTCGGAAGTGGGTCCCACTCTGATTCAAGACTCGGCAAGTAAAGGCTTAGCGCCCTCTTGCTGATTTGGGTTGCAGTCTCCAGCTAGACTCGTCTCAGGTCGTTATCGCCCCGGAAGTTTACCGAAAGATGCCGATTAAAGATTCGTTCGTCGGTGAGATACCCCCTTAGGCTTCTTAGTCTGCGTGAATTTCTCTCTCTTTTTCTCTCTGACAGTACCATTTTTGCTATATTTAATTATAGATCTAGAATTTGTACCCACCATTCAATGTAATAATGCGATTTGTGTTGAATTCCTTTAAAACAGGGAGCGTGTAGATGCTTGTTTATGTCAGATAAACATAGAAGAGAATGGAGAGTTTGTGTGGGAAGCGGATACAGAAGTAAGATTAATTGTACACCATGAAGTTAGAAGTAAATAGAGGGCATCATTGCTTTTGAGTTAGGACTGACATGATGCAATGGTTGGTTATGAATGTGTGAGCTAGATAATTGTATGGTTGAAGTTGAGCTATACAAGGGTGAACCTGTTATTGGTTGAAGTGCATGGGTATTGTTATAATAGAAATGAAGATATGAAATAGAGGTCCTGAAATACCTTGGGACAAGTAGGGGATTGTTTTAGGAATGGGTATCGGGAGATGGTTGTAGGAGATACGAATGGAAGATGAAGTGACTGGGTGAAAAAGAGGATAACTGGAGCTTTTGATACACTCGGAAAGAATGAGAATGGAGATAGAGTGGTAAAGTTTTGTATTGAAAGAAATTTATGTATAGCAAACACATTCTTTGAGCACAAAGATGTGCATAAATACACATTGGTTTGACAAAGTAGAGGAAGAGAAGTTAAGATTATGGTTGATATGTATGAAAGAATATGCCGCCTCGAGTCTTATTTGATGTGCAAGATGTAAGAGGTTTGAGTATAGGTCATCTGATCACATTCTTGTGAAATTGGTTGGGGCATGGATGTGAATACGTAATGGAAGTGGAAGGAGGTGAAGAAGCAGAACTGAAAGGTTAGTGAGTTAGAGAGAAAGAAGAGAATACGTGAAAATGCTTGAGAGTAAAAGAGAGGAAATAAGTGCGAGCATGGAGATAGAGGAAATAGGGAAAAAAATTACGGAAGTGTTAGTAGTTCTTGCACAAGGGCTGTGTTCGGATGTACAAGAACTGGAAAGAGGAAGCCAAATTCTGAATTGCAATGTAAAGCGTGTAGTGGAAAGCAAAAATGAGTACATACATGCAAATGATCAATGGTGCAGATGAAGATGTTAATGAGATGCGGTTGAATGATACAGGAAAATTTAAAGGGTTGTAAAACAAGTGTTAAAACAGAGCATGAGAGCAGAAAATTTAACATTCAAACATGAGATGAATAAGAATCCTGATGTGAACAAGAAGTTGTTCTGGAAGCAAGTAGAAATGGTGGGAAACGAGGAAAAGAATAACTGCGTGAAATGCAATGACAAGAATGGCAGACGACTTGTGAGCAATGGGGAGGTCGCATGTAGATAATGAGCATAATTTGTTGAGTTATATAATGTGGGGGTGGGAGAAGATGATACAAAGGTAAAAAGTGATTCGGCCTCATCGCTATAAATCGGATGCTGTATCGAGGTATGATAAAGGTAAGCAAGCGAGTAGGGTGAGAAGTCTGAAAAATGGAAAATCGCCTGAGGTAGATGATATAGTCGCTGAGATAGAGAAAAGTGGTGGTGATTATGGTATGAAGTGGGTCTGGTGGCTTTTTTTTTGCAAGGCATTTGAAAAAAAGTGGAGTAAATGTGCCGTTGTATAAGAGTAAAGGGTAGCGAGGAGATTTCGAGCATTAATGGGGAAAAGTTTGAGTCTGAGTGTTGTAGGTAGTGCATGGTAAAAGTCTGAGTGTTGTAAATAGGGTATGGAAAAATTCGGATTGAGCTTAGGAGGGCGGGGGTGAATTATTAACAACGAGACAGACAGGTGTAAAATAACAGAGTTTAAAAGATGATGGGTTCATGGCTCTGGAAAAAAATATGATCGTGTAGATGGAGAAGCAGTATGGTAGATACTAAGAATGTATGGACTGAATAGTACAATAGTGGATTATGTGAACAATATTTATGGTGTGATTAAGGCGTGTGTTAGGATGAAAAATAGGAATGAGTGGTTTGACATATGGAAAGGGGGTAGTAGAAAGTTGTATGATATCCTCATGCCGGTTACATGTATGGAATACTGAGTGAAATGATGAGTAAAAGTGATGAAGAATGGATTCTCTCTCTACTGACGACCTTGTGTTGGTGGCTGAGAGTTAGTGTTGAAATTGGTCGATTTGCGTTGAAACCCGATTGAAATGAGGGAAACCTTTGTTCCTTGCCCCTTCTCTGCCTATAGAAATTATGTTAAAAGTATCTCAATATGGTTTGAATTTCCCTTGTTTAGTTTAGGTTAATATTTGAATCTTGTACTTAATCTAAGAATCTACATAGACCTGATTTGGTCACGCGACGCTCGATCAGCAAACCAAAGCAAACCTAACCTAAATTAACCAGATCTTAAAAGATGAGGCATCCGGAGGTTGTTTTTTTTATTACTCTAATATAACCTAACCTAATCAACCTAATCCAGAACAGGCTAGGTTAGATTAGTTTAGGTTATGTTATATTAGGGTCGAAAATATCTTTGGATGACTCATATTTACAAAATCCACATAACTTAACCTAACATAAATATCAATGATTTTAGCTTTCGACTTTGACTTCATATCTCATTAACATTTCCATAAATGGGACCCATATTCTTCAAATGGATCAGTGGGGTTGCTTCGTCTCATGCTTCGTCCTCCTTCTGATCTCACTCGCTCATTCGCAACCACACTTAACTTTCTTTCCTGCCTTTAAAAGGAAGGATTTTTACTCATTTTAATTAATTGGTGTATTTTTGCGAATAAAAGTCCAATTATCTTTTAGGGATAGCTAAAATCCTCTCCCAAAAGCCCCATAGTCAAGAAAACCTCTCCCCAAAATGACATTCCTCGGTATCAAATTATGTTAATCCATCGGATTAACACAATTTGATACCGAGAAATGTATCTAATGCCAAACTTCGGTTTCTTATTTATTTTATTTGAACGTAGTAATCTTCTGGGTCGGTCAGTTCAGGTCAATCCTATTTTCATGGATTTAATTTTAAATTGTGTTGATCTTTCTGAACAGATAAGAATGTTATTTAGGGTGTTTAGGATACGATCGCTAGGTCACTATCAAGCTACTTCTTGAAGAACAGTGTCGTGAAAGTTTAACGTTCTATATTTTTTAAAAATTGCGCATTACCCAGATTATGGCTGTTGAGTATTTTAAAGGTGAGAAGAATAAAGAAAAGTTGATTGACGAACTGAATTATATTTATGATTTCCATATGCTTAGTGTTGATAAGGAAAAGAAACTTTGGCGCTGAGATGCGTAATAAGAAGTGTCCTGCTCGCGTGCAGAGAGAGAACAAATCTGGCGATCCTGTAATTATAAAAAAGCTCAATAATCATGAACATAAAGCTGATCCAAATGTAACAGAAGCAAAAATCGCCATTTCAGAATTAAAAACCAAAGTGATTAAAGGTGCTGCATCAAGCACTAGAGCTCTCACTTCAGAAACAGTAAGTGGTATTGAAGAATATGCAAAGTATGAATTGCCAAATTTGAAATCGGTTTCAAGAAATATAACTAATTGGCTCATTGAATCTTTTGGTTCACCTCATTTGCCTCTTTCTCATACAGGATTTAAAATACCAGATACTTTCATTATTTTTCAGAGAGGTGCATCGTTCTTGCAATGTGACACTAGTTTTAATGACAAAAAGAGAATCATTATTCTTGCGTAAAATTAGGGCCTTGAATATTTGAAGAATGCCCCACATTTAGGAATGGATGGCACTTTTAAATCAGCTCCATCTTTATGAAATCAGTTGTTCACTATTCAAGCTGTTTTGAACGGTAAATTATTTTTTCGTGCTTTTGTTTGCTTTTTTGCCTGACAAGACTGAAGCAACGGATGACAATTTTTTTAATGAACTAAAAAAATTGGTACCAAATATGAACCCACAAGAAGCAATGATTGATTTTGAAAGAGCACTTCGAAATAGTTACAGTCGTAACTTTACTGGTGCCAACAGCGTGGGTTGTCTATTCCATTTTAGTCAGAATGTTTATAAGAAAATAAGTCAACTGAGATGTAAGGTCCAATTCAGTACTGATGGCAACTTTGCGACTAAGATAAAAATGTTTTGTGCTTTGGCATTTTTACCAGCTGAAGATGTTTTTAGTGCATATGAAGATTTATGCGAAGATGAATTAATTCCAATAGAAATTATAAGCTATTTTGAATTGAAATACATTGGCCCAAAAAGAGGAAGACGAGGTAGGCGAGAAGAGCCTTTGTGTCGAATTAATTTGGGGAATGTCTACCATCGAGTGATCGATGGATTGCCCAGAACAAACCATGCTTTAGAGGGCTTCCAGTTGGCTTTGAGAGCATCGGTTCCTTTCAACCATCCTAATATTTCGAAGGTCCTTGATGCTCTTCGAAAGGAGATAATCCAAAAGAGAAAAGGAAGTATGAGAAAATAGATGAAAAGTTATTAAAACTTGTACAATCTTACGATAAAGATAACAAATTAGCATTTTTAAAAGCAATTTCTTGTAATCTTAAATAACAAGTTTATTTTTCAAGTTCTGTATATACAGAAATTTCTGAGACCGGATTTTTCAAAAGGAAATTTTCTTATTTTTTCAATTACTTCTTTTAATAAAAGCTTATGAGTTAGTTGTGTTTTAATTGTTCCTACTCCTTTAGTTTTGAGTTATTCTTTAACAAATATAATTTTTTTAGTGTTTTTCCATTTATGTTTTTTTTTTTCAAGTATTCAGGATATTAACTTCTTAAATTTCAAGACCGAATATGTAAGTGGGCAGACAAGTGTGTATGCGCTGTGCGTAAATTTCGCGCTACTTTTCATTTTAACCCGTTAGAGAGTCACGCACATACAGCTCATTAACCTTTATAAAAACTAGGCCGAAATAAAGTTATTTCACAACTCGGCCGCAGAGGAGCATCATTCCCGAGGCGGCGTAAAATCGGCACCAAGAAGATGGGATTATTTTTGAAGAGCCCCAAATTCAGTTTTGTGACCTTTGATTTGTGTACTAATTCGCCTATCTATTGAATTTAAGGCGCCCTCTGAGAGAAGTGGGGCTACAGGGGAAAATTATTAACATCGCATGAGGAGAATTCTCAAGTCGACCGTGGGGGTCAAGATATGCATAAAATGCGTTCGGATAATTCGCATCTGATTAAAATCTTGGGAGGGAGAATTTGCATGGAGTTCTCATTTATTACCGTTTTGTCTTTATTCGCGCTCAGCCATAAAGAGGGGCTTGGCGAGGGCGGGTATGGAGAAAGAAGTCTTATGTTACTATAAAGAGAAGGAAGCTTGACACGAATTAATACGGGCATAGGGGTTCGTGGGAAGGAAATTTAGATTAAAAGATCGAGCTAGATTTTTTGTATAAATAGAAAGGTACGTGAGAGTAAAGAAGGTGAAATAAAAATGGGTACAAACGCTCGAAGAGACATACGGCGACTTGTATATGTTATTGTGAGAGTGCCTATCACCTGTCAATAGAGGAAAACACAGAGAGAAATGGAAGATAAAAGAACGCAATTCAGATAATTAGGAAAATACTTAAATAAAAGAGTATAGAATTAAAAACCAAACCTCCTTTGTGAAGACAGAATGCCATACGCCCTAATGGATATTGGTGAACTATTCTATTTTAACTATTCTATTTTAACAATCCTTCTTCAATGGACGTTCAAGCTCAAACTTTTGAAATTCTTGTTATCTTTCGTACCCTTTTACTCTTCTTTTAATTAATACTTTTTTACTTGTTCGTGCCCTACACCTGATTCATTAATTATGGATTAAAACTGAATTAGACACAACAAGAGACATAAATGTTTTTTGTGTGATTCTTAAAGGGTAGTAGAAGGGAATGGCATTAAGTTAAGGACCAGTTGATTAAATTTAGTCTTAGAAACATTTAAAAGACCTAATCATAGATTAAGAAATTTTCGTGGGCTTTTGAAATTAGTTTTGAAATACGAGTATTCATAGTCTTGGTGCGAAAATATGGTTTCAGTGTTGAAATGAATTTACAATAAATTCGTCCGCATTAAATGTCTAACTGCGAATCCGGCGTAAAGAGTTAACAAAAAATGCATATAGCCTACCTAATCTCACCAAATCGGAGACATCTGGCGAAAAATAGCAACGCAAATACAATTGGCTATTAATTTGAATTTAAATTCCCGCAGCTTCGCGACTATAATTAATAATATTCACTGGGGGTAAAATTGCTTATATAGACTTTCATATCTAAAAATAGTGGCATTCAATGAGGTTTCGTTCTTTGTTAGATAACCATGAGACTTTTATAGCCTGCTCGAGAGCCGTTGTAAATCTTAGTATCGTTACTTTTTATGTTGTTACTTTATGCGAGTATACCTTATCTTCTCGACGTCTCTAACTTGAATATTGGAGAGAAAAAAGGGCTACGTTTAAATTTTACAAAGTTAGGTCAATTCCGTTGGTTTTTAAACGGATAACTTTGAGAGATTAGGAAGTTAAAAATATATTGAGTTGAGGTTTCATGAAATCTGAGGACAACGAAAACCAGTACTATCGACTGGATTTTAGCGCGTCGGAGGGGAGGAAAAAGAGTGGAAGTAGCAGAACAACGCTGCAGTTCATGGAATAGATATAATCCATGAATTCCTTCGACATATTAAAGTACAACGAGTATTTGAAACCATATATCGAATAGAGATAAGCATTACCGAGATAATAGCGAGTGGTTATCTTCATTCGGTTAATTTAGGTAGCTCTCATCTGTCTAGAGTGCTTATCTTTAACTCATTCCACTCAAGTCGTTCTCTAGGTGGAATAGAGTAAAGAGTGTAAATGGATAAGATAAAGTGAAGACGTATGTGAAGTGAATTTGTTGTTGTGTAGGATCCAGAATCTTGCTATGTAAGTTGCTTGAATGATTCTGTAGATTAAGGTTGAAGTAGGGAGGAGGGTTGAGAGTATGCTTTTATTTCCTTGACATTCTAACCAGAACAAGAGGATGGTATGCAATTCAGCATACCCATAGGCATGGTTCGTTTTAGGGATGAGTAAGCAAATAGGGTCGTAATAGTAGAGAGGTGAGGTGAGGGGGGGGGGGCAGGAGCTGAGTAGGAGATTGTTGTTTTTTTCCTCGAAGATGAAGCGCAATAGCAACGAAGGAGAATCTCGCAAAAAGCCTGTAGGAAGAGATCTCGAAGAAAGTGGTGAATATAGAGACAGTGAAAATATGTGGAAAATATATAGCCGCAGATCCTCCTTCAGGCATTGGGGAGGGGAGTACACAAGCCTCCAGATGTCTCCTCACAACCCTTCCTGGGGCGTAAAAGGATGGTAGTCTTAGTCTAGGTCAATAATTCTGGGGATGGGGGCCACTGGGAGGAGAAACCGTCCCGCTTGTCCAGGTACCAGATTAACAGTCTAAATGGGCCACCTCCTTCGTGAGTGATTGCTGGATGGTGGTTAAGTTTAGGCTTAGGTTAGGTTAGGTTAGGTAAAATACATAATTACCTCAAAACACTTTACCTAATCTAACCACGGCGAGCAGAAACCCGAGGGTAGACCTCAAATTTGATGGTGGATGTCATACTCAACCATCACTTGCTTGCCGGTACTCTTTTTGCTATTAGTAAAGATGATGCTCGGGTGGCGTGAGGAGTAAGACACGGATGTATGGGTTTCCATCTTAAACCTCTTACACTGGCTTCATACTCTGGACTTCTAAGATTCCTGAAAAGAATTAAGAGAAAATGCTTTGAAAGATCGCTATGCATTTTATCCTGCCTTACTTATGACTTCTATGAAATCATGGTTTTCATTAGCATCCTTATTTGAGGACCATCCAAAATAGCTGCAGTTAATTTTGCGTCTCTACATTTGGAAATTTGTTTGCTAAAGAAGGAAATGCTTCGCTTTCTTTCTTTGATCCTTTTACAAAACTTTTCATTAATCCCAATTTTATGTGAATGGGCGGAAGTAAAATTTTATTAGGATTTACAATGGGTTGAAATATCACATTATGGTAACCAGAACAAAATGACTGTCGATATGACCATTCTTGTCGATCATAGTGCTGCTCGTCGGCTCTACTATCCCATAAACAGAGGAAGCAGGGATATATTTTGTAGCCACTTTGTATTCCTAGTATTAAAGACACAACCTGAAATTAAAAACTATTCGGAAATCCGAAAAAAATGTAGCAAATTTAATGTAAATGTAAATGTTTTTATATATAAAAGATGCCAATTTTTGTCTTTTAAATGAAACTTATTTGAAAATGAGATTGATTTAAATAAGGTGAGTGTTTTTAGATAACAACTATAAAGTTCCACTGAAAAATATATATATTAAATAAATGGTATTTTTACGTATCTATAACCTTTAGATATTCACAAATCATCCATTCATAAAAATTGAACTACCCAGCATCCAATAAAGTCTTCATGGTTTCATAATTCACAATTAATTGAACAGAGTGTGGAACTGGAGCAGATGCTACTTTATTTCCTATATGTAAAAGCACAGCCTTTAAACTTCTGGCTGATGAGTCTATAAAAAGGTTCCATTCATCTGGTTTATAGGAGAAGCCTAAAGCTTCAATTAATCCGTTGACATTTTTGCAATATACCAGCATAGTATTTTCGTGAACGGAGAAAAACTTTCGAAACTCTTCATCTTTGCTGCAATACCAGTAATAGGTTGTTTCTGGAGCTAGTAAATTATTTTCACCAAGTCTTGAACCAAGGAACTTTGCTGCCTCTTTCTGGAGCTAGTAAATTATTTTCACCAAGTCTTGAACCAAAGAACTTTGCTGCCTCTTTCAGTTGGGCTTGATTTAAAAGATTAGGTTCCTTTAATTCTAAACTTGAAGGCATAAATTATAAAGAGTGTCTATTTTTCCATATTCCTCATCAGTCTCCTTAAAAATATCCAGATTAACTAGTGATGCTGGTATGGGTAGCGCTCGGCCATGAGGAACTGGTCGTCTGGCAGAAGGAAGATCAGGATAAACAACACGTTGCTTGTTTGTCCTGTTCACTCCTGAAATAAAATGACTAAAGGTTAAAAATCACAGAGTAAATAAACCATACTCATAGGATTTATATATTAAAATGATGAGGTAAGATATTATTATAATTAAATACACAATAAAAATATTACCTATTAAGTCAGTGAAGCAAAATAACAATCTGTCACAGGATCTTTTGACTTTTTGCCAATACATCGGTATACCAAAAGGTAGCGAATTGAATTTGCCTTTACTCGATATTCTTAGATTTCCAACACACATTTTGCAACAGAAATGAGGAGGAAACTTTGATCTTGATCCCCTAATTTCATCCCAAAGCCCCGTAAGGGGCGCGGCGATTTGCCATCCTGGCCGCCGTGCTGACGGGATCCAGCGCTCCGTCCGGCCCCAGCTTAGCCTCTCTTCCTTCCTTCAGATAGCCCGATTTCTCCCCTACCTCGTCGCTTTTCATACAACCTCTCCCACAACTTTCTCTGGTCAGCCTCTAATTTCACAGGGTAGAATGCTGACCTTCTTCTCAAGCCAACCACCCCGGATCGGGGCTGAGGGGGGAGGGGACATTGTTCCCTAACCCCTCAGCTCCGGTTCGGGTTGGGGTTTTTTTAACAACCTGCTTCATCCCCACCCACATCTTCCTCACATCCCTTTTCCTCTCCTCTTCACAACCTATATTTTTTACGCCGTGTCCAAGGTGGAGCCGCCATGCCGAAGGACTGCCAGGCCACCAGGCGGGAGGGGTGGTCCCGAATGGCGGCGCCTGGCTCTGCCGGGCTTGTAAGCACCTCTCGCAGTGCGGGCAACTGCGAGAGGTGATGAGCTATTGCGTCCCGTATAAAAAGAGGGTCACCATGCCCATGTATGAAAAAAAACAAAAACCCCAACCCCCAACTTCCCCCAAAACATCTACGGAGCCGCCCTCGGGCAGCTCCACCGAGAAAATGGAGGTCCCCCCCCTTGTGCTTGCGCAAGGGACCCTCCATAATTCTTTAACCGGAGAGGAGGCTTACTCCTCTCCTACGCCTACGGGTGTAGGGGACTCCCCCTCACCCCCTTCTCTGGAGGTACTTTCGGGCACCTCCCTATCTCCAGCGGCAGTCCCTCCTTTGCTTTCTAAGGGGACTGCCAAGAAAGCCAGCAGGCAGCCCATTGCCGACCGCCCCTCGTGCAAGCGGCTCGGTAGGGCAAACCCCCTTAGGGGGGAAAGGGAAGCCAGGCCCCTTCGGTCGCTTCCCTCAAAAGACCTGCTGGCAATAATTTTGAACCTTGCTGGGGTCAAGGCCTGTGCCTCCACACACCACCTGACTAGTGACATTACTGCCAAGGGGACCTGCGATGTCCTGGGAGGGGATGGCCAACTGGAGGCCCCTCCTGTGATAGACATGGTCCTTGAGGAGACCCAGCCTCAGACGGTAGGGCCTTCCATGGGGGGGAATCCGGGCTCGGCGCCAAGCACCGAACCCGAATCCGCCCCTATGCAAGGTCCCCCTCAAATGGCCGAGGACTCCGAGGCAGTAAAAGGAGGGGAGGGATCTCCTCCGACAGGTGCCCCTACGACTACCAGGACCTTCTCCATTTCGGAGAGGGACCTGGCTGAGGCCGGCCCATCTGGCATGGGAGCTTCTGCCGGCGGAGGTGAGAAGCGGGTTCATTCCCCGCCCTCCTCTCCTAAAAAGAAAAAGACTTAAAAGACGAAGAAGACTCGGGGCTCCTCTCCATCCGCGGGGGCTGCGGGGACGGATGGGTCTGCTACCACTTTGGTAGGCGACCAAGCCAAGATCGGCACATCCGGCCCCTCTACCCCCTCGTGTGCGGAGCCCCTGACTAGGACTAAGACCAAGAATGCACAGGGCGGAGCCTCGATGACATCGGGGCCCCTGATTCAGAGGTTACCTGGCGTTTTCGAGCCCGCTGGCTTCAAACGCTTCCTCGTTATTCGCTCCACTGATGGCACCATGTTGTCCAAGGGCAACATGATCCATCAGAGGAGAGGATTAGCTAGTGCAATTGGTAGAGAGCCGAAGGTAACCCGTTTCTCGGACGGGAGCCTTCTGGCGAATGCGGCGAATCCCGCCGAGGCGGCCAAGATAAGTGCTCTTCGGACACTTCATGGCACCCCGGTGAGTGTGACGCCGCACTCTACCATGAACTTTGTGAAAGGAGTAGTTTATGCGAGGGAACTCGTTGACTACTCCATTGAGGACATCACCCTAGAGCTGGCCGACCATGGGGCGGTCAAGGTCGAACGTGTGATGAGAAAACAGGGAGGGGCCTCGAGACCCACCCCTACACTCTTCGTCACGTTCGACTGTGACAAGCTCCCTGAGTCGGTGCGTGCCGGTTGGTACCGCTACCGCGTGAAGGCATTCGTGCCACTGCCGCGGCGGTGCTATTACTGCCACCGCTTCGGCCATACGAATCGATCATGTAGACGTGCAAAATCGGGGTCACCCGAAGTCTGTGTAAATTGCTCCAAGGTCGCACACGATAAGTCCAAATCGTGTGTGGCCAAGTGTGTCAATTGCGGAGAGCCGCACCCTGCTTCTTCGAAGCAATGTGGTGCATATCTCCTTGAGAAAGAAATCCTGGCCGTTCAGGCCCAGGATCGACTCTCATTCCGCGAGGCAAAGGACTTGGTCCTGGCGCGCCCGGCTCTGCCTGGGACGTCATATGCCTCAATAGTTAGAAAGGCACCCTCTGCTCCTGGCCCATCCAGGCCAACGAGCACGGTTGTTTCCGCGCCCATTCGGAGCCCTTCTGTGGGCTCTACCCAACCTGGGCGCTCCCCTGGTAAAGCTGGCGGCAAAAAGGGTTCATACCCTGCCCCGGCTAAAACCAGGGCTCCCCCCTCTTCCCCCAGCGTGACCGTTTCGCGTAAAGCGAAACGGCCACGCGCCTCCACCGAGTCGTTAGACTCACAGGAGGCAACACCCCTGAAGATGGTCGCTAGGCCATCTTCCGGGGTTCCTAAAGCTGTTCCCCGAAAGGAGGACAGCAACAAAGGAGCTTCGGCCCCTTTGCCCACGCCCCGAGGTGGAGCGAGTGGCTCGGAGACGGTGGTTCCTCGAAAAGAGGGCCCCCCGCCTCCGAAGCCGCAACGCCCGCCTAAAGTTTCGAGGCGGAGGGAGGAAAAGACTCGCATGGCGAGCCCAACCTCCCCCAATAAGTCCTCGAAGGTGACAGCGCCTTCAGCGCTTTGTCCGGCCAACAGCGCCCGGGGTTCTGCCCCCGGGAAGCGTACGGCCATTCCCGTGAGGGTCTTCAATTCTAGGAGGGCCCCCGCGTCTCCTCCGAGCTAGGCCTGGAGGGCATATTCCTTCAATGGAATTGCCGTGGACTCCGGGCCAACTGGGAGGAGCTGCGGAGGCTCGCCTCATCCCGTTCCCCGTTAGCTATTTTTTTGCAGGAGACCATGCTAGGCGCGTGCCCCCTGCCTGCCCTCCCGGGGTATAAGGGTCTTGCGACCCCACCACCGCGGGACGGCCGGGCTGGGGGATGCGCGGTTTACACCCGGCATGATGTCTCCGTTCTTCCTTTCTCTTTAGATACCTCCTTTCAGGCAGTGGCTGTGCAGCTGCACCTGGATAGGAGGTATACTATCATTTCTGCGTACATTCCACCGTCAGCTGACTTCGACGCGGGGGACTTCCGCCGCGTCGTGGCACGGTTGCCGAGGCCCTATCTCTTGCTTGGAGATCTGAACGGCAGGCATCCTCTCTGGGGAGATTACACCATAAATCCCAGGGGACAAGTCCTTGCCGATCTGATCGAAGAGCTTGAGATGGGTGTCCTAAACGTGGATGAGTTTACGCATCACTGTCCGAGAACCGCTTCATTTTCTTGCCTTGACCTATCTTTGTGCTCCTCGGATGCACAGCCTGATTTTGATTGGGGGATGGTCGATGACCTCCATGGTAGTGATCACTTTCCCATTCAAATATCATTTTCAGGGCAACTGCCGCCTGAGAGACCACCTCGGTGGTGCTTGGCGCGGGCGCGGTGGCCTGCATTTCAGGAAATGACTGAATTCTCTATCTCAGTCAAGGAGTTTAGGTCGGTAGATGAGGCCGTTGAGTTCTTCTCCGGCAACCTCATCGCCGTGGGCCTGACTACTATTCCTAGGACGTCTGGCCGTTTTGCACGCCGACCACTCCCATGGTGGTCGGCCGAGTGTGAGACGGCCCTCAAACAGAAGCGTTATGCCTACATGCGCTATAAGCGCCGCCCGAACGATTTCACCGTCGCTGAATTTCGTCGGGCTAGGGCTAGGTTCCGGTATATTTCGAAGCACGCCCGCCGCTCTTCTTGGCGGGCATACGTGTCTTCACTTAACGGGAAGACCCCTTTAGCTGAGGTGTGGAAGCGAGTCAAAAGGATTCGGGGCAAGTTCTCGCAGGACCCCCCTCCCGTTCTCCAGGAGAATGGGACCGCAATCTCGGACCCCGCGTCCGTGGCGGAATCCTTAGCGACCGCTTTTTCCGCATTCTCTAGCCGTGATGCTGCTCCGCCAGCATTCAATGCACGTCGTGATGTCGCGGAAGGCCGCCGGCTGGACTTTACCTCCAGAGGCGGAGAACCCTTCAACGACAAGTTTACTGTGAGTGAGTTGCGTTCCGCTCTCGCTTCGTGCGCGGACACCGCCCATGGTCCGGACGATGTCCCGTACGCCATGCTTCGACACTTGGGTGAGCGAGGCATGGCCTTTCTGTTAGATTTGTTCAACAGGATCTGGGTGGAAGGTCTCCTCCCAGACTCCTGGCGAATCGCTACTGTGCTCGCCTTTCGCAAGCCGGGGAGAGATCACTCTACTCCGACCGGTTTCCGCCCAATCTCTCTAACCTCTTGCGTGTGCAAGTTGATGGAGAAATTGGTAAATGTTAGATTAGCCTATTTCCTGGACAGCGGAGGCCATCTGTCTTCTGCACAGTGCGGCTTCCGTAAGTTCCACTCCACGTCGGATGCTCTGCTCCGACTGGAAAATGCCGTCTGCGAGGCTTTCCTTCGTAGACAGCACTACGCCACGGTGTTTTTTGATCTGGAGAAAGCCTATGATACCGCATGGCGATACGGTATCATGGAGACTCTCCACACGATGGGGGCGAGGGGACGCCTCCCAATGTTTATATCTGAATTTTTGCGAGATCGTCGATTCCGCGTACGGGTGGGGGAAGCTCTCTCCGGCCCAAAGGAGCAGGAAGAGGGTGTCCCGCAGGGAAGTGTCCTCAGTGTCACACTCTTTGCCCTGAGCATCAACGGCATCACCTCGGTGCTGCCGGAAGATGTTCTCGCTACGCTCTACGTGGACGACCTTTCGATCTCTTTTGGCGCGGCCCAGATGCCAACTCTGGAGCGTCGACTCCAACAGGCATTGAACCGCGTCTCTCGCTATGCCGAAGCGCACAGGTTTCGCTTTTCTTTGGCCAAGACTAAGGTGGTGCACTTCTGCCGCCACCCACGGCTTCACCCCGACCCAGATCTGTTTCTTAATGGGGTGCGTCTGGATGTGGTTGAGTCGCACCGTTTCCTTGGTCTTGTATTCGACCGACGCCTCACCTGGGAGGCTCATATTCGCAGCCTTAGGGTCTCTTGTACCCGCGCCATGGACATTCTCCGTTCCGTGACGTTCAGCGCTTGGGGCGCTGATAGGGCTACCGCCTTACTTTTTTATCGATCCTTTGTTCGCTCGAAGCTCGACTACGGATGCGAGTTTTATGCATCCGCAGCCGAGCGTTTATTGCGGAAGGTGGATTCGATCCACCACACCGGCCTTCGCCTTGCGACCGGTGCCTTCCGCACTTCCCCCATTGAGAGCCTGTTAGTCGATGCTGGGGAGATGCCACTCGCTCTGCGCCGCGTGCAGTGCATCACTCGCCTGTACGCGCGAGCCCGGCGCCTCCCTCAGTCGCCAACAGCTCTCACTGCATCCGCAGCTGATCTCGATGGTGCCTATGCCGCCGAGAGACGCCAGTCATACCCTAAGCCCTTTGGGTTTAGGGCCAGGAAACTCCTTCGAGAGGTAGATATAGCTCTCGGGCCGGTGGCGCCCCTGGTTCTGCCCAGGACGCCACCCTGGAGGGTACCACATTTGGCTATTTGTCGCCACGCCTCTGCTCCCAAAGCTTGTACTGCGCCGGGAGTATTGCGTTCGACCTTTTTGGAGCACACATCGTGTCACGCTGGTACCGTGCCAGTGTATACGGATGGCTCCAAGTCCCAAGAGGGGGTCGGCTTCCACGCCGTATCCCCTCTGTTTGAAGTCAGCGGGGCTCTACCAGGCGCTGCGTCTGTCTTCACGGCCGAGCTGGTGGCAATACACCACTCGGTACGGGAGATTACGCGACGTGCCCGGTTCGGAGACCGGATTGTGATTTATAGCGACTCACAAAGCGCCCTGAGTGCTCTCGGGGCATTGGAATCTCCGCATCCCCTGGTTCGCGAAATCCGTGACGCCACGGTTTTGGCGAGCCGGGCAGATGTCGAGATTATCTTCTGCTGGGTTCCTGGACATGTAGGAATTGCGGAGAATGAGCGCGCCGATGAGGGCGCCAAAGAGTCCGCGAGGACTCTGCGACCGGACCAGCGTTTCGCTCTTCCTCACACTGACTACATGGCAGGAATACGGGCAGCTCTTCGGACTGCTTGGCAAAGAAGATGGGAGACGGTCGAGGGGAACTTAAAGTTGCGTGCCATTGCGCCGCGACTGTTCCCATGGACCTATCCCCCAATGCCGCGGCGGCTTCAGGTTGCTTTCTGTCGTCTTCGAATCGGACACACTCGTGTGACGCATCGTTACTTGGTGGAGCGCTCGCATGTGCCCTATTGCAACGACTGCGTCGTCCCCCAGACTGTTCGGCATATTCTTGTCGAATGTCCCAGTCTGGGTGATCTTCGCGCACGATACCTGTCTCGGTACCGGGATGGGCGGGGTCGCTACCGCCTGTCCCTTGTACTCGGGACGAGTGCGTGCACCATGACTGGTGGACTTTTTGACTTTTTGGGGGAGGCCGGCCTTCTCCCCTTTATTTAAGGTTCCTTTTTTTCTATTATTGTTTTGTTTTAGGTTGCACTCTCCTGCACCGGGGTGAGGGGGACCTCCCCCCGCTGCCGGAGATTGCTTCGATTGTTAAGTTTTTCTAATTTATATTGATTGTTAAGTTTTCATATTTTAACTTTAAAGTAGCCTAATTCTAGGCTGTCGTGTTTTTCGGCGACTTATGCCCAAGTGGGTAGTTGCCAGATGGGCTCTATAAAAAAAAAAAAAAAAAAAATCATCCCAAAGTATGCGTGGTAGCTTGCTTTCACAAATGACCTTTATTTCGATTGATGTCCAGGCAATGTTACTTGCCACAGATTTTTAAAAAACCGTATTGGGGTCATTTTTGCATTTTCTATTTATTTTTAAAACCTTCTAAAATGAATAGGAAAACACTTAAACATTTATAATTCAGAAATATATTAGCTGTAAGGAAAGTATTTACAATAAAATCATTTTAGAATAGACAAGTGTAGATTTTTACTAAACTAATCATTGAAACTATATACACTAAAATAGATGAAAACCACCATTGTTATGTAAACCCCCCCCCCAAAAATTATTGGTCTTTAGAATTCAACTGATATATTTTTAACACTTTTAGCATTTATTTTAAATATATATTTTTATTACGTCTAGGGATAGGATTGAATCAAAAACATGGGTAAAAATCACACATTAATCACCAATCACAAGGCTAAATACTGTTTTGTTTCTGAAAGAGATATGCGCTCTTTATATACAAGCATATTCTTGACGTCACACTACATCCAAAAAGTTGTAGAATTGCCAAATATGATGCAATAAGATGATTCAATGCAGCATGATTGTTGTATGCTATATAAATAACATTAAATGATAGTCAAAATTTGTAATTATATGATCAGAGGCTATGACATTTCCCTAATTCTAATGAATATATTTTGGAAAATATCACAAAAACAAGTAAAAGTTGAATTTTTTTAGAGAGTAAAGTCCATGGCAAAAATATTTGACCTAATAAAAATCAATGGCAGATTTGAATTCAGCTTATTGAAATAAATAAGGATCAGTTGAAAAACCTCGTCGTAGGTTAGGTTAGATTTCCTGACCTCCGCTTGCTTCCTTTGACTTTAAATGTGGGTTGCACTAAATCGAGTAAGAGTGACTATTTTCTTTAGCCGAATCAAATCAGCTAACTAGGAGATTCTGGATATCAAACTGGATGAAACAAATTAATCTTTACTACTGTACAAACGAAAATAAAATTAGGGATACAACATAGAAATACAAAAGAACTAAATGGGCAAAAGGCTTACACACGTCAGCTCCAGGCAGGAGCCGTAAGCACGCACACACAAACGTACACGACCGACAAAAGAGAAACTACCATTCCGGGTGGATCTGCTACCCGAGGAGTTTTGTTCCCGTATGAAAGGCTGGAGATGGGAAGGGGGGTTACTAGAGTCGAGCTCGATTGCTTTTCAACGGCACGGTTGGATTTGCACTTGGCCGATTAGTACTCGGCCTGCTTAAAGTTATGAAGGAGAATACCACCTCTCTTCTAACAACCACTGCTAGCCTCGAAAGGTGGGATCAAGGGAGTATTTCGCCGCGGAGAAGTTGTGTTGAATACCTCAGTGTGGGAGTCTCCTCGTTCCTAGTTCTTATTTCTTCTTATTTAATTTTCTTGTCTTCGGGCTCTTAGGGTAAGGGAGGCCAAGGAAAATAATTCTTCTGTGTCGCGTCCTCTTTGGAAAAATACTAATCTTACCCAGGCCAACACTTAACTATTTATATGGGGCCGCAGGAAGTGAATTTTAATAAGGCACCGGAAGTTGATTTTACTTAATCTATATGCCGGGTTCAACAGCCTACACCCTCCCATCTTCGCTAGGCGGTGTGTGTGCATCGTATACACTGCGGTAAATAACGGTCTCCAATTATTTGTCATCTCAATTTCAAGGTTATATTTATTCTTCCTCCTGGACATCTTCACGTAATCTAGGCCTATATTATAAAATATTGGGGTCAGGGCGTGTCTGAGTGAAGGCACCGCTTCTAATTGTCGAAAAGTTAAGCTACATCGACGGAGGTTAGTCCCCGGAGGGAGTTAAGTTCGGGTCAATTTCACGGTGGCGTCCATACGCTCGAGCGACCTGTGGTTGGGAATCTGCATGTCCCTAATCCGAAATAAACGTCTTAAAATTAATGCTGGGCGGTGGTAAAGCCTTCCCGAAACTGTAGCTCTGTGGTAAAACACCCCACCAAGAGTGGAAATTATTGCTAGCCCCCTTAACGAATTATTGTATTTAGGTGTCATTTTCAGCTAAGGATACAAAGGCTACATCCATGAATTAAGAGGTGATGCGTCTAGTCACTTCAATCATTTGTAAGTCACTACTTATATATTAGTGCTTGAATGAAGGCAAAATGATAAAATAAGGAAATAATAAGATTAAGAGAACTTTTTTTTCATTCTTTGTGGTGGTAAACCAATGACGCGCGTGCTCAAACTGACACGCCTCTAATTTCTTCCGACACGCGAAGCTTAGAAAAAAACCTAAAAGAAATGACCTCGAAAATTCATAATAAGGAGTAGGATTTTACTTTAATAAAAACATATTTATTAAGGCGAGCTACATATCAATGAAATATGCTAAAAATGGTAGTTAACAAAGGTTACTAACGTACAATATCAGTAATATATTTAATTTCATTATTTATTATCATGCTAAAACTTCGAAGAAAATAATAATAGTATTTTCTTCAATGTCCCCTTAATGGAATTAAGTAGTTTATAAATGGTAACCTGATTTTGCCTTCATGGTCAAAAAGGCTAACAATCCCCTAGGCTCTAATATATATATTATTAATTTAGTAGGGGCTTTACCATGGATGGTAAACCCCCGACTAAATACCCTTTATCAATACGGGTACAGATGTACCCGTATTGATGTCTTTGATTGCTCAGTGGAGGACTACTGATTAACGTGGGCTCCGAACTATGTATATCTGAAACGTATGTGAGCCACTGTGAAATCGGCCTAAATTGGTACTCCATTCGGGGCCTTGTCACATAAGATGTTGCTTAACATCGCTCGAATGGGAAGTGTTTGATCTTGGATAGGCCGTAGTTCTTTCGGTAAAATAAGAAGGACAAATCAAGATTCTTGGAAAGTGAAAACACAAAGATTTCACGAACTCTCCCCCTTTGGTGTTTATTTGATGGTGCTACATATAAGTGTATTTCCTGACATGAGAGCAAATTACAACTCATCTGTACTTTTAATAAATCTTTGGGTAAGGGCATGACCGATCTGGGCACGTTTACATAGTCACTTTTACTCATCAAGAAGAATGATTTCTACAGATTCTCCAATGGCTTTAAGTTATTGTATTGGGTTAAGGAATAGGTTCTTGCGGTTTTATTAATTTTTTTCATTACCATTAACAATTTTAGAAGAATTTCATTTTAATTGATAACAATATGCAATTTAATCAATAATGTATTCTCCGTTGTTATTTATGACTTCTTCCCAATGTTCAACAAGTTTTTCGATGCCTCTGCAATAAAAATCTCTGGATTTTGAATCGAAGAATTCGTCTAACCAGGTTTTTAATTCCACATCAGTATTGAACGAAACACCGCGTAAATTGTTGGAGAGCGATCGGAACAGATGGAAATCCGATGGAGCCAAGTCTGGCAGCAGGATTTCCCAATAAAGCGTTTGGATGGCGTCTTTTGTCATATTGTCAATGTGACGACAAGCATTGTCGTGTTGCAGAAGGACTCCATAACGTCAATGAGGTCGCTTTACACGAATAGTTTCGGCGAGTCTATACATTTGTTGAACGTAGAGTTCTGTATTTGCAATCTCGTTGTTTGCAAGGATCTCTGAAGAATGATGCCTTCACAATCTTACAACACACACAGCATCGTCTTTCGTGGCGAAGTTCTTGCTTTAATCGCAGAAGTGTCTTTTTATTGGGGCTAAGCCATTGTTTTCGATGGTTCATGTTGGCATAAACACACCACTTTTCGTCGCCAGTGATGATGCGGTAAATAAATCTGTCCTTATATCCACGAGTAGCCTTGTGACGAGCAAGCAAACCTGCAGCAATCGTGGAGCATTGAAGTTTGTTGCTTTCGTTCAAAGCGTGCGGAACCCATGCACCGAGTTTTTGAACTTTCCCCATCGAATGAAGGTGATTCACTACAGTTTTCTGACCACACGCCAATGTACAGCCAATTTTCTAGTCGATTGACGAGGATTTTCATGAAGAAGGTCGTTCATTCGATCTTTATCCAACTTATTGGGGTGACCATAACGTTCTTCGTTATTAAGATTGAAATGACTGTTTTTGAAACGTGAAAACCACCATTGAGCTGTCCTTTCGGATAAAGCATTTTCTCCGTACACAACACAAATATTGCGACGAGCTTTGGAGGCGTTTGCATTGTTCCCGTCTAGATTGAAAATGAATAACAAGTGTCGAAAATGCGCTTTTCTTTCAACTTGACATTCCATTTTTAGGGTGTACAGAACAAAAATTAAATTAACACAACTTTTAAATAAACCGCAATGACTTATTACTTAACTTCAAGACGTAGCCTAAGCAAAGCCTAATAGTCTACGCTGTTAAGAGACGTAGCCTAACCTTTGCAAATTTTGCTCTCATTATTTATTATTGTTTCTTAATATGTGCACACATCACGTCAACAAAACTTAAGTCAACACAACATTAAAAAAACGGAAATAACTTATTCCTCAACATAATAATTGTCGTTGGAGCCAAATACTCGTTTTTGAATAAACAATAGTGTTGTTCATGATGAATCCATTTTGTTTACCGAGTAGGAACAAATTAGTACACTCTTTTACAACAGCTAAGGTGTTACACAAGGAGAAGTCGTAATTTATACTTTTGTGCCTATCTATAGGACGTTATATATCGTATAGCAAAAGCTAGTGGAAAATACAAATTGATTAAGCTTATCTGCTAATTAACGGCTCAAAGAAAATTCACTGAAAATCAAAACTCCTCCCTCCTTCTCTTTAGACCTGCGTGACTTCTGCAGTGAAGAAGGCACGTTTTTTTATCTCTCTTATAACTAATAATGGCATTTAGTAACAATAATAATGATAATATCACTATTATAGCATAATTAAAACCTCATCTTCATTATCATTATCCTCCCTTAGAGGAGGATCAAGAAAATATATTTTAATTGGGAGAAAAGTTCTCCGGGCGTTGTCGAAATTGTAGGTGCGTGGCAATACTTTGTTGATACGTGCATATCTGGTATCACTATCGCAGGTAACGCATCACGCTGACGATTTTCAAGAAGTCACTGCTTCATCGGAGTAGAGGTTTAAGTAGAGAGAAACGTGGAAGGAATTAGGCGCGATATTTCATTACATATATTACACCATGTTTGGAAGGACCAGTCAAAGTAAAACTTCCTAAACTTGACAAATGATTTTACTCCGGATTTGAGACTCAAATTATCTTTATTCACGACTTTAGACTTAGATGATTATTTTTACTTGATTCCGGTTATTTTTCATTGATATTGTAAAGAAATGTTTGTGCGTTTAAAAAAAATAATAATAATATGGATGGTGGACGGATAAACAATGGAGAGCACCAAATTTAATCAGGAAGTTTGCTTCGGTTTCAAAAGATACGGCAACGAGAATTACAAGTTTAAATACACCTGTTGGCTTTGATTTTGGGGGGATAGATAAAGAGTGGCTTCATTCGCGTTCGAGTGTATATTATGAATTCTTCCTTTACACAAGTGGTTACCAAAGAACCACGGGGGATGGCTGAAGAGTATGGTTGGTGTGATAGTTCCCAATCTATGTTTAGCAGCTTATCTCTCAACATCTCTCTTACAACGAGTTACGAGGTCGGATTTTTTTCCTTTGCGATTAAGCGACGTTGGATTCTTTCTTTTTTTGAATTTTAAGCGCAATAACAACGAGGCCGTATCCGCAGAAAGTTAGTGAAGAGAGATCTGTAAAGACAGTGATGAAAATAAATATATATATATATATATATATATATATATATATATATATATATATATATATGTATAGAGAGAGAGAGAGAAAAGGATTCGAAAGCAGTCGCAAATCCTTCTTTAGGTATTGGAGATGTCAGCTACAACAATGGTGTTCATGATACACCTAATATTCCGTTGCCGATTCTTTTATATCAACCCACCATTGACTTTATAGAGTTGTAGAGGGTGTATTTATCTTGTGGTTGATGTTTCAGGTTGTAGTAGTAATGAAAAATAGTAAAAACTGTTCCTGCCATTTTGCGGTAAAATATCGATTGGTATTTAGGGCTTAGTAGCTCTGTCGCGCCATCAACTCTTGGTTGAATTCTTAATTTCATCATACAAAGCAACCTCTGAATTTTCCTTCCCCCTCTTTTTTTCCAAATTTTATAGCCATCCTTCGTTTCTATATCCTTTTCACCCCTTCTCCAAACCCCCCCTTAACCCTTTTTTTGCGAGGCTTGTTTTGCTTTCTTGTCGGTAAGCAAAATTTTAATCAAGATCATCTCCAAGACAAAGATGAAAAATATTGGGAGAAAAGGTTAAAAAGAAAGTCAAAAACAAAAGGAAGGGTGGAAAAAAGTCATTAAAAAAAAAGGTCTGATGGAAAACCAAACACCCAACCAACCATCACACCGTTTGGCAACTTACAAGCGGAGCTGTGAAGAAAATAAAAAAAACGTTTTTTTTTTAATTAAAAGAATAGAATTAATTTGTATGCAAACTTATTTAGATTTTCGTCTGTTTCGCAAAAGCTTTTAATTGCGATGTGTTTATATTTTAAACTTTTTTTTTTCCTTTTGGGAGAAGGAATTTTTTGAATTATTATTCATTTCTTCAGATGCTGATTAAGGTTAGACGTCCATATTTATGCCCCTGAGTGACGTACAAGAACGAGTATAGAGTCTTAGTAAATTATTGAGATTTGCTCTCCAATGTGATTTGGAATGTATAATTAAGTAGTTCCGCCCCCTTAAAAAAAAAATCAACAAAGAGTCTGTCAGCCATTTTGGCTGTGTACCTTTGGAAATTAAAACTATCTGAATACGTAATAATAGCCCAGAGAACCACTGGATCTATTAATTTCAAAGGTCTTTATTGAAGCTGAAATAATGAGACATTTGGTAATGTAAAATAACTTCCCAGCTTCTTTATCTTTACACACGAAACATTGGTAGCTAATTAGATTCTTAAGGATAATACTCAAAATTGACATCCCGAAACAAAGGCTCCGGGCAAGTAAACCATATGTTTATATATGAGCCTTTTTAAATATATGATTAGGGATGTTAATTTTGGTATTTAACATAAAACGTATGTTGTTCTCAATTATATACCGATGTGTAATGCCAAATTTCAGAAATAAGAAGGGCTAGAAATATATTATAATGTATATTTGGCTAAACTGAATAAAAATATGGCCAAAAATATTTATTCGAGGGAAGGTTTTCATTAGAATTAATCGGTAATGTCAGGTTGCTTTGGTAATGTCTCTTTGGAAAGGGACATTATATGAAGCTATGGAGTATAAATCGGTAAAAAGAAATTAAAATAAAGTTGCAAGATACCTCAAATTACCTATAACAAGCTATAAGTTCACTGCGAATATTATTATTTTTTTATACGTGGATTATTTTGCCTTGGGTGTGGGTCTTCTACTACCAACGTCTAATGCTTATCACTTCAATGATCTGCAGTTTTCACTTTGCATGGTATGGAGTTAACTGAAATTAACATAATAATTGCACATCGTTAATCCTCCTCAACTTAATTTGATCCAATTGCAGAGAAAAAATGAGTAAATCAACAGGAATCACTCGGGCCCATTAAGAAATATGAGCTTTAAATGTATGCTGCTTTCAATGTCAATAGCCGACCATTTATGAGATGGTCAAGCGGGAAACACTTCGTGAAACGTAGGGTCAAATAATTCATGCAACTTAGATAGAGTGACATAATTCTCCAAACATAAGATGGAATAATTCATGCAACATATGTAAAAATAATTCATGCATTTAGATAGAGTGACATAATTCTCCAAACATAGGGTGAAATAATTCTTGCAACATATGGAAAAACAATTCATGCAACATAGATAGAGTGACATAATTCTCAAAACGTAGGGTCAAATAATTCATGCAACATGTGGCAAAACAATCAGTGTAACATAGGGTGACAATTCGTGCAACATGGCGTGAAATAATTCGTGCAACATAGGGCAACATAAATCGTGCAACATCTGGTGAAATAATTCTTGGAACAAAGCTGTGACGCAATAGGTGCACACTAGTAAGGATAGTCCAACCATTGCAACTTAAGTAGTTTTAGTTACTTAACGATAACAGAAGGCTATACACCTTAGGGGCTGGCGCTGTTGCCAACGGGATTAATATATCATCTATCGAGAGAGAGAGAGAGAGAGAGAGAGAGAGAGAGAGAGAGAGAGAGAGAGAGAGATAGAGGAGAGAGAGAGAGAGAGAGAGAGTGCGTATGTGAGAGGGGAGAGAGTGTGTACATGTGAGAGAGGGTGTATGTGCGAAAGTTTGTATTTGTAAGAGAGGTTGTGTGCTCGAGTGTGTATGTGTGTGTGAAAGTGTGTATGTGTGTGAGAGTGTGTGTGTGTGAGAGAGATTGTGAGTGAGAGAGTGTGTATTCGAATTATATCATTTGACGCTTGGCTGAGAATGGAGTACCCATCTCTCCTAAGGTGAGGAGGGTCGTCTACTTAAATTACCACCCACTCCTCTAACGTTGATTTTCGATGGAATGGTAACACTACGGATGGTAACCATTCGCCCCTACCCGCCTTAAAGGATGAAAAGTTAGGTCTTTTTCTGGTATTTTTTATCAATTTGAGACATTGGGATGAGGAAATCAGAAAAGTTGACTACTTCGTCAATGTTATCGATGTGGTGACTATTTAATAAAATTTCAAGTCAACTTGACACACTTTTTCGCAGTTCACAAATTCCTTAGTTAAAGAAAAATCGTAAGCCCAAAGGTACAATCTCGGACCATTTCACCGAGAAGCATTTGAAGCTGATTGTCATACTGATCTTCATGTGAATTTCATCATTCAGTTGTAGTACCTAGACCAAAGGTTTATTTTTAGACTATTAAAAAAAAATATAGAAATATAAAATAAACAAGCGAAGATGAGTATTTATTTATAAATTATCGTTTTTTAGTATATACTCGTACGTGAGTTGATGTACTACCGACCTCTCGCTTGTCCAGTGGGTACGAGCCTTGGATTTCCATACTTAGTACTGGATTTGAGTCTCAGCGATAGAGGAGGCAAAGAATTTGGGTATTTGCAAGATGAGTAGCCGCCACACTGGCGGTGCGTCGAGTATGGGGTTGAGATCAGATTGCTCCAGCCTCGTACGTCACTACAGGCAAAGCGATTCACATCACCGCTCTCTTCTATCTGCCCCTTCACACACATACATTATTCTTCCGATTACTAAAACCATCTAAGGGGTTCTCTTACATCTAATTAAGGTCACGTGAGAGGCACAAATACTTCAGACCCTCGTCCAATGAAAACCTACCTCTGGTGCCGTCAGAGTGGCCAGCGATTGTCCAAATATCACTTCTTCCTCCTCCTCTCTCAAGGACAACGCGGTTTCCAAAAGGACTACTCGACGGATTAAACAAACACCCAACCTCTTTCCTACAATCCTCGCTTCGAAACAGTATCATAACACACTTTCGAACAAAAATTCTCCAACACCACCCTCGTCAATAAGCTAAAAATTGTCTAAAAGTTGATCTTCAGTAGACAAGGCGAAGTGATACACAACACAAATCACGTGCCCCGCTTCCAAATGGCGTAGCCTAGGCAGCCATACTCTCAACCGTACTTTTCAACCCATTCACATATGACATACCACAACCACAATCCTCAACCATCAAAACCAACACCTACGTGGATGACACCTGCACAACACCCAGTCCATACAGCAAGCAGAGTATTCCAACAATACATACACATTGGAACATTGGCTCGCACAAAACTGTATGGTATCCTCATCATCCCCAAATAAACCATTACACTCTTCACACCAGACTACCACGAATTAACCAAACACCCTATAACCAGACTAATCGGACAACATCTTTCCCAAAACAAGTCTCATTTATACTCTCTTGTGAATCACATCACATGACACGTCAACAACTTCACGAACAAAGCCATAAAGAAATCCAACAACCTCAAAGTACTGTCATACATCACATTCAAACAAAAAAAGAGGACACCCACCACACTATACATACAATTCATCCACACTAACAACATGGCACCTAACCCTTGCAAAATCCCACGCACTCGAGCTTTAAATAGCTCAGCATAACGCACTCAGAGATGCGCCCTTACCACACCAACTCCAGACCATCACGCCAAAACTAAAATACTCCCACTCAACGTTGACTTGGAGATGATTGAAACACAAACACCCTAGCGGAACACTGAACCCTCCCCACTCCAACCACCACCTAACAACAAAAACACCATCAACTAGACACAAAAAAGCCCCATCATAGTACTTCCAACATCTGTTCCGTAACCTATCCACTCCACCACCAAAACACACCCTAATAAAGCACACGACCCCGCAATAACCCTAAAACACCTGGATACTCAACCACCATCCAATATCCTAAATGACAGTAGACGCATAATAAACTTCACCCCATCACCATCATACACCAGATGCAACCACTACAATGACAACAAAAAATACCTCCTTTACTACCTGACCCTCAGAGCTGTGGATACGTCTTGCGGACATGGTGGACTTTCTAGGAGGTGCTCATCTCGTACAAGAGAGGTAGAAAGTAAAGTTGTCATCCGGATCTTTATGTAAATTATTCTGTCAGAGAACTCCCCCATGATTGAAAACGGACGGGTGACCCAATTAACTAAGTATGCGGATGAACTGTGAAGGTACTCTATATATTTGGCTTCAAATATGATTGATTACATTATACAACAATGAGAATAAAAAACGGTAATGAAAATAATCTTTTCTAGGGGTATTTTTTGCGTAAATCATGAATATAACTTCCATCTCTTTCTGTGACCCTCCAGTTTCTCGTAAATTACCATCTTACTTACGTTAAATACACTGATGGTTCCGTAGGGATTGAATGCAAACTGGATTGGACCGAAACTTAGAACTCTAAAAGTTATAAACAGATTCTGATATAATTTGAATAGGGTGCTTCTAAGGTATTTGTCAACCTAATCTATAGAATTTATGAAAGTATACTTAATGATTTTTTTAATTATATGGGTCCGAATTCGTGGTAACTCTTAACGTAACGCTTGCGAATTTTGTAACTTACTATAATTGATTTCTATTTTTAATTTTTTATTTAATATATGTTGTTACTATTTATATTGTTTTTTCTCATACTACAGTGTTTTTTCTTAAGAGGAGACAGAGTTAAATGCCTAAAGAATGAAAAAATTCCCCAGACAGTTTCTGTTATATATGTGGATCAGTTATATTAAGACAATTCAAGAGACCGTTTACTAAACATCTTAAGAAATTTTATGAGCTGTATTTTGAATGTAAATTGGGTGACCAGGACAAACACTGGGCATCTCACATATATTGTGTCAGGTGTACAAGTTCCCTTTCTGCCTGGGTCAAAGGCAAAGGGCCTGGCTTCATGTTTGTCGTACCAAGGGTCTGGAAGGAGCCAAAGGACCATTCAACGGATTGCTACTTTTGCTTAACAGATATCAAAGGTGGGTATTCAATGTTTTGTTTCCTGGTCTTTAGTATATTTTCAAGAGATGTATCAATTTAAAAGATCAAAATACATACTATGTTGACTTTCACTATTTCTGTAAGTGATCACAGCCAGTAATATACATTTTTAGTCTGATTTTATTTTATTTCATTTCACTGCAGGTCGCAACAGCGAAGGCAAGAAATCTATCATGTATCCAGATCTTCAGTCTGCTATTCGCCCAGTTCGACATTCGCGTGCTGTCCCTGTACAACAGACGCCCTCTGAACTACCAAGCGGTTACACGAACAACTCAGACGATTCAGCATCTAAAGAAACACCATATGTGCCACAGCTTGAATCAGACAAGAAACAACACCTCAGTACCCAAACGGAACTCAATGATCTAGTTTGTGATCTAACACTTACTAAACAACAGAGTGAACTCACGGCCTCGCGTCTGCAACAATGGAACTTGTTGGATGAACATGCTTGAATTACAGTATTTAGGAAGTTTTCTGCAGATCTACAGCAATTCTTCACTTTTGAAAACAACTTATTGTAATGATATCAGAGGCCTATTCAATGCCCATGAGCTGACCTATGAACCGAATGAGTGGAGGTTATTCATAGATGAATCCCTTTACAGCATAAAAGCGGTTTTTTGCACATTGGGAACACCATGCCTTCAGTCCCAGTGGCTCACTCAGTAATTTCAAGAGACATATGAGAACCTTGCTTTTATTCTAGACCGCATAAGTTACAAGGAGCATAAGTGGCTAATTTGTGCAGACTTGGTAGTAGTAGACCTACTTAATGGGCTACAAACTGAATAAACCAAGTTTTGATGCTTCCTTTGCAAGTGGGACAGTAGGGCCAGATCAGAACATTATGTATGCTCAGAATGGTCACCTCAGGAAACTATGACGCCTGGATGCCATAATGTAATTCATAAGCCACTAGTTCAGAAAGAGAAAATCATTTTGTCACCACTGCATATACAACTAGGCCTAATGAAGCAATTTCCCAAGGCATTGCAACATAACAAGCCATGTTTTCAGTACCTCAAAGCGATCTTCCCTAAAATAGGTGATACCAAGATTAAAGAAGGCATATTCCTAGGCCATCACATTCGTCAACTTATAGCTGATGAGGACTTCGAGGCGACGATGGATGAAACTGAGCTAGCGGCCTGGCATGTATTCAGAGATGTATGCAAAGGACTTTTGGGAAAAGCACCAGGGGGCACAACGAGAGCGTATAATGGAGAGCTTAATCAAGTGCTACCAAGATCTCTGATGAAATATGTCACTGAAGATACACTTTCTTCATTCTCATCTGTCCTTCTCTCGAGAAAATGCAAGAGATATGAATGATAAACATGGAGAGGTACCATCAAATTATAGCGTCAATGGAAAATGTGTATAAGGGAAAATGGAGCTCTGCTATGTAGGATGACTTCTGCTGGAACCTGAAGCGTGACACATCTGAGACGTCTTACAAACGAAGAAGTAAATACTAAAATATATGTTAATACATTATATAATGCTAGCAAACAAGCTGGTTCATTATATATTCATGAATTAATTACAATGGACACATTTAATCTGACTTTGGGAGCGAAATACATTTATGGTACGAGTATCTTGGAAATCGGTATCAATTGAATAATTATTAAATCAGTAATTTACAAGAAAGTGTTGCGTGATGGGAAATTTTTGTTAGCAAATTCGAATTCAACACAATCAATTCCATAATAAAATGCACATGGGATCTATGTTTTCTTCTTGACACTGAAATTTGTTGTAGTGTTATCAATATTTTTTAGCGATTCTTTCAGCTATTATTTCCACGCGTTTCGGACACAAAGAAATCCTATTAAATCAAATTCTAAATTTTATTTTCATCAATTAACAACATAAAATTTTCCATAGATGTCCACCTTTGTGTGGATGGAGAATGGATTTACTTTGACTTTTCATTAAATCAAATATCAAAGACGCCTGAATGGTAGTAGTAATGACTAAAAAACGCTATCTCAATAAGTATTGTCTGCAGATAAATTCCCCATTGTATTATTTTAGATATTAAGCCCAGATTTATTAGTTCGAATCATCTAATTATATACATAACTAACTGACTTACCTGTCGTTGCACGGGCAATAATGTAGATTTAGATCAGTGATCAGATTAAGATTTAGATGAAGGTTTCTTTCAACAGACGCTGATTCGCTCGCTATGCTCGTTTATCATCTAGGTTCCAAACATATGAAGCTTGTAACTATGGTAGTGTATAGGTGCTGTAAAAATACATAGTTAGGCTAGGTTAAATGGAAATTAATCTAACCTAACTAGCATAACCTAACCATACATATAGAACCTATAAACTTCAAACCAGTATTCGATTGCAATTTTTAATTGATTGTCACTATCGTCAATCAAATATTGCGCTGATTAACAAAATAGCACCATTACATTATTTTAAAGTTTATAAATTGATCCGTTTGGTTTCTTATAGTATTAAAATAAACAAACTTCTTCTTTTATAAATAAATAATAGAAAACCTGCAAACTAATGCATATAGAAATAGAACAAATAAAAATCAGAAAGCCCCTGCCATCTGTTCCGTTCCCTTGCTCTTCCTCTTGCATCAAATCAGGAGCCAAGCGAATACGAAAGTTACGGGGTCGTCCGAAACTTGTATGGTTGCCACAGAACCATACCAGTTTCGGACGACACCGAGGAATACGCAACCTACCACCGGCCGCCAGTCGCCCCCCACCCCCAGAAAGATAAATACTTACTTGGTTATCGTGTTTACCATGATGGCCTAAATCCCCTCGCCCGCTTCGTTTAGTTTTCGTCCCCTGAACGAGGATCCCCCCCCCCACATACTCGTAACTTCATTGCAACTATGCCATTTTATTAGGACATAATTACAGGCTTCAGAGAAAGTAGGTTTGTGGTCTAACCCACTGAGGAACTCGAAGTCAAGAGATCCTGGATCGGGACGGAATCACAACCTGCGTTGAGGTACGTACCTTACCCCGTGGGTCCGACTAGAAACCCAGAGGGATTTTACACCCCATCTCTGTGCATGCTGTGAGTAACACCAAATGACCCTCCTCAAAAAAAGTTTTAGGGGCGGCACCCTCGGATGGGGGTCGTTGATTCGGCCCTAGTCTATCATTATGTCCGCCATGATTTTACACCTCTTGAACAGCCCATTCAGGTCTATATTCATATTTTCATCGATCATTGCAGTTATAGTTCACAGGGGCGGTTGACTTCTAGGTTGGGACTTACCACCAAGTTTATATTTATAAAAAAAGCCCACAGCCTTATCATGGGTTCACTAACCACAGTGAAAATAATACTCTACTGACTCCCCATTAAATTTCATTTTATTTTTCTTTTAAGTTCTCCTTCTTACATTTAAAATCCAAAACACCGCAGCTCCCCTTTACCTGTCCTACACCCTGATTGTATCCAGACACCAAAGATCCCTTCACTCGGGAATACCCTCCTGTTTTCGGTTCCTCACACACTGTTATTCTCAATGGGAGATCTTGCATTCTCTGTCGTTGGCCCTAAGGGTGAAATGGTCTGATTGCTGTCATACGCCCCTCTTCCTTGCCTGGCCATTTCAAGCGAGCTCAGAAACCCACCTCTTCAGGCTTTTTCCCGGTCAATGGACGGGCGCCCTGCTAGGGCTTTAAGGCCTTAAAGAGCGCCATATAAATCTCCATTATTATTATTAATAATACTATTATTATTAGTATTATTCATGCAATCAATTTTTTTAAAGTTTCCTCCCAGGAGATATCATAACCGCCATAATAGCACATTATTTTTCTTTATTTTTAGCCTACAACTGGCATGAATAGATTAAAAACAAGAACATTTACCACAACCAAATTAAACCTACAAAAACACGACCATAAAATAAAAGGAAAATACACGATCAGGGTCTGGAGGGAGGCCTGTTTCCTCAAAAGCCCGAACCATCAAGACAACATTCATTAGAGGAGGTACCACCCCCCTTCCTACATGAACTCGATCACTCCACAATCGAGAGTGTACGAACTCGCCCCGAACACAAGGGACAAGCGGTAGCGACCCTACTTGTCCCAATACCAGGAAAGGTAGTGAGCATGGAGCTCCGAGAGGCTGGGATATTCAGTGAGAATGTGCCGGAGAGTCTCGGCTCGGCGATCAAACACTCATAATAATATTCATTTGAGCGTTCCATCTAATTTCCCGATTCGGGGGCAATTTTGGATAGGACCATGAGAATAGTTGTGGTGCACTAGCATGCACATTCAGATTCCCATTGGCCGTCTCCCATCTTCTTTGCAATACAACCAGAATGGCTGACCTGATTTATGCCATGTAGATAGAGTTGAGAACAGCAAAGCACTGGTCCGGTTGTCCATGCCTTACAAACTGTTTGACGGTTTCATTTCACGCAATCCATCTAGAAGACAAACTATACATTCACCTAGTTCGCAGCAGCTGTGGCGTCACGGATACTGCGAATAAGGAGATACAGAGATTCCAATGTTTTAAGGCCTCTTATTGCATGCTCTATGAGTTGCTATAATCACATTCCAGTCTTCAAACCGGGAACGGGGTGTTTTCTCCCTTACAGCGCCGTGCATTGTAACCATCTCGGCCTTGAAGATAAACGCAACGCCCGAAAAAAACCCGCCGGCTTCAAATAATAGGGAAGGAGGATAAAGCATAAAAGCTGACCCCTCTTCGGATTTGCTGCCATCCGTGCATACTGTCACGGTTTAAGCGTGACACGAGTGTAATACACCAGGGATTGTAGAAGCTTTGTGAGAAGAGACGCAGCTACAAATTTTCAGAAATGTTATCCTTCAGGTTGGCGTCCAAGGCGCAACCGGAGGTACCACTATACCTAAAAGGTTTGAGATATGATTGGCGTCTCACGGCGACATAAGCAAGGTCGAGATCGGCCGTGGACGAAATGAGAGACGATGGCGACCGTTGAAAACACTGAGCTTGCGCGGGTAAACACGCACAATGCACTGTGCACTTCTTAAAGCGAGCGACATCTCCATAGCATCGATAAGGACATTCTCCGCAGGGGATGTGCCGAAGGCACATGTCGGCAAACGGAGAGCGGTTTGAATTGATGTAATCAAGGAAGGAATTTTTACTTACTGTTGAAGGTTGAGTGAAGTAATAAAGAAAAAGTAAATCAGATGAAAAAACGCGATAAAGGTTATCCCCTAAGTTTTGAATGCAGGTGTATCTTAGCTGCCGAGAATGGGTTCGAACAGGAGTCACAGTTACTTAGAAATGCGAACTATCACCATGTGTAGAAGTACCCAATCGAAGATCTTCTCTCCAGGCGTTTTTTGAGATGCCTTTTCTTCATTAATAATGAGCCTCTTACGTTTATTTAGGTTAGGTTGGCAAGTACTACATTAGGTTAAGCTAATCTTGATTATTTTAACCTATCAAACTGAGTTGAAGAAAGACAACTTGAACAACGCCAAGGGGTAGGGAATCTACGTGGGATTCTAATTTCACTTTACCTGGACGTCTTTGAAAAGTCACACAATTTATTTGTGATTGATCTTTGTTTGTCTTACTGCAGTCATTGCTTGTTCGAAAGTTAAATATTTATGATTGTCGAAGAGTTACTTTGAATTTAATTGCAATGGGACTACCATGGATAGGTCGCCAACGGAGAAAGTGGCTTCGCGTCGAAGCTAGGGAAGGATAAATGTGTAGTATGTAACGCGACTGTTACTTTATGAGGTGGCCTTTCTTTGCTCAGCTGTGTTTGATTGTTTAATGATAAGATTAAAGGCTGATTATTCGAAAGTAAAATATAAAATAGCTGTGATCAAAGGGAAACTTGAAATCAAATGAAAGTAATCCACCTATTATAGCCTTGATTGTGGATAGAGTGGGGTTTTTTTCCATTCCCAGCGCTATAACTAGAGAAGTTTTGCCCTATTAGAAGAGAAACAGTAACTAGTATACTACAAGGGGAGGGAAATTAAATGAAAGGGTAAGATAAAAATATGAATTTATAGAAGAATAGAAATGTTAAATTTAACAAGGGTCTGCTGACCAAAGTCGCGTGCTGTCACTTATTCTGATTTATGACCTTACGACCTTCAAAACTTTCAATAATTCCCGGACTAACCTTGGAAGGACTTTGGAAATCAAATCATTCGAAAGATAGTGTAGAATAATAATAAGGGTTTCAAATTTCGTTAGAATCGGCCGAATAGTTATGATGTTATTGCCAAATAATTCCCTGAGTAACATTGGGAGGACTTTGGCAATTATATCATTTAAAAGAGAATGTTATAAAACAACACAAGAGATTCAAATTGGTTAGAATCAGCCGAATAGTTAGGATGTTATAGCCCGCCTCCCCCCAAAAAAACGGGGACCGACGGACCGACCGACCGATATACTGAGATATAGAGTCGCACGTGACTAAGCACACGGGACTAAAAATAGGAAATATTTTATTTTTACATTCCTAAAGGATAATGTAATGGCTGTTTAGAAAAGGGGCTCATTGATTAGTTCTTCAGGTGGTATCTAAGGACAAAGGCAGTCTATATTTCTGTTCAAGGTAACTACTTAGGAGGTCATAATTAACAAGGCAAAAAGACTTAATGTTTTTTGACCCTATTACACTATATATATATATATATATATATATATATATATATATATATATATATATATATATATATATATATATATATATATATATATATATATATATAGTCCACCTTCCGTTATCTAAGACCCCTGACCGCTGCCTTCTCGCTGTAGGCAGCTACCTACAGCGAGGTGGCTACTAACCTAACCAAATTTAAGCCTAACACAATCTAACCTTACTTAAAACATCCACACCTAATATAATTGAAAATCTAAAATTTAAACTTATAAAACTTGGCAAATTAAGTAAGGCGAGTTGGCTGAGACTAGTTGACTGAGGCTAGTTGGTTGAGGCCAGATGACTGAGGTCAGTTGACTGAGGTCAGTTGACTCATACTATTTCCACTCCATTAACAGGAAGAGACTGTAGCAAAAACAGAAATGGGAATAATTCTAAAATGCCTCTATATTTTGTTATTTTCTCAAAATAGTCATTTAGAATTATTTTTCTCGAATGAAATACGATAAAATAGTGTTCATTATAAACCTCTTTGGGAGGATGTATTTTGATCTGGCTTAAATTTATATTTTGAGTTAGACTAAAGTTGTATTTTGAGCCCAAATCCTGCAATTCATTTAAATAATAAACCCACGTGATTTTTTTTCCAGCTCTTTCTCAATGTAGTCCTAGCGTTTAATGAACCACTGGAGGCGCAAAGCAAAAGCTTACACTAAGCCGACCATTTCGAATAGTTAGTAGTGTAACCCAATTTGAGTAACGAATATATATATATATATATATATATATATATATATATATATATATATATATATATATATATATATATATATATATATATATATATGTATATATATATATATATATATATATATATATATATATATATATATATATATATATATATATATATATATATATATATATATATATATATATATATACACAGGGGGCGGCAGAACCGATTGAGCAGTTTTGAGGAGTCAAAGCGATTATTAGACCTTATTTGGATTATGTAGTTCAAGTTTGGTTCCCTCATATCCATAAGATCATACAACCTTAGAGCGCTTTCAACGTAGAGCGACAAAATGAATTCCTGGGGGATTTTTAATCTGTTTTCCATGGAAAATAGTCGTTTACTTGACGATTAATAAAAGTCTTTAAAATGTTAAACGGCTCTAATAATATAAAGTTTGTGTTGCTCTTTGAGTTAGATAATAGAGAGTCGGCTAAAAATAATAATTTTAAACTTGTTAACAAAAGATATACATAACACTCCGATAGCGCAGATTTTTATTAAATATAAAATAAATTATCGTCGAAAATAATTGAAATCACCTCAACCATATATGTTTAAAATTGAGTGATTTTACTTCATATATAAATTTATTAAAATTCACAATTGTGTATAAGTGATACTCACCCATGTCTTTTTTCACGCAAGATTTTCCTTTCTCCTCACGTGGTTCCTCTTTACGACTGTCTCCATTAAGACCTTAAGGCCTTTGCTGGTCCTCAATTCTGTAAATCAAGGAGGGGAGGGTGTCCCTTCAGACTGGCCATAGCCAACAAAGACGTTAAAAAACTTACTGTTGAGAGCCAGTCGCTCTTTTCCTTTCTTACTCAAAGCCCAGCTTTGATTACGTATACTTGACTACATAAATGAACATCTAACTATCCTTTAGAGGCATTGGAGATAGATTGTTCAAGCCTTTTCATACCTTACCATGCCATGCTAGGCCTTGTATATAGCTTCATTATTGATATTTATATTATTTTTGATCTCTTAATTAATTTTCTCGACTTGATAATTTCGATTATTTTACCTTTATTTACAATACTTCACTGCATCTCTCTCTATCTAAATATCTCTAGCTTCGTTAATGCATCCTGGATATTTCTCGAGTTCTGCTCAATAGCCTGAAAAGAAAATATACGAATTTTGCAAGCAACCGTGCAAATATTTGCCATTCGTTTCGAAATATTACTCATAAGATAATCCTGAGCTTCAAATCTTCCATCATGTTACTGACGTCTTGATCTCATACTGTTTATTATGTTTTACTTCACCTATCGCTAATTGGAGAGGAAAGGATGCTTTGATTAAGCTGAATTCTTAACTTATTGACTAACCACTCACTAGCTTTCTTTTACTGAACAAAGAAATTCCTTTTTAAGTCAGCAATTTAACGATATGTATACATAAAGTAATTGCTCAAATTGTATGCTTGAATCTTTGTATTTTATACCGATGTTGCTGCTGGAGCCTTGGCAAATAAGTAGACCAGACACCGCTTCAAAGATAGATAAATTGAAGCCTTTTTATTTTTTCGTCATCACTATAATTACCTGCGGAGAAGCGCCAGGTTACGGCGTCGCTGTTTTCAAAAGGAGTAAAGTTCAATTGTACCTATTTAGAGCCATGAAATGACCCATATGACCATGTGGTTATTCACCCTGAAGATTTCAAATCTGCCATCGGAATTGGCGCTGGGTGGTGCCATCTAGCGGCAGAAGTCTCATTTAGCCATTCAAAGGCACTTGTAAGTGATTTGAACCATGGGAAACCATCAATGCAATTACCATTTATTATCTTATTACAAAACGACGCTGGTCATTGGATGGACTTTCCTTTCTGTTATTCTTTTACCTCCGTGTTTACGCGCTTCTTCGTGTTAGAAAGCAATTGTACTAAGATTTAAGGTGAGTAATTTGGGGCATCTTTAAGGTGAGGCAGATTTGTTGATTTAGACAAGCCTTTCATCTCTTAATCCTTAGGGATGGGACTCAAACGAGAGAGGTAAACCTAAATTTCGAGGGTTATATTGTTTTTGATTTAGGGTTTTACCTCATGTTAGAGTTCACCGCTTGGTAGACATGATTATCTTTTTTATTAGAGTTTATACTGCCTTTTGGGCAAGATTTTATTCATTTTGATTTGAGGTTTTAGCCCCTGGTAGACAGAAAGTTTTATTTTTTTCGGTTTATGAGATTTTATCGTCTGGTAAAAAGGGGGTTTTATTGTTTTAGTTTACGGATTTTACCGCTTGGAAAACAAAGTGGTTTGCATCCTAGTAAAAATAGTTTTACTATTATTGGTTTGGTTTTTTTCTGCCTGATAGACAGAGCACGTTTTAAGCACTCTGGTCTCGTATGTCGATGTCTCATCATTCACGATGTGCTTAAACCCTTTTATTTATTCCAATCCCTTTATTCAATAAATAATTCTTGTAAGGTGCTTTTTAAAGTCAATGTGGGTTAAGAGTTTGGTTTTTACCACTGGGTACCCGGTTCGATTCCAGGCGAGAACGTATACAAAAAATAATCAGTGCTCGCAGGAGGCAGCTGCCACTCAGACTGTGCTTCGTGTCTGAGGCAGACAATTCCAACCGCAATCGTGCACATAGTTAATCAAATCATCGTGGCTGCTTCCCTCCATCCTTCCTTCACAGAGACAAAACATCACTGTTTCTTCAGGAAATCTGCCGAAGAGGTCTCCATTCCACACTCCTCAAAGTGTGGTTGATTTTTAAAAGCAATATAAAACTGGTTCTTTATCATCGCCAATATTCAAGTGATTTATTTTCAAAGCAATATCAAATTAGTTGATTTTCAACGCCAATATTCAAGTGACTAATTTTAAACCTCAATATTCAAGTGGTTGATTTTCAAAACCAATATTCAAAGTGGTTTACTTTGAAAGGCAGTATTTAAAGTGGTTGTTTTTCAACGCCAATACTCAATTGCTTATTTTAAAAGCAATATGCAATAGGTTGATTTTCAACGTCAATATTTTAGTCGTTTAATTTTAAAGCAACATTCAAGTGGTTGACTTTCAACACCAATATTCAAATGGTTTATTTTCAATGCTAATATTCAATTGGGTGATTTTAAAAGTCAAAATCGAACTGGTTCTGTTTCAACGACATTATCCAAGTGGTTGATTTTTAAAGGCAACATCAAACTGTATTTTTTTTCAATGACATTATCCAAGTGGTTGATTTTCAAAGCAATATCAAATTGGTTGATTTTCAAAGGCAATCATCAAGTGGTTGATTTTTAAACCCAATATTAAATTGGTTAATTTCCAAAGGCAATATCAAACTGGTTCCATTTAATGCCAATATTCAAGTGGTTGATGTTTAAAGTAAATATTCAAGTTGTTGATTTTCAATGGCAATATCAAACTGGTTCTTTTTCAACGTCAATACTCAAGTGGTTGATTTTGATCGTCAATATTCATGTGGTTTATTTTTAACGCTAATGTTCAATTGGTTTATTTTCAAAGTTATTAATGAAAAGGATTTGGATGCATTAATTTTCCTCTCCAATATTTAAGTTGTTGATTTTCAAAACAATATCAAATTGTGTGATTTTCAACGCCAATATTCAAGTGGTTTTTTTTCGTTGGGAATAGCAAACTGGTTATTTTTCAACGAGAATATCCAAGTGATTGATTTAAAAAGCAATATCTACTTGGCTGATATTTAACATCAATATTTATATGGAGATTTCCAACGGCAATATTCAACTGGTTGATTTTCAACGCTTATATTCAACTGGTTGTTTTTCAACGCCATTATTAAATTGGTTGATTTTCAAAGGCAATAGTAAAGTTTGTTTTTTTTTCAACATTATCCAAGTGGTTGATTTTCAAAGACAATATCAAACTGGTTCTTTTTTAACGCCAATAATCAAGTGGTTAATATTCAACCCACTTATTCAATTGGTTGATTTTCAACTCCAATATTCAAGTTGTTGACTTCCATCGCTAATATTTATTAGTTCATTTCAATGTCAATATCCAAGGGCTTGTTTTTCAACGCCATTATCCAGGTAGTAATTTTGTTATTATCATTCCAAATTTTTTTGCCCTTCTTTACCCAATCTAGCGCACTTCATTTGTCTTTATTTGCCAATGGAAGCAGGTCAACAATCTATTGTATGAATCGAGATATCAGTGAATCAGATATACTAGAACCATATTTCGAGTTGGTCCACGCATGTTTCAAGCTATTTGCACACCGCAATTTGAGTATATTTACATTAGCTGCAGTGAAATCGGAGCAACTCTAATTCGAAAACACTATTTCATCTACTACTCTCCCGCTCCCTTGATCCATACCCCCCCTCCCGCTGTCTAAAAATGAAACAATATACATGAAACTGAAACAAAAAACCAAACAATTCCCTAAAACTTGGAAGAAACTCAAAAAACTCCCTTTTCCCCCAGAATAAAGAAAAATTGAACTGAAATGAAAAAAAATGAAGCAAACTTAGAAATCGAAAACGTGGACGTCGAAAAAGAACTCCAGCTTTGGGTAAACATTAATTCTGCCTTTTTCACACACGAACTAAGAATTTTCATCTGATGGAAACAAAACAATTCCCTATCTTTGCATTAATTAGAGAAGAATAGCGATGTGGGGCGGATAAAGTAAGGAGAGGAGAGAAGAAAAAGAATAAGACAGGAGAAAGTAAAAAAGAAGAGCTGTTAGCGGGAAGAATGCTTTCAACTGAAAATTTACATTTGTTAAATAAAGATTAATCCCCCACAACCCTAAATTATACATTCCATACATTGGGAAGCTCAGACCGTCTTTTCCCCGAGGCACAAATAAATGATTTCTTAGTATTTATTGAAAATATATTTTATTTGTCGCTTTGCTATCTTAATTAAAAGTTAATTAGATCGTGATGCTGCTGTTTAGTTTGTGTTGATTATCTTTTGTATTCTCTGCAATGTTTTCATCTCTTTCTAATTAAAATTGGCACCTGCGTTACTTGGAAAGACGGTCTCAACCGGATAAGGAAGTACTTCGAACGAGTCATGGTAAATAGGAAGAGTTTCTAGAGCTTCGTATAAAATGCCAATTAACAAAAATTATAATCATCGAATTTCAGAAAGATAAATAGCTACCAATATGTTTTATATAAACATGGACTGGTTCGAGTGATTACCAAACAAGAAATAGCAGATTAAAATGATACTATATTTAAGTATAAATTAGGTGACCTCTGTTAAAATTGAAGCAATACAAAATTAAATGCACAGTGAAGTTGTAATGGGAGATTAGTGGAATAATCTATATATAGTTCAGAAGAAGTTTATGTTGATAATGTACTAAAGCCTTATCGATATTCACTCTTCTTCTATCCAGACTTTACCAAGAATTCAATCTTTTTCTAGATAAATTTTAACAGCAATTAAGTTGCTGCAAATCAAAGATTATTTTTAAAATGTAGTTTCTGTCATGCTAATTCATCAAATCATTCCTTTCATACACATTCTAACAACGTTGTAACAGTTTATCTTCCAGAACCAATAATCTCAATTGAAGACAGTTTTTGTTAAACTGCATTTCATGCCAATGATTTGAGGACGGTCCGTACTAAATGATTTTGGAGTGAAAATCACCATTATGTTACAAGCACAACCAATCCTAGTGTCAGATATTACGGAATTCACAATCACGGATATTTCTGGATTTCAAATCCCGTCTATGAATGTTAATCTGGAGGAAGAGCAGACGAGCTCTTCGTCTTCCTTCCAGCCGAAAAGGAATGGTTCAAGGATTAGAGACAATTTCACGGGATGATAATGGTCGTCGAAAGCAACTGTAACATTCCGCGGAACTGTGAAAGCGCTTAACTTCCTCACCACTTGTCCAAATCACACGATCGAGGATTAAGTGTGGAATGATTATGAAGGTTTGTGACTATAATTGTACCTCATCAGTACCATTGGAGTGAGAAAATTTCTGCCGCAAGATTATTGATTTATCTCGAGTTGTAATCATCAGTAATACTGATTATCGGATTTACTTCATATATTACATCAATTACCCCATTCTTGGGTCAGTTGGACGAAGGAGGAGGTTGTGAATTAAGGAGTTTGTATGAGTTGTCAACACGGGGATGCTCCTATTCGCAAGGGGAGCGAAACAAGGATGCTAGGGATCTTTAAATATATTAGGCTTCTTGAATTTAATGAGGCAGGAGCTCTCGATAACCGACCGTAGACGACGTTGGATTTCTGACGTCGAGGCGCTGATTTAATCCCAGCGAGCAAGGACACCAAACTTTAGGCAGTCGTCATGGCTGTCATTAGTTAGCCGCCCAATGGCGGATACGCTGATAACCTCGGAGAGGGAAGGGAGGAATAGCTCCACACGCATCATGCACATAGCCAATCACAACACCGCTATCAGTTCCTTTCCCACCTTCACAGCACAATATTGTTTCCTCTTCTCCGAAACGCTGCTGATGGAGTACTATTATCCACTATGTGGGTACTCATACCCACTTACACCTGAGGCAGAACGGGTCCCCTTCTCCTCGGGGTTAAGAAGGGGTTCACCATCTCTGGTTCATTTATAAAACACAATAAAGTCTAGACACTTTACCGCTAACGGGAAGCGTCTCCTGTTGATCTGAGGTTCACCGATGATTGTCATACTAATCTTTATGTACATTTCATTAACCGGTCGTATGATCTCGTTCACAATGCGATGGGCGGATGGCGCTACCTACATTATACGAATGGTTTTCCGAAATAAATAATACCACAATGAATCTGTCTTTGATAACCATTATGGCAGTGGGATAAGGAGTTCCTATATCTACTTAATGCTTTGCAAGGGGAAGAGTTTAGAAAAATGTTAAGAACCCCCAAATTTCAGGGGCAGAAAAAGCTGAGATGATTAAGACCCTCTTCTAATGTTCTCATGACGCGTATTCAAGGGCATAAAATATCTCTTCATCACTCCGTCACCTCTTTCTTTTCCGACGGGCCGTTTTTAAGTTTGATTTCTGAGGTTCGAGCGAGAATGGGGTCTTTTCGGTTCAAAGATATCGATTTATTTTTACCTATTTAATTTTAGAGTGGCATTTGAAGGTGGGGGATATTAATGTAATATTACAGTAATTTTAATGCAATTAATAATATTGATGTAATTAGGGGATATTTTAGGTGTCGTTATTCTTAGCTGCTCTCTCCGATTTAAACATATTGAGAAAGATACGAAATTCGGCAGATTTAGATCATTTCCAGACCATTTGGCAACCTAAATGACCCCCTCCCCCCTCATTTATTTTTACCCTCAAATTTGATATATGTCAAAATACTAGTTTTCTCCGTGTTCAACCTACACTAATTACCACTGGGGTCCGCCCCCACTCCACGAAACCCTCAATCACTTTAATAGTTGCTTTTGCCAATAGCCGGACGCCGGGATTTTGTCCCTTGAAATATCATCGTGAAGTTTGGGGCTGGGTACGGGTGTTGACTGACGCGGATGACCATTGGTAGGCCACGGGGGCTTGATACGGCACGGTGGGTCAATAGGCCGTGGTGTCTGTCTGTCTGTGTGTGTGTGTTCGTTCTCGTTGGGAATCGAAATCCAGGGCCCTTTTCAACTAGCTCATGGCAGCTTCCCTCTAGCTGTTTCTGCATCCGCTTTATGGTTGTCGTTCCCAATTAGCCCCAAGGATGTTTAGCAAAATAAAATCATTATCATCAATCATCATTATCATCAACATCTTCATAAACAATTTTCCCACAATGTGTGCGTCAGCGGCTGAATAATTATAAAGGCGGTCAATAATTATAAAGATCGCTTAGCGGTTGCTATCTTTTTTTACTTAAATAGTAAATAGTCACCGATTTTACCTATTTAGTAAATTTGCGACATCATTATGTGTAGCTAATAAACAAGGTGGTCCTTTAAACCTGAGATAGCAAGACACCTAAATGCTACTAGCTAAACATGGAGGAAAAGATAATTTACTGAGATACTTGTGGTAACGCACTCTGCCTAACATAAACTTGCTATCTTTCTTCTTTAAAATTATCCATTTTGAGTATAGATTTTCTTGCTTTAAAATCATTTTTTTTAATTCGGAGACTAATTTGAAAATGTCGATTAAACACAGGCGATTATATCCGAAACAAATTTTACCTGAGTGCTCGGTTTTAAGACAAATCCAAGGGACGCAACGTATCAAGAAATAATTTTTAGGTAGAATTACGATAGGAAAAACAATCTATGTTCCGTAAACAAATATAAACTGATATTTATACCGACATTGGCAGATGCCAAAACTTTAAGCCAATGAAATAATCCCTGAACTGAATATAAGACCACTTACCGGTCTGGCTTTGAGATCTCACTCTGCATACACAATGGCGTATACTGTATATATTCAAGTATTTACTTTGTATAAACAAATCTATAAATACTTCATGGATTTAGCTTATTTATAAACTCTCCCAACAAATAGTTTATTCAAAAACTATCTTTGACAAATATTGTGGATATCTAAATTAGAATTTATATAAATAAAGATAATAGTATATTTGCTTTGATTTTATTGAGGGAAAATGATGCAGCGTGATATTTATACAAAATGAAGGTTGTTTTCCGGTGTTAGCGAATGAATTGGTAATGTTCTCGCTTTATTTAAACTTTTTGTTGAATGAATCTTCCATTTGAGGGAGAGAGAGAGAGAGAGAGAGAGAGAGAGGGAAGAGGGGGAAGGTGTTATTTGGCTGTGGTTTAATCTAGACTCTCATAAATTTTGTGACAGATAATGTTAGTTCTCTTGGACGCAGTCAAATCAATCAAATCATTTCACAGTGCAACCCCTGCTCAAACTCAAGTTATTATCAAGCTATTAGAAAATTTTAACACTTTATTTTTAAATATTCAACTAATTAACAACAACAACTTAATAACAACTAACGATAGAATTTGGGACTCACTTCATCTCAAAGCATCTCTGGGAAGGCAATTAACTTTTCCAAAACATAAAATCGGAGTAGGTCGCCAACCCTAGCGCTCTTCATTATCCACTAAAGACAAACCCAATTACATCGGAGAAAGTCGATACTGACAGGAGTGTTAGAGATCATTAATCAAGGGAGAGATTTAATTCAAAGCAAATAGGCCTACGTACATGCCCACTTTCGTTGGATGCTAGAGTTCCTCGTGACAAATTCTAAAATGGAAACAGTAACCCACAAGAGCGGAATTAGAAGCTTGTAGATATTCAATTCAATTTTCAGGCGGATGGATTGGGGTTGTTGGTCTCTCACTGTGTTTATATTTATTTTATTATACCTTAGTAGGCATTAGTTAATCTGAGTTTATTATACCTGACTCACTGAGGATTTAAGCGATCTTGACTTCAAGAGACACGTAACGATCTTAATCGGGTTGTGTTCGCAAGTCGGAGATCAAGTTCGTATTAATGAGTAGTTCAATAATTTCTAAAACTATTTTTATCACCACGCTCTACTTACGTGTTTTTAAAATCCTTCCATGACCTACATTGACTACAATACTTACATAGTAGGGACAATTGAAGAAATCTCAGATGAACATCAAGAATGTAAAATTAACTTCATGCAAAACAAATTATCTTCTTTGTCCACTGAGGATACATGTTTGGTATTGATGAAGACCATTTTGAGTAAGTTGAGTGCCTAAAAATTCAACTCAGTAGTCCAAATCAGGTGTTCATTTGACATAAAAGAAGCAGAAAAAATTCCCTTTTAAACTAAAGTGATTTGACAAGTATAGTACAGCATAGACTATCTATAGTCTATGATACTATCTAAAGTTTTTGTTGCTGTCTATGATATCAATGCTGTCACATAGTCTATGGGGTTAGATTGTCTATGCTAAAAGGTTAAATATATTTAACCTTATATATTAATAAAACAAAGTAAAATATACAAAAGAAACTATGCATTTTAAGAAAAAAAGGGTTAGTGCTTTTGGGGGAGAAATTTTCTTTTTTTCATTTCGATGTACTTTGCAACCCCATTTAAAAATTTAGATGGCCATAACTTTCTTTTAATCTTATTTCTATGTAAATATTGAAGTAAATAATTTCAAAAAGTTAAATATTCTCTTTTGAATGGCTTTTTGTTTAACCTTTTAGGTAAAATAGGGGCTGATATACAAGTCTTTAAAATTCGGGGGGGGGGAGGGTGGAGGGCTGCCAAAAAAAACGAAATTGTGATGTTCATAATTTTGGTTATAATTTTTTTTTAGCTTAAATTTGCCAAGCTATTACTGTATTACTACAGTTTTAAAAAGGGCTTTGGCATTACTGCAGTTATCCCTAAACAGCTTTACAGCAAATCCAGAACAACTTAAACAACTCAAAAGTATTTTTTTTATATCTTCTAAAAATGACATTAATTTCTTGACATTCATAAACTGTTTTGTCGATCCTTTATCATAATTTTGGATCTCAACGTTTAAAAATTTAAGGGGGTGTCCAAAAAGTGCGGTCGGCGAGTATCAATTCCACTAATTATATCCCTCCCCTCCCTTCCTACCCATTTACACCCAATTAGGTCGATACTTCTTCTATTTTCCCTTAGGGGTAATTTCATGTAGCATCTCGTCCAAGCAGGACTCATCCGAGGGCAGATGGGGCCCTGGCCCCGTCATGTTATTTCTCTATCTCAACATCTGGCGTTATCGAACTACATCATCCATATCATGTCATCTCTGTTTTCCACCCTCCGCACTCCTCCCCCCTCCTGATTGTGAAGTATATCTGGCACTGGAGAATTGCGCACTCTCTCGGTCCCCAGCCTTCTCGACTCCTCGGGCAAACCATCTTCCACATCTCCCATATATACCACTCTTCTTTACGAGTCTCCTCTATTCACCAAGTTTATATCGCCGAGGCCTTCTTTGGTATTTGCTTCTTAAAATAAACATCTAAACGTCCTCCTCCGGTGCCGTAGTCCCTCGTTCATGCTCGAGATTTCATGTTAAGGAAATGTATGTCATTAAGAACATAAGAACATAAGAAAAGAAGGAGACTGCAAAAGACCATTCATGGCCTACAGTAAAAGGGCATCAGTTGACTTCTATATGTCTCCTCTCCTGTTAGGATTTTTAACCGTTTTTTTTTGACATCTTAATTAGTTTTGGTTAAGTCCCTGTGCTTCAATGTCTAAACTAGCCTAAACACGGAAAATACAAGCGCTTCAAAATCATAATAGACCTGAATAGCCTAATCTAGGTTAAATTAATTAACATGTAAACTACAAACACTTAAATAACACAGCATACTAGGATATATGAATAGCCTAACCAAGACTGAAATAATTAATAAGTAAACTACAATAACTTAAAAAACATAGTAGGCGCAGAAAAATGAATACCTAACCAAGACTAAACTAATTAACAGGTCAACTACAAGCACTTAAATTTCATAAAAGGCAAGGAGATAAATAGAAGTCAATTGGTCTGTAAAATATGTCAATATATATTATTAAAAGGGGTTTCATTTCACTCTTCAGCCTAATTAGTTCGATTCGACAGAAGTAAAATCCTATTTTCTAGTTTGCTAGTACTGTTTCTGCCCACCCCTCTTTCATCCGGTGTTATTTATCTTCTCTTGAGGAACTAAGTTTTACTCTCTATTTAAAATATGGTCAATGTTGTCAATCCGACATCCAATCTAAGACAATTCCTTACCTAAAATAACTCAAAGAACGAATTCCTCCATGAATTAAAGACATCTGTAAACAGAGGCTACACTGCGTGTTTCTCGCTTTGCTTACTAAGTACATCCCAAGTATTTATCTTCGATCTGACTTGAATTAACTAAATCGGGCATTATTCATGGTGCGAATCCTTTATTATAAAAATCTTTGGTGTTGAAAATTACGCAGTACTCGTTCAAAGATATTTGCTTCTTAATGTCCATGGTTCTCATTTTCGCAACATTACCTTAGATTCTATCCTTTTCTTGTAAGTGAATATTGTCTTGTATGCAGTGTAATGTTCTGTTCACGTCGCCCAGGTGATTCTTCGTTTGAGTTCCTATTACGTATTGTGCAAACGTTTCTTCTTTACAAAAGCACCCCGTAAATGGCAAACAAATATTGACCATTTTTTACCTTAAAAGCGCAATAGTAAATTCGGAAAATATAGAATCCTTTTTTTCCAGGGACATCATGTTTAATAGATTTTGTGTCTTTTACGGTTTATCCACATAAAGAAACTTTTTGGTATGTATTAAGGAATAAAATGCACATTTATACAGGTATTTACCAGCTGTAACCAGTTTTCAGTGTTTTTGGATGCATTTTATTGTTGAATTCATTCCTAAATACGTGATACATTAGTTCAAAGTTACGTTGGGATGTAAATTTCAGGCGTTAAGAATGATTTTCGAACGTGTACAGTCACAAAACTTCGTTTGAATAGAGAGAAAACCTTCTAATTTCTTTCACACATACACACACACACACATATATATATATATATATATATATATATATATATATATATATATATATATATATATATATATATATATATATATATATATTTGTATATTTAGGTAGGAGTTTCTCTTTTATGCATGTTTTATTAAAGACAAGTTCAGGTCCAGCTGAGCTTTAATTAACTTTTTTTCTTTGCTTTTCTAATTTTCTTATTACATTTTTTTTGTCTTGAGAAAGGTTATAAATAAGCGTTCCAATATTCATAATTTATTTATTATTGTCCCGAGGTACCTTTCGATCCTTTCTGTCATCTTCTGGGGCTATACTGCTAAATTGATTGATTGATTGATATTTAAAGAGAGAAATTGGTGTGGGGATAGTTAAAAGGAAAATAGATACAAGTATGTGTAATTAAGAGAGGGAAAAATGTGTGCCAAGTTGTCTGGCAAACTCAGTAGTTATGTTTCTTTATGATATATTTTGTGTTAAAACACTTTAGTGTTCAAACTTTTGTTTTCTTAATTAAATCAATTGGATTATTTTTGGATAACTTGCCAATGCACTTATTCTTGTTTGGTTTCTTTCTTTACATTTTAATGATTTAATAAATTTTAATTAATGTGTCTACTTTGGATCTTTTTTATGTTCATTTATTTAATTATCTAATTTTCTCCCCCTCAGATTTTTTATTATATTGTAGCTGTTTTATTTCAATATCTCCATTTCGGATTTTTTTTCCCTCCAATTCGGATCTTTTATTATGTTGTAGTTGTTCCATTTTAATATGTCCACTTCGGATCTTCTTCTTAAGTTGTACTTGTCTTTTGATTTTTTAGGTATATATCGGTATAATTTCTCTTTGCGTCTTCAGCTGGCTGCTTTCAAACACTTGTTTGAAGTATATATTAGCGTAGTCTTCGTTCGGTAGTCTCAGTTGATTTGTTATTTCTTTCGGCATATTTTGGTAATTTTTTTCCCATATAGCGATTGCTCGATTGTAAAGAGTCAGGTTGATTGGATCTATTTCATTTATTGCGTGTAGCAATGTCGAGGGAAGACGGTCCCAAAGAGTCACGTTTGAGATAAACCTCAGTGCCATGTTTTGTACTCTCTGTGGCTTCCTTGACGCTGTATTGCTTAAGGTGTGCGAGGGAATGACGTGGTATAGGAGCAGTAGAATCACAAGGAGTAAGTATAATTTTCTCTTATTAGACGGTGACAGCAGCTTAAAACGCAATAGGGATCGGGGAATCTTTCTGGTTATAGCGATCTTCTCTTTGAAGTATGTTATATATCCTCTAGTTGTCATTTTTAGGCAGAGTACTTTGCCTTCTGTAGAGTAATGGTAATGTTCACACTCCACCACTACTCCCACTGTTCGTTTGCGACCCATCGGAATTATCTTAAACTTGTCGATGTTTGTCTTTACTTTGTTTCTTTTTTCGTAGGTGTTTATATTTCCGATTTCTCCCCCTGTTCTGTTGGCTATATCAATCGGATTACGGTAGTACAGGGGTGGGCAACCTTTTTAAGTGGGTGTGCCAAAATTGGCCAAATCTTTGCTACAAAATTTTCTCACGTGCCAATACTTGACTAAAACACAATAAAAGGATATAAAATTAAAGATGTTCTTTTTATTCATTCTCAACCATTTGTGATGCATAAAAACTACAAGGAAAAGATAGTCATTTTACCTAAAAATATACATATTATCATATTATATTAAACAGAATTGAATCTTTATCATTTCAAGAAGAAAACAACAAATCCAAACTAGAGAAAGAAAAATTGTGGACCTTTTCATTTATTTATTTGCCTCACTGATAACATAATTTATATCAGGTTGTACACAATGCGTTTGCTATATAAAATAAATTAGGGATACATTTATTCAGTTTTCTTAAGTTAAGCATTTGGCTTCGCGTGCCGGTCGAAGTCGTTGGCGTGCCACGTTTGGCACGCGTGCCAAAGGTTCCCCACCCCTGCGGTAGTCACTCGTCACGATTTGGGTGATGTCGTCTGCCAATTATATATATTGAGCAAGATCGTAGTTAAGGTGAGGGAGGTCGCTGGTATATATTGTATAATATGTGGAGCTCGAACTTCCCCTCCTGTGCTACCCCTGCTTCCAGGTCGAAGAATTTCCCTTGGATACCGTATATGCTGATCATAGCCTTTCGATTATCAAGGTAATTGCATAAAATCCTCGTCATGCCACCCTCCATACCTAGGTCGTAGATCTTTCTTTTCAGGCCTGGTACCCAGACCTTGTCAAATGTCGAGGCCACGTCTCTCAGCACTACACCTACTCTATTGCCTTTGGCCTTAGAGATAGCAATCTTCTCAGTTATGAGGGCCAATGCGGTTTTAGTGTCGAGTTTCCTTCGAAAACCATGCTGTTGGTTGTTATATAGGTCCTCAGTTTCCAAGTGTTTCCTATGTCTGGTGTTCAAGAGTTTTTCAAAGAGTTTGCCTATGAACTCCAACAGAGAGATTGGCCTGTAGCTACTGATTGGTCTCTTTAGCTTTCCAGGCTTTATAAAAAATATCATTTTGGCTTTCTTTATTACTTGGGAAACTGGCCAACATTTAAGCATGCATTGAAGATATTTAAAATAGTTTGATTAACATTTGGGGGTGCATTTATAGATGCTTTTTTGTTATATCTGTAATTCCCGGTGTCTTCTGTTTAAAGGTTTTCAATGCGGTTTCATACTCATCATGAGTAAATGGCCTTATTTCCTCACGAGCATGACGTGTTCTGTTAACGAGATTGTGAGGTGAGCTCATCACCAAGCTCTCTCAACCTTGTCTCTACTTCCTCCTCGTAATCCCTGTCGACTCCTGCATTTTCCGCGTCGCTTATACGAAATCTATTTATCCACTAGTATCTGAAATGGCGCTCTACATCTCTATCTCTGCTTATTTTATCCTTGTTGACTAGTAATTTTATTTTATCCCTTGGAGGGTTTCCTCTCAATCTCTTAAGTTGATTCCAAAATTTTCTCGGATTAACTTCTTTTGATGAGAAGATTGATAGTGTATCTTAATTCACGCAGTTTTCAATAACATTGGGCTGTGTTTCCATACAGGTTTATATTGTTGATAACGACTTCCATGCGGTCCATCCTGTCGGTGATATCTTTATCCCACCTCTGTTTCTTCTTGTCTACTATTATGGTCTTTTTAAGCGGACAGGCCATGGATAGGGGGGTTGATGCGGGTTGCTGAAATTTATACATTTTTTCTGCGGATTTTTATACTCTTTCCACGTATGATCTGTGCTGGCGCATTTAGAGCACACTTTAACTTCTAACGAACATTCTTTTCTGGAGTGCTCATCCAGGGCATAACACGAAAAGCACACTTGGAGTGGGATCAACACCTAACATTCAATGCAGGATGCTGATACTTTGGAGTTAAGCATGACCACCGTTCTATTTTCCTTAGCTTTGTTTGCCATTTTAGTTGTTTGAAATGTCACTTTGAATACATGACTGTATTCCTATCCTTCGCGATTCTTGAATTTATATACTTCGTCTATCTTAGCCCAACTTTGCTTGGACTCTGTTTCATATTGTATTTCTTCGGCGGAGTGTGAGCTAACGTAATGGTTAATACCTTGACAGACGATCGATCTCTGTGCTGCAACTTGAAGGGGCAACTTAGGAACAAGGCCGATCTTTTCAAATTCATTTCTCGATTTCGTGCTCAGAATACTATCTATGTCCTGGGTCGTGTCGCAAATGGTTAGGTAGCCATACGCTTGTTCTTTCACTCGGTAGAGAGCAATCCCAAGTTTCGAGAAGGCGACTTCGAATACTTTCTCCCTCGTCGGTTTCTGACAGCGCTCTTTCACCATGACGGGGATGAGCTTTTCACCATATGGATCGTCCATGACGACCCCAATGCGGCGGTTCCGGTTTCTAACCTAACAGGACCTTATATGGCTCCTGCTCAATTCTTATGGTTCCTATGGAGACTTATCTTTCTCAGTCGACTTGCCATAAATAGGGTAGACAGAGAGGGAAGGACCGTCCTTCTAATACGTCCAGTCAAGGTCTTGTCAATCTGTCGCAGTCTCTTCAAAAATCTTCTTCAATGATCCTATACTTACTGATAAATATAAAGAAATTCAATAGTATAAATAGTAAATATGTGTAGACATTTTACATGTTTTAGAGGAACTACATTCAATGTATTTTTTAATATAAAACAATTAAAACGAAAATTTTGAGTTTAAAAGGAAAATCATTATGATAAATTTGTGGAATGAGCATTTTACTAGTATTGATTATCCGGACATAAGTAGCTAAGCAACGAGCTCGCGGTCTAGACACTTAAGAGCAGATTAGGCTCATTGAAATCAGGTAAGAGTAATTTAGAGAACTTTCGTTTGTTTGACACCAAAGTCTCAGAGCAGAGAACAATGTCAAAATCCCTAGAGGTAGTTTGCAATTCATCAAGATTAGAGTATAGCCCCCTAATGTTACTCAAGAGAATTCAAAACTTTTGATTGGAGTTACCAAGACCGGGATTCAACTCAACATTACTCATACAAGCAACAGGCAAACACTAAACAACAATAACTTAAACCTAATCCAGAGATTATTAGTACCCCTTTAACATTAAATTCTGCTGGGGACTGGAGGCCAATACTTTATAGCAACTATTCATATTACTGATCTCCAAATAAACTGTCATAGCACTGGAGACACATGCTAGCAGTTAAAGAAAGACTGAAGGGGGCCTCAGCTGAAAGAGAAAGGAAGTACTGTGTATGACTGCTACAACTTCTAGTGAACTCCACAGAACAATTGAACGTAACCAATACAACTGCCCTACCCAGTGATTGGAAAATGACTACCGCACGAACTGTCCACAGTGAATCTGCAACACCATATTCCCTGCTGTGAATAATTGTTTTCACCACACCTTCAGGCACCAATTTGGGGCAGGCTTCTTACTAGTGATGAAAAATGGATCTTTTACAATAACGGTAAACGCCACCTTTCGTGGATCAATCGAGGAAGCAGCATTTTTTAACAGCCTAGAGGACTTCATGAAAAAAATCATGTCGAATTTATGGTGAGAGATTGAAGGAGTTGTCCATTACGAACTGTTAGACAATAATCAAGCAATTAATGTATATCTCTATGTGATCAACTTTGTCGTTTGAAAGCCGCTTTGGGCCAAAGGCGACCCTCCTTAATAAAAAACGTGGCGTTATCCTTCATCACGATAATAGCCATTCTCACAGAGCTCGAAAGACTAAAGATCTCTTGTATGAGCCCGGTTTGGAAATAATGCTTCATCCTTCATATTCTTCTGGTGTTACTTCTTCCAATTATCATATATTTAGGGGATTTCCCAACCATTTGAATGGTATTAGGTTGGCATCAAGAGAAGAGGTAGAAAAAGAGTTCGATTTATATTTTGCATCAAAACCTGAAGAGTTTTACAAGCATGGCATTTATAAGCTTGACAGATGAAATGAAGTTCTTGAAAGCAAGGAAAGTTATGTTTATGATTAAATATTTCCAGTCATAAGTTTTTTCATTTTTAATATATATACCATAAAATCGGAGATTACTTTCATTCCAACCTAATACTTGGAACAGGACTTTCCAATATTTCACTGATCACGATACTATTCTTGGGTTACACATCTTACTGATAGCATTGATCCAATTTTATCGTCCTAACACCTTCAAGGTCTTTCTTTAGATGGCGTTCAATTTATGCTTGCTTTCTTTCATCTTCTGTCGTTTATTTTAGCAATTTTTCCTGACCATTTCCACAGCAGATCTTTTAATTGTTTTTGATACATTCGTTATTTCTGCGTTCTTATCCAAGTATTTATTTTGCTATCCCAAAGATTATTCATAATTTGTTCTGTTCTGTTTCTTTGTGTTGTGAATATCCTAAAGGTGAGCATTTTCACTATAATTACCCCTGGCACACATCGTTGGTTTGCTAATTGATTTTACTTGGCTTTTCACGTTGGAATGGATGTGTATATTATACAGATACGAAATACGAAACCATCGATGATTCAGGAAACGTTTATGTATAGAATGCATAAAAGAAACCTCCAAATCGCAGATAGGTTGTTTCATGGATGGATGAGCCAATGTGTACAATGAGTGATGATCGCATTGGAAAAACAGTCACGTCAATCTGCGAGAAAAAACAACGAATTCGTGTTTTTAATGAAGAAGACTGGTAATTAACGTGGGGAGTAATGGCAAACACCTAAGATCGATTCAGTTCATATCTTCTTGAATGATGACTTGGACCTATGAATTTTGATCGATAGATATCAAAGCTGTTGCCTCAAAATCTGCCGAAAACAAAACAGTTCTTTCAAATGAAATTATATGAGTAGCATCAAGATCCAGAACCATTCTGCCGAGATGAAACAGGTTTAGCAGTTGTGGTGTTCTGCTAATATAACAATAATTTTCCACTTTTACACTGCATCCGATGTGCCTGGAGAGGCACCTCATCCACGGTAAGCAAGTAAATGTATCCAATAAACTAAAAATGAAGGTTAAAATAGTCAAATAAGGCCGTTGCTTTAAACAACTGTTAGATTGCTTTATTTGATAGGGTCACTTTTTGCTGTGAGTATGGAGCGTCCCTTAGGCATTCCAAATATAGGGGTTGGGAGGAGGTTAGTCACTACTATATTAGCCACTTAAAATTACGATCTCGAGGACAAAGAACAATAAAACCAATGGCCACCATTAGTTGTAAATGGTCCAATCAGAACAATGATATATGTCTAACATGAGAGAGTTTTGAGAAAAGTATCTAACGTTTATGTATAAAAACGTCCAGGAAAAGTTCATCGGAGTTTCCTTTGCTACCAGGATGCCCTTGGCATCCTTCCCGTAAAACAAGGTCAATTTAGCAAATTCACTAGGATCTCTATGACCCTATTTGTTCTTATCTCATTATTTTGTATTTCCTAGTGTTACGAAACATTTAAAGGGTATCCGTTCTTCTTCACTTGATGGTGTTAAAATAGTTACTTTGACATAGTTACATTCCTAATACCCTTGGATCTGTAAGGATGAGTTTAAAAACTTGAATCATAACTTGCGGACGTGTTTTAAACATGATCTGTCTTCGGTTAATAGAGCAATGAGCAATCGCCACCTTCACACTTTATCGGGCAGGCCTGGAGGACACCTATTCCACGCCAAGCAAGTGATTGTATCCCATAGAGCTGTTAGATTGGTCTACTGGATACAGTCACTTGCTTGGCGTGGATGAAAAGCATTCCCCAACGTGCTGATGCAGTGCGAATGAAGGTGGCTACTCATTGCTCTGGTAAACTCATGCCACCAATGCGTAAACTACAGTTTACTTTATTAATGAACGATCTTATATGAAAAAAAGTTCATGAATATTTTTTAATTTTAATTCATATTTTCTACTATGTTTCATGAGATACATACACAGTATATCTAATTCAAGAGATCGAATATGTGCGCATGCGTGGGCAAATTCGTGGCGTGTGTGTTTGTGTATATCTCCCCTCTCCATCTGCGAAATAATATCTGTCACGTGAGGGGACGTGGAAGTAATGTGACAGAGGACAACAAGGAAGAAGTCGATCCAACGGACGCCCAAATCCAAAACATAATCAAAACCTTCTCCCAATTCCGGTTTGCGCTGTCTGCCTTCCTCCACAACACGCCAGATCCAGCACACAACACCACAAAAAAAGAAACGCACTAAACCCTCTTTCTGAAGGTGCGTTTTGCTATTTAAAAGCATGTACACATATACATACACACATACATTCTCTCTCTCTCTCTCTCTCTCTCTCTCTCTCTCTCTCTCTCTCTCTATATATATATATATATATATATATATATATATATATATATATATATATATATATATATATATATATATATATATATATACATATAGATATTACTTTTTTTGTTGTTCGTTTTGCTTTGCTGAAAATATTGGATTTAGAAGGAGAAGGAGGAGGAAGATTTAGATGAGTAGATGTCATGAGTGTGAGGTCGAGAAGTGAGGGGTCGAATGTGGCTTTTAGCCGCGTGGTCGCCGAGAGAGGCGGCGCCGCCCCTTCAGCAAGCAGAGATAACTGCGGGTCGAGGCGATATTTAGATGTCACTTGGGGACGAATTTTATTGCCTCTTATTATTTTAAGTGGGAGAGAGTGAAAGCGAAGGTCGACCTCCGCCAAACACGGGTAGAGCGACAATTCAACCGATAGACAGACAGGTTGACAGGCACAAAAAGAGGCGAAGAGACGGGTAGAATAAGTATTGGCGTAAAAGACCGATGCTCTCCTGGGGATTTTTTTCAATCCCTTTCGTATGTCTTACGGACGGTCTATCTCAGCCCCTCCCGGGGACGGGATCTCCATTTAGTGTCTCATTGTTCCCGCGAGCATCGTCATCCACGTTCCCCTCCTATTGCTCTATCTCTCTCATTTCATTAATTATCATTACTATTATTATTCTTCAATCCCTTTTTGATACGTAGGGTGGGCGCGTATCAACGCATTGCCGCTGAGAGGACGAAAGTTTCGCTTGTGCAGCTTCTCGGATCAGCGCCCGCTATCAGGGTTTAGTCGCGTTTTACGACAAGCACGGGCGGCACCATGTGGTATTCCTCCTCCTCCCCAATATAAGGGAAAATTTAGGGCTAAGGAAGGCAAAGTTATTATTATTATTATCATTATTATTGTCATTGTTATTATTAGTAATATTGTCATTATTATCATCATCTTAGATATAACTATTATCATCATTATTGTTATTATCATTATTATTCTTATTCATATCTTATGTATTAATATCATTATTATTTTCATTGTATTATCCTTATTATTCTCATTATCTTAATCATAATTATTTTTATTATTATTATTGGATTTTGCTCTTATTATGGCGCAATAATTATTTTATTATTATTATTATTTTATCATTATTATTATTTTTATTCCTTAATATTATTATTTTCAATTAAATATTTATTCGAATATAATTTAAAATCCGAGCAACATCTGTCATATACTTGTTTCGATTTTATTCGGAATAGTAATTCACGCGATACCTTCAGACAAATGGGCAGATAACATCGTAAAGTTAAACAATATACAAATAAAAATTAATTAAAATGTAAACACTGGCTCAAAAATATAAAAAAAGTCCTTCTTGGCCTAAACTGAAAGACCGGGCGTGAAAGTGTCCATAAAAAGGAATGTACGAAAGACAGCTCCAACTGTTGACCCGTTCTAAAAAAGCTAAGAATTTTAAGCTTTGTTCCTTGAAGAGATTACCATTTTAAGGTGTCAAAATTCTAAAGCTAAATATTACTCTTAGACATTTGCTTGGTTTCTTATAGATTCGATGCAAATAACCTTGTTCCAAAGAAACGTTTTTGAGTTTGTTGGGTCCCTTATTTGTGGTCACATCTTTAGTGTAAACAGAAGCTACTCATGCCCAAATTCAACGATATTGAAGAAGCTGAACGTGGCAGATATACATCGCAGGTAACTAAAGTCACCATATTGGATATAGGATTTATACTGATCTATGTCCATTTAAAAGGAAGGGGAAAAGGTTAAAGTTAAATTTACAGTTTTAATATTCGGGGCTTTCGTTTATGGAATGAAGTGACTTTAATGGGAGCAGTGTGAAAGTAAACTTGATGCAAAATTCGGCAATATTAGGAGAAGTGTCACCTGAACACCCCTTCAACGGGTGTGTAACAACGCATTTTGGTATTTTCGGGTGGCTAACATTCCTACATTGAACTCATGCCTCAACATATGTATGCATCATCACACTTCGCCTTAAATCCTGCTGCCATTCCCTTATAACGTTCATCTCCTCCTATCCATCCCCTGATTTAAATTCAGAATCCCCTGTCGGGACCTCGAACTTTTTGTCTGAAAAATCGCCCAATCACTTTGCCAAAAAGAAAATATAAAGGGACATCTATCGTTTTAATTATAAAATTAAGCCATACACGCCTTAGCCGATCAGGGTATGACAAGGCAGATAAAAGGTTGAAAAGGACGATGTGGAAATGATAAGGTCGAAAAGGGGACAAGTAAGCCGATATGGGCCGAAAATAAGATGTCATAGAGGAAAAGACTGATAATGGAATAAAAATGCCTATAATGAGATGACAAGTGCTATAAGGGGATGGCAAAGTCTATAAGAGGATGGTAAGATGTATAAAGGGATGAACACGCTGATAAGTGGTTGATCGATATGCTAGGAGATTCCATGGCCGATAAGGGCATATAAAAGAAGGTAAAGGGATGAAAAGGCAGAGGTTGACGAGGCTAAAATAAGTTGTTGTAAAGGGGGAAAAGGGGATATTTTAACCGATAATGAGATGTTGCCAATAATAGGTTGACAAGTCCAATAAGGGATTACAAGGCCGTTAAGGTGATGACAGGCCAATAAGAGCATGATAAAGCCAATATGAAGATGGCGATGCCGATAAGAATATGTCATACGTGATAATGGCTAGGTCTGGGCGATAAATAGATGAAAAAACTAATCTAGGGGTTACAAGGCCGATAGTGGGATGATGAGGCCGATAGTGGGATGATGAGGCCGATAGTGGAATGATGAGGCCGATAAAGTGATTTCAGGGCCGATCAGCAGTAGATAATGGCGATAAAGGGATGCCAAAGCCGATAATGCGATTAGAAGGCCGAGCTGAGGTTGACACGATCGATGAAGGGACGTCAAAGGCGATAAGGGGAGGATAGGTCGATAAGGGGGTGGCAAGACCGATAAGGCGAGGATAGGTCGATAAAAGGATTCAAGACCGATAAGGGAAGGTAGGTCGATAAGAGGATGGCAAAACTAATGCGATCCACATTTTTTTTATGAAAAAGACCAGAAAATAAACGAAGAAGGTAAATAAATACAATGGAGACATAAATTGTCAGTTTTTTATAAAAGCTCCGAATATGGTGCTGTGTAAAGCGTGCCATTCCGACCCCAATGCCAGGCGGTGGATCTGACAATTGTGGAGAAGGAAAGGTCCTGGAGAATTACGCCACCCCTCTGCTCCGAGCGCTCCAATGAATCTTTTCTTTAGATCACTCGTCGCATGTATACCTCCCGCACATTTTCACTTCACCGAACTTCACCCCTTTCTTTATGAACAATTTCTTCACGAGGTTCGTGACAGGTTCCCTTGTTGGTTTTCGCGTGTCAGGTTTAAGTAAATAGTATAATAACTCAAGCATTCCATCCCCCATCACATCCCTCTTTAATACTTTTAAACACTCCCTTTACCAATTGTTTACCCACTCCCTTTACCGATCCATTATTCGCTCCCTTTACTAATCCTTCACACACTACGTTTACACATCATTTATCAACTCCATTCACCAATCCATTACCCACAACGTTTACTTTTGTCCAGTATATTTAAAAATTTGTTACCCACTCCATTTACCGATCTTTTACCATTACTTTACAATATTTTATCCACTCCCTTTACCATTCCTTTCCTTCTACTTTAAAATCCTTTACCAATTCCCTTTACCAATCCTCTCCCACTATTTTATACATTCCCTTTACCAATCAATTCTCATTGTGTGTACTAATCCTTTAACCACTCCATCTAACAGTCCATTACCCACTAAGCTTACCAATCCTTTACCCATTCCCTTTACAAATCCTTTCCAACCATTTTACACTACTTTACCCACTCCCTTTAAAATCCCCCTCTCACTACTTTAAGATACTTTATCCACTCTTTTTACCAGTCCTTTCCCTCTGCATTTACTAATCATTTTAATACTCACCTTAACATCCTTATATACTTAGCTTACCAATCTTTTACTCACATCCTAAATCATTCCTTTCCCACTACTTTACATTTTTTTACCCACTGTCTTTACCAATCCATTACCTACTGCGTTTACCAATCATTTACCCACTACGTTTACTAATCCTTTTCTACTGTGTTTACCAATCCTTTATTAATTCCTTTTCCAATCCTTTACCTACCCCTTTATCAATTCTGCACCCATTCTCTCTACCGATACTTTACCCTCTACTCTATATAGTCCGTTATCCACTCCGTTTACCAATCATTTACCCAGCTATTTTACTAATCCTTTCACTGACTCCGTTTACCAATCACTTTTTTGTTCACTCTTTTTACCTAATCTAATCCTTTTCTTTACCCGGCTTTTCAATAGCTTGTCTGACCCCCGGAGTCCATTGCACATCAGATAATGATTGCAAACCGGACACAATACATTACCTCCCCCACTCAAAAAAATTGAAAAACCCCTTCAACAAACGAGCCAAATCCTCCCCCGTCTTCTAACATCATTGTAATGGAACGGTGTGATTGAGAGGCACAGAGCTTCGCATCTGTACGTGCAATACGATGGATGGATGTTAGGAGAGAAGAGAGAATAAAATAGTTGGGGAAATTCCTAAGTGGGGTAGAAGAAAACTGGAATTAAACAGGTGGCCTTGGACATTTTTTAGAAAAAAAAGGGAAGAATGGCTCCCCCCCCCCCACCTATCTTTCCTCTACCCTGCGCCAAAAATGACCGCTTATAAATGAGGAGAAAACGGATTTTTTAAGGGACAACTTTCATATTCGCTAATGGAGACGGTTTCGCGCGACAAAAGATCAAAGGGAAAAAATGTGTCTTGCAAATGAATAAAACTCGCGCGGCCACGAGCTAGGAGAATGCCATGGATGGAATAGAGTGATTGAGAGGGAGAGGGGTACCTCTCTGTCCCCCTTCTGTTTTAATTAGTGGTCAGAAATAGGGATTTCAAGCAAATAATCACAAAGGGAAGATCTTGGTCTTTGAGTCGCTGGCGTGTGGTGGTCCCTGGAGTTAGAAGAGCATTCAAAATGATGCCATTTTAGGACAATAGATATTATGACGTCATTTTAGGAAGATAGATATTATGACGTCATTTTCTTTCGTTCAAACGTGCAGGGAAGACACGCATGAATGTTCCGAGGGAAGGGATGAATGTATCGGGTTGGGCATATTAATCCACGTTTTAGGAGCAAAATCCGAGAACGCGCGATTACCCAACCAACATTGACGACCTCGGGAAACAAGCAAGAACCTGTTGTTCTAAATGGCTGGTATAGGTTAAGTGATGAGAAAACGTAAGAGGGAACTGCAGTATTTAAAAGGAGTACCATGAAGGTTAGTCTAGATCGAATGTAGAGCGAATAAATTTCACGGAGCAGGGATGAGAGAAACGTAACCGGCATGGAAGAACAGGGCTGAAGGTTGAAGTATTTGAAGAGTTTCAGCCTGCAATCCAACGATAAGGGAGGGTTACAGTAGTTCAGACATGAGGTAATGAAACCGTGGATGGCGGTGTTGAAATTACTCTGGGTAAAGTGGATGCGGATACGGCTAAGATTTCGGATGAAGCAGAAGAATACTTACAGACATTAGCGACATGAGCTTTGCTGACGCTCAGATTAATAGGGTTGTGAGAACTGGGAACCGGGGAGCAACGAGTTCCAGAAAGTTGTCCGAGAATCATTCAGAAATGATGTCGTAGAGGATAGAAGATTTCTAAGCGTCTGTGAAAACGAGGCTAGGAAGAAGAGGTTAGTTTGTGTGTGACTGACCTAGAAATCAAATGAGAGTCAAAAATAGATTTGCCCTTCACTGGCATAGAAATTATAAAGGGAAAAAGATATATATAGAAAAGGTAAGTACAAAGAACCTAGCAATGCGGAACACCTAATATAGATACTATATTCCTTTCCCATGGCTTTGCTACCTTTATCCGTTTTATCATTCTGTTGGTTATTTGTTTGTCTATTTATTTTCCTCCTTTATCACTTTTTGGATTCATTTACCTACTTTAGTAGTTTTTCCATTTCTTTCTCTCATTTACCATTTAGTCATATCCTTGCCTTCTAAACTATATTTGAGATAGATTTCCATCTTTTACCAGTTAATCATACTTACAAATCTTTTATAGATTTTCGTATTTTGTTTCTATTTTTTCCAGTTTCCACATTCCTTTGCACCCTCCACAAAATACTCTATACTTTCCCTCCTTTACCTGTTACCCATCCCTTTGCCTCCTTTACCAGTTTTACCCACAATTTCATTTTTTATTTCAAACTAGAACTAAATGTTGAATATTTCCCACTATATTCTACATTTGTGGTTAATTTCATACACTTATAAATATTACATACAAGGAATGTTTCCAGTCCTTTTTTGTCCTCCTCCCTTAGACTGAACCCAGGATCGAGACTTCCCCAAAACAAGGCTCCGGAAAATAAATCCGATATTCTGCGTTTAAATGCAAATTCGCGCAACTCACGCCAAAGTTTTGCGTCAATAAAAACGCTCAAATAAGCGAAGGGAACGATATGCTTTCCCTCAATCAAAGATTATTGAAGCGTGATCGCATTGAATAGAGAATAATGTATTTGATTTAAATTGTTATACTCATATATCATCCTTCAAGTTCTTAAAAATAGTGGAAAATTCAGAAACCTTTCCACCTTTTGACTAGAATCTTACTTTAAGCAAGAAGCATAGTTAGTTGCCTCTCTCATCCTCAGACTGTTTACACATTTGGTAGGTAGAGAACGCCATCCGACTTTTGTCCAGCACCGACCACCTCCCCCTAACCTGATAATGTGACTAACATAAAGATCGCTATGGCAATCTGTAATAAGCCTGAGGCATCAGATGCCGGTCTTCTTTTTAAAGGGGGTTGATGGGTTGGGAAGATTTTTTTATAGCCCGGGGCGAAGGGGGCCCGTTCAGTATCAGGGAGAAGAAATAGTGAAAAAAGAAAAGGGGTATGTTTTCGTCTGTAAAGATTGCGCAGAAAAGACAGCGGTGCTTTGATTGGCTATGTGTGTGATAGCCTTTGTAAGATCTATCTATCACCGCGGAGGGCAAGTACAGCGCGTCCAGCAATCGTTGATCAGATCTCTTCGTGTGCTGTAGTTTGTGTCCTTTCGTGCTGGGATCGAGCAGGATACCTAGACGTTAAAAGACCAACGACATAATCACTAGGTGATCGAGAGCTCTACACATTCGAGGTAGAGAAAGAGTGTGCACGAGTATGACGAGGCTCCTTCAAAACATTGAATGAAAATACAAATTAACAAAACACTTAAGCTCAAATTCCAATTCTTGGAACAGGAAGAGAAACTTCTACGACAACATTATCATGTTTATAAAGATTAAGAAAGAAAAGATTAACAAAGAATGTAAGATGGGGTTTGATGGAATAACAAAGAAAATGTGACGGGTTTTGGTGGAATAACAGAGAAAAGAGGAGTGAATTTCAATTTCGATGGAGTAACAAAGAAAAAAGTACAGGATTGAATCGAATAACAGAGAAAAGAGGAAGGAATTTTGATGGAACTTTAAGAGGACAGGATTTTGATATATTAATTGTCAAAGAAAAAGAAAGGGACTTGGAATAACAAGGAAAAGAGTACGGAAAATTGATTCAAGAACGGAAAAAAATACAGGATTTTGATGGACCAAATGAAAATAAGGACAGAATTTTGATGTATTAACAAAGAAAATAAGGGGGGGCGGGTTTTGATGGAATACAAAGAAAAGAGGATTTGATTTAATGGAATAACAGAGAAAAGAAGACGTTAATTGATGGAATAACAAGGAAAAGAGGACAGGATTTTGATTGAATGTCAAAGAAAAGATGACGAGATCTGATCGAATAACAGAGAAAAGAGGACTGGATTAGCAAAGAATAGGTGACGTGATTTTTGTCGATTAACAAAGAAAAGAGTGCTTGTTTTGATGAAATAACGAAGAAATGAGGACAGAATTTGTATGGATTAACAAAGAAAAGGGGAAGCGCTTTTATGAAATAACAGAGATAAGAGGAAGGGATTTCTATGGAATAAGAGAGAAAAGAGGTTAGGGTTTAGATGGATTAACAAAGAAAGGAGGACATGATTTAGATGGATTAAAAAAAGGGGGTGGGATTTGATGGAATAACATAAAAGAGAAAAGGATTTTGATGGATTAAGAAAGAATAGGGGACAGGTTTGGATGGAATAACAGAGAAAAGAGGACAGGATTTTGATGGATTAAGAAATAAAGAGGACGGGATTTTGATGGAATAACAAAGAAAAGCAGACGAAATTAATATAAAATTACAGAGAAAAGAGAATGAAATTAATATAGAATGACAAAGAAAAGAGGAAACGATTTTGATTGATTAACAAAGGAATTGTGATGGGTTTTGGTGGAATAACAGAGAAAAGAGGAATTGACTTTGATGTATTAACAATTAAATGAGGATAGGTTTTAATGGAATAACAGAGAAATAAGGAGCGAATTTTGATAGAGAGGAAAAAGGACAAGATTTTCATACGTTAACAAAGAAAAAAGGACGGGATTTTGATGGAATAACAGGGAAACGAGTACGGGAAATTAGTTGAAAACAGAAAATGAGGACAGTATCTTAATGGACTAAGCTAAAATAAGGACGGGAATTTGATGGATTAACAAAGAAAAGAAATAGGATGGGTTTTGATGGAATGCCGAGAAAAGAAGACAATATTTTAATCGAATAACAGAGAAAAGAAGACGGGATCTGATCGAATTACAGAGAAAAGAGGACTGGATTTGATGGATTAGCAAAGAATAGGTGACGTGATTTTTGTTGATTAACAAAGAAAAGAGGTAAAGATGACAAGATTTTGATAGATTAACTTAGAAAAGTGGAAAGGCTTTGATGAAATAACAGAGAAAAGAGGAAGGGATTTTTATGGAATGACAAAGAAAAGAGGACGAAACCTTTATAGAATGGCATAGTAAAGAGGACAGGATTTTAATGGATTAACAAATAAAAGCGAGGGAATTTTGATAAAATAGCAGGAAAAAATGGACGGGATTTTAATAGGAAAACAGAGAAAAGGGTACAGGATTTTGATGGAATGAATGAAAAGAGAGGATGGGATTTTGATGGATTAACGGAGAAAAGAGTTTGGATTTTTGAAAGATTAAGAGAGAAAAGAAGACGGGACTTTGATGGACTAATAGAGAAAACAGGACGGGATTTGATAGAGTAATAGAGAACAATGGATTGGATTTTGATGGATTGATAGAGAAAAGAAACAGCAGCTTTAAAAGAGGACCTGTGTTGAGCCGCTTGACTTCTGTTCAAATGGAAGCGAAGAGATCGAATCCTTGGTAAGAAAAGTCTGGAGTCAATGCTGCTCTGGTGCATTAACCCCATCAACATAAAGCGTCCATTATTCCACTCTTCCAACACAACCACACCAATAATTTATTGTGCGTTTGTTTCAACTTTAACCGCAAACATGTTGTTCAAATGCTTTTTAATCTGTTGTTTCTTTCCTGATAATTCCTCAGATCCTTTCCGTTTTACATCATAATATAGTCTCAGGAATTAGTTTCTCTTCCTATGAAAAGGACAGAAATTTGAGACAGTGTTTCATTAATTCGTATTTTCAGTCAACTCTTAGAAAACCCTCTTATTTATGTAATTTGTCTTCAAATACGTTTCCTCGAACGATTTTGGTGATATATCTTTTACCACTACACCATCATGAGTTTGAAATTGTTCGTTCGTCCATGACATTTTTTAAATGTTATGTGAGCAAGGCGATATAATATTGACTATTCTTAGAGTCGTTGTTAAAGTGACTCAGGAATTTATTAGTTTCATATATTCCTTAAATCCAAATCAAATTATTTAATTTTGATATTCTAACAAATGATTTCGCTTGAATTCACAGTTTTTGTCGTACTAAATATTACAAGGCCAATTGTTCTCATAATTTTTTGCCGCCTTCTGTATCTTATTCGAGTGGGCGATGGATAGACATTCAAATTCAGTTAATTATTCATTCAGGCGAGTTGGCTCTGAGCTTACTCGAGGGAATAATTTATTTCTTGACTTCTCTCCTCATTATTTTAGGACTTTAACTCTTTTAATATGAATGACCAGATCTAAGGGAACTCGATTTCAGCGATTCCAAGTCGGACTTTTCAAGGTTCATAAATAAACACTCTTCCTTTTTCTCGGAGGAGGGCACGGTAATGGGCAATTCTTCTTTAATTGGCCACCTGGCCTGTGTATCTACCTCACATTTTCACTTCATCAACACACTGCCATAAAGTTTGCCGTTATGTGCCTTTCTGGCCCCAATGCTTGCAGGCGTACCTGCGGCTATATATCTTCTGCTACTTTCATTTCTTCTTCCTTCGTTACTTTCTTTACAGATTTGTTTTCACCAACTTTTTCTTTGATAAATCCTCGTTAACCTTGTTTATTAATTTTTGAAAATAATGCTATTCTCCTTACTTCACCATTTTATTTTACTAGAATCCTTTTAGATACTTTCTACATATGTTTATTCTAGTTCCAAAAAGAATTTATCACGCTAAACGATGAGCTGTACCATGTGTATGTTGTGTTTCTGTTTTGCAACATTACTTAACGAGAACGAGCTGAGTGCTAAGAGTCTAAATAATAACTTTTAGAAAAGGCAGATGACATTAATATTGACCCCAGTAGGATTGGCGCACATCAACAAGACAAAGTAATACATGCTTACCAACCTAAACCAAGCATTCTTCTCTAAGTCAAATTTGACTTACATAGAGCAACAGAGGGCCATGAGTTGCACCCTTTCTCCCAGTCTGCATTTACCCTAGAGCAAATGGGGCACTATGTGCTGTGAAGCTCGTCCTCTCATGGCTTCACCCTGCGCAGAAGCCCCCAACCAAGCCCCTCGCATACATCTTCTCTCCACACTAAACTTACAAGATTTTAACCACTTTTCCAATGAATTCTCTTTCTCTTTCAACCACTCATTCACATAAGTACTCCGCCTTTGAATCGCTCTTCCAACCCTTTGCATACCTTTCACTCATCATCATCATCATCATCACTAACTCTAAAATTTAAGAAGGGGATTTTTTTGAGTATTTGAATAATAATTTTATCTTAGTTTGGTTATGACTTATGTTTTTTATCAAAGTTATTTCTAATAATTCTTTTATAAAATCAAAAAACAAAATGGTGAAGTTCAAAAGTAAATATAAGTATCGAAATTTTGTGAATTTTTTAAAACCCAAAGAATTAAAAATGATGAAGTTCAGAAAATTTATTTTTATATATCTTCTTCTATAACTATATTTTAGCAACGTGCTATTTTGAAAGGGGGGAAATTTAGTTTAGAGTTCCTTTTTAAAATTATTATAATTGGCAAAGTTCAGAAAATATATAAAAATATAACCATGGCTTCTTTTTTCGAGATTTTAAATTTTAATCTTAGTAGCGAAGCGCAAGTTCCCCCGTAGGGGGGAGTGACGAAGCCATTGCCTGGTTCTCCTATATTCTCTTACATTCCTGTACCACCGCACAACTGTCTCGAATGTGATCTCTTAAGTATCTTCTCTCGCGCCATACATACCTCTTGCCCATTCTTTCTTTATTCTACCTAACTTGATCACTCCAACAACCCTATCAAATTGTCCATTTCCCTGCTTTCACCCTCAATCTTCCCACTCCATCCATGCCATACTTTCCGACTAATAAATTACCTTTGGCACCGGCATTCTCTCACACGGCTTTCTGGCACATTCTACACTCACACTCGTAACATGCCCTATTGTTTCTTTCGCCCCTCAGACTTTCTTACCATTAAAGCTGTCTTCTCAATCTGCCTCACCCCTACATATCACAATCCTGTATCATTCTAAGTCAAAAAGATCAGTAAAAAGGCAATTATCTGTATCTGGGGAGTATTCTTTCTGTTCTGGTATGTTGTAATTTTTACCACTGCTTCACAGAGGGAGTGTGTATATACACTTGTGCGTGGTGATTATCCATTGTGCTGAGTTTCTCTTTTGCGACAAGAATCTCGTAATTTTGCAGTTGTGGGTAGCCCACTCTTACCGTTATAATTAAAAGACTATTATAAGTCTAAATGATAAGCTAATTTTAAGTCTCTGCCAAAAAAATATACGATACGAGGTGGTTCATATATTTTCTTTTATCTTTCCAGGTTTGTTTGAGGTCTCCAAGAATCGTTTATTGTATCAGTTGCGTGCACTGTCCGGCAAAACTCGCGGTTAAACAGCTGATAAAACCCGCAGCTAAATTAACTCCTAAAAAAGGGTAATAAAATTGAATTCGCTAAAAAATAATCAAATTGGTGACATTTTATCGCCATTCTGAAAAACATATTTCGTTAAAAAATATTTTACCGTCAAATTTCGAGCTGTAATATACTTGCTAAATAAACTTCTCCATAAATAAGAGTGAAAAATATGCACAAGAAACAGATTTATTGAGGTTCTTGATTGATCAATGCGTTAAAAGTCACGTTTAGAGAAAAACGTGTCACAGAAAATTATACTTTTTTTTCTGACGAAGCGTAAGGTTTTTCTATAAGGTTCTCCCAAATGTTATCTACATTAAAGTGAACCTTTATTGGATATAATATTTTTCGGTCCTCACTCATTGTATTTCTATGAAGACTGAATTTACTCTGGGACAAGAGAAAGTAGAAACTACTTATAAGGGTCTTCAACAATTGCTACTTAAATGGTAAGTACGATAAGATCAATTTCTTCTATCACATTAAATGAGTCAAAATTACTATAAATGTTCGCAATACTTATGATTTGTGTTCATTTCTATTACCAATAATTTAAGACAAGTAATGATACATACAGGGCTTCTTTCCAAATTACTGGGTATAATTGTGCTAAGATATTTATTGATAATTTGCATTAAATACGCTATGCGAGGGCAGAACCGCATGGATATCTCCTTATGTTATCATATGATGGTTTCTATGAATAATGTATCTAAATTTCTTTTAAAATTTTACCTCGAAGTAGAAAATCATGTATTCAGTGTAAGTGCAGAAGAAAATCCTTCATATGAAGTATTGTTTCGATTCTGCGATAACGTCGCGATCTGGACTTATTCCTCATGAAGTCAGATCTGATCAATACGTACACAGTATGTATAGTATGTGCAGAATTGGATGTACTCTGATGCATCTTAATGTATAGTGTTTAAGGTAACATTTCAAGATTGGATTTTCCTTCTTTTTTTCTGCATTTTTACCACATAAATGTGTCCTATTGCCAGTATATTTCTCTCTCCTCAAAAATATTGGAAATGACTATCCACTCTCATGTGCACTTGAGGGTTATCGTAGCGACTAAGGTAGATTTGGATAAGAAAACTATTCCCATAAATGGCATCTAAGTATGTAAAGTATTTACTTTGCTTGTAGAAATTGTTAACTTAACCAGTAAATGTTGGTTTTTACAAGAGCACTTGTCCTTCCCAAATGATTTTCAAATCTAATCCAATTTCTGATTAAATCTGTTCACATATCAGAATAAAATAATTGATGAGTTGGAATATCAGTTGATCTTCAAGTTACGCTAGCTTGAGTGCATACAGTTGCTTTAGCAGTATATTTTCATTGCCACTTCATAGGGAATGCCAAGGAAAAGCTTTTCATTTATTCCAAGTAATTATCTAACACTAATCTAAAGTTTAATGTATCCAATAAGCCAAGGATTATATCCAATAGACCACTCTAACGATCTTAAAAAAACAAGGCTTCAAATGACTATTTTTAACCTTCGCTTTTGTCGTCTATTGCGTACTTTCTTGGTGTGTATGAGGCACGTTTCCCAGGCATCCCCGTTGCAGGGCCAAGGTAGTTATATGTATATTACTATGGCAACCACAAGGATGATTATATCCCTGAACGAATAAAAATGTATGACTTTTCATTGATTCATAATATAGACACCGGAGACGAAGAGTATAGCCCAATAAAATACCTATAAAAAGTAGAATAGGATGGAATTAATGGTTGTAGATAGATATAAACAATGTGAACAGGACTTGATCATTCGTCATTCGAAGTAACTAATCTGTGATCAAGTGTTATGGAGGCGCTCATAAGAATTCATCGGATATCACAGTACCTAACTCCAAATAACTTGCAATATGTGGTTTCAAAAATGATCTCTTGGAGTTTAAGTCTCTTCTGCCTGTAAGTGAGCATTCCACTTCAGAGATACTACCACACAGAGGCAATTTAAAAGCATTTCTGACTCGGTTCTAGTGTAAATTATAGAATTACTACAGAAATACAGAATGTTGAGCAGCCAAAAACCCAAGGTGTAAGCAAGGTCAGCTTAATAAAAGAACATAGCAGATTGACAGCTCTAGCACATGCAGACTACATCCATAAACAAACCATATTAATTATCAGGTATTCACGATACCTATATCTCAGGTATGGAGTATGTATATTAGTGCATTTTCTAGAGCTAATAGACCACATTCATATCTATGTGTACGAAGATTCATGTCAGTCACTCGACCTAGAACTCTTGCTACAAACCTATTTACGTGTAGACCCAAGATTCTGGTATTTTCAAACTCACTCAAATCATTAAATATTTGTTGTCGGTGAATAGGTTTGGGTAAATGGAAAAATAGATGCCAAAATTATTATCTAATTCACTCTCTCGGGTTTATCAATTGATTGAGACGAGAGAAAGGCGCTGGCTGTTGTCAAAATGATAGAAAAGTATGACGCAACTATGTGTCATAATGTGTTATGGTAGCACTTAGTGGGTGTTTTTATCCAATGAAACTTTACGACTTTAAACCGAGGGAACTGATTAAAATTATATCAAATTATCAGTATTTAATAATGGTCGAGTAATTTAGTTATAATAATAAAACAAATTGTATAACAACTTCTTGTAGGACACAAATTTCATTTTAATGTAATATGTTATTCCACAACCTGCAGCAGCATGATTTCTTCTAGAATGAAAGAATAAGCAAACATGGAGCTCTTAATGAAGTTGTGGTGGAAGAGGAGTGGAAATAATGATGTTTTGGTCAATTGTTCCCATTATCTTTTTCTCAAAGATATATGATTCCATTCTTCCAATCAACTCTTTCAAGAAGTCGATGTTGTCTTTTCTTCTCTTTTAACAAAGGTCACCTTATTCAAATAGGTTTCATTTAAATAGCTGTTTTTTCCTTTGTAATTCATCAAATCACTCCTTGTCTAGACACGCCGTAAAATAGTCGTAGGTATTTATCTTCCTGGGAGAATCTCCATCCCTACTTCCCTGGTATTGGGTGTGAGCAGTGTTCAAACAAACACACTCTCTTTCATTCTCGTCCTACCAAGCTTTGAAGTGCTGTGATGATCTCATTTTCCGAGAGGCTTGCGGCGAGAGCCACTCCACGCTGCTTCTGGAATCCCAGTTTATGAGACCTGCGGCTAGTATAGCACTGAGTAGCCATCCTTCACACTACATCGACCAGACTTGGGAGACGCTCTTCATCCAGGCCAAGCAAGTGACTACATCCAATTGACCAATCTAACAACCCTAAAAGAGCGCCCCTCCCCCAGTCATACCCGATGCTGTGTAAAGGTATGTAGCTATTCTTTGTATACTGAACACATACTATCACTGCGTACATTGCAGTTTTCCTTATTATTAGCGAGGCTTGTTTTCATAATCTTTTTAATTCCCTAAATCACCTCGTTTTCATGAGACGAGGCGTTTGTTTTCTTTCTTACACCCGGATATCTCCAACTTAGGGTTGAAAAATTGTGTTGAACTACTTTAGAAACAACATTATTATTGTTCTTAACCATGAAGTAAATGCCCACTTATTACTTCTTCTATGATCTCGGTTGCTCGCCGTCCTTGTTAACATATGAGGAATGTATGATTTTATAAAATGCTGAAGTTATGTAGGTGTGGCAGACTCAACTGGGTGATGTATCAAGCATCTTTACTACTCAGATAAGAAATTTGGTAGCCGAGAAATTAATATCGTTTATAGAGGACTTGATAACATGCTTCTTAGAGTTGTTTAAATTGTTCTAAATTTAAACAAGTTGTTTAAAAGTAATTGCAGTAATGTCTAGGCATTTTTGAAGTTTTTGTAATGTTGATGACTCTTTTAAGCTATCATTTCCTCGGCCTTTTTAAGTTACCAATGTCTAGGCATTTTTTAAACTAAATTTTGCGTGAAAGGGAATAGTGCCACATTAGCAAAAGAAATTACAGACGTGTATTGAAATGTGTTGATTATTCCTAAATATCAGCATTGGTTCAGAAAATTTCGTCGAGGTTATTTCTAAATGGAAAATCCCGAGGGTAGATACTACCATACTGTAAATGATCTTGATGCTGTCTAGGCCCTTGTGGAGTAAACAAGACACTCATGAAAATGGCAAGAAATTTAAATTTCAGCCATGAAACAGTGCGAAACCATCTTATAAAAATAGTAAAAGTCAACAAAAATGATGTTTGGGTAGCACACGAACTATCAGAAGGACAACGTTTACAACGTGTGAATAGTTTCAAATCATTGGCTCGAAATGCAGGGGTTATTTCTCAACAAAATCGTTACGGGAGATGAAATGCGGTTTTTTTTTCCACTGTGATATTAAGGGATGAAAATAATAGCTTGTTCGATAAAAAACAAAAACATTCCTACTTCTAGACGTGATTTGAAATACCACATAAGGATATAATTTACACTTGGTGGATGTGAAAGGAATTATTATGAGCCTCTCAATAATAAAGGAACAGTGACTGCAGACCAAACTGTTCAAAGATTACCCACAAGGGGCACATCAGAACCAAGAAAAAAAACTTTATGTTGGGATGTCCTTTTTCATCCTCTATATACCCCAGACCTTGAAACATGTGATTGCCATAAGATAGAGAAATTATAAAATCGCCATATATGACAAAGTTTACTCTAGTATTGAGATGAAAAATGATATCAAATTATATATTTAATCAAAACCGAATGTGTAATGAGTTAAACTGCTCCATACATGCATTTTTATATTAAAAATTACTTTACTTTTCTTCAAAATAACCTTAATTTCTTTACAACCTGATAGTTGTAGTAATAGCAGAGGCTATTCCTCGGAGTTAGGATAAAACTCCTTGGTTTGTCTTTCTATTTGTGGATACTCAATGGCTGAAGTTCTGGTTTTGGAATAATTTGATATTTCGAGAACATTTCCAGAGGTAGGCTTTGATTGTTGCTGCTTTTTCTCTTTTTATCAAATTCTTTGTATCTAACAGCTTCCATAGTTGCTGTTCCTTCTTGAATGATGGTTTGCTAAAGTTACTGATCTTTCTTAGATGATAAGATGCCAAATTTCTGCTGCTTCTCAAGAGGTGGATCGCCAATATTTCATTTTCTTGGCGTTAATTTTCCTTTTATCGGTGTCATTGCATGTTTCTTCAATTTGGATTTCGGAAAAAGTAGAAACGCCGCGTCATAATACAAATTTTCAGCTACACCCCTCATATTTGCATAGAACCACCCTCACATTTTGCACTAATATCAAAATTCGTAAATGTGAACCCAATTCGAACACTTCTCGTAATCACAGACTTTCTCCAAATTTGTACTCATGCTTGCCTCATCGTGGCAAATAAATCAAAATAAGTTGTGATTACTATTGCGGAGTGATTCCTTGATAAGTACTGCGTCTCTAAATTACTAATTATAGTGAGGAGATACTTGAAAACTGTTACGACGAGTGTGCTTACAACTACGACGGAAAAAATCATGTCGATTTTTTAGTAATACCACCAATTAACCACTTATCATTTCCATTAGTTTGATGTTCGCAACGTGATGAGGAATTCTGTGAAATTAGCGCTTATGGTAATACGCCCCAATACGATTGCAAGGTATAGAGGCTTCGTTTGGTTATTGTAAGCCCTGCGAATGCAAATATTGAGAATAAAAATAATGGTAATAGTAGGAAAAAATAATAATAATAACTAATAATGATAATAACAGAAAAACCCATAATATTATTGTTATTAATTATTATTATTGTTTTTATTATTATTTTATTCAATTAATTCTCTTCACCGGGCATTCAGGACTTACAGCTTCGAGAGACATCCGAACCCCGGGTGCTACAAGCCAAGTCGATCCGAATCAGCCTCCATTCGACAACTAACCACACCTGATGTAGCTTAACTCTGGTCAACTGATATCGGTGGTTGCACTAAGTTATGTGGTGGCCCATAATAAAGAGGGACCCGATAAAGACGACAAAGAAGTTTAATATATTAAAAATGGGCCGAAATCGACTGCCCTATCTCGAAATTCGCTATTTTTATTTTAACAACTCTTGACCTAACCAACCCAATGGATACAGGAAGGAGATAGATAGATGCGCTTTCCATAGTAACTTTATCAACCCCTATTGAACTGAATCATTTTAAACAACTATGGGTTTGTGTGAAAGCATATCGTTGTGTGTGAAAGAGAAAGGAAAACGGGATGAGCGAGAGAGCAGTTAAAAACATTAATAAATGAAACAACAGCGTTTGTTCAAGTAAACATTGGAAACTCCTCTGAATGTTTATGTATGTAAATTTAACATTGCATAAAAAATAGAAACATTCTTTGGGTTTAAGACACGGAAAGAACAGCGGTTCAAAAGTCAAGTGTAAACAGAGTGCATTTTAAGGGATATTCCGACGCAACTCACGTGAAAGTTAAAACAAAGCTCTCTGAAAATGGGCGAACGAAAAGAGCATAAGAAAATGTGAAGGTGTACGTACCTGAGGACCGAAAGAAAAGTAAGATTTTTGTTTCCCATTTGTAGTATGTTTAGAAAGTTAAAATCATGTACGTGTGCGAAAGACTGCCTGAAGGGTGTATGCCTGTGTTTAGTGTGTAGGAAGAAGGGACATGTGGACATAAGGGAGAGGCAATATTTTTGTTTCGCATTTGTAGCATGTTTGAAAATTTAGAATCATGTTTATATGCGAAGGCTGCATGAAGCGCGCGTGTGTGTTGGATGTATCTGTGAATGGGTGTGCAAACGCGCCTGCGCTCATCCCCGCAGGGGGTCCGAGTGACGAGGGGGTGGGGCAGGAAAGCAATTGCGCAGCGGGTGGAATGGGGTGGTAAGGGGGGCGCTGTGATTTTTGCGTCTAGTCGGGGGAAAGGAAGAATAGGGGGTGGAAGACGGTTGCTTCCAGGCGGCGTTTTTGTCTTCTATTTGAATGTGTGTGAACCGCTTGGAGTCCATCAAGCGTGACTTCTCAATACTTGGCCGGTCTTCGTTGGTGTTTCGGCCGAGGTGTAAACAATCGCCCAGGTTTTGATTGCGCTGAACCTTCTACTTACTCTCTCTCTCTCTTTCTCTTTCTCACTTTATTTATTTATTTATGTCTCTCTCGCTCTCTATTTATTTATGTCTCTCTGAAACTTTGCCGTTTCATAGAGCTTTTTTGTTCCATAATCCTTCTGGTAGCCTAATGAGGATCAGTAGATCTGTTGCTACCAGACTTTCGATGCAATCTCGATGTAATCTCTTTCTTTGTCTCTATCTATCTCTCTTTTCCCCTCTGTCTCTTTCGTATGCGTGTGTGTGCATGTGTGTGTGTGTGCTGGGTTGATGGCATTATAGATAGTCTACAAACACATGCACCGATGAACCCAGCTTTTTTTTGCTCCCATTTGAGTAGCGCAAGTGGACTATCAAGTTTCAGAACGCTTATTTCTAACGGAGATCCTGACCTACCTTAAAATATGTACATGATAGGTCGGCCAGGCTGTAATTTTAAATACTCTTACCTCTAAATACTCCTTATTTGTGCCACTTTAAATCACAAATCTAAAATTGTTAATGCTACGTGTTATTTCTCTTTTATAATATATTCGACATGTTAACAATGAAAAACAGGGGTGATAAATTGTTCTTAATACCAACATATTTAATACTTGCCCGACACAAAATGGCCAAAATGACCCTAAATTTATTAAAAACTAGTGAAGAAAAAGTACCGAAATTGCAGCTTAAAGAACTATTGTAGAAATAAGCATGAAAATCATTCTAGCTAGATTATTAAAATAGAGAAATAAAAAAAAATGGATTTTAGTATCAACTGTATTAGATCAATTGGAACTTTCAAATTAGTTAAATTATATCTTAGAAAGCTAATATTTTAATGAAGCATTGATTGGAATATCATTTTCCGCCAGTCAAAATATTTCTTTCCATTTTGTTCTTAGTCGGTAAAATATATTCAAATATATAGTTTCGTGTCTGGTTGTGCTTTCATTTGTCTACCAGTTAATTGCAAAGTCTTTTAACTTGTTATTTTTTCTTTCAGCGCTAGTTGGGAGAATTTTTATTTTATTGGAATTATAGAATGTCAACGAACTTAAGGTCGAAAGAATTTATCATGAAAACTGTTGATAAACTGAACCTAACATACAGGACCTAGAGAAGATACTGTTAAGTTTCTCTTATTGATTTTGACATGAATTTGAGAACACTTTTATTGCTCAAACACTTACATGAATGACTTTGAAATATATTATTATTGAATGAGACTTTCATCAGCTTTGATTTTATTGTGTTTCTTTCATTCCGCTTCCAATTTTACAAATATCTTTATTGGGTTAAATTCTAGACTCATTATTAACGCTTTTGAGAGAAATAAAAATGACGTTGTCACTATCTAATGTATTTTATTCTGCCATCACTTTATATACTCAAGGAGAAAAGGGTAGTGGGAAATTTACAAAATTGAAAAGGATGAAAAGGGAATAATTATATGTTGACCTCGCGTTGACCTTGATGCTCCCTGTGGATTGAATAAACGGATCTTTAGAGAAGCAAATTTATAGCTTTTAGTTTCTCTGAAAATGTCAAGAGCCTTCGGTAGAACGTTGGAATAAAATCCATTACACAATGAAAACAATCTCTTTATAACTCTTAAAAGTGATAACAAATGAAAATTAAAAGCAGAATGTACAAAAATAATATTGTAGAAACTTTATATCTGCTTTGATTTCATTCTACTTTTTTAGATTTCACTTCTAATTTTTTATATATTTGTCGTATTAAAATTAAATTTTTTCATTATTATTTTTTTGGCAAAGTCATTACGTTTTTAATGTGTAATGCATTTTTTGCTGACGTTTCGTCAAAGACTATTTGACATCTTAAGCGAAATTGAAATTAATTGGCATTCACTCGTTCTATAGGCAACATAAAATGGGGTAATGAGAGGAGAAGAGGGCTAAGATGTAAAGTACATAAATTGTTAAATTATGTGGTACATAGTTTGTGCATAGTTTCGTTTGTTTTTATGATCAAGTCTTGTTTATTATGCTTTATCAAAATTTCTTCTCCCACTCCTTCCAAACACATTTACCCCCCATAGTCTCATCTTATGATTATTTGGGTTAATCGACACATTTTCTCTTCCCTTAACTTTGCTACCTTGTAAGTCCTTCACAACTATAGCACGAGAAAGGTTTTGAATAAATAAATAGATAAATAATGAAAAAAAAATGGAATTGATAACTAAACATAAATGAAGTAAATAAATACCTTTCCCGTCGAAACTAAAGATGGCCATTTTCCCATTCCAAACAAGTCTTGAGAGACGCATAATATTTATTATTTTTATGTGTTTATTTATTAATTATTTTAAATAATCACTCTTTCAAGTAGACCATGCGATAGTAGTTCTCTTTCATAGTAACCATCATCATGTGACCTTGAATATATTTTGTCGTTGGAGGGATGGGTCTTATTTGCTGGCCTATTGGTCTCTTTGCATCTCTTTTCATTATGAATAGGATCTTTCGCTTTGCCGAAGTTCGCAACTGCACATTATAAGATGGCCTGCGACATATACAATTATTAATCAAAATAACTCAATTTTGTAGGAAATACAGACAAACCTATTCAAACGAAATATGAGTGTATTTTTATGATACACAACTCTTAAAAGTATTACATTTATAATTGTTCCTAAGAAAATGGCAAATAATTACAAAGTCATCCGGTAAATTACTTAGTAACCCGGTTGAAATGGTGGTCACAAGGTTTAGCCACCTTTAGAATATTTTGGTCACGCCTTCAAACAGAACAGGGTTGAATCACATTTCATGGCTAAATGTTTAGCTGAATTGGAGTACAAGTGAGAGAGAAGCGCACCCGCACGCCAACCAGCACGATAACTCTCACGAATACTCGCAACTAAATGGCCACTGTTAAGTGGACTTCTGAAGGGTTTTGTTGTTTCTCTTAGATGCTTCTTTGAATAATTCGGAGCCATTTTCTCTGGGTGTTTTGGGAGGCTTTTTAAATGCTCTAATTTCTCCCTTTATGGATTGAGAGTCTGTAAAGTTCGTCAGGGGCAGGAACACTGAAGGGTAAAGGAACTACAATGTGTTATCTTCCTTAAAATTGTATTGGGGAATTTGTTCGTTATTTAATAGTCACACTTTGAATTGTCTAGGCTTTGCCATTACTAACCGTTCTTCTATCCTTTATATTGTTCTTGTTTCTTGCTTGCCTTCCTGGTGTCATTGGTTATCACCACTTTGAAAGTTAGTTTTCACGAGGAAACTCACTAAAAGCTTTTGGCAACCAATGGATTGAAGCATCTCAGTGTAGCCATACTTTATACAGACACTAAATATAATACAGGTTTAATATTAGTCCTGCATATAATTTTTAAATGAGAGAATCCTCATCGCATCGTTTGGTTTATTTTCTATGGTAGGCTGTAATTATATATTTTACCCCACCATAGCTTCTCGTCCCTTGCTAAATTCCTGAAATTTTATGAGAAACTATGTGAATGGCAGCCACATGGTGCTTGCCAAGTGGATAATATTTATTTTCTGTCTTGTTAACACTTTGTGACTTTGATTCTTTGTGGTTTATTTGTGATTTCTGGTCTTGCCTGTCTTTTGGTTCTATTACTCTTTAGATGATAGTTGTAATCTAGGATCTTACGGGCCTTCGAATTTTTATATTGGTCTTATTACCCTTAAGATCAGTTCAGACCGAAAATTTATAATTATACGCTCCTATGTTTATTGTCTTCACCGGAAATTGTCGGTTCACAGTGAAATAGGCCTATTTCACTGTGCTATAACCAATACAGGAATTGTTACATAAATTATTGTTGTAGATAGCGCTTATGACTGATAAACCTATTTTGCAAGAATATTAAAACTTCGTTATCATTATATATACATGTATGTAGCAGCCCACCATTGCTTTACTTCCTACTAGCCAAGTGAAAGTATATTGAAGTGACCTTTGCCCTCTGACAATTTGATGGCCACCCTCTGGATAGCCAATCTTTCATTATTATTAAACGCACAGGCAATAATTGCAGTTGCAAATAGCTTGATAACTGAGTTGAAGACCAATTATTTGAAATAAGTATGAAATAAAATGTTTAAAAGAGTGCCTAAAATGTCTATAACAGCATCACTGACCATAGGGTAGGACTAACACAGCCGGCTAGAAAGTGGATATGTGAATCTTTTCTAGTGTGCGTGTATGTGTGAGGAAGAGAAAGAGAAGGGTGAGAGAAATATGAAAAAAAAATCTTTACATAAACTGTTGTAAAACTAATATAAAAGGCTGCCAAATTTGTTCTCTTAGGGAAAAGTTATGAAATCAATCGTGCATTCAGCGGCCAATTAAGCCAAGTTTGTATATTAGATCGCTCTAAAAGGTCATTTCCCATTGAAATGCCGGGAGAGGTAACGGAATCGAAAGTCTCGGATTTTTCTCTACTGAAAGGCTTCTCGGACATGAAAGAGGCGTTTAGCGGAACATTTTGCAGCTATAAAACGGCCATTTACCTTAGGGAGTTACACAGGAAGAGCTAGATAGGTCGGGAAGGGTGAAAGCTAAGAGCTGAGTTTTTTCGATTTAGTTATTTGTTTGCGGACGTAATTATTGTTTGATCGAGGCTGGAGAAAGGAAAAGGCAATAGTTGCCTCTGAAGTAAGGTTGGGATTATGTTGATTTTACATGTGACTATGGGATCGCATATGGGATTATAGGTTGATTGGGGTCTGTACCAATGGTTGTCTTGCTTTGGTTTTAATTTGGTTTTACCTGCGGCGAAGCGCCAGGTCTAGGCGTCGCTTTTTTTTCTCAAAATGAGTTAAGTTCATTTGTACCCATTTAGAGCCATGAAATGACTCATATGACGATGGAACATATGGTTATTCACCCTAAAGATTTCAAATCTGCCATCGGATTTGGCGCTGAGTGGCGCCATCTAGTGGCAGAAGCCTCATTTAGCCATTCAAACGCACTCGTAAGTAATTTGAACCATGGGAAACCATCAATGCAAGAACCATTTATCATCTTTTCACAAAAGGTCGCAAGTCAATGGAGGAACTCTCCCTCGTGTTCTTCTATTTAACAGTAAAACAAAGTTAAATCAGTTACGCCTTGCAATTATTCAATGTTGCTTTAACACTTTGCGCCGTGCAATGCCTATCTTAATAACGACCTACTGTTTGAGGTTGGATACGAACTACTGTTCGCATCATTTGATATCTAGATACCTCGAATTCGACACGAATTCGAACTCTGTCTGGCGACTAACCAAGCCCAATGTGGCTTAGCTTCTCCATATGAGAAAGGAATTTTCCATCTGGGTAGACCATAGCTCCATTACTATGGCCCTTGAGCCATAGTTGACTGTGGGGTCGAAATTGGTCTTCATGTAGAGTTTACAATACTTTTGTGTCAAGCGTTCTTTAAGGACAGAACCCTTGACAGAGCGCTGTCTACCGACTAAGAAAGCTCTTGTGACAAGAGGTGCTTCCATATGACAGGCAAGTCATTCCACGCTATAGGAGCAAAACTCTGGAAAGCACGATTAGCATTGCGGCATAGATGTCATCGAGGAACAAGCACTAAACGGGCAGAACTAGAAGGTAGGGATCTTAGGGGCTGGAATGGGGTCAATAAAGGGAGCAGGTCGGAGAGTAGTGCGGTAATTGAGAACCTCTAGTGATCCTGTCAAGAATAGCGAACCTTATTTTAACATGTCGCCAATAGCGGCCCCAATGTAAATAGCATGAGAGAAAAGTAGTTAAACAGGTTTAATGTTAGGTTGGGCAAGGTTGGGGTAGGTTAGGTTTAGGTTAGGTTAGGTTAGGACTTCAAAGTGTTAAAAATTGTGCGGTCGGTCTCTTCAACAATAAGCAACTACTTTACTAGACATAGCAAGGGTTATCCCCCTTCATGCGCATATTTACTCTACTCCATCTGATACACCTGAGGAATACTCCTTATCCACACCAATTAACAGACTGTATCCAACAGAACAATCTAACAGGGACTGTATCCGACATACTTAATGATTGTATTGGACAGACCAATAGAACAGTGAATGTATTAGACACCCAAGTGCCTGTATCCAAGTTACCATTACAACAGGGACTGTATCCATTAGTCCAACCTCCAACATCCAATAGACCAATATACCAGAAAGATGTATCTAATAGACCAAAGTGACGATTTCAATAGACCAATATAACAGATGTTTCCAATAGACCAATTAGATCGGTACAATAGGCCAACATATTAATCGTAAAAATACTGGTCGTCGCAGGCCAAGAGGGTTTTCGCCCCCTAGTTGGTGCAAACAATAGGTTAAATAGTCGGTACATTTATTTATTAATTAGGATGGCGCTGGAAGCGGGGTTAGGAAGAGCTGTGGTCCTGTGTTTGGTCTTTAGTCAAGCGTCCTTCGCAACCATAACACGAGAAACGTTTTGAATAAATAAATAGATAAATAATGAAAATAAGATGGAATTGATAACTAAAAATAAATGAAGTAAATAAATACCTTTCCCGTCCAAACAAGTCTTGAGAGACGCATAATATTTATTATTTTGATGTGTTTATTTATTAATTATTTTAAATAATCACTCTTTCAAGTAGACCATGCGATAGTAGTTCTCTTTCATAGTAACCATCATCATGTGACCTTGAATATATTTTGTCGTTGGAGGGATGGGTCTTATTTGCTGGCCTATTGGTCTCTTTGCATCTCTTTTCATTATGAATAGGATCTTTCGCTTTGCCGAAGTTCGCAACTGCACATTATAAGATGGCCTGCGACATATACAATTATTAATCAAAATAACTCAATTTTGTAGGAAATACAGACAAACCTATTCAAACGAAATCTGAGTGTATTTTTATGATACACAACTCTTAAAAGTATTACATTTATAATTGTTCCTAAGAAAATGGCAAATAATTACAAAGTCATCCGGTAAATTACTTAGTAACCCGGTTGAAATGGTGGTCACAAGGTTTAGCCACCTTTAGAATATTTTGGTCACGCCTTCAAACAGAACAGGGTTGAATCACTTTTCATGGCTAAATGTTTACCTGAATTGGAGTACAAGTGAGAGAGAAGCGCACCCGCACGCCAACCAGCACGATAACTCTCACGAATACACGCAACTAAATGGCCACTGTTAAGTGGACTTCTGAAGGGTTTTGTTGATTCTCTTAGATGCTTCTTTGAGTAATTCGGAGCCATTTTCTCTGGGTGTTTTGGGAGGCTTTTAAAATGCTCTAATTTCTCCCTTTATGGATTGAGAGTCTGTAAAGTTCGTCAGGGGGAAGTACACTGAAGGGTAAAGGAACTACATTGTGTTATCTTCCTTAAAATTGTATTGGGGAATTTGCTCGTTATTTAATAGTCACACTTTGAATTGTCAAGGCTTTGCCATTACTAACCGTTCTTTTATCCTTCATATTGTTCTCGTTTCTTTCTTGCTCGCCGTGGCCCAAGGGAGAGCCATTCGTTCCTCGTCAGGGGAGTGCGGATTTGAAACTCTCTTTGCTACTATGTTCCGAGATAGAAAAGCGATGCGTTATTTGTCTGGCAAAAGGGGGGGGGGGATTAAGAGACGGTGCCGTCGTGAGGGTCTATTCGTGAGGTAAGGTGAGTGGATAGCGTTTCTGCAGCTATGAATGGCGAAAACCTCTCTACCAAATAATCTAGTACCTTGAGCGCAAAATAAATAATATATATATATATATATATATATATATATATATAAAATCAAGGCAATTACCGTGATATACTCAGAGGAAAGAAAGGTCCGATCCGTAAAGAGAGTAGTGAAGTTAGGGGATGCGACGATGTGTGAAAGGTGTGGGCGAACGCGAATTGTAACCCTGAGGAAAAGGAGGGGTTCGCAACTCTCCGTTTGTAGATTAAACGAAGCAAAGGTCGTTTGTTTAACGCATTTTCGTGTCTTCCTGGTCCCAAACCCGCTTGGGAACCTGACTTTACTATGGCGATGAGGCAGATGCTGGAGAGTTGCGCGCCCTCATTGCCTTGAGAGCCCTCGTTAGTTTCCACCTATTTTATGTGAAGAAAAAACTAAAAAGAAGAAGTAGATGAAGAAAAAGAAAAACCACGACAAAGAAACGAAGAAGATGAAGAAAAGAAGAAATAGGAGTACAAAGAAGAAGAAAGTAAAAAGAGAGAAAAAACAAGGAAAGAAGAAGAAGAATGATGGAAATGGACTGGTGAAGTGGCTGTTGAAAGTTAAGCAGCGTGTCTAAACGCCTTCCTATCCAGGGGAGAGGGAGGGGGGCTTTAAGTTAGTCCCTGGAAAATTTTGGAGAGCAAAAGACCGTTGGAATTAGAAGGAAGTTTAAATGTGCCAATGATCCACTTAAATTAAGCCTCTCCCACACTTAAAAGTAGCCCTAACCACCTTAATAGGAAGCATAAATCCTTCATAACACTTCCCCGCGAGCCCCAAGTCCCTTGTGTTTATATTTGAGCCCCGCGCTCGAGCCCGGGAATCTGTTGCTTCCACTTTTAATTTCTGTCCTTTTTTTGTGTGGGTTTCCTCGCTGTGTAACCTATTTTCCGTATCATCATCTTCCCCTCCTCTTTCTTCCTAATCTTCCTCTACTTTTTCTTTTTCCTCTCCGTCTCCTCTTAATCCTTCGTTTCTTCCTTCTCCCTTTCCTTTTTCTTTTCTTATCTTTCTTTTTTTCTTTCTTTCCTATCCTTCTCCTTATTCGTCTCGCTGTTCTTCCTCTTCTGCTACGTCTACTACATCAATCATTCATCTATCCGATGCTTCCAAATTTGTATATTTGTTTGTATATTTTCCGTATCATCTTCTTACCTTCCTCCTTCTTCCTTATCTTCCTCTACTTTTTCTTTTTCCTCCCCGTTTCCTCTTTCTTCTTCGTTTTCTTCTTTCTTCTTTTTTCTTTTTATTATCTTTTTCTTCCTTTCCTTCTTATCCTTCTCCATATTCATCTTTGTAATTCCTCTTCTGTTACGTCTACTACATCAATCATTCATCTATCCGATGCTTCCAAGTTTGTATAATTTCCGTATCAGCTTCTTACGTTCCTCCTTCTTCCTTATCTTCCTCTACTTTTTCTTTTTCCTCCCCGTTTCCTCTTTCTTCTTCGTTTTCTTCCTTCTCACGTTTCTTTTTCTTATTTTTTTCTTCCTTTCCTTCTTATCCTTGTCTTTATTCATCTTGCTGTTCTTCCCCTTCTGCTACATCTACTACATCAATCATTCATCTATCCCATGCTTCCAAATTTGTATACAAGGTCACCTACAAAAAACGGGCCCCAAACTTTTGATAGGCCTAATTTTTTGAATTTGTGCAACGATTGAATGAAACTTTGGTGATAACTTGTTTATTGTGTTCAAAAACATCATATCAAAACATAAGAGTCTTTGGACCTTTCTTCTTTATTCTAAAGCAAGTATTCGAGATGACCTCCATTTAGCTCTGTGCATTTCTTGAGGCGCAGCACAAATTTGTCCATGACGTCCTTACAAACCGACCCGCTAATGGCTCTGATCTCCTCCCTGATGGCTTCCTTGAGGTCCGTAATGGTTCTGGGTCTCCCTGGGTACACTCTGTCTTTAAGGTAGCCCCAGAGAAAGAAATCTGGGGGGCTAAGGTCTGGGCAGTGATGTGCCCACTCAAAATCAGTCTTGAGACTGACCACACGGCCACCAAAGTTCTCTTTCAGCCAATCTCGGGACAGGTTTGAGATGTAAGAGCTTGCTTCATCTTGCTAGAACCAGAACTTCCCCATAAGCAACAGGAACATGGTCTGCAGCTCCCTCTTGAAAGTTTTGAGGACCTCAACATACGGCTCCTCGGTGACAGTCACTGTCGCGCCAGATTCCTCGAAGAAGAATGGTCCAATGATGCCTCTGGCTGAGATTGCAATCCATACCGTGCACTTAGGGAAGTGTAGGGGCTTGGTGGCTACCTCATTTGGTCTGAAAGCCCCAGAAAATACATTTGTTTTCAAGTTTACCTTTCTTTCAAGATGAAAGTAAGCTTCATCTGAAGTCCAAAAGAGGTTATGAAAGTTGGGTCTCCTGAATCTTCTCCAGTATCTTGACTGCCATAGCCTTTCTCTGCTCCTTATCTGAGGGTGTAAGGGTCTGCTTCGTCTGTATTATGTATAGGTAAGCCTTTACATCCATTACTAGCACTCTCCTGCAAGTCTCACGGGATATACCGAGGGACTGACTTCGCTTGCACACAGCGTTTTGGACTCTGTTGAACTGACTCTCTCACGCTCTCGACCAGCTCACCTGTACGCTTCCTGGGGAGTCCTGAATGGCTTGGACGGTTGTCACTTGCTGCATTGAGGTTGGTTCTCCACTGTCCCATACTTCTCGAAGTGGTCCACCCAGTCCTGAATTCTGCTCTTAGAGAAGGCTTTTTCACATTCGAACTGACGCACGAAAGTGTCCTGCACTTTCTTGAACGAGCTTGTCTTGTAATAATGTTCGACGCAGTATATTCTTTGCTGGAGCTCCCATTGAGGTCTAGTTGTGTCCAAAGGCGTTGCCTTTTGTCATGCCCTGCAAAGTAAGGGTGATTAGTGAATGAATGAAGGATATATCACAAATAGTGTGTGCAGGCCCGTTTTTTGGGAGTGACCCGTATTTGTTTGTATTTTTCCGCATGATCTTTTTATCCTCCTCATTCTTCCTTATCTTCCTCTACTTTTTCTTTTTCCTCTCCGTCTCCTCTTTCTTCTTCTTCCTTTCCTTTTTCTTTTTCTTATCTTGTTTTCTTCCTTTCCTTCATATCCTTCTCCTTCTTCATCTTGTTGTTCTTCCTCTTCTTCTACGTCTACTACATCAATCATTCATCTATCCGATGCTTTCAAATTTGTATATTTGTTTGTATATTTTCCGTATCATCTTCTTACCTTCCTCCTTCTACCGTATCCTCCTCTACCTTTTCTTTTTCCTCTCCATCTTCTCGTTCTTCTTGGTTTTCTTCCTTTCCTTTTTCTTATTTTTTTTCTTCCTTTCTTTCCTATCCTTCTCCTTATTCGTCTTGCTGTTCTTCCTCTTCTGTTACGTCTACTACATCAATCATTCATCTATCCGATGCTTCCAAATTTGTTTATTTGTTTGTTTATTTCTCTAAGATCTTTTTTAGTTGTAATTCCGTTCAGGAGCTTTACTTAAAATCTCAAATATTCATATTTCCCTCTAATTTTCTTAAGTCTTTTTTTCTCTCCAGATGATTTCCTCCTATCATTTATTTATCCAAGGAGGTTCTTGAAGAGCTGTGCCAACAGTTGACCATCTTTCATTCATCATTCCAACCCGTTTTTAATGGTAATGTGAGGTTCAATGGGGAAAGTCAATACAAAGAAATATGGGGATTCGTTTTATCGTATTTAATGGCATTATACAGAGAGGCAGATTTCATGTGAATCATTTCATACTTAATAGGATGTGCTTAAATATGGACAAATATACTGCTGCTGTAAGCTTTTCTACGTGCTCTGAAGCTCTAAAGGCACTGTGCTATTAAGGTCGGACACGTATGGAACTGCAGTTCATTGTTGATCTTTTTCTTTATTCTTGATCTTTGTTTTTATTCGTTTTTTCCTGCTTTGTCTGCCCACCCCCCCTTTCGAGTGAGCCCTCCGCGGATGATAAATAACGAAGCAGCAATCGTGTTACAAAGCCCCTCAATTCTAGGCACGAGACACTCATAAACCGCGTGCTTCTGTCGAAAGCCTCTCACTTGCATTTCTCGCTTGATCTCTCCTTTGATCCTCATCTTCTCTCTCTCTCTCTCTCTCTCTCTCTCTCTCTCTCTCTCTCTCTCTCTCTCTCTCTCTCTCTCCTATACAATGCAAGGCGGCTTAATAAACACAACCCCGCAGGTTAAAGATTTAGGAGTAATAATTACAGAAAACTTAAAAACATCAAACCAATGCGCAGCTGCTGCAAACAAAGCTAACACAGCACTAGGATTTATAAAAAGAAACTTTACTTATAAAAGCGAGGAGATAATTATGCCACTATATAAAAGTATTGTCAGGCCCCATCTCGAATACGCTGTACAGTTCTGGGCCCCTTACTTAATAAAAGACATAGATAAATTAGAAGCTGTACAACACAGAGCGACAAAACTTATCCCGTCAATACGTAACAAACCTTACCACGAGAGGCTAAAAAAACTCAATCTATTTTCCGTCAGAAAACGAAGACTAAGGGGGCAGCTTATAGAGTGCTTCAAAATACTTAAAGGATTTAACAACGTTAATGCCAATAACTTGTTCACACTGACAGGGGAGTGTCCCACCCGTGGACATGATTCAAAACTTCAGGGTAAAAGAGCCACTATGGATGTAATAAAAAACTTCTTCACTTACTCGATTATTAATGATTGGAATAATTTGCCAAACGCAGTAGTGGACAGCAGAACTATAGATTCATTTAAAATGAGATTAGACAAACACTTAACAAATATTGGAATTGTTTAGCATAAGCTACAAAATAAAATAATATTACAAAAATATAACTCTTTCAGGTTTATGTAAGTGGTTTTCATATTCATTTCATTTAATTACTATTCAATGCAAATTTCCTTCAGGTACTGTCTTCTTACACCTGCAAGGTACTTTTCCCAAATTATTTCATGTACGGCTTTTGCCGGAGGGAGTGGAGGGTGGGGAGAGCCTAAAACTTTTCTATCCTTTACTTCTACTATTCTATGTGTAAGTGGCAGTAGATTTAAGGCCAGATCACCTTAGTCTGGGCCGTAAGGCCCGTGTGATCTGTGTATCTATGTAACTCTATGTAACTCTCTCTCTCTCTCTCTCTCTCTCTCTCTCTCTCTCTCTCTCTCTCTATCTCTCTCTCTCTCTCTCTCTCTCTTTCTCTCTCTCTCTCTCCTTCAATTTTTATAAAATGTTAACCTTTGGAATCAGCTGACAGAAGATGTAATATTAGTCGTAAATTCAGTGGAATCTAAAAAAAAAGGTTAGACAAGATTATAAATACATTTGGTTTTTAAATTTTATCTTATTAAATAAATGTAAGTAAATAATCTTAATATTACATGGAAGGTGTAGGGACGGAACATCTTAGGTTAGGGACGACTCTTCTGCCTCAACCCCCCCCCCCTTGACGAGAGGTGCGCCCAAATAATACCACGAAACTATCGAAAACCTATTGAAGTCACTTAACAGATAAATACCTTCGGATGGGCGACCCATGTTGCATCACACCAAATAAACTATACACATTTACAATACCCAGAATAAAATATAACCAAATAGGTACTTTAAAACTGATCCTTTACTATTAAAATTCATGGTTGTGTTCTCTATCTGAACTCAACTAGTCATTTTTTTCAATTTTCCATGCTCGCTTTGGTGTGTAGGAGACGATGGTGGAAAGAGCCTTCATCTTTGCTCTCCACTTTTCTCTTAAAAAGTAATATCAGAGAGAGACGACAAAAATACCTCCTCGGTATGAATCGCAAGGTCTTTTAAGGTACTTGCTTTCTTTGTAACTCTATTGCACTCTATTTCACGGCAGGCATCGACAAACCATTCTAATAAAGATTAGGGCATGTTCGTGTTCGTCTAGTTTGCCCTGAGGTACCACCATACCACCTCACCAGCGAAATATTGACAACTACAATGATCAAATCATTACACTCGCATCATGCCTTCCATTAGGCGCAAATCAGGGAGGCAATCGTGATTTACTAATCATATGGGGTAAACTCGCCAATTAAGACGCACTTGTGAGAATAAACTGCTCTGCAAAAACTTAATGTACACAATCAAAATCTTTTATGCTCAAAATGATCTAAAACCATCTACCTAAATGATTGTGATTGTGGTCATTAAGTTTTTGCAGAGCAGTTATTTTCACAAGTGCGTCTTAATTGGCGAGTTTACCTCCCTAGGTGACTCAAAATTCAATCAAAAATCCTTTAATATTTTAGTAAATTGGCCTACACAAAAGCCCCCTTTCCTGTTAATCATCAAGTTAATGAAATACTGAGGCATTTTTCATTGTATTTTAAGTCCACTTCGCAGATGTTTACGAAATCACAATTTTACGGAATATAAAAAGTCGCAATTATCTTGGCATTTATTGTGAGCATTTGCGATTATGAAGATCCTCTGCCCTTCATTAAATCGTGGCATTTTTAAGATTAAATATAAAGGTAAAATATCTAAGGGGTATCTAGGGGATAATCCCCGTTTTGCAGGGCAAAAACAGGGGCGGGGAGAGTGCGCTATTCTTCTTGGTTTCAGGTAATAGAACTAACTTTACCCTTGTTATGTAATCCATCTATTATTTGGCATGAATCGTGGCAAAAAAGGGTTTTTTCTCGTATCGTAACTGTATCATGTTTCTTATTTTCTCACTTTACTATATTTATGGTAGTTATTTTTTTTATTAAATGCAAAAGAACAAATTCCAATCCTTAAATTAAAGCAAATGTAAGCTTGCTATACGAGCATTGTCACTCGCCGTGAACGGGCAAAACAGAGAAGGCGAAAGAGCCTCTCATGGCTACTCTGTGCTGCCTTTCCATCCGCACGCATACACAGTTCACGGTTGACGAAAGACTTGTTTAAGTAGTATTCACCGGATTCATTAGCATATTCCTGAAGTGAAATAACCAATCCTATATAACTAGAGAACTCAGAACATGTCCAAGACAGCGCACGATGCCGTCTTCAACATGTCTTGGACATGTTTCGAACATATCTTACGCACGTTTCGAGCATTAGATTTGTAAACGCTGTCTTCTTTTCTTTGTTCGCTTCTACAATTAAGGAAATCTGTGGAGATGGACATAAAGGGACATTATTAGACTGGGAAATGAACGCGGATGTGGTGTTTGATCTTCTACGTGAATTTCGTTGTTTAGTTTTTACTTTACCTAAAACTTTGTTCGCATTTTAGGTTATGGGAATTTTGCGAAGTTATTGAGATTTTTAAGTTTTGACATAATTTTTTTACCTCATTTTTATAAGTCCCTTTTCCATAATTACCTCCTTTTCTTTCACTCTTTCCTGCTCAGTGGATTTTTTAATGAAATTTTTACATCGCTACACTCGTCTTCAGCAAGTTTTCGGAAAATGGACTTTCTCATTTTGCGCTACATTCTTTACGTGATGGTTAATGCACCATCAGACTGTAGAAACGGTTCGTAATAATGAGTGTGGCAGTATGATGAGACCTTTCGCCTGTACTTTTGATTCAATGCTACAAAAATACACAAAAAAATGTGTGCGAATAGTCAAGCCTGAATAAACCATTCACTGCTACACATATCATGAGTTAAAGGATCTTTTGGATTCTTTTTTCCCTTAAAGGCAAATTGAATCATGTAAATGTAGTATTTTTACACTTTAAACATATGGGAGACATTGAATCCTCCAGGAGTGGCTAAGGATTATTTATATGCTTTCGCCAATCTTTAATTTAGTGATAGATAAAGATCATGGAAGACAAATCAAAGGGAAAATGTTAATATTTGGTACTGTGAGTTTTACAGTGGGCTTGCAGGGAGGAATGCTTAAAATTAATTTTTAATAGACTTCCAACCAATCAAACTTCATGAAATTTACACAGTAGATGTATATTAATAAAATGTAAAGTTAAAAGTTATGTGCACAAAAGGCATATATATATATATATATATATATATATATATATATATATATATATATATATATATATATATATATGATAGTGAAACCACTGTATAGGAGCCAAAATTTAATTTACGAGACTAGTTTCACTATGTAGTTTATCAAACCCTTTTCAGTCGTATATATATATATATATATATATATATATATATATATATATATATATATAAATGTAGAAAATCGAAAAACCTTCGGAAACCTCGATTTTAGTACGTAAATTAATGCCAGAATTAGTATTCGGAACATATATAATTTGGAACGTTTCGAACATTAGCTATGTTCATCTTCAGCCTATAATGGAGTAAAACAATATGAAAGCAAGCAAGCATAGAATACATAGAGAGATATATGTATTAATGATTGATAATAAGTTGAATTTAAGAGAAAATAATGCGAAAATGTAATAATGAATATTAGAGTTTAGTAAAACTTTCAAGAAAACAATGCAAATTACCCAGAGATGACAATGCGAACTTACAAATAAAAACGAACTTACAAATAAAAACACTGCAAAATTATATAACAAACTGAGAAAACAAGCAAAAATTAAAAATTAAAATAAAATAAATGAATGAACACTTACCAACTTGAGAGAAGGACAGGAATCGAATGATTTAATATGTGGGAAATTTCCACTGAGCTAAACATGGTAGTTGTTTAAAATAACTGAAATATGGTTATCCAACTAATAGAACATTATAATTATCGGGTCATTGAGTGAGTTGTTATTACATTTTAGGTAAAAATGAATTATAAAACAAACTAGAATTAAAATATTTGAATTAATAGATGTAAAGTGGTGTGGACGACTGACTCGAATTTAATTCTAGATTTAGCATTTGAATAAATAGAGATTCAAAAATGTTGAGATCTACGGATTTATCCGCAGAATCCCAAACTTTGAAATTTGAGGGGGACAATAATGAGGTACAGTTATTCGAATGATTCCTTATTGCAGAGAATTCCGGTTAGCAATGGGTGTGTCTATGTAGTGGGAAACCCCCTCATGTTTGCAAATCCTCAGCTTCAATTGTAACATAGTTTTACCTACGTAGCGAGTTTGGCAACTCGCACACATAAATAGGTAAACAAGTGAGGACTTGGGTAGCAAGGGTAGCTTCTCCTTATGAGACAAGTAGGTTTTAAGAGAGATAGTGTTAATTGTGATATATATATATATATATATATATATATATATATATATATATATATTACTCTATCTTACTCAGTCGCTCTCTTTCTTTCTATCTATCTATCTCTCTCTCTCTTATTTCTCTCTTTAATCGGTCTGTCAGTATCCCCTTTATTTCGATGCTTTGTCTTGTTTTCTCTTTTCTGCTTATGTGTAGCTTTGTCTCAGTTTCACTTACTTTAGGTATATATATATATATATATATCTCTCTCTTTCTCTATATGTTTGTCTCTTTTCTCTCCTCTTCCCTTAGTTCTTTCTCTCTTTATTTTCTCCCTCTCCCTTTTTTTCTACCCCTATTCTTTTCTTCATTATTTTATTTATAGAATCGATGGGGGAATAAAAGAGGAAGACAAAGGCGAATAATGCATGCAAGGTGATGCTAAATTCTCCCCGCAAACAGGAAATAACAAACATGTCACTAATTCTCGAAAAAAGAAGTTTCATGTAGAATTTAGCAGCAGCTCCCTGTAGATTGACTGAGAAGCATTAGCATTTATTTGATTTCTATCCACTCTTTCTCTTCCGTTCCCCCGAATGCAGCCTTGATGGGGGCCTCGAAATGAGAGGCAATCGAGCTGGCCATCGTAATTCATGGGGGTAAGGGGGGAGGGGAAGGCCCGGCACAATGATACGCGGGCGAAATGTGCGCCAACTGCCACCAATGTTCTTAGTGCCCAATCTTTAACAGGTAAATTAGCGCCTTGGCAATCTTGTTGAGAGAGCGGCATTCTGTACCTTAAGCTAACTACGTGGAAGGCTTATTTTTATCTCCTATACCCCGCCAGGGTTACGCCTTTTTGACAAGGCTGGAGGCCAGCGTTTTGTATAAAGTGCTGATGGGACAGTATTGGAGCGGAGTGAGATCAGACACGGGGATCCAGACGCTATGAGATATTTGGGAGATATTGGCTTGGCAGGATGGGAAAAGCACCCCTCCGGCACCCGTAGAAGGTGCTCTTCCATCGCTTGAGGAACAAGATTCTCCTCGCTCTTGCTTAATCGAAACGTCTGCAAGAATGGGTTTACTTACAGATGCCAGAGATGGAAGCTTGGCAAACAAAGCCTGGCGGATGTTTCTCATTCCCGGCGTCTTATTAGTGGTCTGTTGCAGGTTCGCGGGGCGATGATGGATTAAGTTAAATTATGGAATATAATCACTTTTGCCCTTCTTCGTGGCTTTCATTGGATCCCAGAGCGTTCGTGCAGGGGAAAGGAGGCAGCACAAGCTATCCGGTTCATTCTCTTGGTTGTTTTCAGCTGCAACGACGATCTAATGGATAAGTTTCGTCTATAAAACGCCTCGGCTCTTCATCTGTTTGTCAGGTTTATTTATCAACGAGATTTAATTGATTTTATTTTTAAATGAATTTATTTGACTGATATACTTTAACATACTCCCACCTGAAGTTCTACATGATAAACTCTATAAATTCGTTAAAAAATGAACTCGACTCTCATGTGAAGAACTTAGGCGCAATATAGGAGACCAAATTGAAGCTCCCATATCAGTGATGCTTTAGGGGCGCGAAACACCCCTGCTATAGAACTGCGCGATGCTGCACATTCAAATAGTTTGCTTTGGAATCTTAAAAGAAATTATATTTGTTTATTGATAGTAATGATGCAATTCGATTAATATAAATAAAAAACTAACAAAAATAAGTGAAAACCTGGGGCGAGAAGTACTTGATATGATATTTTGGTTGTGATTGAGGATGATTCCTGCAACGGAATTTTCAATGCATATTACTGCCACAAATATACACGGTTACATACCACTTTTTTAGTACTTCTGTGCAGTGATTTTATTCTGCTTTTACATAGTCTTCAGCGAGCTGTCATTTGGCCCGCGGGCCGACAGTTGTTCGGCGTGAGGTTAGGAAGTATTTTTTGCGTCCTTCTAGCGTTCCAAAAAATCATTTAAAGTCTCTTATATTTTTTTTACTATATTTATTCAAGCTTCAGAAGAATTAATCTGCAAAGATGTGACTATGAAACGCAATGAAGCTACGAGTAGCAATGGTTGCCTCCTTCTCAGTGAATCAGGCACTGTGTAGTGGTGGCAAAAGTGTCTGTTAAAATAGCCAAATGACAGTTTTTTTAAGTGTTAGATGAGTCGTTTGGATAAGTCTCTTGCATGATTTGGAGGAGGCGCGTCCCATAAACGTTACTTGAAGAAGTAGTGGTAGCAACAAAAATCTCATGTAGTATATACAAAATATAGAACTGTTAAAACACTGGTGTGCCAAGCTAAGCGCAACGAGGAACTTCGGGTCGCGTCCCTCTGCAAAGAGAACTCAAAGAAATTCTTCCTGCATGTAAATAGTCGAATATAGCGATCGCTAACGTGTTGAACGACTACTTCATCTATGTGTTTACAAGGTGAGAAGACAGTCCCACTCCGAGGCAGGGGGTGTATCGCAATGAAGGGGAGAAACTAGGCGTGATAATATTAGACGATGTGGGAGTGGAGGCTAGAATAAAGAACCTTAACCCGTATAAGTTTCCAGGTCCAGGTGGCTCTCTCCCTAGAGTCCTTCGAAAAGTGAGCATTGATGTTGCTCCACAACTCACTGCGATCTTTAACGAATCGCTAGAAACGAGGGAGGTGCCGGAAGACTGGAGGATGTCAAACGTGACCAACATATTTAAGAAGGAAGAGCGCGAAAAACAGGGTAACTACCGTCTATAAGTTTGACCTCTGTTGTGGGAAAAATGTTAGAGAGCATAATAGCAGAAAAAATAGTAAAGCACCTAGAAACAAGCAACTTTATCCTGGATTTCCCACAAGAACTTCGCAGGAATCCATCGTCTCTCATAAATCTACTAGAGTTCTTTTATGGCATTCTTGGTGAGTACGATCGTAGTCGGCCTCTGGACATCTTTTATCTGGACTTTCAAAAGGCCTTTGATAAGGTGCCACACCGCAAGTTGATGTGCAAATTCCGTGCGGTTGTCATCACAGGTAAGGTGGCCGACTGGATTGAGAACTGGTTGTCAGGCAGGCAACATATAGTAAGAATAAACGGGGTAGCCTCGAGATGGGCCCTCGTGAGTAGTAGGTTGCCCTAGGGTTCCGTCTTTGGTCCTCCCTTGTTCATCATCTATATAAATGATATAGGCGATGGGTTGCTTTGCTAGATATCCAAGTTCCCGGACGATACAAACAGCCTTCATAGGTGAGGAGAGTGTTCCGAGACTCGGTAAATGCCATTCAACCTTGACAAGTACAAGGGGATGTACATTGGCTATGCTAATCCTCGAGAAGACAACCACTTGTTAGGTAGAGTTCTGGAGATTACTGACCTGGAAAAGAACTAATGTGTGGAAATTACTGTTCCGCGTCAGAGGTATGTGGATATAAATACTCATCGGCAGGGTTCCTTGAAACAGAGAATGTGTGTGTGTGTGTGTGTGTGTGTGTGTGTGTGTTGTGCTGTGAATACGGGAGAGGAAAGAATGCAGTGTTGTAATCGGCTATGTGTGTTATGAGAAGTGTAAGATCTACCCGCCCCAGTACAGGGTGAGCACAGCGCGTCCACCAATTGGTAGCCAGATGTCTACGTTTGTGTCCGCTCTTGCCGGGATCGAACCCCGTACTACGACGTTGGCAGACCAACGCCCTATCCACTCGGCTATAAGGTCAACTGGTACACCAAATTGCCGTGTTATTCTCAAAACATATTCCATGTTGGTTTCTGATGTTGGCTCTAATATCATCAGTTCGAGACAGCCGCCGAAAACTTGAGATTTTCCAAACTAGTTGATTCTAGTGAAGATTCTCAAGAATAAATGTCGGGTAAAGATTGTCAACATTGAACTAGAGATAGGCTTAAGCCGACCCTCTTATCCTCACCACTTCGTAGCTGCTCACCCCGGCGAAAAGGAAACAGGGAGAAGAATGAGAGAAAGGAGGGAAGAAGCAAGCGTAGAAGGATTATTTTCATCCGGGAATAATAATGATTAGCGTCTCGTGTTGAATAAACTAATTTTTCGCTTCAAATTTTATCTCCGTCTCTCAACATAGCCTAAAGATAATGAAATAAAGAGAGAGAGAGAAGAAGAGAGCGACAAAAGTAGAGAGATAAAAAGAGACAAAGAAGAGAGAGACAGAAAGTTAGTGAGAGAGAGAGAGAGAGAGAGAGAGAGAGAGAGAGAGAGAGAGAGAGAGAGAGAGAGAGAGAGAGAGAGAGAGAGAGAGAGAGAGAGAGAGAGAGACAGACAGACAGACAGACAGACAGACAGACAGACAGACAGGGAACGCGCGCGCGCAATGATAAATTCTTCAAATAACGCATGATACGATTTTAACTATAAAATTGTTTTTGTTTTAGTTGTTCCTCTGTTGTTGTTTTAGTTGTTCCTATTAATCAGTATTGTTTTGGGCTTGTTTTTTTTTTTTGTCGAGGATTTTCTCCGATCTAAAATCGAAGCTGCCATTATAAATTATCCCAAATGCTGCATTTTACTTTTAGACTGTCGGGAATTATTGCATCAAGGTGGAAACCTTGTTTATCCATGCAAACTCCTTCTTAACTTTTTTTTTACCTTGTTATTATACTAAATATGTTTTTCATGCCATGCACATTCGTCAACTCATTCATACACATTTGTCATCCACATTCGCACACCTTTGACAACCACGCTAATATACCTTTCTCTTACACCTTTGTCAACCCCTCTTTTACATCTTTATCAACCCCACTAATACACCTTCCTCACCCACTTATACACCTTTATCACCCCCACTAATACGCCTTTGTTACACCTAAATTCAAATTCTGGAACCGCTTCGAATAAGACTCATTTTAAAAATAGGCTTACGGACCAAACAAACGATGAGTGAAGATTTTACACAACCTCAGGTATGTATGGGTTTCTATGGTGTTTACTTGAAGGTAGATGCAGAGTATGTCGGTAAGGAGTGTCCCCAGCCGGGACTTTCTATCTCAATAAACTCTTATTTGCTATTGAGCAAGCACTTACTTTGCTCAGATTATTATTAGCATTATTTGTATCGAGATTCGGGCGAACATCTTCGCGTAAGGTAAGAAAAAGGATCCCTCACAAATAATTATCGAAAAGTAGACCCCATCTTCTTTGAACAGATAGACCACACAAGATCCGCTGAGGGGAAAAATACACAGCCACAAACGTTGGTACCACTACGCACAAACGTACACAGCATTTATCCGCGCCTTGGCTCCTCCTTTCCTGAGGTTGTAATATACTTGAAATCTTCTGCGGAGTTCCAATAACGCGTTTATTTCTTTGGAGGCTGATGGGCATTGCCAATTAGCACGTTTTAGGAGCCTGAACTAGGCAGTAGCTAGTGTTTTCCCTCGTTCTATAACCGATTATCAATTATTTATTGTTTGTTTTTCTCTCCTGGCTACCTTGCTAATTCCCCTTTCTCATATTTATCAACTCATCGTGTTTTTGTATATTTTTAAACAAAAATGATGTTAAGAAGGACTTGTTTTCTCTTAAACAAAGAGTTATTTGCTATTAAACAAGGACTTATTTAAAGCATTGGTGGTGCCCAGTCCAAGGAGTTACTGTTGTTACTTAAAACTAAGAAGGGAAAATTAACGAGGACATATCCGATATAGAAACTTGTATGGATAGATGTGCAAAGTGAGTGAAATGGGATAAGTAAAAATGTGTGGAGGATATAAAGGAAGCGTCATTGTTCTCGTCATACCCACTCACCAAGGGGTTGGTGGTGTGGCCTTGCATCAAACCTACTCCTCTCTTCCCCCTCCTGTTATCATTTTATCCACGATAAATTGTCTTTCTTAATATCGAAGGAATGGTGTTCCAATCATTCCAGATGAGAAAAAGAAACATAGAGACAGTTTCAACCCTTGTGGTAACCCGGATTTATATTTAAAGCTTTCATACTTTTACACTTTCAGTTTTCTTCCAATTTATCAAGATAATAAAACTCATTTGCATTATACTTCAATTTGGCGCTTACGTTGAATGTTCATGTAAGTCTTAAACCATAAATGTCCTTCATCATATTTTACTAAACATTTTACTTTGAGGGATATTTAACCCCACTCCCTACATTTTGTATCTTTTAAGTGAAGATATCTACTCAAGTTTATCTTTCACTCTTCACAAGCATTTCTAGTTTTGAGGGAGCGCTTACTGCAAACTGATTTTTTTGTTAGGATTTGTTTTGTTATTGTCATGTGCCTCCTCCTTTGAGTAAAACAATTAAAAAAATCTTGTTATATCTGACCTTCATATGTGTGGTCTAAACAGCGGGGTTTTCATTACACTTTCATGCTAGTAGAAATACCTCTTAGCAATAATCTCAAATGGTTGGTCATGTTGTCTGTTCTGTTTGGGGGAAAGAGAAAACTTTAGTGATATCTTTGTACAGTCTTTAAGTCTTGCCAAGTGAGGTTAGTTTGACATTAATCGGCAGATCAGCCTCGTGATGTCTTTATGTATAGGCAGATAATTAAGGGAAGAGGATGGCGTTTTGCCTTTTTGGAAGATCTATCACGAACACAGAAATATAGACAACCTAGAGTGTACATACAACCCCCAAATTACAAATTCGTATACATAAAATACTTTGATTTTTCAAAATGACATGTGCTCTATCGGTTAAATATAACAACCAAGTTTATTTTTGGTTCGTACAAGTGATGATCTCATTGCGAGACTACTGCCAATAGTTGATTTCTTCGCTCAAGAAATTTAGCCTTTCATCTGGTATTGATTAATCATAAAAAAGGTAAATGAAAGTTAAATCTGGGTTAAAATCAAACGGTCACTTATTAAAATTCAGTAATCTTGAGAGCTGAAGCAAATATATGCATAATTATGCACTGTACTTTTGGTAGTGATATGATTTGTTTACTAAGATCATTTTTAGTATTATACATCTAATGCAGTGAAGCTGTTCATCAGTCTATCTTTCCAGCAGAGGTACAAGTTGGTATGCAGTGTTTGATCAATACATAAATCGAAAGTATACTATATACACACACACACACACGCACACATATTCTCTCTCTCTCTCTCTCTCTCTCTCTCTCTCTCTCTCTCTCTATATATATATATATATATATATATATATATATATATATATATATATATATACATATATATATATATAGAGAGAGAGAGAGAGAGAGAGAAATATATATATATATATATATATATATATATATATATATATATATATATATATATATATATATATATTATTCCGAATTTAAGGTATATATTATAAATGAAAAAGACTTATGACTATGGAAATCTTTAATCATAAAAATAACCACATTGTTTTTCTTAGAACCTCATTCCATCTGTCAACAAGCTTATAAACGCCACACTTGTAAAATTCTTTCGGTTTCGATGCAAAATATGAATCAATTTCGTTTTCAATCTCTACTTTTGGTGTCAACCTAAGACCATCCGAATGGTTCTGCAATCTCATAAACAAGTGATTATAATCAGAAGAATCAAGGTTAGAAGAATTGGGAGGATGAGGCAATATTTCCCAACCGAGCTCCTCCAAGAGATCTTTGCTCATTTGGGTTGTGCGAGGGCGGGCATTACCGTGATGGAGGATGACAGCCTTTTCAAACGACGAATTTGATTGCAGTAGAAATTAGCATTAAGTGTTTGATTGTTTTCTAGCAGTTCGTAATGGACAATAACTTCAATATCCCACCATACACTTAACATGATCTTTTTTGGATTAATTCCTCATCTCGGTTGTTGAGAAATTATGGTTCCTACACTGGTCTACGAACCGCGGCGTTTGCCTTTATGATAAAGGATCCACTTCTCATCACCAGTAAGAAACCTGTCCCAAATTGGTGCCTGAGGGTTTCGCGAAAACAATGACTTACAACAAGCAACACGCTGTTGCAGATTCGCTGTGGACAGTTCGTGCGGCACCCATTTTCCAATCACTAGAATCTTTCCATTCTTTTTCAGTTGGCGTAGGACAGTGGCATGCGTTAGGTTAAATTGTTCGGTAAGTTCGTAGAAGTTGTAGCAGCTTCCAACACTTCAGAATCATTTTCTTTTGGACGAACTTCATTTATCTGAAGTTGCCACTTCGGAAACGGAAAAAACACCCCATTCAATTTCTTTAATTTAATGCATCATCTCCATAATTGCTCTAAATGGATTTTACCGCTGTACTCCCATTGAAACCTTTATTAAACTCATACAGTAAACATGTCTAATGTGATCTTTGGAGTCGACGATATAGGGGGGAGGGAGAATGAAAAGACGAATTAAAAGCATGTACTAAAGGGTAAAGACATTGTATAGATAAAATCTATGCCAAAATACCAAACTGTGATTTATGTGTGGAAATTGCAGTTTCACCCAACACTGGGGATGGAGAAATACCTAATGATTGGAAATAGCAAATGCAGTGAAATTTTTTCTAAAGGAAAGTGAAGAGGATACAAATATCTTTCGACCTGTAAGCTTAATATCAATAGTTTGAGAAATTCATGACAAGTAGTTAAAGGCGCTAATTAGCCTCTCATTTGAAAGAAGGTGTGTGAGAGATGATATAATTGAGCTTTATAAAAAAATTTCTTGTGTAGATAAGTTGGATTTTAGCAAAATTATTGGAGTTGGAAGAGAGTAATATGACTAAGGGGGTCCACTTGAAAATTAAAAGAAGAAGTGTAGGCTGGAAGTGAGGAAGTATTTTTTCACCAACAGTGGTAGATTACTGGAATGGTTTACCACAAGGCACAACAATAAGAAGTCCATTTAAATATTTTTAAGTACAAGTTAGATGTGTATATGGGGACGGTAGGTTAGGATGGTTTTTAAGCTGTTTTGGGACAGATTACATATTGTAATATCAATTTGTGTATATATTATATTATTGATATATGTATTGCAAGATTTTTTTTGACAAGCCATGATACTGATGCACTTTTAAGCTGTTCAAACACGAACTTGTAGATGCAGGTTATTGGTTGTGGTTGACTCGAACGACCTCTGATAGGCCCTTGGGGCTTTTCTTATCCGTTGAATTATTGTTATGTTACAAACATGTACAACCTTTAGCCATGCTTATTTTATAGCTGCAATTTATAGCGCTCTTCTTATTCGAACCACGAGGCTCTTCGACTGAGTCACCATCTTCATTATATATATATATATATATATATATATATATATATATATATATATATATATATATGTATATATATATATACATATTCTTTATATAAATATATATATATATATATATATATATATATATATATATATATATATATATATATATATATATATATATATATATATACACAGAAGGTCTGTGTGTGTTTGAGAGAGAGTCGAGTCTAAGAAAGAGGGTAGGTGCAAACCCCATAAATTGTTGTGTCGAAGTAACAGACATGGTGTTTTAATTATATCAAATATTCAGGTGTTATCCATTTTTATTATCTTTTCTTTTTCGGTTCATCTAATGCGTTAATAAATAAGAAGAACAAAAAATCACCAACTCATTAACGATATTCGTTTTAGCACGCGAAGCTACACGGATGAGAAAGCCGCCTATATTTCGTTGCAACGGTTTTGGTGTGGATTGGGTTGGATGTTGTGCAGAGTTTGTGTGTGTATGTGATCTGGTGGTTAAAAGAATATTTGGTGGGCTGTGAAGAGGCACGTTTGCGCTATCTCATTTTCCGTTGCGGAGAAGTGATAAAATTAGGCGTTACCCAACGCTGTTTTTTGGGCTAATTTTTCGTTGGAGTGAAGCCACCTCTGGCTCTATGAAAGATAAGTGACTCTGTACTGAGCCAATTTTTGGTGTAGAGAGAAACGTGGCTAAGTACACTTAAAGAATTGGACCTTACTCTGGTAGTAGTTCACTTTGAAACATCAAGGTTACTGGCAAGGGGATATAATATTCCTCTTGTACATGGATTTCAGTCTTAAAAATGGGTTTTCCTGTCTAAAGGAGATGTCAAGGTTGATCTTGTCCTATTCTCGTCGAAGATTTTTCCCCCTGCACGATGTTTGCCTGCTGACATCTCGTCTTAGTTCCTGTGGGGGATTTGCTAAATATTTCCTAGATTTTATGCTTATGGATTTAGGGCACTCAAGGTTTCCTTATTGCAGAGGCTTTGAAACTTGATTCCCTTCAGTAATGAGTTCTATATACGGCATTCAAAGATTTCTATTAGCAGACCCTTTTAAGCTTAACTGACTTCAGTAATGAAGTCTATTAAAGGACTCAAGGATTCCAAATAATAAAACTTTTCAACATGAGTCCCTTCAGTAATAAGGTCATTTAAGGCACCCAAGGATTCCTAATAGCAGATCACTTTAATGCCATTGCCTTCAGTAATGAGCAATTTTAAGGCACCCAAAGTTTTCTAATACCAGACACTTTTAAGTTTGATTGCCTTCAGTAATAAGGCCGTTTAAGGCACTCAATGTTTCTTAATAGCAACCTTTTTTAAACCTGATTGCCTTCAGTAATTAGCTTTTTAAGACACTCAAGGTTCACTAATAGCTGACCATTTCGAACTTGATTGTTGTTAGTATTGTGGTGTTTTGGGACAGAGCTTTGAAACCCAATTAACTTCAGTAATGAAGCCTTTTAAAACACTTAATGTTTCTATTAGCATAAACTTAGTTTTCTAATAGACAACCCTTTCAGACATGACTGTATTCAGTAGATTTTTTTCAAGCACTAATGGAACCCTAATAACAGATCCTTTCAAATTTATTGCCTTTAGTAATAAGGTGTTTTAAGGTACTCAGAGTTTTCTATTAGCATTCGTATCAAACTTGATTGCTTTCAGTAATAAGGTGTTTTAAGCAACTTAAATTTCCTTATAGCAGAACCTTTCAAGCTTGATTGCCTTCAATAATGAGGTCTTTGCGGGCACTAAAGGATTCCTAATAACAAACTTTTAAACTTGATTAACTCTATAAAATCTGATTTCCTTGAATAATGAGGTCTTTTAAGGCATTCATGGATTCTTATTGGCAGACACATTCAAGCTTGATCGGCTTCAGTAATGAGGTGATTCAAGGCACTAAAGTTTTTCTACTAACAGACTCTTTATAACTTGATTGCCTTCAGTAATGAGGTCATTTAAGGTACTGAAGGTTTTCTAAGAGTAATTTCTTTCAAGTTTGATTTCCTTCGTTAATAAGGTTTTTTAAGTCACTCATATTTTGCAGAAGCATCCCCTTTAAATCTTCATTGCCTTCAGTAATTAGATGATTTAAAGCACTCAGAGATTCCGAATATCAGCCTGTTTTAAATTTGATTGCTTTCAGTAAAAAGGAAAATTAAGGCAAAGAAAGATTCCTAATAGCAACCTTTTCAAGCTTGATTGCCTTACGTAATGACTTATTTTAAAGACCTCAAATATTCTTAATAGCAGACCCTTACAAAGTTGATTGCTTTAAGTAATAAGGTCTTTTAAAGCCAAAAGGTTTACTCATAGCACACCTTTTCAAACTCGATTGACTTCAGTAATGAGTCATTTTAAGTCCATCAATGATTCCTTATAACAGACTTTTTCAAACTTGTTTGCTATGTTTATTGAGGTCTTTTAGAGCATTCCCTTTCAAAGTTGATTGCCTTTAGTAACTAGATGTTTTTAGGCACTTGAGGAGTCAAACGAATGCTTTCAGTAATCAGTTCTTTTCAAGCACTCAAGGATTCGTAGTAACAGACCATCTCAATCCTAAATGGTTTGGGTGATGAGGTCTTTGAAGTCAGTAAAGTATTCTTAATAACAGACTCTTTCTAACTTGATTGCTTTCAGTAATGAGGTATTGTAAGGTACTTAAGGACTCCTAATAACACACCCTTCTCAAACTTTATTTCCTTCACTACGCCTTTCTGTTCTCTTCATGTATTTTTTCTTCTTTTTCCATTTTCCTTCATTCCCTCTTTGTTCTATACTGTCCCATGTGATCGTTCTTTCCGTGAAGTTCTATTCCCATTTAATTGTTCTTATTATTATCTGCGCTCCCCACTTTGTCTGACTGGGTTTCTATGACTGTCGTGGTATGACATTATATTATATCAATACCATATTATATCTAGGGGGGAGGGACCAATAACTTAAAGGCGAACCGACAAGGGGACGGAACGCCACGAGTTTCGACGCGCGGAACAGCGAGAAAGAGTGCAACGAGGTCAGGTAAAATTGGGGCAATGGCAAAGCTCAAGGTTATTTACAGAGGCATTAAAAAAATATAATTTTATTTACATAAAATAAGAGAATTAATGGGCAAAATTACATCGGTAAACGAGGGGGGAATTGCAGAGTTATGCACCAGACTCTGAAGTTAGAAATTAATGCGTTACAGAAAGATACTATTCAAATGGGGAGGATTAACTCAAATGGGTTACTGAAGGGGGAGAGAGGTTGGCTTACGGAGGATTCCGGGTGAGACGTCAGGGTAAGGCTTCACGGATGTCTTCTGCAGGCAATAAACGTGAGGCGAGGGCGCTCGGAGCTTCTGAGCGAGAAGTTAACGTGGTGATGATTCTCCAAGAGGGAGGGGGGTAACGTCCGGTCCAGCGGAGAGTATTTCAGCCACCCGAAAACGAGGGGCGAACGAGGAGGCCTTCAACAGGAGTTGATGAGGGGAGTCGGAAAAATTGCTCGGTAGAGATCGTCAAATGGAATTACCTTACTGGCTGCGGCTAATTCCAACACACAAAAAGTTCAGCCGTCACTTTGCTTTGTTGTTAGCACCTGACTTGGAACTAAGGAAATCTTCTTGGGTCCAGGTGAGACTCCTCACCTCTGTGTCTCCCAGATGGAAGACGAGCCCTATATATATCCGAGGTTTCCCCCGCGGGGGTGGGGAAAACAGCGCTACTCTCGAATGGCCTCGAATCTTCACGCCGAAGCGATTCTAACCCGCGCAAAGGTGGTCCGTGGTGGCCGCGGTTTGAGGCTACCGCTTGTGGATGGGAAGGGGGGAGGCTTACCAATTTGAGCCTAACCAAATTCTAGAATATTCTCCAGCGCAAGGACTTCACTTCCGTGCTTGAAAAGACACTTCACGTGGAATTCCCCTACAATGACCTAATACCGAAACTAACATAATGATAAGAATGACAATCTCTCGCAACCATTTATGCACCATTGGCCGGTCATGGTTGTGGTGAGAAATTTAGAAATAATTGTAGTAGTATTTTTGGCTAAAGGGAAAGCCACTTCCACCTCCATTCCCCCTGTCGAGGTTGTAGATTGAAACCTCTTCGGCGAGTTTCGTCGATGAAGAGGGATGCGTTGTGTGTGCGAACGAAGGTAAAGAAATCCTGTTTTGATTTGGTATGTGTATCATGGCGTAAAGTTTGGGGCCCAAATTTGCATTTAAGTCACTGGGAACCTTTTTAATTATTTATTTGGTTAATATTTAAGTAATTACCTACGGTGGTGTTGAAAATGCAACCTATTCATCCAAAGGATAATTAATGCCAAAAAAATATTTATTTCATCAACATACAAAATTGAACACAAAACATAGGTCTACTAACCTAACACAACCTCACATGAATAGTAATCAATACTTCTTCGCTTGACCTTCATTTTTTAATTCCAGTCTCGTATTTTCTATCGGGTTTATGTCTCCGTCTTTTTGATGACTATTTCAAAGTTAATTTTGGAATCTTCGAACCATTTCTTAACTACAGAGGTCGTATGTTTTGGATGGTTGTGCTGCCGAAAGTTAAACTTCCTCTCAACTTCAAATTCTTACTGATTTTAAAAGGTTTTTTTCCTCCAAAATAGCCAAATAATCTTGCTTCATTATTGGTCCATTTATTTTAACAGATGTTTCTCTACCATTAGCAGCAAAGAAACCTAGTAACAGTCAGGAGAACTGCAGAGCTCGTATGCGGTTAGTAGAGCAATCGTCACCTTCACACTGCATCAGGCAGTCCACGAGGACGCTCTTCATCCAAGTGACTACATCCAAAAGACCAATCTAACAATTCACCAAAAGTGAAAGTTAAAACACCCAATTGATACAGTTCTTTTAGGGCTGTTAGGTCGGTCAATTCTAACCGCAAACCCCATGACATTATCCCCCTCGCCCAACATACTTAAGGGTCGGTGTGGTGTTTTTCGAAAGAAATGCTTCCGTAGCTTTCTGCCAAACATTTCTTCGGTCTTTTATTTTCCTTTCGTCCTTTAGTAATATTTTCTTCTAAAAGCTTTTAGTACAGTAGAGAAGCTCGTTTAAAAACGTTAGTCTTCGGAAACGTTTTCATCACTGAAAAATTTAATAACTCCAGTTGCTCCCATACCCTGAACTATTGCTTAGTACTGATGTGTGGTAAAATTTCAACCTTTTTAACAATGTTACTTCCACATATTCGCTGAGTTTTCACTGTTTCCATATTTTATAGTGCCATATGATTGTTTGAAGTGATGCTGTGGGATGGGCATTAGCTTCATTCGTGCTTCTAGCGTATCAAAATTTTCACTATGCTCCTTATTTTTCATTTTTGTCCTTTCTGCGGAGATGGAATATATATATATATATATATATATATATATATATATATATATATATATATATATATATATATAAAGAAAGGTGATAATACAACCACCACCACAGGGCTACGCTATTTTTATTTTCTCTTTCAAATAAATTTGAAGACAGAAAGAAAGATGCAGAAACCTTGTAGGGCTGACTATAAATACATATAATACAAGAGAAAGAAGAATTGGACGCGAATGAACAAATGAGACAAGAAACCGGAGTTTTTTAAAGGCAAGAGAGAGGGATATTAGAAGAATCCAGAATCAAAGAAAGCAGAGGGCGGCACAATGAAGGCGATCCTTTACCGAGAAGACAGAAATAACACCAGGCGAAAAAAGTTTTTGAAAATTCCTGGCCGGGACTCGAATCCAGGTCTGCTGATTGCCGGTTAGATTCTTTACCGCTAAGCTACCAGGTACAGTAACTATATTTGGCCCAAAGAGTTACCCCATCAAACCCAGTATCTCCCTAAGCTAGGAACCTCCAAGGAATTTTTATACCACATCCTCTTACCCGCTCACAATTTAAAGGCTCGGTAAAGGATCACCTTCACTGTGCCGTCCTCTGCTTTCTTTGATTCTGGATTCTTCTAATGTCCCTTTCTTTTGCCTTTAAAAAAACTCCGGTTTCTTGTATCATTCGCTCATTCTCGTCCAATTCTTCTTTCTCTTTTATTATATATATATATATATATATATATATATATATATATATATATATATATATATATATATATATATATATATATATATATATATATATGCAAAAAAATCGCAGGAGAATGAAAGGCGGATTCCAAGTACTTTCGAACTTGTTCAGTTCATTCTCAAGGAATAAAGTTCGAAAGTACTTGGAGTCCCCCTTTTATTTTCCTGAGAGTTTTTTTTGCATTTATTGCTCTACTAACGCGCTACTTTGTGGGTATCTCATATATATATATATATATATATATATATATATATATATATATATATATATATATATATATATATACTCGTATATATATATATATATATAAGTTCGTGGAAATTTTTTGTAGCTTGAAAGGAATAGGTTAAAATACAGTATATAAAACTTGTCAGAACGTGTCAATAGGGCTTTAGCTTGCTGTTAGTCACTCGCATTCAGTTATGCACAAATTGTTGTGGAGTCAGACCCTCTTTAAAAAAGCATATCTTTTAGACCCATAGAAAATAGCAATCTTGAAATAAGATCACACATTAAATCTTTTGGTGAAACTTCAGTAGAAAGGGACAGGTAGTATGGGCGATTTGGACAAAGTTCATGGCATTAGGCCTCAAAGAAAACTGCGGTATACAAGTGGATTCAGCAATTTCGAGAAAGCAGAGAAGATTTGGAAGATAGAAGAATAACAGTTATTTAGATAATTAAGTTCCTAGATATTTCATATCTTCAGTAAATTCAATCTTGCATGCTGATTTGGGACTCAGCTAGCTTTTAGTGGTTCTTCTAAATGATCTGTCATTTCCGATATTGAAGAAAATTGAGGTTGATGAAGCACAGTTTCTGAATCAAATTATCACCGGAGATGAAACCTGGATCTATCAATATGATCCTCAAGCCAAACAGCAGTCCGAACATTGGCTTTTACGTGGATCATCTGTGCCAATCAAGTTCAAATCGGAAATCTCATCTCAGAAAGAGATGGCTACGATTTTCTGAGTTCACACAGAGTGATTTTGGTTGGTTACTTTGAAGGTCAAAGAACTCTTACAGGAGCTTACTATGCAGAACTTTTAAGGAAACTTAGAGAGAAATTGGTTAAAAGAAAAACGACTAGAGAAACTCCATGGGAAAATCTTCTTTCACCATAACAAAGCACCAGCGAATTCTGTGGTAGTTGTGGAAGATGTTCTCCGAGAATTTCGATGGAAAGTGCTACTTCACCCGCTTTATAGCCCAGATTTAGTTCAATCAGAGTTCTTCCTCTTTACAAAGCTCAAAGAAATGCTAAAAGGAACCCATTTCAGAAGCGTAGAAATAGAAGAAGATAAGAATACTGCCAACACATGGTTTATAATGGGGCCTAATACGTTCTCAGAGATGGCTTAAGATCCTAGGAACATCGTTCTAGATCGTCCTATTGAATAGGAAGCCAACTATGTTGAAAAATAAATTTGAAATGATTCTTTATCCCTGGTAAAGAAATAATTTTCTGAAAAACTCCGTCAACTTTTTGATGCCCCCATATGTGTGCGTGAAAACCAAGCACAACATTGTTACAATCATCTTTATTTCATATGTATTTGGGCGTTTCGAGGTTCTAGCCTCAAGTTTTGGTTTGAAAGAAGGTCTGCTTTTCACGTCGTCTTGTTATCGACGCAAAGAGACGGTCAGATTGAATATTAGTCACATCATCTTGTAGGATATATATTTTTTATTTCGTTTTAGTCGAAGCATTATCTAATATTACATTGTTTTCTCAAAATAATTAAGTAAATATCAGCCAACACTTCGTGTTCAAACCTATATTAGCCTATTTTCATTTATTAGCGTCTATGCTTCTCTGAAAATGCCTCTCTACCTCTTATCCCACTGTTTTTTTTTCTATTTTCCGCCGACCGCCCACTTACTCGACAACGTTGTCAGCAAAAAAAAAAATACCGTTCCATCTACTCATTTATCAATCCACTTCTCTGCCTTTCTACCTTTCTGCCTGTCAGCCTAGCTACGACCTCCCCCTTCTATCTCTACATTCCCCTCTGATTTTAACGCGAAAGACCCGCCTCATATAATAGAAGTTCGGCTGTTGCCTCCTTTGCTTAAATTGCAATCACGGTCTAATCATATGGAAATAAAACTTCTTAGACCTCGCCAGATTCCACCTAAGAACTAATTAGATACTTTTTGGCAAACAAATGAAGCAAAATGACACCACCTAGCACACGTGGGGGGAAATTCCATGTAAAGCACGAATATGGGGCCATCATTTCCATTTAAGTAGATTGCTTATTATTGCTCTGCTTTCTACCCTGCTGCCAAGAAACGACATTCCCCTGCATTGGAGAGCACCAATGTAGAGCAGGTAGGCACTTGGATGCTTCAATTGGAAGGAAAAACCAGAGATGATCAGTGAGGAGAGTGCGCTACAAGGAGAAGGTGAAGAATGAATCAAGAATAATAAACTAAGAAGGCGAAGAAGACATAAATAAGAAGAAAAATCAACGAAGTAAATAACATGAGAAAGAAGATCTGTCAGTCAACTTTCATTCAAAATAATCTTATATCTCTTTTATGCTAACCTCATCTATGCTTATTATTTAGGACCTGGTTTTGCTTGTAGGAAAGTTCTGTCCACTATATATTGTAGGGATTTTGCAAAATGCTACTATACTACTTTAGAAAAGTTAAATACTCTGAAGATGTCATAAGTCCATGGCGAAAAGTCAGCAATAATAAAAAAAAAAATAAAGATAATATAAAAAAACAAGTTTTCTTGAAGACTCAAGAATTATCGAAGTTACATTTAGAACTATATAATATTTATTATTGTTATTATTATTATTGCTTTTATCACCCTTTGTAAAATTGCAAGTGCCAACTCCTTGATTAGTCATTTTTCTGGTTTAATGTGACTTTTCAATTATTGAGTAGGAAATGCACATGATATAATCCGATGGAAGATTTTTCCTCGTAGAGGGAAAATTGGATGATGAAGAGTAACAAGAATAGTAGAAATGAGAAAGTAGGGGTAAAGGGTTGGGTCAAGGTGGGTTATAGTGGCTGAGAGAGGCACAACTCTACCTATCAGAGAGCTATATAGGTCAAAGAGATTAGCCACGAAAATAGGAGTTTGAACTCGCTCTATGAAATGGGGGAGTTCAAACTAATTCACTTTACCAAGTAAATTTGAAACAGGTTACTTATATAGAAGAATTTTAACTCCTCTCTTACTTAAAAGGAGTTTGAACTCCCTTATCAAGGCAAACGAAAGCGTTTTAACTCCCTATGTCCACACGCATGATAGCGTTTGAACTCCATCTTTTAAACAAACGGAAGAGCTTAAACTCTCCTGGTTCCCACAAACGGAGAAGTTTTAGCTCCTCTGGTTCTCGAAAACGGAATAATTTGAACTCTCCTAGTTATCATATAGGGAGGAGTATGAAATGGACTCTTTCGGACAAACGAAGGAGTTTGAACTCTCTTCGTGCACAGAAATGAAAGAGTTTGAACTCCAATGGTTCTTACCAAAGGAGGAGTTTGAACTCTCTTCGTGCACAGAAATGGAAGAGTTTGAACTCCCATGGTTTTTACCAAAGGACGAGTTTGAACTCTCTTCGTGCACAGAAGTGAAAGACTTTGAACTCTCATGGTTCTTACCAAAGGAGGAGTTTGAATTGTTCTCGATTGTACAAAGGAAGAAGTTTGAAATCAACTTGTCTAAACAAATGGATGAGTTTGAACTCAACTAGTCTAAACAAATGGATGAGTTTGAACTCCATTCGTCTAAACAAAGTGATGAGTTTATACTCCCTCGCTTCTCATAAGAGGAGGAGTTTGAACTCCACATTTCTCACAAAAGAGGAGTTTTAATTGTCCTCGTTCGTACTGACGAAGGAGTTTGACCTCCCTTCATCCACACAAAAGGAAAATTTTGAACGGCCCTCTTTCGTATGAACATGGGAGTTTGAACTCACTTGTACACACAAAGGGAGACGTTTGAACTCCCTTCTTGGAGACGCAATAAACGCAGACGCATCTGTCGCTTAATAGCGGCCTCTCCCCTACCCCCTTTATATAACGTGGGGTTTTTGTTCGAACGTGTTTATATAACGGCGACGCTGATGGTTATGTCCATTTGCAGCCATTCATAACCCTGCGAAACCTTCCTCATTCTCGAGAACGGGGGCCTGGGGGTGATGGCGCCCCGTTTTCCGAAATCAACTCTCCGTTAAAAGGCGTTCAAGTACCTATTTTTGGTGTCTATGGTTGAGGGATTCTATTGCTTTGCTTCGCACTTTCGAGTGCACGTGGTTGTATTTTTAAGGATTTGTGGTCGTATTTGTGTCTCTATGGGCGTGGGTGTTGCGTTATTTGTAATTAACAGTGCCTATGGTCGTAATTTTAAGTGCCTTTTATTGCACTTTTTAGCGACTGTTGTTTTACTTTTCGTTACGTATGATCGTTGATCGTACTTTTATGTGCGTGTGTTTGTACTTGTGACTGCATGCTGTCGCACCTTTTATTACCTTTGGTTAAACCTCCAAGTGCCAGAAGTCGTACTTTTGAATGTCCGCAATCGCACTTCAGAGTGAATATGGTCGTACTTGTAAGTGACTGTGACCGTACCTCTGATTGCTTGTGAGCCTTCTTTTAAGTACCTATTGTTGTACTTTTCTTTATATCTGGTTATATTTTGAATGCCCGTGATCGTAATTTTAGTACCTTCTGTCATACTTTTGAATGCATGTGTGAGTGCTTATTATTTTCTCCGATCGAACTTTTAAATATTTTTAGCCGTATTTCTCATCGAAGAGGTGACAATGCCCCTGCGCAGGTTGAAGATTAGAGGAAGGTTATGCGAGAAAATTCTTGCCCCAGTGAGCAAGGCAAAGAGGAAGATGAATACCATGGCCTCCAGCAGGAAGATATTAGGCATCTTAAGTTTACTCGTAGAAAGGGAGAGGAAGGCGCCCGCGATGACGATGCCGAGACCGGAGAGAAAGGCGTCGCAGTACCCAAACAGACGGGAAACCTTGGGGCACTTCCATTGAAACCACATGGTATAGATGAGGGTGATAAGTGAGAGAAGTTCGTTGGTCTGCAGAAGAACTCTCTGGAAGAGGCACAACTAAACCTAGAAAATGTTGACAAGAACAACTGGAGCTATAAAGTTGAAGAAGCTCTCGAGGCGGAGCCAAAACTTCTTATCCATGAGGTTCGTGGAGGCGAACTCAATCGGGTGTCGCGTTTTAAGGCATTGCCCCGTCGTTAGGGCGACGCATTTTTTTCTGGGTAGGTCCACATGTATGCCAAAGTAGACCAGGGAGGTACACAGTTCGAGGATGCACTTCTTCAGTTTTAGTTGAGGGAACTTTGCCTAATTTAGGCTATACAGGAATTCAAGTTTCGAGGGGCCGAGAAGAAGCACATCGTCGAGGTATGTGAAAGTCTTGCACTGGTTTTTACGCGCCCAGAAGTTCATAACGGGCCCCAAATGCCTGCTTCATTAGGAAGGGAGCTCCTGCAAAGCCCATTGGTAGGTGGGTGAACCAGTATTTCTGAGTACCCACGACAAAGCCAAAATGCCGCCGCGCCTTCGGGTGTAAACGAAGATGGAAAAATCCATCCTTCAGTTCCAGCTTCCAAGCCATATCGACGGAAGAAGCGTTCTCGAAGACTTTGGCAATGGATGAAAGCTGAAAGGATGGAGGCCTAAAGGCTTCCGACGCCATGCTCATGTTGTAGACGTCTGGCTTCTAGAGCGCGAAGATGCCGTGGGCGACCGAAATCCTTGTCGAGGAGTCAACAATTCTCGCTGCCAATAGCTGCTGAACGACGGTTGCCGTGTCTGGGTTCGAGCGACACCAATGATGGTAAAACAAATGGAGATAGATCCTAATTCCGTCCTTCTGCAGGACTTTTACAATGTTGTTCACTGGTGGCACGTGGTCGAAGGACTCGGGGGCAACCACGTTGAGCCTAGTCTCGAGGCCTACCGGTACCCGGGTTGGGGCGGCGAAGACATCGCAGCGGTGACTGATGAACTCTATCTTTTTGTGGTCGATCTCTGCCCTTGTTATCATGACGTTCGACGTTTCACGCGTTGCCTCTGTGTCCGGCCATAATATCTAGGAAACCGCTCATAACGCCTCTGCGATTGCGCCCTCTTCGGAAGGCGTAAGAGATGGAGGCCCTTGGTGGCGAAGATGGAGCCGTAATGTAGAGAACCGTGGGACGGTAAGACCTGGCAGTGGGATGTAAGAAATGATCTGTGAGGCACGCGGGTGCGTCTCGTCCATATGAAGAGCGTCCAATTCACGGTCGGCTTCCTCGAAGAAGACTCAAAGAGCGTCGAGGCGATTTTCCGCTGCCGTCTGGCTGACTTGTAGGGATGAAAAGGTCGTTGGTCTTGACCCATATTCCTGGTCACAATGTTTGCAAGAGGATTTGGGGCTAACCGTCCCCCTCCCCCCATTTTTACTTCCGTTGATTTCACCACTTTCTTTAAAAAAATTCTTACAAAATTCTGAATGATACTGCCTCGTTGCTATTAAGCTTTAAATTAGATTAATAAAATTTCTTCAAGTTATTTTATCACATTATCGAGTCACGATTCAGTGACTAAAACCACCCTCTTTAAAGATCTCTCCTTACAAACTATTTAGTGGAGATGCTCTCGTTAGTTTTCGCTTCTTTTTAACTAAGGCAGTTTTCTAGGACAAGCTCTGACAAAGGAAAAGACAGGGCTGGTGGATGGGGGGAGTGTGGGGGGGGAAGCTTAAGAACCACTTCGAAGTTTAATCGACACCATAAAACGCGTTGATGAGGTTTTAATTCTTTTCGATTTCAGTTGTAAAATCGACAACTCAGTTTCTTGCTTCTGTTCCTCGATAGTTTTTATTTTTGCCTCATTTTTCTTTCTTCAATAAAATGGGGAAGGCGATCATTATGGAGTCTTAACGAAAGGGTGTCTTCAGTAGGGTAAGAGGATCGAAATGACTTAGGTTTAATGCGAACAGAAATCGTCGTCGACGAAACGGTAGTTTCTGTTTAACAAAAAAAAAGAAATGAAAAGGAGAAAAATCGCCCTAAATGCTCGGACAGGACATCAACAATGTTGGCCTGATCGGAGCGGTAGCATAAATCGGGGCTATTCAGCGCGTGGAAGCGGAGAAAGGGAAGGTTCCGATTTAGTCACGTGCGCCAAGACGCAAGCGATTATTAGTCCTATGAAAGGAGTTATTAAGGAAGTTATTTGTTTGTCTCCCTCAATTCAAAACGATGGAACTTGTTGAGAAATTTTCTCCATAAAAGAAGGCGATGAAGAACTCAATGACATTCTCCCATTTTTTGACCATTTGCTATTTTTAACGCAGTCACGGAACAAAACTACGCGATTTCACGACGTACGTGGCAATAAAGAAGTTGCAAATGAATAAATAATGAAATCATTGAGAGGAACTAAAGATCAACGCTCAAAGAAAACAGGTAGGGAGCTAAGAATAGCTGAGAAGAGCTAATGGGAAATGATTGCGGCAACGTGGGCAAATGCAAAGTGATGCATATCGGCCACAGAAACCCCCAATCTCAGTATATCCTTAAGGGCACTGCTATTGAATCCACCGACACTGAGAAGGACTTGGGTGTAACAATCACTAGTGACCTCAAGTTCTCGAAACAGTGCATTGAGGCGGAGAAAAAGGCCCAAAGGATGCTAGGCTATATTAAGCGCCAGTTTGGTTATCGGAACCAGGAGATTGTACTGTGCCTGTACAACTCACTTGTCCGACCGCACCTGGAGTATGCCGTACAATTTTGGAGTCCTTCATTGCGAAAGGACATCGCGAGATTGGAACGCGTACAAGCCAGGGCAACCAAGCTGATTCCCTCTATCCGACATAAAAGTTATGAGGATAGACTAAGGGAGTTAGATATGTTCTCGCTGGAAACCCGTAGACTGCGTGGTCAGCTCATCGAAGTCTTCAAAATACTTCGAGGGTTCGACAATGTTGACTACCGGGATATTTTCACACTGAGTGAGAACAGAACGCGCAATCACGGCTTCAAACTTGAACTGAAGCGTTACAACCGCAATCTGTGTGGAAACTTTTTCACCTACAGTATCTGCGGTAAGTGGAACGCACTTCCAGTGGAAGTTGTCAACAGTGAATCTGTTGACCAGTTCAAGTCAAGACTAGACAAAGTCTTGAAAAGTGGCCGTTTAGGGACGCAAAACAATTGAGCAGCCATGTGCCCGCTCAATTGCTAGTCCAAAGGTACCCTCTTTGAATGGACCGTAAGGTCTCCTAGGGTACTTACTTTCCTTGTTACTCCTTGTTACCTATGATTGCAATCACACACCCTAAAGACAAAGTGACATGCCTACCCCTATTCCCCCCACCGTAGCACATTATCCCTTCTGTAACATTAACTTACTAAGCACCTGAATATAGTGTATATTTATTTTCCTATTTACCACTGAGCAAGGCCCTCAAAACTAATTAGGATTAAATTACTTTCTCGTCCATGGCGGGATAGTAGTTATGCATGGTCTTCTCAGGAGAAAATCTTCCTAATTTGTGTAGGTATTTCCTAAAAAATCATATTGATTCCATGTGTAAATTCATGATCAGTCAAAATGTATCGATTTTTCATTAGAGAAAAATCCAGTGAAATTTACGACAGGAAAGTGATGTTCAAAGCGCCAATCGCTCAACTGATGTCAAGCCTTTTATAACTCCTCATAGACATCTTTCGAGGATGGAAACAAAACTTGAGTCCCGTTCACGAATTGATGCCTAGTGGCGGATGATCTTTGCCTACTCACGCAGGAGTAAGTAGCTCCTACACACGTCATCACGCACATAGCCAATCACAACACTGATTTCAGTGTCCTTCCTGTGTTCACAGTACAACATATGCCCTCTCTATCGTTCAGGAATCCTGCTGATTATGGTACTCCAATCCAAATATCCATGACGCGGAACAGGTGTCATCCACTACATGATTCACTGGTTTACTAATGAACCGGGGGTCTGTTTAATCCCATAGAGTGCGAGTGGATATGAGCACAAAGGTGAAATCAGGCGAGGCAGTGTTATATCAAGTATTTTTTTAAATAAAGCTAATTAACCCAGGTAATGATTTACGTAAAAGTAAATTTGAGAATTGACATTAATTAGGGGAAGCCCAAATTTCAACCTTTCAGAGGGGCAATTTCAATATAGCAATATTCTCTAAAATCTAATGTTAAAATATATTCTTAATTCTCTTATATTCACCTTCATCTACTGATTAGTGATCCGATTTCTTTTATTCCTATGTTTGGAAGCATGTGTTTGTTCCGAGTAAACGACTGAAGATGGTATGGTAAATGCATACCGAAATTGGCTCTCCTGACTAAATATTACGCCCCTATTCATTAGATTTATAAACATTTAAATTACTCGGAATTGAGTACAAGAAAGTTTCATATATAGTATATATTAATTCTAGTATCCCTTGAGGCTAGGAACCTCCGAGGGATTTTTATACCATATCTCTAACCCACTCATAATTCCTAATTTAAAGGATCACTGTTTATATTACATACAAAGAAAGAACAAATTCAAGGTCTGTGGTTGGTAACAACCACCACAGGGCTTTTGCCATATATATATATATATATATATATATATATATATATATATATATATATATATATATATATATATATATATATATATAAATGTGTGTGTGTGTGTGAATTTGGGTAGTATATTTTCCTTATAGCAGGTTTTATTGAAAGCGACCGCTAGTCTCGTGTTAATGATTTTCTTTTCAATCTTCTCGATTTGTTTTATGTTCGCCTTTTCTTTATTGTTCAACCGGTGAATAAGCCTACAGAAGTTCATTAGAGACTGGTATTTATTAATTGCAAAAAGGTAGAAGGAAATTAATGCACCTCAACACTATCTTTTATTATACTGACGCTTTTTGATACGACAAGTATCATCCTCAAAGTTAGAATGGGAAATTAATACATTTATTCCAGTATATTATCATCATCATCATCATCATCATCATCATCATCACTAACTTTATATTTTAAGAACGGGATTTTTTTGGAAGATAGTAAATATTTTTTTTTTCTTAGTTTGGAAATGACTTGGTGTGTTTGGGGGATTTTTAAAAAATTGAAATAACAAGAGGAGGGCTTCGCCACTCAGAAGGTGAAGTTTAGAAAATTAATTTATATATATCTTCTTCTATAACTATATTTTAGTAACGTAATATTTTGAAAGCGGGGAAATTTAGTTTAGAATTCCCTTTTAAAATTATTATAATTGGCGAAGTTCAGAAAATTTATAAAAATCTACCCATTGCTGCTTTTTTTTAGATTTCAAATTTTAATCTAACGGCTGTATTCTAAAACAAATGTGAAAGGCACATTTGAGCAAAAAATCTTTTTTTTATTTTACATTTTAGCCTTTTGCATATAATAAATTTATAAATAATTGTGAAGCTACACTAAATCTGATAACAGTGCATTTCACATTTTCTTAGCATACGGCCGTTAGTAGCGAAGCGCAAGCTCCCCTCGTAGGAAAAGGGGCGAAGCTATTGCCTGGTACGAGTATATTAGAAAAAAAATGTGTTAACAAACTCACAAACGGAACGTAGACACGTGTAGGTTAATTAGCAGGCAGAGGAGGTGCAGGTAGGGACTGTTCGAGGAAGTGCCAGTGGCTGGAGAGAGGGGAGGGGTAAGATGCTTGCCAGAGGTAATTAACGGCTAGAGGTAACTTTCCAAAATATACCCGTTCCTTCGGTTTCCTCTTCTTGCAGTTGGCAGGATTTCATGGAACTCCCCTTAACAGAAAAATGATGGAAGAAAACACCAAAATTTTAGATTATGCTCCCAAAAGACGCCAATTTCTCCTCCTGAATATATATTGCTTCAAAGGGAAGAAATTGGCGTCTTTTGGGAGCATAATCTAAAATATTGATGTTTGTTTCCATCATTTTTTATGTTAAGGGGAGTTCCATGTATTTCTTGTGTATGTTCTTTAGGTACACCATTGTTGAGGTGGTATGATATTCTTCTTGATAGTGTGGTTTCGGTCATTCAGATATATGAGTTAGGTAAGAGCTCACAGTCTCCTAAGGTACCTGTGTATACATATATCAAATGGGTTCTTTGTTTGGGTCGAGGTGGACGTTTTGGATTATTTTTCATGAAAAGATTTGATGTCCGTCTATTTTGATTGTAGATGGTTAGTCTGATATTTTTGTGGGCATTTGTGGGTTTTATTCCTCGGTTCTATAATGTTTTCCTTGTCTGTATTTCGGTTCTTCTGGGGTTCTGACAGGTATCATGGGTCAATTTTAATTTGTATAGCTGTCTGCATTTCTTTATTGGAGAATCCGTTGTTAACGACTACCTGGGTCTCAAGTTCATTGCGTGTATCCTTCCATGTAGTGCAGTGGGTGAAGGCGCGGTTAATATATTATGTGATCACGCTTGTTCGGTAGCGTTTAGGGCATTCGCCTTCTGCATTCATGCGAAGTCTCGGATTGGTGGCTTTAACGTGTATTTTGGTCGTTATTGTTTCATTAATATTGGTAGTGAGGATGTCTACAAATGGTAATTGGTTGTTTTGGCTTTCTTAGATGGTGTAGTTGAGGGACGAACATTATTTAAAGGCTATTTCCAGCTTATCTTTTTAATCTTCTGTTTGTATATTAATGTAAATGTCGTCTATATACCTGCAGTAGATGTGGGGCTTGGGTACTCTTGAGAAAACCCTTTCTTTGACCGCTCCCATATAAATGTTACCAAAGGAAGCCCCCAAAGGAGAACCAATAGTGACTCCATCAACCTGGCGGTACATGGACGTAGAATCATTGTTCACGAATGTCCCAGTCGTCCAAACGAAAGACATAATATAAGAACACGTCTGTGACTAAATGATCGTCCCCGTCCCTCCAGTTGGAATACCAAGGACGGAGATGAGGAAACTCCTCCTACTAATCTGAAATTCGGAAGCCTCTTTCTATGGACTTAAGGTGATATGTCATTCTTCTTGACAATTTGGTTTCCGTCATTCCAATACATGAGTCGGGGAGGAGCTGACAGTCTCCTAGGTTGCATTTGTACTCAAAATAAGATGAGTCCTTTGTTTAGGTTCAATTATGGCTTCTGATATTTTTTCACGATGAGGCTGGCGGTGCGTCTAGTTTGATAATATATAGTTAATGATATTTTTTGTTCTGTATTTGTAGGTTTTATAGATCGGTTGACAATTTCTTAAATTACCCTTTCGTCTGTTCGGTACGCAGCGTTCATCGTGTTTTTGTAGGAGAGTTTTGTTATTGTTTCCATTGCTCTGTTGATCTTTGAAGTAAAATTTGTCCAGGTAACCATCAAGAGGAAAATGTACTATATCATCATGAGACACAGGTCTGGGTGACGTCATACTTATCCGGCCATGAGGTATTACACGGTTTAGAAAGTTCTAAATGCAAATAATGTAATGATTTTTGTCTGAATAACAAGCATGGGATTTCTATGAACTTCCGCAACGTTGATGCTTGATTTATATCGCCTGATCCAGAGGTAGGCTTCAGTTATGAGGCTTCGTGGCATCCGTGTACCCCTTGATGACACAACTTTTGACAATGTCAGGAAATTAAGAGTGTTGTGTTGTGTGTGTGAAGACAAGGGGCAGAGGTGTTATTGGTTCTGTATCTCGTGAAGTGGGTGGAATTAGTTGCCTAAACCCACACGCCAGTCTCAGACCGTCCTTCATTCAAATGCTAGCTCCTTACGATCACTCAAAAAATATTCTTCTGCTCTCGCTGCGAATGAACGGGGTTCTTGGGCATTAGAAGTCCAACGTCTTATCCAGTAATCCAACGAGAGCTCCAAGTTATAGAGTCTCTCGTGTTTTCGGGACGCGACCATGCCCTCTATCGGTTCTCTGATTTCATTTATATTCCCACCCTAAGAGCTCCAACTTAATCGACGAACAGGCCTCATTACACTTACTTGCTCGTCACGCATTCGTCACATAATAATAGTGAACTCGAAAAATTGGCTGTGTTATTTGGATATTAAAATTGGGAGAAATATAACGACATTTGGAAATCTGAGAGAATTGCAGTTTGTTGTGTGGATCGTAAACTTAGGGACGAGCAGATAGCATGTTTTCCCATTCGCCATAATAAGCTAGGCTTTTGATACGTTTCACCTCTCTGGCGAATTATAGAGTGAAGTTTTTTTTTAGAACGATTTTATTAATGTTATGTTTTCCGTAGATATGAATTATCCGGAGGAAACGTGGAGGAAGAAGTGATTGAGTGAAATGTGTGCCGTGTTTTGTTAAATGCGATTACTAGGAGAATGATATTTGTGTATATACGTGATTTTTTACATGAATGAGCGGAACTTTTTTGTAGTTCAACGAGGAACATATACATGGCTTCAAAAATATACCAAAGACAGCTAAAAATTCTGACTTCTATAATACTGAAAAAGGCGAAACGTTAGGTGTCAGTTTATCTGGTATGTATGTAGTTGTATTAAGTGGTTACTCTTACAAAGTTTAGTCACTTTTACACTGAATGGAACATACCCCGGGTAAATTCTTCACTCCCATCAGATAACTAGATGCTAAAAGTCGAGATTAAAAGGGCAAATTGAAACTCTAATTTGTAAGTCTGTAAGATTGGGCTATTTTGGTGGGCTGGTACATTTGATTGTGTTCTACGGCTGGTAGCTGGTCTGTTTTTAGGGCTAATAGATTGGTCTGTTTTTAGAGTTGGAGATTGATCTATTTAAGGGTTGATAGAATCGTCTGTTTTAGTGCTGGTAAGATTGGTCTGTTTTAGGTCTCGTAGGGCTGGTGGATTGGTCTGGGGTTTTCTTCAGGGCTGGTAGTCATTTTAGCTATAGTAGATTGGTCTGTTTTATGGCTGGTAGATTGATGATTTAGAGCTAGTAAGATTAATATGTTTTTTATACTGGTAAGAATGATCTTCTTTAGGGGTGGTAGATTGGTGTGTTTTTAGGGCTTAGAGATTGGTATGTTTTTAAAGCTGGTAGATTGATCTGTTTTTACAGTTGGCAAGATTGGTCTTTTGGGGGGGCTTGGTAAGATGGGTCTATTTTAGGGATCGTAAATTGGTAGGTTTCAGCGTTCGGAGAGTGGTCTGTATTTAGATCTGGTAGATTGATATGTTTTTAGAGCTAGTAAGATTGGTCTGTTTCAGAACTAGTGAGATTGGTCTTCTTTAGAGTTGGTAGATTGGGATATTTTTAGAGTTGGTAGATTGATTTGTTTTTAGGGTTGGTAAGATTGGTCTGTTTTTAGGGTTGGTTCTTTGGTTTGTCTAGGGTGTAGACTGGTTTGTTTTTATGAGGGGCGTCCCCCAACCATATTCAATGCAGTGTCAAGGAAGTTAAACACTGCAACAGTGCCGATACATTTTGTAGGTAGGTAATCTTTGGTATTGTAACCCTAAAGTTGCTGCAGTAATGATTCCTTGTGAAGGTGGTCAAATATTGTTCTAGTAAAACGCATTGCCACCCCCTAGTGATATAGTATTTAAATGAATAAACGATGATATAGTTACGATGCAATGTAAATGTGCAAAGAGCATTTAAATCAATAAATAAGGACAAGAGAATAAATTCGTATTGGAGTTTTTACCCTAAAACTTTATAGTTATTTTGTTCCGTCCATTCATCAAATTTTCCTAGGAAATTTGCATTTTCTCACACTCATAACACTTAGCAAGAATTAAAAGGGTGGCATTCGATTATTCGTCGAAAGTTGAGCAGTGTAGTATAGAAAACTTCGAGTATAACTTCAATACTACATTTAATTTCCAACTATTTGCTAAAGTAAAATTACTTTTCTCCAAATACTAGTTAATGAAAGTCCGTCAAAATTGAAAGAGTACTTAAAATAGGTCTAAATTTTATGGACAAGCCTGATGAATTGCTTAAAAAAATGTTCTGAAGACATGAATTACTATTTGTTGACTAAGAAGGAATGATTGCTGGAAAATTGTGTCTTTTCTCTAATCATCTAATTCCATGTGGCTCTACAAAATGTCCCTCATTCTACATAGGAGAGACCGGAAGAACCTTAACAAAATGAATTTATGAACATAAAGGTGATATCAGACGAGGTAGTACCACATCCAGTATTTTTAATCATATTAACAATTTCAACCACCGAATTGACTATTCAAAGGCACAAATCATATATAATTGTTAAGATTTCCGTAAAATAAAAATAGTAGAATCTATATTAATAGGCGAAATTCCGATTTTAATTTGTCAGATGGGCAATTGAAATGCAGCCCCCATTTTCGTAACCTCATCTTAAACAGCTTAGTCAACGATCTTAGACTTACATCCCCTGATTAATGACTTTTTTCCCCCGTTTTGTGTTTCTTTGGGGTTTTTCTTTTTGTTTTTTTCTGATTTGAACGCTATTTAGAGACTTTTGTAACAATTGCATTCTCAGTATACGACTGAAGGGGGTATGATAAACTACATACTGAAAACTAGTCTCGTAAATTAAACTTTTAGGCCCCTATACAGTGGTTTCACTATCATATACTATAACTCACCATTGAGTGCTTTTACTTATATATATATATATATATATATATATATATATATATATATATATATATATATATATATATATATATGTAATAATACCAAATAAGGTGAGATTTTTCAGAACTTACGTTAATGTGCTCTATATAAGTAGAGTAATTTCATAATATTATTGATATAGCGATTTGCAACGGGGCCACGTGTTATCTATATTGGTTATTTTAATTGTTCTTCTCGTATCATGATTGCAAATCATTTCTATTCAATCTTGCAGAACAAGATTAATGAGTATTTCCTGTTAATTTAAAAATTATGATAGATGAAAAACCGGCATAGATTTACGAACTCAAGATATTCTTCTCTTTCATTCACACACATCTACAGTCGATGATATAGGTACACTTCTCAAGTTCTTTTTTAACGTTCTCTTTGAGCAATTTTTATCATTATTCACAGGCTAGATAGAAAGGAAGGAATATTCAGCCATATGAAAGAAGAAAGCAATTAAATATAAATAGCAGGCTCTGATCATAAAGACCGCAATAGGCGAACCCGCAAAACTTAAATGCTTCAGACAGGATCGAGTATTATGAACTTATAAAAGCCACTTCAAACAAGAAGTTTATTGGCACCTACAGGAAGCCATAAAATCTCGTACATGGTAGGCTCTATTAAGAATAAGTTTAATTTGTGTGAAATCGCCTGTAATATTTGTAAGCTATTTTAATTTTATTTTCTTTTAAATATGTATCAAATTTAGTCTTCATAATTTCTGTGTTTGGAACGCTGACTATCTCTTGTGGTAGATTGTTCGGGACTTGAACGATGCGGTTTCTGAAGGTAAATTATTCTGTTTACGTTTTGAATTTCCACTTCATCTTTTTGTCCTCACGTCGCTGTCACAGTTGTCAAATTAAAAGGATTTTCTGCAGTATCTGCCAATTCATCAATAATTTATATGTTTCTATTTGTTCTCCCTTTTCCCTCTATTTTCAAGGGAAAAAGAAATTGAGGTTTTTACGCTTATCTTTATAGCGAAGATATTTTATTCCCCTTATCATTTTCGTATAGCTTCGTTGTACCTACTCTATTATATTTACGTCTCTAATTAGTTGCGGAGACCTGAAGGGAGCTGAATAAGCTAATATTGGTCTGACTAATGATTTTAATATCGTCTCTGAATTACGCGTTGGGACGGATTGCTTGATAGGTGATGTGACTCGTGTCGCTTTATTTCCAATTGCAACGCAATGACTGGATATATATAATTTATTATCTACTTTAACCCCTAGATCGACCTGCTCTTTTGGTTTTATAACCTCGGTATCTTGGAGATAATATTTATTTTTTTTCGAAGTGCAAAACGCAGCACTTGGAAGCATTAAGTTTCATGCCAGATTCGTTGCACCATGTACTTAACACATTCAGGCAATTTTGTAAACAGTTTGAGTCTTCCTTATCCTTTATTATCTGCCCAAGTTTAGTATCGCCAGCAAATGAAGTTACTTGGCAATTCATTTCATAACCTTAAGTGTTTACGAAAATTATAAAGAGTAGAGATCCAAAAATGGAACCTTGAGGAACTCCACTAGTTATCGGCAGCCAGGTGGATATCGCTCTATTTAAAATACCCTCTGCTTGCAATTTGTCAACCAGGTTTTAAGCCAAGTTTTCATTTTCTCATGGATATGCATAGCTTTTAGCTCTGAAAGAAGGATATTGAGTACCGATCCTTCAAAATTTTCAAAGTTAAATCTCCTAATGGGATATATGTCGAAAAACCTTTAGGATGGTATTCTGGAGTATTTTTTAAAAGATTTTTCTTGTACTCGGTTGTGTGTTCTTTCACTCGAACCTCTTATCAGCTGCTATAGAAGATACCAAAAGTGGTCGCTTCGGTTCCTCTGAAGAATTTAAGTTATTTTCCTTGTTTAGTGTTTAGTCCAATTACGGCGACTGTTTACCTATTCACTGGATTCTATTAGCAATTTATACTTGTCATGATGCTAAATTATTTCATTAAATGTTAGAACAAAATAAATTAAATAATCAAATGAATATACGTACAGATTTTTTTTTCGTTTTTATGTCTTTCAACCAGAAAATGTCATTGCGGCAGGATTTATAACTTAGCCCTTGGGTCCAAACCCTAGGTCTCTGTAGCCACCCCAAAAATTCAACTCGAGTCTGAAATTCATCCGGTGACTTACCATACCACATGTGGCTTAACTTTCCTCAAATTATTCCGGTGTCATAACTCGATTAGGTAGTTTTAGTTGTATTTTCTTGACGAAATAAAACCCTTAAATGAAAAATCCATCTTGTGGATCATGACCTTTAACCAGAACGGTTCTTTCTTTCTAACGCTGAAATTTACGGTGCGGTCATTACATGTAGGTTACTCGAATGTCAGTGTTTAAAAGCCAGCCATTAATCTTCCATTTTGACTCTAATTAGGCGTTAGGAAAGATATGCAAAACTAAAGTCCTTAGCAAATAATGAGCGAACGACATGGAAGATATAGAAGAACTTGATGAATTTCTTCAATTTTATGTCGAAACATCCTTCCAAAGATATAATGAGAAAAGCGAATTTTTAAATGTTATTTAAAATTGTTGGGTTGTGAGAGGATAGCCACAGGGATCCTTTTTTGTAGTAAGGTTGAAAGGTCAATATTTCTTTGACTTTCAGTAACATTACAGTAGAGTCTTATTCAGCTATTGCTAATTTCAATAAGGCGGGTGTGGTACGCAACAACGATACTGGATCTTTCCTGCGGGAAGGGTCGGGCGTCTAATAATAATAAACATTTTTTTCCTATGACGCTCTTTAAGGCTTCGTGTTCTCAAAGAGCGCTGTCTTCGTACTAGTAGGCTTGAGAGCAGATGAGAGTCTTCAAGGCACGCTGGAATGCAGCTACAAAGGAATTCATTACTTAGTCCTTTTGCGCCTAAAACTCTTCCGAATCTCCTCTAGCAGCACTTTACCGTTTACCGCACACCAATTGACCCCTACTCGAAAACTGCCACTTTGACAAAAATAGGGAAAATAATAAATCCTTCCTCAAAGCATCTGTCAAGATCTTGAAGGATGAATCCTTACTTCAACTCCATTTTCCAAAAACATTTATCAATGAATGTCATTTACATGCCTTCTCCACCTTGTTGGGAAAAGAGCGGAGAGAGAAGAAAATTTTATCCACCTTCCTCTATTTTTCAATGTATCCCCTCTCATATCCTTTAAAGCTAAGACACAACCTTTCAGCTGGGAGCTAAAGCAATCTTTATGCGGGATGTCCATAACATTTTAATACTTCATAAGGGATTATCTGCGCAAACATGAATCGTCACAACCGTATGGGTGGTCAACCTTGCCATCTTTAGCTGTTTGTTACCTTGCAAAGTTTACCTCCGTCAAGGGACTACAGGTCGGATCTGAAAATTGTTGTCGTATGTTCCACTAATATGGGAGGGTTCCTATTCTAGTTTGTACATATTACTAACTATCTTGTCTATATGGGGCGACACTCCTTAACAACGCTACCTAAATTGACCTAATAGTGGCAACGGTTGGCAAATGAGTTCGAGTTCTGCCTCAGTGTTATACTCCCCTTCAAGGGTCAACTTAAGTAGTCTCCTTCGTGTGTTCACTAAACCCTGCAAATCTTTATATCCAATACCATATTGGTGTTCTTTTTACCTGGTATTCACTTCTGACTTCTGCACCTTCCTTTATTTCTTGAACCTACCTAGAGTAGATCTTGGGTGTTCTGAGGATTGGTTCGAAATTGAGTAATTATATATTGCAATCATGAGAGAAAGGGTGAACCGAATAAGTTTTAACCATTTATAAACCATTTTCATTGGACCTGAAGATAGAAAATTGTAAGTCTCCACATACGAGCTGAAAATAGAGAATTATACGTCTTTGCATATGAACCGAAGATAGAGAATTGTACGTCTTCGCTACCAGCTGAAGATAAAAATTATACGTCCTCGCATACGATCTGAAGATAGAGAATTGTACTTTTTTCATACAAGCTGAAAATGAAGAAATGTACGTCTTTAATACCAGCTAAAGATAGGGAATGGTATTTCTTCGAATACGAGCTGAAGATAAAAAATTTTACGTATCCGTATACGCGCTGAAGGTAGACACATGTACCTCTCCGCATGCAAGCTGAAGAAAGAAAAATGTACGTCTCAGCATACGTGCTGAAGATTGAAAGTTGTACGTATCCGTATACGAGCTGAAGTAGAGAATTGTACGTCTCCGCATACGAGCTAAAGCTAAAAAAATGTACGCATCCTTATACGAGCTGAAGGTAGAGAATTGTATGTCTCCGCATACGAGCTGAAGATGGAGAATTATGCGTCTTTGCATGCGAGCGGAAGATCGAGAATTGTACGTATTCGCTACCGGCTGAAGATAGAGAATTGTACGTCTCCGCATACGAGCTGAAGTAGAAAATTGTACATCTCTGCATACGAGCAGAAGATAAAAAACTTTACGCATAGTATACCAGATTAAGATATAGAATTGTACGTCTCCGTATACGAGCTGAAGATAGAGAATTGTAAATCTCCGTATACGAGCTGAAAATCGAGAATTGTAGGTATTTGCATATGAACTGAAGATAGAGAAATGTACGTATTCACTACGAGCTGAAGATAGAAAATTGGACGTATCCATAGACGAGCTAAAGATAAAGAATTACACTTCTTCTTTATACGAGCTGAAGATAGAGAATTGTATGTCTTTGCATATGAGTTGAAGATAGAGAAATGTATGTCTTCGCTACCATCTGAAGATAGAAAATTGCACGTCTGGGCATACGAGATGAAGATAGAAAATTGTACCTATCCATAGACGAGCTGAAGATAAAGAATTATACCTCTTCGCTACGCGTTGAGAATTGAGAATTGTAAGTCTCTGTCTACAAGCTGAGGATATAAAATTTTACTCATCTGTATACGAGCTGAGATAGAGAATTGTACTTCTCCGCGTACGAGCTAGCTAAAGATATAAAATTAAACGTATCTGTATACGAGCTGAAGATAGACACTTCTACCTCCCCGCATGCAAGCTGACGAAGACCCGGGCTTCCATCTTTGTCGCAGATAGCTTAGGAAAGAAATTTTGGAGATACTTGAAATCTGCAGACTCCTTATCTTGAGCTCTATAGAATTGTTTCATAAGGCCAAATTTTAGGTGCAGAGGAGGAAATAGTACTGTTCAAGGGTCTAACAAAGGATCCCATTCGCCATTGTTTCTCTCCACACTAAACTCGGTCCGTTGTGGCCAATTCCGCTGATGGTAGTGTGCCACGGTGTCCTTGGTGTCCAAAGGCAAAGCTAACAAGGAAACTTGGTAAAGCCTTCTTAGAGACCCATTAAGAATGCCACCATTTTAAAGTCTCCGATAACCTCTCAACCATACTCTTCATATTTCAATGCGTCTAGCAAGATCTTGACACTGCTGTATTCCTATTTGAGCTTGACCGAGTGAGCAAGGGGAAGAGATGGAGACATATTCCTGTTATGAAGCGGCACTGCTCTGAGGCTCCTTGACGAGCTGTCAATAAAGTAGCGTCACTCGTTGTGGTTACAAGCTATTCCGATTGCCTCAAACAGACCGGTCACTTTGTGACAAAATCAAAGCTCATCTTGTAATGTAAAAAAGCTTGAAAAACACTGGTGACGCTTTCTCTGACCTGATATTTGCACACTGTCAGCTACAAAATCCCACCTCTTGAGTCTCGAAGTTAAAAGCTTGGCATTGGCCTTTGTGAGACCAAGATCTCTGACAAAGTCGTTGAGATCTTTTTGGTCGGGGTAGTATGGGTTTCTCTCCTCAGTTGGAACTCTGTAATCTGGATCGATGACTTCATCCTCTTCTGAAAGGCTTTTCATTTTTAAAAACTGCTGCTCTCTTTTTGGAGGAGTGGGTACGGGTAGCTCAGTACTGTGTGGCACTGGCGCAATAGATAAATGAAGGTCTGGATACATGATAACAGGCGCATTTTTGCCTGCTCGACTTTTGAAAGGGCTCACCATGCAGAATTAACAATTGCTTGAGTGGTCAGTTGGTTCCCTCCAAATTCGTGAGATTGCGAAATTCATAGCTCCTTTCTCCTCTTTATCATTCTGTAAAAAACAAAAAAAATGAAAACATAAGTATAAATACACAAATACTTTTCACTTAGTGTTATTAAAAAACAAAAAAATCCAGTATCCAAATAAGCAAATCACATTATATATATATATATATATATATATATATATATATATATATATTACATTCCAGAGTTATTTTGCAGAGTTCGCAGGAGAAATGAGGTGCACAAGGTTTGTCTTGATCTCCGACTGGCATGCCGAAATATGCCTTGTAGAGGATTGGGTACGAGGAGCTCAGAACTCTGTGGCACTGACGTAATAGATGATAAAGGTATGGATACATGATAACAGGCGCATTTTTGCCTGCTTGACGTTTGGAAGGATTCACCATGCAGAAGAAACAATTGCTTGAGTGGTCACTTGGTTCCCTCCAAATTCGTGGGATTGCGAAATTCATAGCTCTCTTTTCTCCTCTGTAACATCCTAAAAAAAAAAAAAATGAACACAAGTATAAATATACAAATATTTTTCATTTAGTGTTATTAGAAATGTTAAAAAAAATCATCCAGTATCAAAATTTAAAAAAATATCGTCGGGGCGGTTAAGTTTTGCGAATCGGTAGGGCAAAACAGAGGAAGGGGGATGGCTGTTTGTGGGGGTGTTAGGACAAGTTATGACAAGTCAGGACCTGCAGCGGCACGCTCCTCCCTCGTCTATTAAAGAAGCAATAGCTGATCGCAGATCGTCAGTCACAAATTTTTCAACAATGGAGAAGGTTGAGCACCGCGCAGTGATCAAATTTTTGACTAAGGAAGACAAGAATGCAAAAAAGATCTATTAACGCATGATTGCAGTGTACACCGACACCGCCCCTTCCTATGCAACCATTGCTCGCTGTAATAAGGAGTTGCACCATGGTCGTGAGTCCCTTGAAGATAACCCCCGTCCAGGACGCCCGTCAGACGGGACCAACGAGGACAATGTGTCTTGTGTGGAAAGGATGATCCTAAAAAATCGACGGTTGAAGGTCGAAGAAATCGAGCGAGAACTTGGAATATCAAGTGGAAGTATTATCAACATCATCCACGACAATTTGGCCATGACCAAGGTCTCTTCCCGTTGGGTACCTAGAAACTTCACGCCTCATGATCGAATTCAACGTCATCAAAGTCCACAAGGCCAGAGTTGCACAAGCTGCCCTGCGCGAGTGCGGATTGGAGGAGCTCAACCATCCCCCCTACAGTCCAGATCTGCCCCCTATTCCGCCAGCTCAAGGCTGCACTGCGTGGACGCCGGTTTGGCTCGCCGTCCAGGAGTGGATTGAACAGCAGTCGGAAGATTTCTGGTTGTCTGGAATTCGAAGCCTCAGGGACAAGTGTGCCCAAGTGCATTGAAGTCGAGGGTAGTTATATTGAAAAATAATTGTAGCACTTTTCCTCATATCTCGTTTCCTTATATCCGAATTGTAAAACTTATTGACCGCCCCTCATATATATATATATATATATATATATATGTATATATATATTCACCTAGATTTTTTCTAAAAAGCTTGACTCTTATATTCAATAAGAAGGACAAAACGAAGAAGGCGGGTCCCATCTTTAATTCCAACGTTTCGGGTTATTACAAAACCCATCTTCAGGAGCTAGAAACAAATTCTAAATGAGTAATCTAAGCCTAAAAACATAAATAACAGAACAAGTTAAAAGTTAAAAACCAAAGATCAGAGAAAATCACAAAAACGACGTTAAAAATATAAAATGAACGTTACGTTAATGAACAAACAAAATAGTGAGGTAAATAACAGCAGAAAAATATTTGGAAAGAGATACTATCAATTAAGGACAAACAAAGTAAACTTAATATTACAGAATTAAACAATTGAAATGGAAAAATAGAGAATTGGATACAAACAAAAGGTAAAACTAAAATATAGACACTGAAACATTACCTTACATAGTCAGATCGCAATGACGAGTGAAAACAGGAAGGAATTCAAAGAATGAATACAGCTTGGTTAAGTTATAAACAGAGGAAAGGATAACGAGTCCTCATTTAAATTTGGGTGGTTGTATTTAATACAGAGTGATTCTTTAATGCGGAGAGATGAAATAGATTTAGCAAATTTTAAGACAGAAAAACCATTTAAGGACACGTCTGTTTTACAATCAATAACATGTTTCCTGATGGAAGAAAACTCTTTGTTACTTAATGTTTTACCGATTCTATGGCTAATTCCCATGTGAGAACAAAAATGCGACTGAATAGTACGTACTGTGCTTCCTATATAGGTCCCCAACTTACAGCTAGGGCAAATGAATTGATATACAATGCAGGAACTAAACGGTGTGGGAATACTGTCCTTCACTTTAAAGAAATTACCAATATTTTTTCTCGTTATTAATGATTATAAGTTTAAAATTAATTTGGCAATAAAATTTCCTAAAAATGGAAATTAAATGTTTTCGGAGAAGTTCATTACAAGGGCTGATGTCTGGTAACAAGCCATACCTGATTTCCTTTGGGACATTAAAAGAAGTGGAGGGGTTATAACGCCTGAAGAGGAACTTCCTAATACAGCTTTCAACTAAAGATAAGGTGTAGTCATTTTTTACAAAGTATTCTTTTAAAAAATTGAATCTAAAATGCATACTAAAATAAGTGAAAGACAAATTAAAACCTCTTGTCTACAAAATGCGTCTGTCGGATACTTACAACCTCTTGATGCCATGTGTGACGAATGCTTCTATCAATGACGAATGACGATGTCTGCAGTGTGACGGCTGGAGTTAAACTGATCTGCTAAGTAGACATTCTTTGTATTAATACAGTCATGTACGTTGCCAGAATGTTCTAAGAACTTTTTCAAACATATAAAAAATTCTCGAAAGTTCTAGAAAGCTCTACAGTTTATTTTTCACCAAATTAGTGCTGAACCTATGTGGAATGTAAGAGAACTGCCATTGGTGCCCAGGTCGCAAAAAAAATATATAAGGGAAATAATAGCTATTACTACTGTATTACTGTTTTTATAACGTTTTAAATACAGTATATCATGTTTATACTAAACTTTTTATATATTTTTACTATTTCTATTAAAATAATGTTATTTACCATAAATGGGCTAATTTAAAAACTCAATGTCCTAGCCACAAAAGCAAAGTTTGAGAATTAAAATCGACTTTTTTTTATTAAAAAAGAGCCACAAACAATTGGGAAATAACACTTTTAACCCAAGGATAAGACAAAAGTGAAACTTTGTAACACAGTTATAATAGATGAGTCCTTCCGTAGCATATGGATACTATGAGAGGACAATGATTCTTCAAGAGTTGAGGATTCTACAAATGGAAAATGATCATTTGAGAAGGTAAGGATTTGGTAAATGAAAAAGTGCATATCCTAAGATAATGCAATGATGCTTAGTTAGCAAAATGATCCTTCTAGATTGAAAATATCTCTCGAGAGTACCAGAATCACTTGCATGTATAAGGATCTTCCTAGTGTACAAAGATCTTCCGGGCGTACGAGAAATATTTAAATGTAAAAGAATCCTTCGAGAATGCAACGATTTTTCTAATAGAAAAGAATCCTTCAAGAGTAAACGGATTCCTTGAGAATGCAAGGAAACTTCAGGAGTATAAGGGGCGTTTGAGACAAAAAGAATTCTGCGAATGTAAAATTATCTTTTGCGCGTAAAATTATCTTTTGGTATTGCTGAAAGAATCTGCCATGTAAGAAAATAATAACGAAAACACTGCTGAGAAATAATAAATACTTAGAAATCTGTTATACTATAAAAAAATCCTTTTCTATTCAGCGGTGCCCCTACTTCTAAGATAGGTTAGGAAAGAGTGTATGCCCGCTCACTGGTCGTAAAATTAACAAATAAACAGGCAGTGTTGGATAGTAACCAGCCCTTCTTAGGTTAGTATTGGCACACCTACTTAAAAAAACCTGTGAGGACTCCTCCCACATAATATAGGATTGGAAGACGTCCATTAAATTAGCTAATAACTCCTCCTAACTAGTATCTTATTGATAAACTCCTTTGGAGGTGAGCCCCCACCTTTTCTCAAATAAAACCCTTGTAATCATTTAGATCAGCAGGCCTTGTGAGCAAATATTTTATTTTAAATAAAGCTAAGGCCATACAGCTCTGTCGCACTGGAATTCGAAGACTGGCAAACAAATTACGTTGAATTGCTGTGACCATTTAAAGCCACCACCCTTCTTCCATGATCGAACCCCTTGCAAGAATCATCCTTCAATGTCAGATTGCACCGTGTACCAAAGAGGATTCCGTTGCGCTGACTGCCTGATCACCTTGACTTTGTGCCCTATCTAACAACAGAGGATCACTGGCGCCATAGGCATAGTCACAAGGACAGAAGCGGGCACAAATCGAGCAGTTTAAACATATAAAAATGTGTTTGAATTGTTATATTAATCAATGTGGCCGCCCTCGTCTGCGAGCACGCGCTCCAGGTGAGACCTGAACGCTACGCACACGCTGTGGACGAAGACCTTCCTCAGGCTGGCTTACACCCGGTTTGCGGAGGACTTCAGCTTGTCAACGTTTCTGTGGCGGACCTTGCAGGCCTGCCCTAGACATGCGCTCACGCGTTGTAGTCGAGGGGATTGAGGTCGGGCGACTGTGGCGTCCAAAAGTCCTTAGACATGAAGTTCATGTTCAACCTCACCCACTCTTGCACGGTCTTGGCCATGTGGGCAGGGGCACTGTCCTGTGGAAACAAGTATTCCGGCTTCTTCGCCATCTTTTTCATCTAGAACAGGACACTCGTGTCCAAAATGTCCCTGTAACCGGCCACGGTGAGCCTGTAGGCGTCCGCGACTGACACCGGTGGCATCTTCTACCATTCGAAGCCACGACGCAAAGTATCATCATTGAGGCCAGGCGCTTGGTCGTGGACATGTAGTAGACCCCGGAAAGGTCCTGGTTGAAGCTTGCCACGTGGTTGTTCTGTTTCTTGATGACCGGATCGAACGTGAAGGTTTTTTATTAGAAAAATGAGAATTTGATTGTCATGACTCTTTAAGTCATTTAGAAGGCAACGACAGCGCTAACGACGTTGTTCTTGCTTACGATCGATTAACAGAGGCCTTTTCACTTATCTCAACCTATTGCCGTCCTTCTCCTTTACGGCCCTTGACACTGTCTTGCGAGCGCAGTCATTTTGTGCTTCGGAGCACTTTCGAAGGCATTTCTCAAAGCCAAACGGTTACGACTTGAGGTCTGCCTGAACGAGGTCTATTTTTTAGGTTTTCCCTATTCTTGACCCTTCTGTGACTCTGTGGACGGTCATCCGGCTGATGTTTAGCCACTTACCGATGTCATACTAGTCACGGCCCGCACGAAGGAGAGCAGAGATCTCGCTTCTTTTCACTTACATCTCAACACACCTACACACAATGGAAAAGATGTTTTAATGACACACGCTGGGAAAATAGAGCTATAAGTTTGTTAAACAGAACTTTTTCTGCTATACACGTAAACTTCTTGAATTATCAAAACCCGAGTGTAACAGTACTTTTGAAAAACCTGGTGAGGATGCTTGGGTAGCACAAACGACGAGGATGAACGCGTTCTTTCGCGTGAAATGGAATTATTCGCGGTCTCGTTCAATGCATTCGATATAATCTCGTTTCTTATCTCATCGGAGACGAGCGAAACAATTGTATTGGGGCGATTGTGACTCATGGGCGTGAAGGCCTCCTGAACGGATGTGGAACGCGAAAGGGCGACAAACGGGGCAATGTATCGACGAGGGATTGTGTATACCTTTGGACATAAGTGAATAGTCGTTAATTCCTTTCAAATTCCATCTGCTCTTATTTTTTCTAATCCTGACTTCATTTTAGAATTATAAGTTCCTTGGCTTGTTTTTAATTTTGAGTTCCTTGTTGGTTTCTAAATCTGAGTTCCTTGTTATCTTTTTGATTCTAAGTTTACTGGTTTCTTTCAAACCTTTCAAAATTCTGAGTTACTTTAAAAAAAAATTATTAGTTCCGTGATTAATTTCCACTTCTGAGCCTCTTTTTAATTATTTCGTTCCGCCTTCTGTGGCCTTTGCTCCTTGATGCCTCTCTGATTCAGAGCCCAAGTAAGTAGGCCACAAATTGGGGTGTTTGAAAGTGTTTTTGAAGCTGCTTGACGCCTTCTTTTCCTGGTAATCGGGTCTATCCAATTGTGGAAAAGAATAAGGAGAGGAAAACGGAATGAGGAAGAGATGAAGAGAGTAAAAATAATAGGAATGAAACAATTAATACAAGTAGCTGACTCAACCATAAATGATAAGGCGGGAGGTCCTTCAGAAACAAATTTGTACATATTACAAGTATCCAGATTACAAAGTACAGATTAAACGTACCTTAAAGTACATATTAGGTCCATAGTAGGTGGTTCTTTACTATCTACTTACATGTTTACCCGTCTATCTATTAATTTATCTACCTACCTACCTATATGTATATATATAGTTCTATCAGTCTCTCTCTCTCTCTTGTTCTCGATATGGGATTAAGAGATAGATAAGTTTGAGCTTCTCATTCCAATACACCTAATCTGCATGGCTGCATGCATGTAAGTTGAAGGGTGGAGTGGCGCAAATGTTAAAAAGACGCTTCTCATTTTAAGCTTTTAAGATCGGCGGAATAATCATTTCCCTCACGTCAATTTCATTCATTCGTGTACGATCACTTCATGATAAAATGTCACTGACTTCTCGATCATAAAGTGTACAACAATCAGCATATTTTTTCCTAATCAAAATGTAATTACTGCTACCGCAATTACGCCCACGTACACATCTCTAAATTTAAAGATAGGTTGTAGATAAGTAGGTATTAAAATAATAGCTAAAGCAATCGATAAACATAGAAAAAGGTTTGTAGGTGTTGGTTAATAAAAAAAGAATGTCCAAATGATGTCTTTACTTGGTTAGCGTTTTAGAGGTATGGGTGATTTTCATGTTTACAAATTATCACAGAACTCAGTGCAATTTGATGGGGGGCAAAGGACTAGTTGTGATATGTATTAGGCAGGTTAAAATAGTTGCTGATTAATGACAACGTAATGGGTGCAATGATGGTTATCGTAGGTATTTAGTTGTGTGAACGTGTGGAGGAAGAACTTGTGAATTCATCCGACGATTAACCACAGCTAAATGACTCAATTTTCTAAAGCTGGAAGCGGTGTTTACACTTAATCTTCACTTGTATTCAGCATATAAGTCAATTTTAACACGTAGTCAATGCTAAACAAAGACTAAAAGAAAGTTTATCTATATATATAAAGGATCTTTCAACAAGGACACTCGAGCTTTGTCAGGCGATAGTGGCCATGTTGTTAAAGCATCTGGCAACCTCACTGTGAACTTTTGCAGTATTACTTGCCAAGTCACGATGGAAGGTTATAGCGTTGAACAGCGTGTGCAAATCATCAAATGTTATTATCAAAATCAGTGCTGCGTTCGACAAACGTTCCACGCATTACGTGATTTCTATCCTCGCCACAATTGTCTTGCCGAGTCCACTGTTCGACGCTTGGTGGCCAAATTCGAGGCAAAAGGGTCGATCAACAATCAGCCAACACCCGTACGTTGCCAAAACGCAAGGTCTGCTGAAAACATCGCTGCTGTAAATGAGAGTGTACGGGAAAATCGGAGGCAGTCAATTTCTCGTCGTTCACAAGAACTTGGCCTTTCTGTGACTTCAGTTTGGCGAATTATGCGTAGGGACTTGGGTTTGCACCCGTATAAAATCCACCTTACCCAGGAACTTGAGGTAAACGACCATAGACAACGCCATGTGTTCTCTAATTGGACTGTAGAGCAGTTGGAAGCTGCCCCAAATTTCCCCACAAAAATCATCTTCAGCGACGAGGCCCATTTTTGGATGAATGGATTTGTGAACAAGCAAAATTGTCGGATTTGGGACGAAAACAATCCACATGAGATACACCAGCACCAATTGCATCCCAACAAAGTGATTGTTTGGTGTGAACTTTCGTCTAACAGAATCATCAGTCCGTATTTTTTGAGAACGAAGATGGGATTTCCATAACCGTCAACGGCGAGACCTATAGATCGATGATAAGCAACTTCTTGTGGCCTCAATTGGATTATATTCCTGATATGGATACTGACGACATGTGGTTCCAACAGGACAGCACTATGTGCCACACTGCGCACGCCACGATAGACATTTTACACCAGCGATTTCAGGGCAGGGTCATCTCGCGCGGCGGCGACTTCAACTGGCCACCGAGATCATGCGATTTAACGCCATTAGACTACTTTCTTTGGGGCTACCTTAAATCCCAGGTCTATGCGAATAATCCGCAAACAGTTGATGTCCTCAAAGGCAACATAACGAACACTATCCAGCAAATCCAGCCAAATTTATGCGACAAAGTCATCAAAATTTGGGCCTCGCGAATACGTTCCACCAAGTGAAGCCGCGGCGGACATTTGAACGACGTCATATTCCACACTTAATACCATTAAATGTACTTTCAAATTAAAAAAATTGAGCGCATATATCACACACAACTTGTTTTATTTAAAATTAAAAATTGAGCGGCCTTATTAAAAGGCCTTATATATATATATATATATATATATATATATATATATATATATATATATATATATATATATATATATTACTTTAGAAAATACCCTAATTCAGATGGTCAATGATACTTACAGTGTAATCCATAGAAAATGACTCTCCTTTAGATATATACTTAAACTCTTTTATTAGTATGGCAGAGATTCTACATATAACTTAAGTTGAGATTGTACTGCGTTCTCCCGACCGGACTGTCTTATTGTCTATTTTTATTTTATTTATTCCTTCATTCCTCTCCTCGCCATATTTCATTCACTTTCTCCATTTTTTAAACATATTATAGACATTTTTGTAGACAAATTCTCTCCTTCGATCTTTTTCCGCCGAGATCCCATTTTCTCCAATGCGTCGTTCAAGGGTCTTTGGAAGACCACCTCGTCCGTCATCTATCGCCTATTTCACCTTTCCAAAATAGCCTATTGGGTTTTATAATAGACCAAAAAGCGCTCTGGATGAGGACTAAAGTGGTGTGGAAACGTGATGGTAAAGTGTGAATGCAAAAAAAAAAATGATGAAAGTCACTGCCTATTATGGGGGCTGTTATACTATTTCGATGAGGGGTGTGAACTTGCCAATTTTAGACCTGATTAATTGGAAGGGAATGCAAGCCTCTCGTTTTCTTTCGTCATTTTCTATATTTATAGGAGGGGAAACCATCTCTTTTCCTTTTTTTGAAAAGTGATGTCAATTTTTCGGAGAAATTTTCTTTTAAAAGACATTGAGAAATTTCGACAAAATTTTGACGAAATGCGTTTAAGAATGAAGAGTCTGAAATACTATGAATATCTTTTTCTGGCTTTTCATAAATGTTAAAAACTGAATCATTTTATGATTTAAATGTTTGAAAGGCCATACTAGAATATTTTATATCAATATGAAATTCAGAGGTTTTTACCAAAATGAATTTAGAGAAAGGATGCAAGCGAATACGAATGGAGAGCTATTGCATATAGAGATTAGATAAAAACTCGATTATATTAGCATTAGAATCATGAAATTTTGAGTAGTATTCAAAGAACGTGCTATGAACCTTTGAAGCAAATTCTGAAACAGATTAAGGTAGTCGGCTTTCAATGGAGGTGAATATATAAAAGTTAAGTTATATATATTCACTCTCACATTGCTCCATTGCAAATATTTCTCCTAGGCGAGAGTGGAGAATAAACATGTATGAGAGAATGAAGCAACTCATCTCAGTTCGGCCACAATATTTAGCACCGGAGATCAGGCTTTTTGTCACTGCAATAGTTTAGCTTGTCAGTTATAGGAATCCAGATAATCAATCACCGGTAATGACAGGGATTCAGCCTATTTCTAATGGGGCTCCATATAACCCAACGTAAGAACTCTCCCAACCCTAATGCTTGCTTAAGTAACATCATTCTCTTTCGCACACACTCGCAATGTCAATTTACAGGATGAGTCCCAAAACATATGAGATAGCACTAGTTATAATATTAATATTATTAAACGTGGCATGATAAATTATCATGGTATAGAATCCTTTGCTTCATCCTGTATCTTTTGGATCGGTCCACCTACCCTTCCTCTGTCATTACATTCACTATCGTAAAACTCATTTACGACGTTACTTAAAACCTCAGTATTACTATAATCCTATTCTTGCATTTCCTGATGTCCTTCTACTTTATTTGGATGTGTGGCTTAGAATCCTAGTTCCTCTTGTATCTCTGTCAATACCTTCATCCCTCTTTCACAATCCTCCGTCGCACATATCACCCTATATATGTTATCTAAAATACACAGCCGACAGATAGTAATTGATCCAATTCTTTCTTCCCACGAGTTTCCCAACAACTTATACACTCTCATATAATTTCATAGCTACCACACATAACACCTATTGTATCATCTCCTTTTAAAGCTTGTACAATGAGATTTTGATTTTATACGAGACTACTTCTTATTCATTCTCATACCTATCTGTGTTTATAATCTATTTCACACATCCAGCATTACAAAAAAAACCTAATTCATTGTCTTTCTGTTTTCTCCAACCTTCTATCAATCTTATTACCTCTCGGACTGGTCTTGTTAACCCTAAGGTTTAACCTGGTCTTATTTCTGTAGTTCTACATCCACAGATTAGGACTACTCCATCCACTGGTAATCTCATAATCACCCCCAAAAAACAACTTTTCACACTTCATTCATTCCAGGCCAGGTTCTTGCTTCATTTTATACAACCTTTGTCTTCACTATACAGCTATACCATACCTAGCAATGAATAGCAAATCAAAGCCAATTCATCTCTTCATTGGCTGCACTCCTGCATTTCGCAACCTAATTTTCAGCTTCTGCATTCACTAATTAGGCCAACTACATCCACTTATATTCTTATAGGCACGACGCAGCACCTCTAGCTCATTCCAGGCCACGTCGTGAGCTTATTTTATACACACCTGTGTTTACCTTAATAGCGGTCGTCCGAATTCGCCAAAAAGCCAACTCTATTTAGTGCTATACATGACAAACAAAGGCAGAGCTTGTCTGAACTCATTTGAATATTCACAAACCAAAATTGAGTTTTTCGTCATATTCTGAGGCGTGTTTGTTAATTTTTCCTTGCCGAGAAAAAAATGTCCTGGCCATTGTTGGTGTTATAGGCTTTATTTGGGCACGTTTGTATATGGCCGTTTGTTAGCAGTTTGTTTGTCAGGGGAAGCTAAACGTGAGCGTTCATTTCGCCCCGATTCTTGATGGGAGAAAAAGTCAGCTGAAAATGGAGTCAATATTTATTATGTCGGTATTTTTATTCAAATTATTATTTACCTATGTCTGCTCATTGCATACAAGAGACGTTTATTTACGAACGTCTAATATTTAAAAATTGGTCATTCAATATTTGCTAGATTGGTGTGTGTATGTGGGTGTAGTTGGATCGTGTGTGTATGTGTGAAAGAGGTAGGAGAGAGAGACAGAGTTGCTGATAGATAAATAGAGGGAAAGAGAGGGGTATGGTTTGAAAGGTAAGAGTCAATCTTTGCATTATTTTCTATACAATGTGTGCACGCGTGATGTTGTGTACTAGATCAGGCACATAATAATAAGCTTTAGGGGGGGGGGGAATTCTTTGAGGCTAAGAGCCTTCTAAGAGCGACTATCATTTAAAGAAAGTTTCGAGAGAAGCGGTGTGTCTTCAAGTCACACTTGAAGTCAACAAGGGGAGGAGTGAATAGCAGTGGGCAGATCACTCCACATCTTAGGAGCGAATATCGAGGGATCACGATTGCCCATGCAGCACAAACCTGATCGAGGAACAAACAGTAAGAACGTAGAACCGAAAAGTAGGCTACTCTGGGAATGGAAATCAGCGAGGGAGAGAGGTAGGAGAGGTATGATGGTGCTGCGGTATATAAGATTTAATATGTAAGAAAGAGGACCCCGAAAGTGATTCTAGGTTAAATGGACAGCCAGTGCCGATCACGAAGCAGGGCATAGTGGGGTGGGGGGGATACACCTCCGGTGACGAAGAATACATGCTGCAAAGGTTTGACTCGGTTGATGATAGAAAGCTGCCATCTGCGAGAAGAAAGTTACAATATTAAAAGTTGGGGGTAACGAAAGCCTGAATGGCAATTTCAAAGTTGCTGTAGTTATTGTAGAAGCGGTTGTGGCTAAGATTACGGAGAAAGCAGAAAGAGGATTTTCAGACATTAGCAACATGGGCTCGTGAGATGATTTGACTATCGAAAGCATGCCTGGATTTCTAACAGTATCAGGAAAAGGAACCGGGGAGCCGCCAAGGTTAAGTATGAGATAAACGAGCATATCTACAGATAACACCTCAGTTTTGTCACTATTCAGTTTCAGAAAATTATCCGAGAACCATTCCGTGGTGATGGTAAAAACTGATTTTAAACAGACCGCTCTTGCTCGTATCCTTAAGAAAATTAACCGGAATTCTAAAAGTCTGTACAAACGAGGCTGACAAGAAGAAGAGGAAAAGTGTTTGTTATCAAAATAGAAGTTTAAAGATGACCAAGAGGAAGGAGATAGGTACAAAACAGGAGTGGACCAAGAACCGAGCCTTGCGGAACATCAAAACTCACTTCCTCCTCCGAGATATATCCCTCTCGATAGAAATATACTGAGTAAGAGATAATAGATTCAAGCGGGACTAATTAAATCCTACACAAGAGAAGTGTGATTGACAGTATCAAAATCTGCCGAGCACCCGAGATGTATCAGAAAGAAAAGCTGGTCAGCATCACCCTCAAGATGGAGGAGGTCAGTTACCAATAGGCGAGATGATTTAGTGTTGTGTCAAGCCTTAAAACAAAATTGAAAAATCGCATCGATGTTGGAGCAGATCAAGTGATCTAGACTCCGGACTGACGTCACACTTTCAAGGACTTTAGGAAGGAACTGGAGTTGATTGGGCAGTAGCTTGCATGGGGAGGGGGAGTGTCCAGTTAAGTTTCTTAAGGATTAGAGTAAGAGCGGCGTATTTAAAATCAGTTGGTGCCACACCTGAAGGTAAAGGGAAAGAATAAGGATGAATTTACGGTAGAGACTAGGGGGGGAGAGGGAGGTTAAGGAGAACATATGTTCCGAAGAGAGAAGGCGAGATGTTAATTTCTCAGGGCACACTGGGGCCAGAGAGAGGCGGGGGAGTGAGAGGGGAGTAAGGGGAGTAAGGGGGGGAGTGACAGAAGTTCTTTGTAACGGGACCCCCTGAAATCAGTAGAGAAAGGCAAAATCATATTGAAGAATCGTGTGATTTGGCAAATCTGTTCACTCCCACACAAACTCAAGCACAACACAAACTCGAATACAAGAATAAATGAACCACGACTTGTGGAAGTATGACTGTTCACGGGTCTCCATTTTACACAAAAGGGATGTGCTCTGGTTGGTTTCACCTCTTAGTTTTAGGCATTTAAATAATAATAATAATGATAAAAGATAATAATAATAAATAATGATAATAATAAAGTGGCAGCGATCAAATTTATTAAACCTTGAAGGAACTTAAATTTTTTAATGAGAAAAAGCCCAACCGATCGATCCTCTCCCGCATTACACATAAACCCTTTGGTTCATTCCGTATATATATAGATGCACCCTGTTATTTTGAACCCTGTTCTTTTGCTTCAATGAACTATTTGTGAATTAGATTTTTTTTACCTAAGATTGGCTGTTCTTTTATACTGCGTTATTATCGATTTAAAACATAAACCTGATAAGAACATTCATCAAGGAATTAATTTACTTCCCATATTAGCAGATGTAAAATCGAAGCTCTCCCTTTTTGGAGAAGGTCATAAAAAATCGCATCAACCCCACAATAGCGATAAAATGAACACAAATTTAGATTATAAATTGCCTTCCATCGGCAATTGGAGGCAAACTACATCGCCCTAATCTAGCAATAAAATTGAACCACTTTCAAATGTCATCAGAATAATCCTGTTACTAGCCAAAGGTAAAATTGGAAAATATTAATATGTTCAGGTGTAATGTGGAAGGAAACCCATTCGTCAGATGAAAAGACAGACATTTCTTCGCTATTACAATGTAAAGTAGAAGAGATGCGACCTTTGGTAGCCTATGATTGCAGATGAACACCATCGGTATGACAATGTATTTGAAATGGGTCTTACGAAGCAGAAGCATTCAACAGAAGTGGTCGTGGTGGTAAAATTGAGAAAATCAAGAGTACAATGCAATGAAATTGCCTTCCATTAATTCTCGGGCAATTGAGCATCGTTGAGACTGGTAATCGCTTGTGGCTTTGGTCATTCAGCTTTGTTCGGAAGATTTGACGAAATCCTTAATCATTTTTTATTTAAATCGATTCCACTTATCAGCCCGGAGAGGTTGGGGCATATGCACCAAGAGGCAAGATGAGATTTAAATGAATTACAAATTCACTAATTCAATAAGTAAAACCATTTTTTTAATTTAAAACGAAAACCAACGATGGTACCTCCCACAGAAAGTTTGTAGGGGGAGATCTTAAAGAAAGTGGTGAAGCAATAGGAAATGTGAGGACGCAGAGCCTTCTTGGGGCTTTGGGGCGGGGACGGCACGCATTTCTCCAGTTATCAGCTACAACATGCTGGCTCATGCTAGGAAATTGAAATCTGTTGCTAGTCTTGTTTGGCAAAAAGTCAAATAAAGTGAACGAATGAGTTGAAAGAACATGGTGTTAAAATTATTAGGTTTTTAAGTTTTTTTTAATTACCAGTCTCCCCCCAGGCACGTTTTAATCGAGGACTAGGTCCTCTGACCAGATGATGAAATTTACATATAAATCAGAATGACAACCGCTAGTATGACCGACAGCACCAGGGGCCTTTGCTTATTAGGGAATGGGGGAAAGGGTAGGATGAACAGTATTATTCTGTTTTCCTCCAACTAGCTGGGGGGTTAAAACACTACTATGCCTCTCTCTGTACATCCCGCTTACACCTCTACACCCCCCCCTCCCCCTCAATCCCCAACTGGAGGCAAATGCCTCGCCAGCAATTTTCATTCTGATCTTTATATGAACTTCACCTCTATTTAGCCTCACACGAACTTTAACCATACACAGTACAATCATTAAGTCGGCTGCTCCCACACACCTTAAAACTTTCTCATCGTCTTCATAAAAAGATTCTTTAAAGTAATGAGAATGTGTGAAAGGTACATAGGCAAGGTAGGGAAGAGCGGAAGTAATCTGTAAGGAGTAGAGGATGAGAACACCACACTCTTAATCATGGTATTGCACTGCAATGCATCTTTGTGTCAAGTAAAGCCGAATTTTTCTATTCTTTTAATTGGAATTGAAGGTATTTATATGCGAGGAATTTATTTCCATTAGGAGCCAAAAACAACTCACCTGCAAGTTTCTAAATATAATTAAGCCTTTCATAAATAGTAAAGCACAAATTAGGTTAAAACACTTCCCCTTCGTTGTTAGGTCTGGCGGCATTTAATGTGACTCCTCTAATAAAACCGACTATAAACCGGAATTTACCCTCCATTTACCGACTGTTAACTTGTGTATGGATTATCCGAACGATATTATAACGACCTCATTTGAAATTAGCTAGAAGAGTCTAGGTTGTAATTGGGCTGCTGTTAGCTGTTAATTCCTTCGAGGGTTAAAGAGGAAATGTTTGGTATATTGAAACAAGTGTATTCTAGACCAAATTATTTGTTTACTTACATTATCTAGAGTTCCGTATGTTTTACTGATTGAAAAGAAGTGAAAATGAGTGTTTAAATACAAGATTTTCATACTTGCCATCAAATATTTTGAATATATAAAGGTATTTTAATATTTTAGTAAAATGAATGTGTTATGGTAAAGTATTTTGGGTATTTCTTTTGTATTTTTTATACAAATTGATAGAATATTGGTGTTTTATTGTAGGGTTTATACGTTTCAGCGAACTCACAATATATTTTACAGCCAGATTAAATTTTCTCTTAGCATTTTTCTATTATTCCTGTTTACTTTAAAGACATTTTGTTTATTTAGTTTCCGGAGGTACTTAATGGAACTCAAAGCAAGTACATTTGCTAGTTATACCAGTAAATGAATTTTGTGAGTGCCCAGTTATTCTCGTCTGTTTGACCTAGGTCACAGAGCCTCATCTTGAAAGAGAAATGATTTTTTTGCCATTTGAAAGCCATTTATTTATTTGGGAATTATTACGAGCTGTTGGGTTGACCTGTTAAGACTATGCCATGTCGACGGTTTCCTCCAACAACGTAGCGACAAATTGTTCTTCTATCATAACACTGTCCAAAGTTTCCTACAAAACTTGTTAATATAATCTGAAATGACATTGCTGTCAAACGTCTCCTTGACAAAAAATTGTGAATATAATCTGACATGACATTGCTGTCAAACGTCTCCTTGATAAATACGTGTGAATATAATCTGACATGACATTGCTGTCAAACGTCTCCTTAATAAAAACTTGTGAATATAATCTGACATGACAATGCTGTCAAACGTCTCCTTGATAAAAACGTGTGGATATAATCTGACATGACATTGCCGTCAAACTTCTCCTTGATAAAAACGTGTGAATATAACCTGACATAATATTGCTATCAAACGTTTCCAAAAACAAACTTGTGAATGTACTCAGACATGACATTGCTGTCGAATGTTTCCTAAAAAAAATTATCAATGTACTCTGGCATACTATTGCTGCTAAAAGTTTCCTAAAAGAAACTTATCAATGTACTCTGGTATAACAAGTCCGCCAAACGTTTACTAAAAGAAAATGGTGAATATATTCTGGCATGACATTGCTCTCTAACGTTTCCTAAAAGAAACTTATCAATGTACTCTGGCATGACATTGCTACCAAACGTTTGCTTAAAGAAAATGATGAATATAATCTGGCAAAATATTGCTTCCAAATATTTCCTAAAAGAAACTTGTGAATTTACTCTTACATGACATTGCTATCAAACGTTTCCTAAAATAAACCTGTCAATGTACTCTGGCATGACATTGCTGCTAAACATTTGCTTAAAAAAATGGTTAATATACTCTGGCAGGACATTGTTGTCAAACGTTTCCTAAAAGAAACTTGTGCATATACTTAGACATGCCAATGTTTACAAAGCAACATATTTTCTGACAAAGAAGATGCCTCTCATGCAAGACCTGATTTTCAGTAGCTCTTATCGGTCAGTAACATAGCCTACTAGATGAAACCATGCTTCTCCTGGCAAATGCCTTCCATCAAGTTTTTCTCCTCATCCTAGTCACTTCCATAAACCAATAACAATAGGGAAGTCTCTAAATAAACTTGTCTTCAGCACATTCTGAGCGAAGATTTTGTATGCATGGCCTATTAAGCATGACGTCAAATCTTTTTGAGAACTTCTGATAGCAGCAATGACTTAAAAGCCACTGAAGGATTTTCGTGAACTCCTCCTAAACTACGCTTTTGACATATGTCAACACTATGCATTGACCACTTTTTCGTGCCATCTTGAGATTTCCAGTTGCTTTGAATTTGACATATTGACTTATCGGGCTACAATGATAGTCCAGATTCTGTATTGACTCCTCATCAATTCCGGTATCACCTTCAAAGTTCGCCTTCTCGTTTATAAAACACTGAATCCTGCGGCTCCCTATTACCTCTTTTATGCCCACCCTCCCTCCCCCACTCTCTCTGTTTCAATCCATGGGAGCACTGCAATCCTGCGTTGCCCCTCCCTCGCAAGTTTCTCGTTATCGTCTCAGTTCTATGAGAACCTCGGTTTCTCGGTCTGTGCTCCGAGACTTTTAAACGCTCTCTCCTCTGTTATTCGTTCATGCAGCTCCATCGGTGCCTTGAAAAGTGCTTTGAAGACACATATCTCGTCCCTAACCTCCCCTAGTTCAGTGAAGGCCAGGTGCTTTGGGAAGGTCTGTGACAATAAGGAGAGTGGTATAAAAACCTATTTATTTGTTCGATGCAAATTTACTCCTTCAAAAGGCCTCTCTAGGCCTCTTGTGTGGCTGCATAACTCCCACTTAGTTATGTTAACCTTATTTAAGAGTCCTTCCACTATAACCTAATTCTCGACCAACCGCATTGATCGGGGAGGGAGGGAGGGAGGGCTTACCCATTGATTCCCGAATCTGTTAATCTGTACACTTTGTGTGACGTGTGGGAGAGTCCCCCATGAAGTGAATAAGAGTGGAGCTAGGAGCAGTGGGTGCTCCACCACAATAAACTTTGTGCATAGCAATCGCAGTACCATCGTGGGCGAGAGAAAAAAAGTAGCAAATCATTTTGTCTTGGGGTTCGCAGTTCGAACCCCTTTTACCATTATTATCATCAGCAGCTTGAAACAAAGAAGCGAAACCCGATGGGGGACCTCACCCCCCACCGCCCTGTGATCAGAGGTTCGTAAAGAAAATGGAAAATTTAGGGGGTGGGTAGGGAGAATGTGTGGAAGGTGCAGCAGAGCTCCAGTTCTATAAAGAGGATGAAAAATCAACCATTGCTTAATGGTATGGGTGGGAGGACAATGCGAAATAGATAGATGGATTGATAGATAGTTGGATGGATAGATAGTTGAATTGGTAGATTAAATGGATAGATGGATTGATAGATAGTTGGATGGATAGATAGTTGAATTGGTAGATTAAATGGATAGATGGATTGATAGATAGATAAATGGCTGGGTGGATAGATAGTTGGATTAGTAGATTAAATGGATAGATGGATTGATAGATATATTAATAGATAGATAAATAGATAGTTGGATTTATAGATTAAATGGATAGATGGATTAATAGATAGATAAATGGCTGGATGGATATATAGGTGGTTTAGTAGATTAAATGAATAGATAGATTGATATATAGATTCATTTATGGATGGAGAGATATTTGGATTAGTAGATTAAATGGATAGATGGATTTATATATAGATTAATGGATGGAGAGATAAATAGTTGGATTGGTAGCTTAAATGGATAGATGGATCGATATATAGATTAATGTATGGATGGATAGATAGTTTGATTGGTAGATTCAATTAGATTAGATTGATAGATAAATTGGTGGATGGATATATAGTTGGATTGGTAGATTAAATGAATAGATGGATCGATAGATAAATTAATGTATGGTTGGATAGATAGTCGGATTGGTGGATTAACTGGATAGATTGATAAATATATTAATGGATGGATGGATAGATAGTTGGATTTGTAGATAAGTGGATATATGGATTGATAGATAAATGGCTATCTGGAGAGATAGTTGGGTTAGTAGATTAAATGGATTTATATATTGATAATTGGATGGATGGATAGACAGTTGAATTAGTAGATTAAATGAATAGATGGATGATAGATAGATTATTGGATGGATGGATGGATAGATAGTTGGATTGGTAGATTAAATGGATATATGGATTGCTAGATAGATAAATGGATGGATGGATAGTTGGTTTGACACATATATAAATTGATGGATAGATAGTGAGAAATGGATTGATTGATAGATAAATGGTCGGATGGGTAGATGGATAGATAGATGGATACATCGATATCTCTCGAGAGATGGAGGGATATAGAGATAGAGGTGGACCTTATTAGTGTATATATTGTATCACTCTTAAATTCCTATCCATTTGTCCTCCTTCTCGACTATATTCACTTTTCCCCTCCATTCTTCTCTCCAAGACCGTTCTCTCCTCATCCTCTCGTCATTGCGTTGAAATGCCATCATTAGTCACATACATTTCCTTTCCTTTTTCGAATAGTCTCCTACTTGCATTACTCCATCTATTTACCTTATACTTGTTTTCACTTTCCCTAACTTAACCACCCTGTTTAAGAAATCCTTGCCAACCAACATTTTAGCGGAGATGCCCCAATTTTTGCTTTAATACACCACAGTCACCACAACAACCAATACGCAATTCCGGTCAGATCTTAGAAAATAAAAATGTTAAAACATAAATATTGTTTATGAACCCCAAAGAATCAAACCTCTACCCTCGCACGGGTCACCCTGGCAAAGAAACGATGCGGTTACAAACGAAAAATAATACTGCACATGATTAGATGATATAGACATCTGCTCTGATTGAGAACACAAATGGGAGGGAGTCCAATATATAGTTAAAACATACACAACACTAGCACAACTGAGATGAATCTTGCAGATACCTGGAGTTTTTGATGTGTGGGACAACCGCGCAGGTGGGCGAGCTTCGTTGAGCTTTGGATTATAGAGGACAGACAGGAAGGAGGGGAAAACAGGAAGGAGGGGAAAACAGGAAGGAGGGGTAAATTAAATGAATAATATCTAAGGAAAATCAAATTCTTATCTCACTACAGCATTTAGTGTCTAAGGAAGATAAATTACTGATATCAAATTGCAATATTTAGCATCTAAGGAACTTAAAATAGCCATCTCAAATTATAGCTTGTAGCATCTAAGGCACATAAATTGTTCAGATGAAATTTCAGCATGTGGCTTCTCAGGAAGATAAAAAAGCCATATCAAATTACAACATGTAGTATGTAAGGAACATGAATTACTCATCTAAAATTATAATATGTAGCATCTATGTAACTTAAAATATTCATCTCGAGTTAGTGCATGTTGAAGCTAAGGAACATAAAATGCTCATCTTATATTTCAGCATTTAGCATCTAATGAACATAATTAGTCATCTGAAGTTTCAGCATGTAGCATTTACGTAACATAGAATAGTTATCTCAAATTACACCATTTAGCATGTAATGAACATAAAAATAGTCATCTTTTAATTAGATCATGTAACATCTAAGGAACATAAAATAGTCATCTCAAATTACAGCATCTAGCAAATGGGGAAATCCATCTTATCATCTAATCACTATTAAATAAAAATGTATCTATCTGAATTTGTTTATCTTGGTGTAGAAATATCCGCTCACCTGAATTTCCGGAGCCAAGCTTAGATAAAAGCACGCGTAGGCTATACGAACACAAGTACACACAAATATCCATAAATACAGACACACTGTAAAATTATGTGCATATTCGTATGCAGTAATGTATTAACTCGGGATACTCATAATGCCCGACATAATAATGTAAATCCATTCCTTAATTCCTTTTAATATCATGCTAACTGGCAACTCTCAGGAATATCTGTTCATTTAAACATGGATTTATTATTTGAATTTATATTATTTCTGATATTAGTTGAAGGTTATTTCTGTTGATAGAATTATCCTTACCAAATATTTAAATTCATAAAGGTGATAAAAAAAAGGCCGACTAAGAAGTTTCCTCCGATTTATATTAAATATTGCACCAAGATAGTCAATGTTTAGAGATTACGCGGGATACATTTCATGATGGGGTGCGCAGATGGGGGTTTAAATATATAAAAAAAGAAATATTTGTAAAACTGGAGACAAACTTTAGAAACTAAAAGAGAAATCTGGTAAACTAACTTAGTCATGGGGAAGAAAGTTTTCAGATGTTTCTAAAGAATGTTTAAATGTATAGAAAGTAAATAGAAATGCTTGGAAGGTACATAATTTAAGGAGAGGAAAAAATTAAATTGGGGAAGGAGCAATAGAAGAGGCAACGCAGTACTGCTGTGCTTGCCCAGTATGGTCCCCGATATTCATAAAACCCTCTCAACTTAATTTTAACGCATAAAGACTAGTCAGAAGTGAGGGGTGGACAACGAATTTGATCCTTAACACAGGTCGAAGATGATGATTTAATGGCGTTGCCACTGAACTATCGTTGTGATTGTTTCTCTAGGGATGTTGTGGGTAAGAGAGCTTTTGTGTGTAGGTGAAAGACGAGGTGCGTAAAAGTATTAGCAATGTCCTGCGGTGCGAAAATGCATTTGCGGTGAGGGGAAACCAGATGCTACCTGCGGCAATTTCTGAGTCATGTTTTGCAATGTTATTTGGTAAGTATAACTTAACCTTCCTTCCACCAGTCGTTGTTGATAAGTTGAAGAAAAACTGAATTAGAGTTTATCCTGTAAATTAATCGCCATCGATTAATCTACAGGATGTCCTTGAAGTCTGGACACAGAAAATATCACAATGACTTTCTTGTTCGCCATTCCTTGTCCCCCTTGACTATTTTTTCAGGATATGCTAAAGGAGAAGGTGACCTCAATGAAAATTAAAAATTCGAGACACCTGAGGGAACAGCGCATCATAAAATGAAGGTGCTCAAATTGACGGGAATTTAGGATTAATGCATCAGGTTCATCGCCATTTGTGATTTCCACAAATGGCGGTGGAAATCCCATTGAACATGTTATTTATTAACATTTCAATTAAATAAAATGTAGTTCAAATTGATTAAAATGTAGTTAAATTTTTTATTGAAGATATGCAATTTGCATATAATAAATACAGATATCGTAGACGAATCTCGCACGAGATAATTAATTTGAAATGCTCTAAACAATGAAAAATTATCAATTAATTTGCCCATAGCAAATTTGACGTTGCTTCCACTCCACCTAATTTAAACAAATCTTCCCTGCGTGCTGATCTTTAGCAGTGAAGTTTATTGCAAACTCGGTTATGATTAAGAGAAGTCGTCAGAATTAGGTCGCTGATACATTGTGGAGGTCTGGGGCTTAGACAGAAAACCTCAACGACGGAAAGTTATGCACAGGCGGACTTCACCACCAAACTGGCTACACACCAGACACACACCTGGCTAATCGGGGGTGAAATAAGGATTGTTTGACTCAGGTGTGTTCTCCGAGCGATGAGAAAGGACCGCGGTTTTGCCTTGCTCAGACATTCGTGAAGAAATTAAAGCGACGAGGAGAAAAATGAAGTTTACGAATGAAAAAAAATGACATAATCGATAACCATTTCTCACTAATTCCGGTCATTTCTCAACATGTACGTGTGTATATGCAGGAAGAGGCAACTTTTTCTGTGTGTTCGTTATATATGTAAATAGGAATGTGAAAAACGATCTCAGCGGAATTTTTCGCCTGTTTGTTGTTATCGGAAACTGGGCGGAATTAAGTTCGAGTGGGAGGAACCGAGCTGAATCTGCAGGGGAGATGGGACATGTTGTAATGGGGGAATGCAAAGAAGAAATTTTTGCAGAATTAATGTTATGAGAAATTTGGGAAGCTGACTTTAGTGGGGGGAAGGGGAGAGGGCTCATATTTGCGCCCGTTAATTATTACTTTAATTATTATGCAAATGGATATTGTTATCTGCATTTTAAGTGCTTCCATGAGCCTTTATGCCATAATATACCCGTTTTTATCTAATTTTGCCAATGTTTATATCGAGCTTGAGCTTAAAGACTCTTCCCATTCAGCGACGGTAAAAAGCTTAATAGTTTATTGCCTCCTTAGATTTAACCAGCCTCTACTACCATTTAAAGTAATTATAATAACTTAAGCCTAAACCATTTCTTCCCAACGTTTGGTCGGCACGCATCAACGCGAAGAAAATACTCCCTCCCACCCCATTTATGCGGTGATATCGGTGACAATGACAAGCTTTGTATTTGTGAGAGAATTTTTTTAACCGATTTACCATGGGATGCGGTGAAGTGTTAAGAACCCTTTCAAGGGGCGGGACCCGCAGAGGATCTGAGTGTGAAATGCCTCAGGACGCAATACGTGCGCCGTAACTTGATCGCACAACACTTCACTCGTTACGCTAATGAAATATAACGAAATCAGTAACGCAATGCGAAACTCCCACGCGTCAGGAAGTGGAGACAGCCGCCCAGCGAGGCATAAACAACCAATAAACAGACGACCGTTTTCTTTTCCCATTTTGAACATTTTTAAGGGGAATATTTTTTTAAATTTCTACGCCTGATTCATTTCAGGATTTTTTTTTTTAATTGATGAGTGATCGTAAGAAAGGGGGGGGGGGAGGCGTTAGTATTCTTTTTGTTTAAGGGGTGAGATATCGAAGAAATTTTTAGCGAAGTCAATGCGTGCCGAACAGACCTTGGAAAAGGTGTAGGTTTAAATTATTATTATTATTATTTTCTTAATAATTATTATTACCGGATGTATAGATAAAACGAAACCTCAAATGTTAAACTAAAAAAGGAAGAGCCCTCCAATTGAGGCATAAGCAGTCAGAGAATGACACATGAGGGAACTACTAAATGGCATGACCGACCATATACGAACAGCGATCCCAGACGCATCCACTGACTGCAATTCTCAAACCCTTTTGACAACGCCTCTGAAGTGATTGACTATTTTTATCCTGCCTGTTTTCCTCCTTCACGAAGTTCCGCCCATAGCACTGTGCCTCGTGAATGAGTGTCAAGTTTATTTCGACTTCATTGATCCAGGGCATTAAGTAGTTAACCTTCGAATTCGATCCCGAAGGTCGAATTTGTGATTTTGGAGTTAAGGGAGTTATGATCCTTTGTGTTTAGTCCTTAGCGGAGCTGGTGCCTTATTATTTTGTTTTATAAAGGGGTTCGAAGCTTTAGTAGTGAAATGTTGATTGGGTTTGAACCAGTATTCAGCCGGTAAAAGAGTTCAAATCTCTATTATTTTGTCGTTTTTGGGTGGTCAAGCTTTAATATTTCATTCTTAAAAGTGGTTCAAAGTTTTGTAGTAAGGTCTTAAATGGCCTCGACCCTTGATATTTAAATGCTGGTTGAGTTTGAACCAGTGTTCAGCCGGTGAAAGAGTTCAAATCTCAATTATTTTGTCGTTTTGGGAGGTCAAGGCTAAATATTGTATTCGTAAAAGGAATTCGAAGCCTTGTAGTTTGGTCTTAAATGGGCTCAACGCTCTTTGTTATATAAGTGCTGGTTGGATTTGAACCAGTCTTTAGCCGGTGAAAGAGTTCAAATCTTTATTATTTTGTCGTTTTGGGAGGTCAAGGCTAAATATTGTATTCGTAAAAGGAATTCGAAGCCTTGTAGTTTGGTCTTAATTTGGCTCGACGTATGGTTATTTAAATGTTGTTTGGGCTTGAAGCAGTGTTCAGTCGTTATTTCGTAGCTATTGGGAGTCCGAGTCTGATTAATTTATTTTTCAAACGGGGTTCGTAGCTTTGTAATCTGGTCTTAAATGGGCGCAACGTTTTATTATTTAAATGGTGCTCGGGCTTGAACCAGTGTTTAGTCAGTGATAGAGTTAAAATCTCCTTCATTTCGTTGTTATTGGAGGTCACGCTTTAATATTTTTAAAAGAGACTCGCAACTTTTGTTTGCTCTTAGCTGGACTCCAAGCTTTGTTATATAAATGCTTTCTAGTTTGTTCTTAAATGGCTCAACGCTTTGTTCTTTTAATGTTGTTTGGATTTGAGCCAGTGTTCATTCGGTAGGTTCAAACATATATTATTTCACTCCTTTTAGGCGTTCGGATCTTTTACTTCATTGTTGATAGCTACGGTTAAGCCATCGTAGGCCGCCGCTAGATAAGTATAAAAAAAAGTTGTTATTGGGGTTCAAAGGTTTGAACTTAGTAGTTATTATATCATTATATTGGCTTTGAACCAATATACTTTTTTGTGAGGAGGGGGGGAGGATCATCGTAATTTCATTCTTTCAATGGAGTTCGTATCATCGTTATTCTCTTATCCTTTACTTGAGGTAAATATTATATGTGACAGCAACGGGATTATTAGATGGCCATCGTAAAACCACAAGTGAGATTGATCGACCCAAGGCGAAAATTCGGTTGGAATACTGAATACAGTAAACCCTGTAGGAATTTGTTCGCGTATTCTCGGGAATCGAAAGCCAGAGTATATATATTTGGGCAGAGTATATATTGGAACATCAAAAGATTGATGTATTTTAGACCTTTTACTAAATATTACGTTTGTAGACTACTCTGACTTTATCATGGTCACCTTGGCAACGCGCCATTTCGTCCCGAGTATATGTATAAGTGTACATCAAAAGATTGAAGTTTTATAATTTTCCACAAGATATATGAAGTTTGTTGTCACACATCTTCGCCACGAGTGGAACTAATAGAGTAAGGAATAAATATGCATTTTTGCCACCTTGAATATAATAATAAGTTTGATAATGCCCCCCCCCCCCCAATAAAATGAAACAAATAAATTTATTATTATTATTATTATGGTCAACCGCCTGTTTTAAAATTACATTTAAATCCTTAAAGGGGCTATGGGCACAAGATTTCTAATTTCTAATGTTATTTCAAAGTCAGGGGCTCAGTTTCCAGAGAAAGGATAGGAGTTGTAAACATGAGGTTACCAAAGGGTGAGCGAAAGAAGAGAATCCAGGTGGCAAACGGCGATGGGATCAGACGAAGCAATTTGCGAGAAATGAAACAGCTGCTAGAATCAAAGGGAGAGAAAGAGAAAAAGTCAGAGAGGAAGATAAAGGAGAAAGGGAGAGAAGGAGAGAGGTGGAGAGGGAGGGAGGGATAGGGGAAAAGACAGTAGTCGGGGTTATATATATATATATATATATATATATATATATATATATATATATATATATATATATATATATATATATATATATATATATATATATATATATATATATATATATGCAACAAAGCCCCCTGGGAAAATTAATACGAGGATTTCGAGTATTTTCGAACTTTATTTCAAGTTCTTTATCAATCCTTGATAAAGAACTCGAAATAAAGTTCGAAAGTACTTGGTATCCTCGTATTAATTTTCCCTGTGGGCTTTGTTGCATTTATTGCTTACTCACGCGATACTTTGTGAGTTTTCCACCTATATATATATATATATATATATATATATATATATATATATATATATATATATATATATATATATATATATATATATACTGGTAATTGCTTTGTTCCTTGGGAATCTGATATGTAGCAGGAATATGAACACCCAGATGATTACACTAATCATTTATTGCCCGGACGTTTCGGACCTTTACTAGGACCATCTTCAGCGACTATGTCGACTAATGAGAAGGGAAGGAACATTAATTGATAACAGTTAAAAGAATGCATTAAAAAAGCGGAAGAAGGCAAGTTAAAATAATAAAATTGAAAATTATTAAAATTAAAGTAAAAACACTAATAACAATATATAGAATTAAATAATATTACCCAGTGGTATTTAAAAAGAAAAATAATAGAAAGTGAAATTATAACAAACTGACTTGATTATCACATATTAAAAGTTACTGAAGTAAACAAAAAATAACCTATTATATTAAATTGTAAAAACAACAAAAAAAAGACCAAAAAACAAGAAAACAAATCAGAATGAACAACGGGACTGACCCTTAACGTGGGAGTTGAGAAATCAACTAACTAAACATATAAAACTACTGACGAAATTTATTCGGTTGGTCGGTTGGCTAGTTAATCTATTGAAGTGTTGGTTGGTTATATTGTGAATAATTTAATTGAGGAGAAGTAATTATTTAGGTTTGGATTTAGGTTTATAATTTCACTTTCTATTATTTTTCTTTTTAAATACCACTGGGTAGTATTATTTAATTCTATATATTGTTATTAGTATCTTTACTTTAATTTAATAATTGTCAATTTTATTATTTTAACTTGCCTTCTTCCGCTTTTTTAATGCATTCTTTTAACTGTTATCAATTAATGTTCCTTCCCTTCTCATTAGTCGACATAGTCGCTGAAGATGGTCCTAGCAAAGGTCCGAAACGTCCGGCAAATAAATGATTAGTGTAATCACCTGGGTCTTCATATTCCTGCTATATATATATATATATATATATATATATATATATATATATATATATATATATATATATATATATATATAATATATATATATATATATATATATGCAAAATATTCAGAAAGACGATGTAGGACATAGAGAGATGCATATATATATATATATATATATATATATATATATATATATATATATATATATATATATATACTCGTATATCTATTTAAAGAGGAAAAAGTAGAAAAACAGACAGATGTACACCTAAGTATAAAGAATACTGACGACGACGTCTTCACACTCATCGTACTTATAAAAGAATAATATTAAATCATGAAGACAATGAGGCAGGAAAATTGAAACGAAATAAATGATTCCGCTCCATTCACTCTCGCCTTCATTTAAATACGAAATGGCTCGGAATTATATTTCTTTTCTTTCGGTCAAACTTCTTTCCTATTGCATGCCGAATTTTGTGGGTTCCTCGCTTTGTACTCGACTATATATACATTAATTTCTGTGAATGAGTGAGGTTGTAAAGAGAGACAACAAATAAATTAGTCTTCAAGTGTATAAAAATATAAATGTACAAATATTTCACTCTATACAAAGACATCTAGGAGTAGGTAAGAAAGGAGTACACATCTTGTGTGATTCTGCCTTGTTTAGAGGGGGAAGGTAAAATTTTATATTTCTTTTATATACTCAGGCATTTGTATAACTATGTAAAGAGCAGATTACGTATGTTGCTGTGTGATTCTGTTTGAGAGAGTGGGGGGCTAATTTTTAAATGTGGTTTGTTTATTGGAGCGCCCTCAAGCGAGAGACCTCATCGCTGACGTCACTACCCGGATTTGTTTCTTTTAATTCGATTTTGTTTTATTGTTTCGCGAAGGCGTCGCTTTATGGTTCCGGGCAGACGACCAGAAACTGGAGGTCGACACACATGAACAATTGCTGTGTAACGATGTTCTTTCCCACCTCTCTCTTCTTTCACACCTGTGTAATAAAAGAAATGAGAAACCTACCATAAGTTAGACGTAAGGTGTATCGCAGAGGTAAAAGAGATCTAATTGATAAGCGAGGGGGGGGGGCGGAAATATTAGCAAAATATATGTTGGTAATACGTACATGTTTACAATATAATTTACTTTATAGAATACTCGCACCAAGTGGTTAACTAAAATTATACCCCTTACTAATAACGGAGATTCAAACTTGTGCTGTCAAAGGTTCAAACCAATACTATAACCATTTAGTTACCATTCCTAGTCTCACATAAGGATGTTTAAAATACCCTTACTGGTTAATATGCATAGTAGTTGAGTGGTTACAGTATTGGCTCGAAGAGTTAAGATCGTTTAAGAACATAGGTTCGAATCCCCTATTTTTAAGGGGTCTAATTCTATTTAAAAACTTACACTTTGTTAAATACACTTCAAAATGTTGTATTCCTGGTTGTAATCAAATTTTAAATGTCTCTTCAGTGTAATTATCCCAATGCTGCTCTTATCGCTTTCATTACTGATGTCAAAAGAAATTGCGTGTGGTGTTCCTGATCCTTCAGGAACTCATTCTTCTTATGACATTTTTTGTAAATCTTGGGTTCATAGTGAAGGATTTAATCTTCGTTTCCGACACTTTTCTCAGCTTGAAACGGTATTTATTAGCTGCCATTTCAAAAGAGACAGAAACATGTTATCCTTTATCAAGCTGATTCTTAGAAACTAGTTCATTATGACGAGGGATCCTTATTTCACTGGCAATCATTTTCCACAAGAGACTGGACAACAAAAATTCGTAATTGGGATTGACTGTCTTCCACTCATTTGTTATAATTCACACCCATTTATCTATATTTTATTTATTAATCATCTTCTAAGCAACAGTTTTCTTAAATGCATGGTTTCTAGTTGCTTCTTGCATAGCAGAAAGTCTTTGCAGTTTCCACTAAAGTACTGCTAATAAGTAAACGTCAGCTTTTCTCTCATAACTTATTCCTACGTTCTTGACTGTAGCTTTCTAGCAAACCTAAACGAAATTGTGTTATCAGAATAAAAATAATAATAAATATATTGAGAACTAATTCTTAGTGTTTGTATGGTGTCCTGGTCCCTTTCTTATAAAAGGAGTCAACAAAAGCATTAGAAATTAAAAACGCCTGAATAAGTCAATAAAAAATATGAAATATGATATCTAAAATTATTGTGCAACACCATAACTGTTATAACTGCGTAAATCGTTTCAAATTCGGATCTTTTTTCCCTTTAGAAAATTTTGAGTGATTCTCTGCACTAGAATTTTAGATTGAAGAAGTTTACCTGTGTTGTCTTTCATAATCTCATTCCACTCTTCTACTCATTAAGTTTACTTATTTTGTCTGGCCTTTTATTATCTCCAATGACATCATTGAATGGTTTCAGGCTCTAAGTCTTCCTATTATCCAAGTAATCAATCATTCAGATGAAAAAACTGGCCTATGATCAGTATAATTGGGAGGAGATATTAGAGTTTGAATAATATTAAGTGTTACGTTTTGCTGATTTGTTCGGATGAGTGCCCTATTTAAGATCTAGGATAAATTAAGTCACTAATTTAGATATGTTTTAAACAAATCTAAAATTTGAGCCTTATGAATTAAAAGAACAGTGAAAAGTGGTTTGTCTTACGATGTACAGATGGACAAATGAGTTAACACGTAGTTGGATGAAACGAGGAGGATCGCACATTTTCAGACAAAAACCTCATGTGGATGAAAGATTCATCGCCGCCAGAATAGTTAATCCACTGATTGAAATTAGGGAAGGAGTTCGCTTACACACACAGACACCACTTCATCCCATGGCAACTATAATATGTTTGTGTGTGAAAAAGAATTACTGTATATTCGTGTATGCATGCATATACATTTGCGGATTATTTGGACTTTTGACTATTTATGTATAGGATTTATTTCTTATATTATTTGATCGAGGGATTAATTCCAAAACCACGTTTGGATTTATTAAATACTTTCCGCTTCGCTTAATTATCCAAATTGCTTCAGATTACGTGCATGAAAATGATTTTCCCTCTGACTGGGCATCTTCCATATAGCCCTTCTCACCCTCCACATCTATCACTCCATCATTACATTTGCCTCTGTTCCTCTTTTTGAGAGAGCAACCAGACAGAGAGAACGAGAGCGATACCGGCAGCTTCGGCCTCGAAAAATGGGTATGCTTTTCTGGCCGAGGGGGGGTGGGGGACCATGAATAGTGTTCGCCTGGGGTAATGGAGACTCAGAATCGATATTCAGAATCAAAGTTCAGAATCATAGTTAAGAATCAAAATTTAATATAAATGTTAAGAATACAAGTTCAGCCTCGAAGTTGAGAAAATCAAGGAGTCGAATCGAAGTTCAGTATCAGCATTCAGATGCAAGTTCAAAATAAAAGTTTAAAATCAAAGATCAGAAATAAAGTTCAAAGTCGACGATCAGAATCAAAGCTAAAAATAAAACGTTCCAGAATTTTTCTTTGGAATAAAAATTCGGAATCCAAATTCAGAATAGGAGCTCAAAATCAACTTCGGATCATCCATCTAATTATTGAGGTGAATCGAACAAGTGTTATGACAGGACTCAGTCAAATTTAAACGAGTCGACGATTATGAATTTTAGAGAAAGGTTTGTGCCCTTGTTGCCTCGGCTAATTTACGCCTTATTTTATCAACCTAGTCTTTATTTTATACGGAATTACTAATCAGGAAAGAATTTAAGATCCACTCGAGGTTGTTCCAAAACGTGGGAAAGAGTGGACATCGGATGAGAAGGTGAGGTAAAAGGAAGGAAGGATATGGATAAAGAACTAGTTTATCAACCCATATTTCTGTAAGAGCATTATTTAAAGTAATATTTATCGATTTTATTCTTAAACATATTGAGTGCAGTGCTTTCAGTCACATTCCCAAGAAGGTAATTCTAAGTTTGTGTTATTTTAGAAGAAAATAATTTTTTGGGTATTTCACTGTTACATATTTTTATTACTACCTCAAAACCCTTATTTCTAGTGGCCGTTTAAATATCTAGTTTTCATTTTTTTTTAATTTGCAAACAACGATTTTAGTAACTTGTATGGTCTAGGGCAAGTGGAGATAGCCACATCGTTGCAGAGATGTAGCGAGATGACTACCATAACCTAACGTAATATAATTTGAATAAACAATTTAAAGTTATAAAATCTGGACAGATGGCTTCAGAGAAGTAACCATAGTGATTGATCATGCAAATTAAATGGGGGTAAAATTCTTTTAAAATTTGTATTTATGGATAATTTAGCTATGATATATTTATTTTATATTCTTTGTGTAAAAGTGGATAATAAATGAATAAGTAAAATTATCCACAAATTTCCCTCTAAAAAGTAAAGATATTAAAATTGTAAATCCATATGGTTCATTATATACATGGCAATCAATACTTGATTCCTTGTTACTATTATATAACGAAGAGTATATAAGTTAAAGGTTTCTCGCCAGAGTGGCTATTAGTTGTTTGGTGCCCATTTTGAGTTGCAGCTCTGGTACTTCCTGGTAAATCGGGTGTTAATAGCTCGCTAAAATATATTTCCGAATGAGATATTCACAAAAATAAAAGACAACTTTACGAAACTGGTGAAAATAGTTACATACGTTTCACCTGGCTAGTTATATAGGTTAACCTCTCAGCTAAGGGATTTTCTTTTTCCAAAATTTTCGTTCATTTTATCTTCCTTTACAAGTTTTTGTCCTTCCTCAAATTTTTCCTTTATTCCGGCGTCTCGAAATTAAGGCCTAATGTATTCACTCCTTCTGATTAAAAATACGCATCCAAGTATAAAGGGTAGAGTCAAAATACACACATGTCGCTACACAAGTCCACACACATATACATACACACACATTCATATATAGACACACAAAATTTAATGTTTTAATTGGGCCTGGAATGGGTTGAGAAAATGACAGAGGCTTTCTTTGGAATTTCAGTGTATTGTGGCGCTCTGGCCTTTGATAGAAACAGCCAAAAATGGCCGCTCTTTCTTGCGGGCCTAATTTCATTAAGTTTTAATTTGTCGTCTGTGCGTTGGATTATTCAAAGGCGTATTTGCAATGGCTTCCTCTGACGTTCCTCGAAGCCATCGATCGCTAGCGTTTCAATTTTATTGCAAGGTTAAATAATTGAAATCATCTTGATTAGAGATGGAAATAATAAAAATAATCGAAAGCATCTTCATTAGAGATTAAAACAATCGAAATCATCTTGGTTATAGATTAAAATAATCGAAATAATCTTGATTACAGATTAAAATAATCGAAATCATTTTGATTAAAATAATCGAAATAATCAAAATAATCTAAATCATTTTGATTAAAATAATCGAAAGAATGGAAATCATCCTGATTAAAGATCTTAAAATAGCGACTTTTCGATTGTCAATTTGAAAGAGTTTGTGGTTTACTGATGAGAATTGTTTCTCCTCTCGTACACCGAAATATTGGCGGCTGGATACCGAATTGGACACTAAAACCAGGTGATTATGTTAGTGAACATAAATGCCAAAAAAAACTTTAGGTATAGTTCAGTGGCGTAGCTAAGGTTGGGCGGAGGGGGCGGTCCGCTCCGGGTTGCACTTTGACAATCAGTCTCTCACAGTTGTCAATTTTACATTAGGTCTCGATGCTTGCAAACACCTCACAATACATTCTAAATATTGTTTACGCAAGTTATTCTATTATTGTTATCTACGCAACTTGTGATAATTTTGAAGATAACAGTATACAGCTTGAAGTTACTAGGCCTATAGGCACAATAATCAGTTTCACTCACTGGTTTGGAAACCTGTTGCCGAGGTGAGAATGTATGAACAATGCAAAATTTAACTTTATTATAAATACAATTATATGAATTAAACTCATAGTAGGCTAATTAAACTATACGGTAGTATGTATGCATATGTTTTTTACACTTTTCAATTTTCCCTACAAAAATAGACCTATATAATTCATTATTGAGCCTAGAGTGCAGCTTAATGCAGGTGATATTGTAAAGTTTTGAAACCTAATTTTTCCATTTATGTTGTTTTTTACTAATTATAGAGAAGCTGTTTACATGGATCATAAACATCATTGAAATTTACTTATTACTTCATTTTTTTAACATTCATTAACATTTTATTATGCTATTACTCTTACCCCAGATGAAGCGAGTGAAGGAAAGTGGTGCTGATTTTAGAAAAAAAGAGAAAGGCAAGAGGAGAATTAATAAAAAAGCATGAAGGGGCACTATTGAAATACGTCACACCTACAGAAACTACTACTAACATCGACCAAATCACTACTAAAACTGAAGAAGTTTGCGAACCCAAACCATTATCAGATTCCAAAGATTCAACTCCAAGCGATTCATCAAGTACAAGTAATGTAGAACATGAGCCTCATGAGAAAGAAAATATTCCAGAGGTGGACAGAGTGGACTTAAAAGATGTTGGTCTATGGCTAAGCAAGATTAATAATGACACACGGATCTTACTGGTACCTCAAGGTGCATTTGTGATCCAAAGGACAAACTAAAAATCTAACACGTGAGTGGTTTTTAAAATTTTGGCAAATGGTGAAAAAATATTAAGATCATGGATGGTGTACTCCCCTTCCAAGAAAGCTCTTTACTGCTTTTGTTGCAAACTCTTTCCAGAAGGAAGTAATTCAAGTTTTAATTCCGTGGCTGAAGTCGACATATGGTGGAAAATGAATCCTAAAATTTCTCAGCATGAATCCAATGCAGCACATGTTCAGAATTTCACAAAATGGGAGGAGCTGGAAGTTAGGAATGCTCTTGAAGCAACAATAGATAAAAAGGAACAAGAAGTTGTTGAAAATCAAGTAAAAAGGTGGAAAGAAATCCTTTCAAGATTGCTCGATATCATCAGATTACTAGCTAAACAAAATTTGCCTTTAAGAGGGCACCGAAAAGCAATCAATTGTGAGAGTAAAGAGAATGGTACTGAACCAGAAGTAACAGAAAATTAAGGCAATCATTTAGAATTATTCGATTTCTTGGCAAAATATGACCCAGTGTTACGTAAGTATCTTCTAAGAATCCAGATGGGAAACAAGTTCAGTACTTCTTATCTGTCACCTACTATTCAAAACGAGTTTATAGAGATTTGGGAGAAAGTACTTTTCAATGATATTCGACAGCACACCATAAGGAGCAAATGAGCCAAGTAAAAGAAGCCAAGTACTTTTCAATGATATTCGACAGCACTCCTGATATTTCACATAAGAAGCAAATGAGCCAAGTAAAAGAAGCCAAGTACTTTTCAATGATATTCGACAGCACTCCTGATATTTCACATAAGGAGCAAATGAGCCAAGTAAAAGAAGCCAAGTACTTTTCAATAATATTCGACAGCACTCCTGATATTTCACATAAGGAGCAAATGAGCCAGGTAAAAGAAGCCAAGTACTTTTCAATAATATTCGACAGCACTCCTGATATTTCACATAAGGAGCAAATGAGCCAGGTAAAAGAAGCCAAGTACTTTTCAATAATATTCGACAGCACTCCTGATATTTCACATAAGGAGCAAATGAGCCAGGTAAAAGAAGCCAAGTACTTTTCAATAATATTCGACAGCACTCCTGATATTTCACATAAGGAGCAAATGAGCCAGGTAAAAGAAGCCAAGTACTTTTCAATAATATTCGACAGCACTCCTGATATTTCACATAAGGAGCAAATGAGCCAAGTAAAAGAAGCCAAGTACTTTTCAATAATATTCGACAGCACTCCTGATATTTCACATAAGGAGCAAATGAGCCAAGTAAAAGAAGCCAAGTACTTTTCAATAATATTCGACAGCACTCCTGATATTTCACATAAGGAGCAAATGAGCCAAGTAAAAGAAGCCAAGTACTTTTCGATGATATTCGACGGCACTCCTGATATTTCACATAAGGAGCAAATGAGCCAAGTAAAAGAAGCCAAGTACTTTTCAATAATATTCGACAGCACTCCTGATATTTCACATAAGGAGCAAATGAGCCAAGTAAAAGAAGCCAAGTACTTTTCAATAATATTCGACAGCACTCCTGATATTTCACATAAGGAGCAAATGAGCCAAGTAAAAGAAGCCAAGTACTTTTCAATAATATTCGACAGCACTCCTGATATTTCACATAAGGAGCAAATGAGCCAAGTAAAAGAAGCCAAGTACTTTTCAATAATATTCGACAGCACTCCTGATATTTCACATAAGGAGCAAATGAGCCAAGTAAAAGAAGCCAAGTACTTTTCGATGATATTCGACGGCACTCCTGATATTTCACATAATGATCAAATGAGCCAAGTTTTTCGCTATGTTATGATCAATGGAGATCAAGTGAAGGTTGTGGAATCATTTGTTGATTTCATTAAAACAAAATATAAAACAGCCAAAAATATTGCAACTGTGATCTTGGAAAAATTAGAAAATGATAGAATCGATATTTAAAATTGCAGTGGGCACGCGTATGATAATGCTGCAGTAATGGCTGGCCAACATTTTGGTGTTCAGAAGCGTATTAAGGTAATTAATCCAAAAGCAGTATTTGTTGCGTGTATAAATCACCCACTAAATTTGGCTTGTGCTCATGCAGCTTCTGTTGCTGTAAATTCTGTTACCTTTTTTGGAACTGTAGAACGTGTTTTCACATTTTTTCCATCATCAACCTATCGTTGGGACGTTCTAACTTTTGTCACTGGTCAAAGTGTGAAACAAGATGGAGTGCAAGGGTAAATGCTGTATGTGTTATAAAGGAACATTTCTCAAAAATCTTAAGTGTCTTAGAAAAGTTAACTTGCGCAGAAGAAAATACATTACCAGGTCAGAGGCTGCTGTGCTACTTGGCGCTTTGCAGTCATTTCCATTTCTGTGCTTTCTTGGCCTGTGGGAACCTGTCCTCCTAGAAATTAATGACACACAAGCCTACCCCCAAACCAAAGGGCTTAACTTACAACAATGTGATATAAAACCCTGGGCATTAGTAGATTTTCTGGTTAAGAACAGAGAAAAGCTAGTAAATGAAGTAGTTAACTATGCCAAAGAAGTTTGTGATGATCTGGATTTAGTCATGGAGCGTCAGCGTAGAAACAGAAAGTAGAAACAATTTTTTGGTGAAGGATCACAAGACGCTGGATTGCCATATGACATTGAATTAAGAAGAGAAGAGTTTTCTTCACTGGATAGAGTGATCCAAGAAATAAATTTGAGATTTCAACAGCTTCATGAACTTGCTGAGAAATATGTTTTCCTTACTCCTACACATCTTATTGATGATCAGTATGAGTGCCAACTTACTCAAATAGATCATGATGACATTGATAAAGATGAATTCCTACTTGGAAGAAAAAGACCATCATTTTATTGCTGTCGCTACTACTCGAGGTGAAACAAATATGTGGAAGGAAGGTCCTTGGACCTTTTGCAGTTTATTCATAAATATAATCTTGGGAATTCGGTTCCAAATATAGTAGTAATGCTGCGGATTTCCTTGCAATTGCTATCAGTGTTGCAGCTGCGAGAGGAGTTTTTCTAAGCTTAAACTAATAAAAATTTACTTAAGGTCTACTATGAGCAACATGAGGTTTAGAAATATTGCAATGTTGTCTATAGAGAGACAACTTGCAGATGAAATAGATTTTGATAATGTTATTGATGATTTTACTAACAGAAAAGCAAGAAATGTTTTTTTGTAGAAAGAGGTGATAATTTTAAACTGATTAAAATCATTCAAAGAAAGCCATTTATGACTAATTATTAAATTTTTCCTTTTAAAGGATTTAATTCAATTTTCAATCAATAAAAAAGCTAATTTTGTCTCTCTCTCTCTCTCTCTCTATCTCTCTCTATCTCTCTCTCTCTCTCTCTCTCTCTCTCTCTATATATATATATATATATATATATATATATATATATATATATATTCTTTCTGGGAAGGGGCGGCAAAAACGCTTGCGACGCTACTGGTATAGTTATATTTTTTTTTTTATAATTTCATTTAGGACTGACAAATGTGCTTTCACTTCAATTAATAATGATACTGATTTATATTAATTACAATCATGAACCCATAACAAAACAAAACGCATTTTATCATTAAGGATTTAAAAAAAAAAGCATTAGTTAAACAGGGATCCGAACCATGGGTTTTCATGACAACCGTCAAAGCAGTGTCGACTACAATCAGACTCTATCTCAGCATTTCCTAAACTGGGGGAAATAATTACAGTTCCTACGAGCAATAAAAAAGATCTCAGATGGGTTTTCTTATGTCTTAGAGATATAGAGAGAGTGCATGCGTGTGGTAGATGGGCAGCGCCGTGTCTACCAGGTTCGGTTCACGTTCAAACATGAGCGCTGAGGAGAGGGTAGGGTGGTGGTAGAGGAGAACTCTCACAGGCTCACAGCGTTACGAGTACGCAGTTAGCCGGGAGCATCTGACATACGCATACCCGGCCTATATTGATTCAGTTCCTCAAGCTTCTTTTCTGTCTAAGTACAAAAGGTATGTGAATAATTTTAATAGTGAGTTTCTTAACTTGATAATATGATGTCAAAATTTATTGATCTATTTTTATGCTATAGCTGAGCTGAGTGTGTTAGGACTCAAGAGATGTTTTTTTAAACTACTTGCGTTTTGGAAAACTATGGTAATATGTGTGACTACTGGTAATCGTCAATAAATTATGTTTTATATATGTATTTATTTTATTACTGGAAGTTAGTTTTGAATATATATATATATATATATATATATATATATATATATATATATATATATATATATATATATATATATATATATATTTCTTTTTGCTAGGGTCAATTAGAACCAGGTCTATTCGTATTTTCGAAACCTTGGGCACAATTATTCACAATATTAAGATGCATTAACCCCCTCCCCATTACATAACCTCCACTAGGCTAGTGAAAAGGGTTATGATCATGGGAATTGTGGAGATAAAAGACAAACACATTTTTTATTTAATTCTACCCTAACCAAGTAATGGGGTATCAACTCTACCTGGAAGGGGTATTTAATATCTTCATGCAATGAATCTAACCTAAAATTTTCTATCTTAGCTAAAAGAAACGTAACCAATAAATAAAAATGACAATGACAGAAGTGTACGTTATTAGCAGTAATGTCCCACGGGTACTTTCAGGCGAATAATACCACATTAGTGGTACTTATCTACTTTCAATTTTGGTATATTCTTCAAAAGTTTGTGTTTATGAGAAGTTTATTTATTTTATTTTGCGGGGAGGAGGAAGAATTGAAAATTTAGTTATTTTTATGCAGAAGTAAGATGTGCCTATGCTTATATTTCTTCTCTAAATTGAAAGGCTTTGTTTTAGGTCTGATTTCAAATGTCACATAAGAGAAAATTGTATCAAGATAGCTATTTGGACTGTGGGTTCACCTATCTTATCAAGGACGATACACACATACCTCGGTGTGTTGTGTGTTTAAAAACCTTCTCTAATGGCATCATAAAACCTTTCCAACTGAAGCAGCATCTGGCAAATGCTCATCCTCAGTTAAATGATAAGAATCCTAGCTTTTTTGAGGTAAAGTTATCCAGCTTGAAGAGGATGAAGATAGATGAATCTGGAACGTATCAGGAAACCAACATCAGCATAGTGTGGGCTTCATATTTGATTGCTCTACAGTTGGCCAAAGCAAAGAAGCCGCACGCGATTGGTGAAAGCCGTTTGAAACTATGTATTTTTGAGAGTGTGAGGCTTGTGTTAGGAGAGGAGGCATCACAGAAGATGAAACAGATCTCCTTGTCCAAGAACACTATCAAGAACCGAATTGCCGAAATGTCTGAAAACATTGAGGAAAATGTGGTGTCAAAGGTAATGTCATCGCCCTTTTTTTCAATTCAACTTGATGAGTCTTCGGATGCAACCAGCATGGCTTTTTTATTTTCAATTCGTTAAATAATTTTTGTAGCATAAATTTGAATGTAATTTCTACGCATAAGCCGAAAAGCGATAAGAATCTACAGTTATGTGGTTTATTATCCTCAAATTAGAGGAGTTTAAAAACCTACATAACAGAAGGTGTACGAACTCTTCAAGTCTCTTTACGCACATTCAAAAGCACGACCATATAATTGATTTTAACCATGCAAAAATCATTTATAAATCAAAACATTATATTGAGAGGAGAATTGCGTAATTCATCATTATCAAGAAGGTTGATAATTTCACTTTATTTGAAGGGCAATACAAGTTTAACAAATATACATCTAATACAGTCACCAATCGTATTTATAAGCCCCGGATGCAATGGGCCTCGGAGATTAGCAACTCTCCAGATTGTTTCCAGTTCCATTTCATTTTGTTTAGCTTGTCATTCGCGCCAGATTCACTCGAGTCTTTCCCAGATTGTTTCCTACTGTTTCATTTTGTTTAGGATGTATCTTACCTTATATATATTGTGTTCCTTGCCTAGTTTTTTCATTATTAGTTAAAAATGGCATCTTGCCGAAACTAGTCCGATAGTTATAAATAAAATCTTAATTCAAATATTGTGGTTTACCATTATCTTTCACACAAACACCCCCCCATATATATATATATATATATATATATATATATATATATATATATATATATATATATATATATATATATATATATATATATTTATATATATATATATATATATATATATATATATATATATATATATATATATATATATATATACACACACTAGCAGAGATACCTGGCGTTGCACGGATAAAGAGAGTGGAGGCAGAATAGTGGGACATAGAGGGGAAGGATAAATAGATGGATGCTGGTCTCATGGCGTACACTTCACAGGGATCGCGCTGTAATTCACTTTTATAAAAGAGGTTCATTTAAGATTCCATTTCCAAATGTAAGAGATGATAATGGATAGATAATGTTTGATAGGGCGCATATATATTTATATGTGCTGATGATTTGAGTGGATATATGTTGAAGAGTTGAAATTTCTTTGGCATATTGTTACGAGTATATCATAGTTTAGCAAAGAGGCCATTTTCCTTTAGAAAACTTGTCAATCCGGGATGGATATTTTGAGAGTAGGCAGAGTCCCAACTCTGTTGAAGGGCAGTTCGCTATATATATATATATATATATATATATATATATATATATATATATATATATATATGGTTTTCTTACAGCAGAAGATGCATTTTCGCGTCTTGATAACTTTTTAAAATTATCAAAGGGAATATTTCTTAAGGGGAAAGTGATTGTAGCAGATTATTTTAACTTATTATTATTTATTATAGGCCCGAGGTACATTTCGACTTCAATTGTCATCGTAGATATTTTACAACCTTAAACAGAAATATTTAAAATGAAATCACGTCTGAACAGCGCTTAATCATTGAAGAAAATTTCTACAAGAAGTCTACGTTTTTAATCAACATTCATTCTATGTCGGTAGCTAGATGCACCGCAACTTTTGATACATAGACGTGAAATCAGTACTTTTTCTCAAAGAATAGTGTTAATTTTTCCTTTTTTTCTATTATTTTTTTCTAACATATGTGCCTTCAAAAATATTTTCATTTTAAATTCAAAGTTTTGTCATTCTCCCGATTAATGATTAATGCGGATCGTTACCATTGATCACTGATTTATATATATATATATATATATATATATATATATATATATATATATATATCAGTACTTCTGAAGCGAGATTCATTGGTCCGGTTAGTTTCGCAACCGGAACCGCCGCATAAGCGCACCCTCCTCAGGGTGAAAGAGTGCTGTCAGAAATCGGCGAGGGAGAAAGTATTCGAGGTCGCCTTTTCGAAACTTGGGATTGCTCTTTACCGAGTGAAAGAACAAGCGTATGGCTACCTAGCCATTTGCCACACGACCCAGGAAATAGATAGTATTCTTAGCACGAAATTGAATTTGAGAAATGAATTTGAAAAGATCGGCCTTGTTCCTAAGGTGCCCCCTCAAGTTGCTGCACAGAGATCGATCGTCTGTCAACGCATTGACCCGTACGTTGGTTCACACTTCGCCGAAGAAATACAATATGAAATAGAGTCCAAGCAAAGTTGAGCTAAGATAGACGAAGTGTATAAATTTAAGAACCACCAAGGAGAGGAATACAGTCATGTATTCAAAGTGGCATTTCAAACAACTGAAATGGCAAACAAAGCTAAGGAAAATTTAATGGTCATGTTTAACTCCAAAGTATCGGCATCTTGCATTGAACATGAGGTGTTTATCCTACTTCAAGTGTGCTTCCCGTGTTATGCTCTGGAGAAGCACTCCACAAAAGAATGCTTGTTTGAAGGTAAGGCGTGCTCTGAATGCGCTGGCACAGATCATACGTGGAAAGAGTGTAAAAAACAGGAAATGCGACCAGATTTGGTGATGTGCATCCTTCATGCACACTTTGCCAACATTATTAAACCAGGAAACTATGCAACGGAAATGAACAAGATGCTAGTTCACAACGGACTCAAACCGATGTGGTTCCTGGACAATCTTCCATCGGGGGTTCTGTTCCATGCTCAAATCAAAGCTATGAAGGAAACTATAACAAGATCTCTTTCCACGTCTAGAGACCACTGCTTGAATAAGCCAAGAACGTCTGTACCTAGATACTCCCGAACAAAACCACGCCCCAAGACCGGAGATAGGGTCACCATTAGAGTCACACAAATGGGAAATAAAGAAGAAACCGAGCCAATGGATAGTGCTGTTCCCCCCTTCCCCAACCTATAAAACAACAAAATAACTAGGCATGAGGATTTACGGTTCGCCATCTGCACCAATACCAAAGATTTTAAAATCAACTGACATCATATCAGAAATCATTAAAGGGAAATAGAAATACGACTACCAAGCCAATATAAACGATGACTTGCTAGCGGCTCTAAAACAAGGTTTAATTGAGATCACCCAGGATTCTTGCTTTAACCTCGCACATGAGACATTTAAAAAAAAAGAGGGACGATACGATCTCCAGCCAGAGAAGGCGGATCGAAACCGAAAGAGTTACATAAGAACTAATCATGGATAATCAAATAAGATATATTAGAAACTTAAAAATCCTCTCCCTCAAATTTAACGGTTGGACAAAAACGAAAAGGATTTACAGCGAAATCATACGGAACCTGGAACCAGATATCATCCTCATTTCTGAGCACGGGTTGACATGAAAACAGATTAAATTAAAATCTACAATTCCGAAGTACTAATTGTAAACTACTCTAACGATAGATTTGATGGTGTTGCAATTGCAATCAGGAGAGGCGTAAGATTCAAAGAAATTCAAGGGCTTGATGAGTCATACCTAGCGATATAAATCAAGATGACCTTTGATGACGTTGTTGTGGCGGTCGGTTATCAACCTCCAAGGCGCTCCTATTTACCAATTCCTAGATTTATCCGTTTATTCCGTAGAAACGCTTCCATAATTTTAATCGGAGACCTAAATGCCCGCTGCAGAGAGGCAGGCTACACTATGGCGTTTAATGGAGCGGGTTACTCACTGAGCCTCCTAATTAATAGGAATATAGGGCAGAGGGAAGGACCAGGTTTCGCCACCTTTTTAACGGAAAGGTTCTCGACTACGCCTGATATTATACTAACTAACGCCAATTTTGCTCTTAATCGGGTGACAGTACAATGTTTTTATATACCATCTGGCCATATCAACCTGGTGAAAAGGCTATCAACCTCACCGGTACAGGTCCAAATACCCAAACGAAGGTGCTTGAACGGAGCTGATTGGGACGCATATAAAGAACATCTGAGCACCACACAATAAAATCGATTGGAAAGAGCCTCAATTGAGGAGATCGATCAATATTTTGACAATGTAATGAATAAAATTAAGGAGGCCGACCGTCCAAATATCTTATGGACGAGATTCACAACTCTCTTGGCCCCAAGGTGGGATAGATATATCACCGGGAGGATGGACCGAATGGAAGTCCTTATCAGCGATATAAACTTGTATGGAAACACAGCACAACGTTATAGAGAACTGCGCGAATTAAGATACACCATCAAGCTTCTCATCAAGGTAAAGACTAAGCATGCTTGGGACAGCATAATTGGCAATGTGGACGCAGAAGGTGACCCAAGAAAATTTAAAAATCAACTTAAGAGATTGAGAGGAAAACCTCCAAGGGATAAAATAAAATTATTAGTTAACGGAGATGAAATTACTAGAGATAGAGATGTAGAGCGCGATTTAAGATATTACTGGATAAATAGATTTTATATAAGTGAAGCGGAAAATGCAGGATTCGACAGGGATTACGAGGAGGAAGTAGAAATAAGGTTGAGAGAGCTGGGTGATGAGCTCAAACCACACAATCTGGTTAACAGAACACGCCATGCTCATGAGGAAGGAAGGCCATTCACTCATGAAGAGTATGAAACCGCATTGAAAACCTTTAAACAGGAGGCAGTGGGAATGACAGATATAACGAAAAAGCATCTTATAAACGCACCCCCAAATGTTAATTAAGCTATTTTAAATATCTTTAATGCATGCTTAAATGTTGGCCAGTTTCCCGAGTTATTAAAGAAAGCCAAAATGATATTTTTGATAAAGCCTGGAAAGCCAAAGAGAGCAATCAGTAGCTACAGGCCAATCTCTATGTTGGAGTTCATAGGCGAATTCTTTGTAAAACTCTTGGACACCAGACTTAAGAACTATTTGGATACTGAGGACCGATATAACAACCAACAGCATGGTTTTCGAAGGAAACTCGACACTGAAACCGCATTGGCCTTCATAACTGAGAAGATTGCTATCGCTAAGGCCAAAGGCAATAAAGTAGATGTAGTAACGAGAGACATGGCCTCGGCCTTTGACAAGGTCTGGGTACCAGACCTGAAATGAAAGATCTGCGACCTAGGCATGAAGGATGGCATGGCAAGGATTTTATGCAATCACCTTGATAATCGAAATGCCATGATTAGCATAAACGGTATCGAAGGAAAATTCTTCGACCTGGAAGCATGGGTACGACAGGGGGCATGTTTGAGCCCTACATTGTATGCAATATATACCAGCGACCTCCCTCACCCTAACTACGATTTTTATTAATATATACAACTGGCAGACGTCATCACCAAAATTGTGACGAGTGACTGCTGTAACCCGAGGGATATAGCTAACAGAACATGAAGAGAAATCTCCAATATATATATATATATCCCTAAGAAAAAAGAAATCAAATAAAGACAAACATCGACAAGTTTAAGATAATTCCGATGAGGCGCATTCGAACAGTGGAAATAGTTGTGGAGCGTGAACATTAACTATTACTCTACAGAAGGCAAAGTACTCTGCCTAAAAATGACAACTAGAGGATATACAACACACTTCAAAGAGAAGATCACTATAACCAGAAAGACGCTGCGATCCCCATTCCGTTTTAAGCTGCTGTCACCGTCCAATAAGAGAAAATTATACTTACTCCTTGTGATTCTACTGCTGCTATACCACGTCATTCCCTCGCACACCTTAAGCAATACAGCGTCAAGGAAGCCACATAGAGTACAAAACATGGCACTGAAGTTTATCTCAAACGTGACTCTTTTGGACCTCAACATTGCTACACGCAATAAATGAAATAGATCCAATCAACGTGACTTCACAAGCGAGCAATCGCTATATGGGAAAAAAATTACCAAAATATGCCGAAAGAAATAACAAATCAACTGAGACTACCGAACGAAGACTACCATAATATATACTTCAAACAAGTGTTTGAAAGCAGCCAGCTGAAGACGCAAATAGAAATTATACAAATATATACCTAAAAAATCAAAAGACAAGTACAACTTAAGAAAAAGATCCGAAGTGGACATATTAAAATGGAACAACTACAACATAATAAAAGATCCGAATTGGAGAAAAAAAATCCGAAATGGACATATTGAAATAAAACAGCTACAATATAATAGAAAATCCTAAGTTGAGAAAATTAGATAATTAATTAAATTAACACAAAAAAAATCCAGAGTGGATACATTAATTAAACTTATTAAATCATTAAAATCTAAAGAAGAAACCAAACAAGAATAAGTGCATTGACAAGTTATCCAAAAATAACCCAACTGCTTTAATTAAGAAACAAAGGTTTGAACGCTAAAGCGTTTTAACACAAAATATATCAGAAAGAATCGTAACTACTCAGTGTGCCACACGACCTGGCACATATTTCTCTCTCTCTTAATTACACATACTTCTATCTATTTTTCTTTTAACTATCCCCACACCAATTTCTCTCTTTAAATATCATTCAATTTATCAATATAGCCCCAAACGATGACAATTAAAGTAAAAATGTACCTCGGGCATATAATAAATAATAATAAGTTCAAATGATCTGCTACAATCCCTTTTCCCTTAAGAAATATTCACTTATGGTAATTTTAAAAAGTTATCAAGAAGCTAGAAAAAGGCATCTTCTGCTGTAAGAAAACCATATATATATATATATATATATATATATATATGATTTATTAAAGACCAGGTCCAGCTGAGCTTAATTAACTTTTTTATCTGCTTTTCTAATCTTCGAAATGTTATACTCGTATGTTGGAGAATTTTCTCCAGGATATATGTATGGTAACATAAAGACAACCCCTTAAGAGCGATAATTTCACAAATTCCAATGCCAACATATAACATTTCAAAATAAATCAACAAAATTTTCAATGATTATATCCTTAATTAAAATTCTATCAAATCAACAGAAGAATTTATAGATATACATAATAAACACAACCAGACCAAATGGAATCATTGATTCATTAGATGTGGAAAGGCTTTTCACTAACGTATCAACTGGAAATATGAAAAATATAATAATTGAAGAAGTTTATCATAACTCGAACAAACCTGACCCAAAACTAGATTCTAACATATTAAGAAACCATTTGAGAGCGTGCACAATGGAAGCGCCCTTCCGTACACCAGATGAAAAACTCTACAAGTAAATAAATGGAGTTGCAATGGATTCACCACTAGGACCCACTGTTGCTAACTTCTATAAGGGTCGATGAGAAAAAAGAAACATTGACAGAGAAGCATTCAAAACTTTTGACCTACTGCTGATATGTTGATGATATATATCTTGTAATTAGAGATGAAAACGAACTGAAAAAACTAAAACGGAGGATGGAAGAACAATCTGTATTAAAATTTATTTATGAACTAAACCATAACGGAATATTACCTTACCTTGATGTTGAAGTAATAATATGTGAAAATAAGTACCAAACACAAGTATATACTAAACCAACAAATTCTGGTAGTTGTCTTAATGTAGAAGGAAAATGTCTAACAAGGTACAAAATTAATGTCATAAAAACATAGATCAAACGCGCATACAAATACAGTTCCTCATCGGCATAAAACAAGTATTAATTAGCAATGGTTATTCCAATACTATGGTAATGTGGGGTGGGGGAACACCGACCTATTAGTTGAAAACCTGCATAAAAATTCCATTTTGTACCTAAGCGAGTGCAATCTGTGCCCAAAACAAACTTTACAACATGGCCCACCTATGTTATACTCATAAATCCTCAACTCAGAAAATAAGTGTTATTTTTGGCACTTCAAAGTTTTGGGGGACCTCGGTCGGTGTTCCCCTACCGCAGGGAAACACCAATCGGGCGGTGGGGGAACATCGACTCTTATTTTTGAAGCTCATAAAACAAAAAAACATTATTTTTTTTTGCCTGAAATTAACATATATGATAACCCTAACCACCTACAATCATTATTAAGTGATGAAATGAAAGATAAACACATACAAAAATTAACATTTATTTGTCAAAAAAAATTAACTCTGGCATACAAAAATCATTTTTTGAATTTTTATAAAATTTTATGAATTATTAACAACTATTTGAACCAGAGAGGAAAGTTAAGACGCCTTAAAGTATATTTGAGCAACTTATAGCCTAATTACATACAAATAAAGGGAATTCTAGACAAAACTATATACAAATAAATACCTTAGCCTGTAGGCTACTACAGGCTCAGAAGAGCATGTTAAAGGCAATCAGAGGGGGGTATACCTTTACCAGGTCGGCCTGCCTCTTAGGGGCACCCTTGGTGGTTATCAGGACACCCTTACACTGTCCTGGCTTGATAGATGCTTCGTCCAAGATGGAAGGGAAGGGAAAGGTGTCCTTGGAGAAAGCTGACTTCATGCGGAGTAAAGAAAGATTAAACTTCCCATCCTCCATGATGGCCAAGACCTGGGCAACATAGCATACCAATGTGCTCGCGTTCCTTCCTCTTCCAGCTTTAGTTTAACAAGAACAAAGTCCTTCACCTGAAAAAGAATTGAAAACTGAGATAAACAAAACAAAAATAACTATATATGCCAGATTAGGCTAGTCCTGATAATGAATTATGATAATTGATAAATTTTGGCTGCAAAAATATAAAGTCCCTCACCTCCGGTGCCTTCTCAGCAAAAAGGTATGACAATTCTGTCCAGTTGTCCTCGTCCTCCACCTCATCTAAGTACTGTGAGGAGGAGTCATCGAGCTGCATAGGAACATCATCGACGTCTTCCTCCTCACTATCATGCTCTACAGGGACAGACTTCCTGCGCCTTGCACACTTTTTATTTTCTTTTAATGCTTTCTTTTCAGTCGCTGTCTTCTTTTTCTCCTCTATCTTTTTTCTCTTCTCTGCCTTCATCCTCAGATCTGTGATGGCCTCCTCATTCTCAGTCAGATGCAGGCCCGTACCCTCTTACGTCCCTTTCCATAATGACGAGGAGCAGCTTTGGGGAACGGCCTAACACTCTCTGGGGAAGCAAGGTTTGAGCTGCTAGGGCCTAGGGTATCAGGGTCAGCAGTCCTAGGGCCCGGGATGGCAGGGTTAGCAGTGATAGGGCCTGGGGTGACAGGATCGGCAGTGCTAGGGCCCGGGATGGCAGGGTCAGCAGTGCTAGTGCCTGGGGTGGCAGGATCAGCTGTTATAGGGCCCGGGAAGGCAGGGTCAATAGTGCTATGGCCTGGGGTTGCAGGGTCAGTAGTGCTAGGTCCTAGGGTAGCAGGGTCACTGGAGGTACCAAAATCCCCATAGGAGCAGAATTCCACCATCACATCAGCAGAAAACAGTTCATCATCTGGATGCATGTGAGACGGATCAGAAAGGTCTACTTCAGAATTATAGCCTTCAACTAGTTCTTCCTCTCCATCAGAAGAAGTTGGAGTAACTTCTACTGCAAAATTCACAGGGGGTGCTGGTCGCTCTGTTACCTCTGCTCATACAAACGCATCATCTGGGAAGATGTTGCGATTGATACGCTAGATACCAGCCGACCTGAAACCACCGAGAATGTAGGAGGGGATACTGGCTTTAGGCTAAGCCTGAGAAGGAAACTCGGGCAATTGGTGCACTGTTATGTGCTTGTTAGGGTGCGTAAGAGAGTGGTCGTTCAGTAAGCCACGCAGAAACGTCTTGAAGGGACCAAATACACTCACATCCAATGGCTGAAGTTTGTCTGTCGTATGCGGAGGCAAGGTAACAATCACGATACCATGCTTGATCGCAAACTCAACAACAGGAATGCTCATGTGACATTCAGCATTGTCCATGATAAGAAGAATCTTGTTCTCTACAGAAGAACCAGACTTCTTATGAAGATGCTGAAGTGTCTGCACGAAGCATTCACTGTTCATCCAGCCATTAGAATGCAATATGCCTTTGGAACCGAAAATCACATTCCTCATGAAAGCTGGGTTCCATCTGCATCTGGGAATTATAAAAACTGGAGGGATGGACTGCCCCACAGCATTTATAATAACCACCATCGTCATGGTGTACCATCTTTCCCGAGTTACCTGCGTGTCTACTGGCTGACCCCTCGCACATACAACCTTAACAGGCTTCATAACTGTGGACAAAGAACTCTCATCCAAATTGTATACCCAGTTCGGAGTTAATTCGTACTTCTCCATAGCTAATATGTAAGCCTTAATGAAGGTTTCCACATTAACTTTGTTGAAGGCCACAATCCTGGCAATTGACATGCCTTCCGGAGCCTTCAACACAAGGTTTGGATGACGGTTCGAGAACGAATAGTACCTGTCTCGCGTTGACATTCTGTCCTTCTCCCAGGCATCAGGAATGGTCTGGCTCCCACAAGCTTTGGCATACTGGTATACCACCCTTCGCACCTCGTTCATGGGCAGGCCATAGAACATCTTGGCAGCTTGGATGGTATATTCAACAATGTGCAGCTCCTGTTGTGAGGTGAAAAACCTGTTAGTATGGGGTTGCACAGGCAAATAAGTGACCTCGTCAGACAATTTCTTGGACCGATTGGAGGCATCCCGTAACAAAGGAAATGAATTAGAACTTAGAAGGTCCTTGCTAATAAAGTGAAAAAAATAAAAAATATAAATATAGGCTACAAAATAAAGTAAAAAAAATTAAATATGGTTCCAAAAATGCTGGCAGACTTGCCTCTTGAAAGAGGAAATGTTAAACGAGTCTGGAAACACAGACTGAAGAAATGAATTCCATACCTTTGATGTAGCCTAAATGGAATGAATGAACTTTTAAACTTACCGCAAGAGTTGTTTTCTTGACCCCGAATTCATCAGCGGCCGCTTTGATGCTGCAATTGGTTGCAACCCGGTGCTTGAATGCAGCCTCCAGGTTGGTGCGGTTGAGCTGCTTGTCACTTTTTCTGACATACTTGCGAAGCATGATAATCAGGCTTCGAAGAAGGCAATAGGCTAGATCTGAAAGAATTAATGACATTAGACATATGAATAGGTAAAGTTGAACCCCCCCAAAAGTAAATTTCGTAGTTTTATTTTAAGAATTATTAGTCTTGTGTATTTCATATTAGAAATTTACCTATATATTACAGTATTTAAACCATTATTAGTATTTTAAATATTTTTTTCAAAAATCGTAGTGATTTGGGGGTACACCGACCGCCATGCCTAGAATACATCCAGTGGTAAGAATCTTTTTGCAAATTGAATATTAAACCTAGATTCATTCTAAAAACTTAAGTCACTTATATAATAGTTATTTCATGTGCTTATAGCATAATGACACTGATATCGCATCATAATTCACTAAAAATCACCTTCACATTTACACACAAAAAAACACTGTTCCACTTCATTTAAATGCACTAGTTCATCACCACCATTTATTTTCATGCTAATATACATAATCAGTCACTTTTTGTTGTTTTTCCAAGTTTTTAAAAGTATATCGAATTTTCAAAATTTCACGCATCGGTGTTCTCCCACATGTTGGCGGTCGATGTTCTCTCCACACTACCATTTTTTATCACAACAATGCCATAGTGGCCACTTCGAATGGACGCACTTCATTTCACTCGATAACATGTCAATATGGCTAAATATCGTAATAAAACTTAATTCAAAACAATCACGCCATATTCACCGATGTGAGACACTATATGAGAACCGTGAAAAATAAAAACAGACATCCGAAAAATAAATTTTCTTACCTGGTAAAGACAGACTTCGTGATGACGGAAACCTGTTGCTCGCGTGTTGTTCACTGAGGATGGGTGCTGTGTTGGTGGTGAGTGATGGCGGGCAATTCGAAATAGTTATCGTACCAAAGCAGTCAGTCGGTGTTCCCCCTCGGTCGGTATTCCCCCTCCTCACCCTAGACAAAGAGATAAAATTTTTTTGAAAAATTTACATATGAATAAAAGAGATCATAATAGAAACACTCAATAAATGTCTTGTATAAAAAAAATGAGTGATTCATATAAAACAGACGAAAGAATAATCAAAAATAGTATACACCGAACAAAATCTACAAATCCAGAAGAAAAATTAAATGTGATAATATACTACAAAACCAAGAAAATTAGCAGTCACATCATTGACAATAACACAAACAAAACAAAAGGAATGAAAGTATCCAATGTAATTTATGAATTTAATAGCACTCACGAAGACTGCAAGCTTCATTATTCGAATAAATACATTGGAATGACAACCACATCCTTATCCCATCGACTTACCATGCATTTACAAAACGGTGCTATCAAAAATCACTATTTAATAGAGCACAGAACCGATCTCTCAGGAGAAATTTTAGTGGAAAATACCATAATCAAAAGGAAAATTGATCTCGCTCGCCTTCACATCATCGAAGCTATCTTAATCCAAGAGGAGAGACCGAGGCTACACATATGACCTTAAAACTCTTAACGGATAAAATAGTTAATACTAAAAGAATTCTCATTCCACAAATTTATCATAATAATTTTCATTTTAAGCTCAAAATTTTTCATTTTAATAGCGAATTTAGTATTAATTTTTATATTATACTACATTGGTGGTTGCTCCTCTACAATATGTAAAATATCTACACATATTCATTATTTATACTTTTGAATTACTTTATATTTATCATTATAGCCCCAGAAGATGACCGGAAAGGTCGAAAGATACCTTGGGTCAATAATAAATAAATTATGAATATTGGAACTCTTTTTCATAACCTTTCTTAAGACAAAACAAAAATGTAATTAGAAAATTAGAAAAGCAAAGAAAAAAAAAGTTAATTAAAGCTCAGCTGGACCTGAACTTGTCTTTAATAAAACATGCATAAAAGAGAAACCCCTACCTAAATAAACAAATATATATATATATATATATATATATATATATATATATATATATATATATATATATATATATATATATATATATAATATTAAAACAAACAAACACATAGGCCCATGACACATGGGCGTACAACGGCCCCATCGCCCGAACATACACATTAATACTCTCACACACCCCTAACAGTCGTGCTCCTTCCTCGGGCTCCCGTGCATTAAAAAACTCGCGCGTCTGATTAAAGAATAATTACGCCTAAAACACGGCAACATTGGCGCTTTTTCTTGTAAAGTCAGCCGCGCCGTGCCGCGACTCACAGATTTTGGGGGGGTGGCTGGGGGTCAGTTAGGGAGGGTAGAGCAGGGAAGAAGCCCCTACTCTCCGAAAGAAAGATTGATTAGGGTTTTATTCAAGGGATTACTTATGGTAAAGGAAAATCGACACCAATTAAGTGGGGCATGAGACCTGGAATGGGAGTGTATGAGGAAACGGAAATCAGGTAAAAGAAAAACGAGAAAGTACAAGCAGTGGTAACTCTGTAAAGATCTTACAGTTCTTCACATCCAGGGTTGAGATATATATATATATATATATATATATATATATATATATATATATATATATATATATAAGAATTGTTAAATTCCACAAGAAGTCATTGTTATGCTTCTTCAGAAATTTGAAAAGGTTCTGAAGAAGCTTGACAATGCCTCTTTGGCTGTGGAATTTAACACTTCTTGTATACAACATGGCTTACTTTCAAAGTATATATATATATATATATATATATATATATATATATATATATATATATATATATATATATATATATATATATATATGAAAATAGGGGAGTTTATATGGACATATGTTTTGGTATACAGGATATAATTAGCATCAGTCTGACTTTCCATCAAGTCTCAAAACACTACTTCATCCAGATATTCGTAAAATTCATTTATTAAAGATTTAAGCTTTATTTGATTTACAGAAATTCACAATTTATAAGATTACTATACATAAAGTATTATAACTATTGACTTCGCGCATCAATTGACTGTATTTATTAATAAAACAAATAATCTCCATGATTTTCATATGTGTATAAACAACCTGAGAGCAGCGCTTAGGATGGACTCATGTTAACACAGTTTGTGTTATATATGTAATTGCGATTCAAAATTATATATATATATATATATATATATATATATATATATATATATATATATATATATATATATATATATAATATGTAATTTGACTTGACTTCAAAAGCGTTCATTTAAATGAGGTTAATAATATCTTTTCCCACTACACTATGACAAATTTAAAATCTTATCTTGTCAAAGGATATCTCAAAACGAATATTAACAAAATAAGAAGAATTTTGATAGACATTTTCCACTAAACTGTTAATTTTCCTCTTGCATAAACTCTTGAGACAATCAATAAAATACCTTCCCTCTAAAACCTATGAAGAATAACAGAAAACATTTTCATGAAATTCTTAGGACATTTTTGTACACGATGTCCGGAAAACACTACACCTTAGAGGAAAATTAGTTTAAAATTAAAAATTAACTATATTGATAAGAATTACCTGTGAAAGAGTAATTTAATGATACATGGGCAAAAGTTTGAAAGAGTTGTTTGATTATAAAATTTAATCGCTTAGTTTAAGAGATCCAAATGTTTGCCAGCAGCGTGAATGAACCTTTGAAATTTCATCTAACTAATCTGCAGACATCCTGTAATGGTTCCTTACTTTTAATATAATTGCCCCACACTAATCCTGTAATGTTCCCACACTTACCTTGTAATGGTCGTTTACTTATGCTATAGTGGTTATGTACTTATTCTGTAATAATCTCGCACTTATCCTGTATGGTCCCATGTTCTCCTGTAATTGTTGCACACTTATTCCGAATTGTGTTCTTCAGGCTTCATCTGATGCAGTTCTTGAGTAAATGACTACATCTAAGGGGTAGTTTCACGCTTAGTAATCAAGTGGTATCAGACCAGAATAAATCAGAAGGTATCGTATCAGAAGAAATCAATAGGTATCTGGTCAGAAGAGATCAAGAGGTAACAGATCAGAAGAAATCAAGTGATATCAACTCAGAGGAAATAAAATGGCATCAGATCAGAAGAAACCAAGAAGTATCAGATCATGAGAAATCAATTGGTATGATATTAGACTAAATAAAGCAGTATTGGATCGGAAAAAATCAATTGGTATCATATCAGAAAAAATTAAGTGATCTCAGGTCGGACAAAATCGAATGGTATCATATCAGAAGCAATCAAGTTGTAACAGGTCAGAAGAAATAAAGTGGTATCAGACCAGAAGAAATCAAGATGTATCATATCAGAAGAAATCAATTGGTATCAGATCAGAAGAGATCAAGTGGTATCATATCAGAAGAAATCATCGCAAAATCCCCATCTATCACTACACGGTTTAATCGAGATATCATCTGACCTCACTAATAAGACGAAGGGGGGGGGGTATCGTCATGTTAAGGGGAATCCAAAGGTCATATTAAAGCTCTGGATTGATGCAACGGAGAACCATACATTAGTTAGATACAACCTTAGAATTTGAGAATATTTATGTAAGGAAATCTTGTCCTTCCCATTTTCATGCTTCTTTCAACTTTGTATTTATTACTCCATTGAGATCTTAGTAAATGAGGGGCCAAAGGCTTGGAATCTCATTTTTGCTCTCTCTCTCTCTTTTTCTCTCACATTAAAAATACATGGCGATATCCTTACACTCGCTTTCCTCCTCTCCCTCAATTATATCTGGTTAAGCTTTGGGAATTAGTGAAAAAGTAGGAAATGGGATTGAAATGTGGTCTGATAGGCGTCGGAGTTTCTCAAGGTTCTGTGTTAGGTTCTATGTTCTTCGGCATCTATGTCAACAAGAAAGATATGGAACTGGCGAATCCATTGGCAAACTTGTTAAGGACAGTAAACTGGGTGATAATGCGGCGTCAACGGAATCAATCGAATCGGGAAGCTGAACTGAAATGGATATTTGAGCAGACGGCCACGTGGCAGATGCACTGCAACTTGTAGAAGTGTATGTGGTTTTGAAACATTTGACCACCACGGAGTCTATTCGCCAAGGTCAACATTTTTTTTTTTTAAAAAGCATGAATTAATAAATTAAATAAAGTTAAATAATTAACGGAGAAAGTGTTTGAAAAAAATAATGAATACTCCCCTGCGGAAATAAAAACCACTTGGAAGCGCAGAGGAGACAACTCAGTGGAATATACGAGTGCTGCTTTCAAATGCATCAATTGTTTTTTCTTTAATTTAACTCAGAACATGCAAAGACATATTGCTACGAGCGGACGGTCAACATGATATAATAGCGATTCCGACTTTTCAAACGAGATAGAATTATAATCAAATTCAGATATTGGCTCTCGCACTGAAGCTTTAAAAAAAAATGCTGGAAGAATTAGAGCCAATTCTGACTTAGTTTAAATATATATCAAAGTTTATAAGAGAAGCGGCCTTTGAAAGAACCCTGTGAGATGCACCTAGATTATGACTCATCTTTGAACGATCGAGACAGACAAAACGACCATCCCAAACCACAAGAAGCTCGCTTTGGAACTTGGAAGCCATCACCCCACGCTCTGGAATTGCAATGAATCTCTCTTCAACATTGAGAAAGGTCACGATGTTTATATGGAGCAGCTTATTGCCTCAACCTAAGTTAAAGAAGTACAAAGGCAATGATCATAGAATAAAAAGATAATTCCTGAATATGGAGAGAGATATTCACTAGAATATTAGGACGTTTGCCGCATAATTTTGAAAGCAACCGTTATTTAAACATTTAATTTTAGACCTTTTAAACAAGTTATGAAAAATCAAGATTGTCTTTTTATATCTGTTCTCACTTTCCTTCTTTTGTATAAGTTCAAGAAATATCTTCTTAGGTGTCGAACTCTTCCTTTCGGCGAAAGAGCGGTGGTGAATAGTACTCGTTTCCTGTATGGTAATGCACGTCGGTTATGCAAATCCCGACTCTGGCTACTCCCTGCAGGAAAAACTGTTGTGCGCGTGAGGCATAAAAAAACAGTGTGAAAGCAGTAAGTGACTTTAAGTACTCCACTTAATGTGTAATATGTGAAAAAAAGCTCAAATGCTTTTAAGTTACAGAAAAATTTCATTCAGTTACCGAAATGAGATTGTTTGACGTTATATAACTCTCGGTGAAACGTCCCCATCAGTTTAAAGTATGTGGTTAAGTTTCTACTCATTATCTTCGGAAAGCTTTGGAACGTAAACAAGCCAGAGTCGTGAAACCCAACCTTTTGATTCGGCACTGGACCAATGATTCAAAGGCAAGAGCTCTTTTGATTCGGCACTGGACCAATGATTCAAAGGCAAGAGCTCTTTTGATTCGGCACTGGACCAATGATTCAAAGGCAAGAGCTCTTTTGATTCGGCACTGGACCAATGATTCAAAGGCAAGAGCTCTTTCGGTTCACTCTTGAGACTCGACGGATTTGCCACGGTTTCGGAGTACTCTGCTGGGTAATTTTTCACTCAACTAAAACCATGCTAAGAAGTTGGAGTTGCCACAGTTTGGGATTGCTCTGTTGAGCAACTATTTAACTCAACTAAAACCATGGTAGAAACCTGGTGTCAGAGTTTCGGACTACTCTGCTGAGCCACAATATTACCAACCTAAAACCATGGTAGGAAACTGGAGTTATGAAGGTTTCGGACTATGATGCTAGGCAACTGTTTGACTCACCAGAAACTTTGGTTAAAAGCTGAAGTTGCCAGAGTTTCAGACTACTGTGCTGGGAAATTATTTCACTCACGCTAAACAATGGTTACAACGTGGAATTTCTAGGATTTCGGACTAGCTAGCTGAGGGACTATTTCAGTTACGAGAAACGAGGGTGGTAAGTTATTGTTGCTATGGTTTTGGACTATTATGCTAGTCAAATATATCACTACCGCGAAACCATGTTTGGAAGCTTGTGTGGCCACGGTTTTGGACTTCTCTGCCGGTAAACAAATTCAGTCGTCGAACAAAACCATACTAAGAACTTGGAATTGCCATGTTTTGAACTACTCTATTATGCAACTATTTCACTCATCCAATACCATGGTATGAAGCTAGAGTAGACACGGCTTTGCAGTGCTATTTTGGGTAACTATTTCACTCACACCAAGGTATGGTAGGAAGATAGAGCTGCCACGGTTTCAGACTGCTCTGCTGAGCAACTATTTCACTCACTCAAAACCATGGAAAGAAACTGTAGGTGTCAAGGTTTTTCACTACTTCCTGGGCTAATTATTTTACTCAACGAAAACTATGATAGGAATCTGGAACTATTACGGTTTGGCTACTCTTCTGGGCAACTATTATTCCCACCCGAAACCAAGGATAGAAGCTGGAGTAGCCACAGTTTTGGACTACTCTGATGGACAACTATTTCACTGATCTAAAAGCATAGTAGAAACCTGGAGTTGCCTCGGTTTTAGGCTAATATGGTTGGTTAACTATATTACCCAACCGAAATATAGAAGGGAATGTGGAATGGCCGCAATTTTGGAATAGTCTTCTGGCCAACTATTTCTCTCACCCAAAACTATGGTTTGAAGCTGGAGTTGGCACGTTTACAGACTACACTGCTGGGTAACTATTTTACTCACCCCAAACCATGTTTAGAACATGGAGTAGCCACGGTTTTAGGCTGCTCTACAATCCAACTATTTTACTCGCCTGAAAATATGCGTGGAAGCTGGATTTGCCATGGTTTCGTAATACTCTGCTGGGTAAATATTTCACTAATCTAAAACAATGATAGGAAGCTGGAGTTACCTCTTTTACACACTACTCTCCTGGAAAACTATTTCCTTCACCCATATCCATGGTAGGAAGCTTGAGTTGCCACCAATTAGGAATACTTTGTTGAACAACAATTTCACTAACCCGAAAACCATGGTAACTATGTCACTCATCCAAAACCATAGTAAGAAGCTGGAATTGTCAAGGATTTGTACTACTATCCTCGGCAACTATTTCACCCGAAACCATGGTTGAAAGCTTGAGTTGGCACGGTTTCGGACTATTCTGCTGGGTAACTATTTCTCTCATCCAAACGCATGTTAGGAAACTGGTGTTGGCCCTTTTTTGGAATACTGATTTGGACAACTATTTCATTCACCCGAAAGCAAAGCATGATAGGAAGCTGAAGTTGTCACAGTTTTGAACTACTCTGTTGGGAGACCTTTTTTTCACTAACTCAAATAGATGGTAGATACCTAGAGTTGCCACGATTTTGCACTGCTCTGCTGGGCAACTATTTCAGTCACCCAAAACAATGGTAAGAACCTGGAGTTGCCCCGGTTTCGGACTACTCTTCTGGTCAACTATTTAACTCACCCAGAACTTTATACGGAATCCTGAGTTACCCCGGATTTGAACTATTCACTTGGGCAACTACTTCTTTCACGCAAAACTATCGTAGGAAGCTGGGGGTTCACAGTTTTGGACTACTCTCCTATGAAACTATTTCTCTCCCTCGAAATGATTGTTGGATATTGGAGTTGCCACTTTTTGCTCTACTTTGCTGGACAACTATTTGACTCACCCAAAACTATGGTAGAAAGCTGGAATTTACAAGGTTTCTGAGTACTCTGCTGGGCCACTATTTAAAACATTCGAAACTATGGCTGGAAGCAGGAGTTACCACGGATTCGACCCACTCAGCTTGGACACTATTTCACTCACTCGAAACTATGGCTGGAAGCAGGAGTTACCACGGATTCGACCTACTCTGCTGGGCCACTATTTCACTCACTCGAAACCATGGCTGGAAGCAAGAGTTACCACGGATTCAACCCACTCTGCTGGGCCAATATTTCACTCACTCGAAACTATGGCTGGAAGCAGGAGTTACCACGGATTCGACCCACTCTGCTGGGCCACTATTTCACTCACAAAAAATTTAAAACATAAAACTTAGGTTTCTCTTGGAAAACCTTTCTTCAAGTGAGAAAATTTCACCAAGTTTGCTTTAATAATGGCAAATCGGCCTTGTTTATGAAAGGCATTTAAATTGATAAAACCTCTAAATCTAATAGTCAAATAGTCTTTTACTTTTATTATTTTTCAAATCAACTATGGCACCATCATATTCTACAGAGAAAAGAATTTGATAAATAATTACATCTCATTTTCAATTACGTAATAGAAAATAAGTTAAATCTACTCTATTATAAGAACATTTCTACCACACAGTTAAAAGAAATAGCAACCAATGATCCTGTCACAAGGTTGGATTAATGCTAATACCATTAAACATGTCCGTAATTTGAAGCGAATTTAAGAGACAGATTGGGTGAGAAGCAGCTTCCATCATGGAAGCAGGTCACTTCTGAAACCGGTCTCCTAAGTAAATAATTACATTTTTTTTTTCTAGTGTAAATTTTCTGTGTTTACATATATATATATATATATATATATATATATATATATATATATATATATATATATATATATATATATATATATATATATATATATGAAAATTAATGCAATATCGCAAGAAAAGATGAGGAATTAAACCACATTCTCCGAACACAATTTAATTCAGAACAGTTTCGGTGTCTCTCACACCCTTTTTCAACTGACACTGGATAGAAAATATTAGAAAAGTGCTTACATACGTAACACGGGGTCAGTTCGTGATAGATCCCCTCTTTTTTCCCCCAATCCCCTACTTGTGGCTAATCAGGGGAAGATGTTAGGCCTAAACATATTGAAGGGCTGACATTTCACTATTTTGTTTATTTGCTTTCGTATTACAGGATTAAAAGAAAATTGACTCTCAGATAGATTTAAATTAGGAACTGACGATATCAAGCTCGATTCTACGATTCTTCTCTTAACATAGTTAACCGATTTAAATACCATTTTACTTCCATTGAAATTGATCGAATGATTCAAGTCTCTAACATGGCAAAATATTCCACTGCTTTGGCTGCCCACTCTAATATCTCTTTTGTGTTCATACAATCTCTTGTCTAGATTTCTCCCGTTTCCCCTATATAAACTTTATGGCAATCATTGCATGGTATTGCATATACTCCTATGTTAGGATATTCTTTGGGTTTCCTGGCAATCATCAATCGGTTTAAGGAATTATTATATTTAAAGGCTAGATTAATACCCGCTTTTCCAAATATGTCCTTTAAACTAATTAATTTATTATTAAATGGCAATGTTATACATTTGTTGAAGTCATTAGTGCGGGAAGGCTTATTACCATAGAATGTTTTCCTAGCTGCAAAATGGGCAGACGATATGAACCAATCGGGGTAATACAAATTAGAAAAAATGGTCCTGATAATGACAATTTCCTCATCTAAATAGGAAGGATGACATATTTGATATGCTCTAAGGAAAAGGTTAGAAATTACCGATTTTTTAACAGTCTTATCGTGAAACGACAAATAATGTATATAGGCATTCGAGTGGGTTGGTTTCCTATACACGTCAAGTTTTAATTCATGGTGATCTTTATTAATGAGGACATCTAAAAAGGGTAATCTATTATCATATTCCCATTCATATTTAAATTTGATGGAGACCTTCAAATTATTATAAAAGGTATCAAAATCATGGCCATTAGGCCATTCAGAAAATACATCGTCAATGTACCTTAACCATATAAAGTTAGGGGGAGAAATTGTGGGAAGGAGTTCAGTCTCAAAATATTCCATGAAGAGACATGCCAATATCGGAGATAAACTATTTCCCAAGCTAAGGCCAAATTCGGAGAATGTGGTTTAATTCCTCATATATATATATATATATATATATATATATATATATATATATATATATATATATATATACAGTGGCGGCAACAAAAAAAGTGACATGTGACAATTCGGGAAAAATGAAACAGAAAAATGTAACTTACATATTTTATTATGAATATTTCATGAAAGTTAATACTTGGTCATGTTGCCCTTGCACTTGATGACCATTCTGAGTCGATTGGGCATTGATTCAGCGAGGTTTGCCAAGTAGGTGGGGTCGATCGTAACCCAAATCTTCTTCAGTGATTCTATCAGGTTTTTGATGATGCCGGGTGTTGTCTCTTGAACTTTGGTTTTCATGAGATTCCAAGCATTCTCAATATGATTTAGGTCCTGGGAATGACTAGGCCACTCCGAATCACTAATATTATTATCATTGAAGAACCTTTTTACTAACTGGGACCTGTGAGCAGGGGCACCATCATGCATGAAAAATTTACACTGATGAATTTCCCAAAATGGAAGCATGTGCTGCCTGAAAACTTCAAGATAGTTAGTCCCCCTCATGGTTACATTCTTGGGAAGGAAGTACAGACCTCCTCTGCCCTTGTTTCCACTAAAGGCACCCCACACCATCACACTATCAGGGTGCTTGACAGTTTTCACAGTATATTTTGGGTCATACCGAGACACATTGCTGGGACGAGCACGATCTTTGACTCTCCTCTGACCAGCCTAAAGGTGCTCTCATCTCTGAACATGACCTTCTTCCAATGGGCAGCTGTCCAATGTTTATAGTTCTTGCAAAAATTGGGCCTTTGCATCTTCATAGCCTTAGTAAGAAGTGGCTTATTGGCAGCGCGGCGAGCCGGTAGGCCTAGGTCCTTCTTTAAGCGATGATGGATGGTCCTGAGGGCGACATTCTGGAGGAGGTCTGGGTGTTTTTTCTTGATTGGAGCGGAGGTTACAGAAGGGTCTGGCATCACTTCACGCCTTAGGATATTATCAGTCCTTGGAGATGTCTTCCTAGCTGCACCAGTGCCCTCCTTCCTCTTTGGTATGGTACCTGGTGGCAATAACTCAGCTGCCCGTTTTAGGCGATAAATCGTATTTTTTGAGGTTCCTAAATCTGCTGCTACATCAATAAAAGACTTTCCCTGCTCTAATAGGGTCAAGGCGCGGCTTTTCTCTGTCATAGAAAGCTTTTTCCGCCCCATTGTATCCACTTGCACAGAAGTTATAGCACGTCAAATGTAGGCACGAATGCAGGAAATCAGCACGCTGGAGCGTTGTACACTAAAACCTCACTGTACGAGCTCAAACGAGACAGTGAGTTCCAATAAAGCGCAGTTCTGTTGTCTTAGCTCAGGAGAGTCATCCACTCGTGGCATAAGCCCCGCCCCTTTTCATTGGCTTGTTGGCAAGTAAAATCGTGAAAGCGATTTTGTGTATCGATTTCTGTTGCCAATATTCAATGTCACTTTTTTTGTTGCCGCCACTGTATAACTACCTGTCATGAAAAAACTGAGGATTCGAACCTACGACATCAAATGCTCATCGCTTCTCCGGCCAAATGCTTTAACCACTAAGCCACAGTTCACATGAGGCTAACTTACATATGCTAGGCTTAGAGGCTATCTTGAAGCCTCATTATTTTTAGAGTGGGTCAGAGACTCAGATTATGTCCCAAATTATTCATACAAAAAATCAGGAAACAATAGTTTAAAACGGGTCATTCCATACCCGAGAAGTTTTGCACGTGTCAAGTTTTCAGAAATCTAATCCAAAGGTCCTTTATCAACAACGAATGACGTCACCGCAGTCTAAGCCTATTACTTAAAAACATCTATATTTTCAAAATTTTCCCTCCTATTTCTTCATTAGAAATACTAACAAAGTACTTTAATCTCTTTCTAATCTCCTTTAACGAAGCATTTCCTTTTCGCTAAAAAATGGATAGAGCAGGATCTCACTTTAGCTCCCTTTTTAGAAATACATCTTCCTCTTGTCTAATTCAGGAGTTTTTTCCTTTCGCTTTTGCAAGTATAAAAGAAGTGAGAAAATGGCTCAGAAAGAATCCCACCTCACTATTTTTTAACCTCTTAAAAGTTTTGTTACACATTTATTTTTCGGCCCCATATTATTAAGTCATCTAAAGGTTTTCCCTTCATTTATTATGGGAAATATTATGATATATCGCTTCTCATCCAATGGGAAATATATTATTAAAATGTGGCTTTCTTTTCTATCTGAATGTATGAATTTATTCGGTTTGAAAAAGGATTTCTTATTTAATATTGCAGCCAAGACCTTTTGACGGATTTACATTCTGAGGAAAGACCGCTTTTATTCTACATATTACCGCGGAGCTGCTTCTCAAATGAAATCAGAATGATGAAAAGGCTTCGAGTTTGGAATTTGCGGAAACCACATGTAGGTGTTTAAATCCGCTTTTAAAAGAATGGTTTCCGAACAGTCCCGCTAATAACGCCGTGCAGGGCAGAGTATGTGCACCCTAATGCACCAATTGGGGTGTAAATCCCTTTTTCTAGTTTCCTGGAAGATTTTATTTTAAGTAAGAAAAAAGTGAAAATTAAGGACAGAATCTTCCTCGAAACGTTGTAGTTTGATCTTCTTCCATAATCCTCCATAACCCTATATTTTAAGAACGAGATTTTTTGAAGGTTTGAATAGGATTTTTTCATTTATTTCGGTTGTCACCGAAGTAGATTTAAAAATTTTATCAAAGTTATTTCTAAGCTTTCCTTTATAATATCCAAAAAATAAAATGGTCAAGTTCAGAAATAAATATAAGTATCGATTTTTTTCTGAATTTTTTAAAACTAAGAGAATTACAAATGGTAAAGTTCAGAACATTTATTAAAATTTTGGCATGGAAATTATTAGAGCAAATTTAGATGGAGAAAAAAAAATCATGATAGGCCGTAGGCCACAGATCGAAAGTCTGCCACTGAAGCGCAAGCTCCTTCTGTAAGCAGGAGTGGCGAAGCTGCTCCTCTTCTTTTCCTATATTCCAAATTTTAAATATCTAATATTAGTTCTAATTGTAAAATACATTTCAAATAGAGTCATTATCACATTTACTATCATGTGTTGCCGTGTGCACACACAGTTCTTGCTCCCTACTCTAACACCATTACTCTTCACTCATGGTGCAGTTTGGTCTTAACCAAACTACCCAACAATAAAGTACCAAATGCCTAGGTCATTTAAATATCACTCTATTATCAATGTTTAACACGACAGTATTATTACTGTGATATCATTATTGCCTTAACAGTGCAGTAGCTTACACTAATTATCGCTGCATTATGAGTAGTAATTTAAAATTACAGTAGCTGTATCATCAATATAGTAGTCATTGCAATAATATCAACTGTACTTTAGCAGTAATCTTACAGTACCTATCGCTATATTATCGGTAGTAATTTAACAGTAGGGTAGTTTAAACTACTTATAGCGGTATTATCAATAATAATTTAACATTTATTTTAGCTTTTTCTTAGGTGTAAAATCCTAAAGCATTATTGGCATAATCAATGGTTTGATTTTAATTAAACTTCTTTCAAACCACTTTTGGTGGTTCCCATTTGAATGGTAACTATCCCTACCAATAGACGTCATTGGGCTTTGTTTTTCTTCAATTTAATTACTCACGATCAAATCATCTTTGAGCGGTGCTACGGTAGCATGAATTCCACCAATAGGCTTTTACTGTAGTATGATTACTACAGTAATAATACCTAGCCACTGGGGGTGGGGGGGGGAATCGAGCCCAACTCAATGCCGGTCCACAGGGAGGGGTGGATTCAGGGAGGGCATTCTTTGGTAAAGTTTCTGCTCCAAAACCTTAATGAAGGAGTCTTTTACCCAAACGATTCATCAATAACGGCGACCCCGGGTAGGAAAAAGCCGAGAAGAAGAAGAAGGAGGTAGGAATCAAACCTCTTGGTAGGGACAATGCTACAGTAGCACACTCTGAGCTTCAGTAATCACAAATTAGCAGATAAATGGCCATTTTTTTTTAAGGTCGTTAATGACTTCAATGTCAAATCGTTAGCTACATCCAAACTGGCCATCAATCAAAGGTAAGTGGACGAATTTAAGGAGTGAACAAAAATTAGTCAATGAGGAGAAATGAGCTGCAAGATTGACTTGTGGTGCATGTGTGGTCAACATTTATTTGCTTCTAGTTCTAAGTGTGGTCTACCTAATATTTTCTTCCAGGTGAGGGGGTGGGCTAGCTTTTATTTGCCTCCCGATGCTCCAGCATGATTGGAGGGGGGTACCCTGTGCTGCCTGCTTCAAACTAGGGAAGCTCTAGTAGCGCTCCTTCTGAGCTCTACTTTATCACTTTTATTCATTTTTTGATATTATTATTATTATTATTATTATTATTATTATTATTATTATTATTATTATTATTATTATCCTCTCAATTTCGTCAAGCTAGAGTTAGGTTCCGGATATTTCATGGCAAGTCTGCTGCTTTTCCTGGTGGGCATATGTACGTGTCTTCACCTAACGGTAAGACTCTCTTGCAAATGTGTGAAAGCGAGTTTAAATGATACTTTTTCGATCTCTTTTGGTGCGGCTGAGATGCCAACTGTGGAGCGCCGACTCCAACATGCATTGAATCGCATCTCTCGCTATGCAAACGCGCACAGGTTTCGATTTTTCTTGTCCAAAATTAAAATGGTGCACTTCTGCCACCATCTACGGTTCTATCACGATCCAGCAACGTTCTTTAGTGGGGTTCGCCTGGAAGTGGTTGATTCGCACCATTTCCAGTTCGCGGTATCTGTGACACAACGGTTAACTGGCAGATGTCGAGATTATTTTCTGCTGGATTCCTGAACATGTATGGATTGCTGGTAAAGAAGGCACTAAGACTAGGCAACTCTGGCCAGTATTTTGCTCTTCCTCACACCGAGTACATGGCATGAATTAGGGCCACCTTCCTGGCAGCATGGCAAAGACAAGGAGACGGCTAACGGGAACTTAAAGTTGCGTGCCATTGCGTCCTAGTGTTCCCATGGACATACCCCCCCAATGGCTCTAGGTTGCTTTCTTTCGTCTTCGAATTGGCACCTTGCAAGACGCTCTCATGCAGCTTACTGTGAGGATTGCGTTACCCCCCAAACTGTTTGGAACATTCTTTTTGAATGTCCTAGTCTGGGTGATCTTCGCGCACGTTTCCTTGCTCTGGTACCGGGTTGAGCAGGGTCGCTACCGCTTGTTCCTTATACTTGAGACTGGTTCATCTTGTTTCTTTCGTTATGTTCCTCTCTTTTTTTAGTTTTGCTGGTTTGTTGTTTCTCGCAGTACCTCCCTCCCTTTTTTCAGGAGAATGTAACCGCAATCTCGAACCCCTTGCCCGTGGCGGAGTCCTTCGCGACCGCTGTCTCCGCATTTTCTAGCCAGGATGCTGCTCTGCTAGCATTCGTTGTACGTTGTGATGTCGCTAAAAGCCGCCGACTGAATTTTAACTTCAGACGGGGGAGAACCTTCACGACAGGTTTACATTGAATGAGTTGCCCCTGGTCTAGTAAATGCCCCGTATGCCATGCTTTGATACCTAGGTGAGGTGAGGCGTGGCACTTCGGTTAGATTTATTCAACAGGATCTCGATAGAGGGTATCTTCCCATACTCCTAGCAAATGGCTACTGTGCCCAATTTTTGCAACCCGTAAAGAGACAACTCTACCTCGGCTGATTTCCACCTAATTTCTCTAACCTCCTCCGTGTGCAAGTTGATATAGAAAGTGATAAATGTAAGATTATCCTTTTACCTGGACATCAAAGACCAAGTGTCTTCTGCACAGAGCAGCATTTTCAAATTCTATTCCGCATCGAATGCTCTGCTCTGACTTGAAAATGATCTCTGTGATGCCTTCCTTCGGAGACAGTACTACGCTACGGTATTTTTATATATAAAAAAAGCATATGATACCACATGGCGATACGGTATCATTGAAAACTCTCCACATGATGGTGGTTAGGGGACACCTCCCAATCTTTATTTCTGAATTTCTGCGAGATAGTCGAATCCGCGTACGTGTGGGGGAGGGAAGCCCTCTTAGGTCCAATGGAGCTGAAAATGGGTGTCCCGCGTGCAAATGTCGTATGGCACACTCTTTTCCCTGAGCATCAAAGATATTATCTCTGTGCTGCCGGAAGTTTTTCTCACTACGCTCTAGCTGGACTACTTTTTCGATCTCTTTTGGTGCGGCTGAGATGCCAACTGTGGAGCGCTGACTCCAACATGCATTGAATCGCATCTCTCGCTATGCAAACGCGCACAGGTTTCGATTTTTCTTGTCCAAAATTAAAATGGTGCACTTCTGCCACCATCTACGGTTCTATCACGATCCAGCAACGTTCTTTAGTGGGGTTCGCCTGGAAGTGGTTGATTCGCACCATTTCCTTGGTCTTGATTTCGATCGACGCCTCACCTTGCACCAGCACCATGGACATTCTCAGGACCCTAGCACAGTTCTACCAGCGCTATGTCTGTCTTCATGGCCGAACTGGTTGCAAAATACCCGATACGGAAGATAACACATCGTGCCCAGTTCGGAGACGAGATTGTGATATTTAGCGACTCATAAAGCTCTATGAGTACATTTTGGTCATTGGATCTCCCCAGACCCTCGTTCGCGGTATCTGTGACACAACGGTTAACTGGCAGATGTCGAGATTATTTTCTGCTGGATTCCTGAACATGTATGGATTGCTGGTAAAGAAGGCACTAAGACTAGGCAACTCTGGCCAGTATTTTGCTCTTCCTCACACCGAGTACATGGCATGAATTAGGGCCACCTTCCTGGCAGCATGGCAAAGACAAGGAGACGGCTAACGGGAACTTAAAGTTGCGTGCCATTGCGTCCTAGTGTTCCCATGGACATACCCCCCCAATGGCTCTAGGTTGCTTTCTTTCGTCTTCGAATTGGCACCTTGCAAGACGCTCTCATGCAGCTTACTGTGAGGATTGCGTTACCCCCCAAACTGTTTGGAACATTCTTTTTGAATGTCCTAGTCTGGGTGATCTTCGCGCACGTTTCCTTGCTCTGGTACCGGGTTGAGCAGGGTCGCTACCGCTTGTTCCTTATACTTGAGACTGGTTCATCTTGTTTCTTTCGTTATGTTCCTCTCTTTTTTTAGTTTTGCTGGTTTGTTGTTTCTTTTTATAAATTTGTTTTGTATTTCAAAATAGCCTACTATTAGGCTAGAAATTTATTACGGCGACCTATGCTCTTTCTGCCAGTCACCAGTTGGGCACTTAAATAGAAGGAAAAATAGAGCTTGAGATGAAGTTGTGGCCTACATCTTCGCTTAATTTGAAGATGTTGACATACAAGAAACACAAGAATTCCGAATGCGAGTTAAGAAAGACGCAAAGGGAGAGGCATAGCACTATATGATTTTAATAATAGAATTCATCACAGAGACACACATAGACAACCATAATCACCACTATCTCTTCGTCACTATCCTTTCGCACACAAAACATGTCACTCTTCAGCCATGCAAGCCTGCCGAAGCGGTTTTCATATCCATAGTGCTGACTTCGAACAAATTGCAATCCCTTGTGATTCTGATGTTGAAAGGGGCGAATGCCGTAATGAACTAACGGTTAGATGTTGGCTAGAAAGAATTAGAGATTCGTTATTTGGTACAGTCGTGGATTCTCTGTCTCAAGGAACTCGTTTTCTAACACAAGACTTCTCTCCAATTAGAACAAATATTTGCAATCACAATTTGAGCAAGGGACAGTTTACTTATCATGCAATTGAAAAACTTGATAGAACCACCAATTGGTGGATGCGCTGTGCTCAGCCCTGTATTCGGATGGGTAGATCTTACACTTCTCATCACACACATAGCCAATTACATCACTGCTTTCCTTCCTCCCCCATCTTTACAGCATAACACACACACACTCTCTATCTATCTTTGTCCGGGGGGCGACAAGGATTCCTCCTAAACGCTGTTTAGTGTCAAACCATAGAACTTCCTGGCACCTCTCCCCAAAGATGACCGGCCCCTGGTGCCCTCGGGCTCACCAGAGATTGTTATACTGACCTTTATGTCCATTTCATTATCCGGTTGGAATCCGCCTGGATAAAGGCAGGTTGACGAGCCCCTACTAATACTAATACAATTGAAGAATAGTCGAAATATTTGCTAAACAATTTTAGCAAGTGATAGTTGTGTACCTATCCTGCAATTGAATAACAATACATATATTTACCTAAACAATTTCAACGCGTGAACGTTGTTTATCTACCCTACCATTGAAGAACTGTATAAATATATATATAAACAATTTTAATAATAGTCACTTGTTTACTTATCTTACGACTGAAGAATTGTACAAATATTGCCATAAATAATTTCAGCAAGTAAGAGCTATCTCTACACATATCCAACAAATGAAGAATAGTACAATATTCCAATTAACAATTTAATATGCGAAAGTTGTTTACCTATATTACCATTGACAAATAGTAAAGATATTTGCATAAACAATTTCATAAGAAAACGGCAGTTGTTTTCTCATAATACAATTTAAGAACAAGATCTGCTGACCCAAAAGTCGCGTGCCCTCACTTATTCTGATTTATGACCTTACGACCTTCAAAACTTTAAAAAATTTCCGGAGTAACCATGGGAGGACCTTGGTATAGCCACATACCTTAGGATAGCATAGTAGAGAACAGCCCAGCCTAGCAAAGCGTAGCATTGTCTAGCATAGCATACCCTAGTATAGCCTTAAAAAAGCCTAGCCTAAACTTGCCTCGTATATCATAGCATATATCATAGTATAACTTACCCTGTTTTAGCCTAGTATAGCCTAGCCAAACATATAATAGCCTAGCTGTACAGTGCCTAACCTAGCCTAGACTAGTATAATCTAGCTAGCCTAGGAAAACCTATCATATTATAGCCTACTTTATCCTACCTTAGCTTAGTATAGCCTAGTCTATCGTATCCTAGTATAGCTTAGCTTATTGTGCCATAGTCTAACCTAGCATATTATAGTATAGCCTAGCACAGCCTAGCTTAAAATAGCCTTGCCTAGCGCAGCATTGCATAGTGTAGCCTAACTTAGTATAGCCTAGCCTAGGCTAACGAGGTATGGCTTAGAATTGCATGCCATAGCCTAGCCTAGTATAGTCAAGCTAGAATAGACTACTATAGCCTAGCCAATATATCCTTGCATACGATAGACTGGGTTAGCATAGCATACTATAGACTAGTTTGGTATAGCCTATACTAGCATAACCACACCTAAATTAATAAAGCCAAGCGTATCATATTATAGCCAACCTAGTATACCCGAGACTAGTATAGCATACCGTACCATACACTAGAATAACCTTGCATAGCTTAGGCTATTATAGCCTTAGTTAGCTAGCCTATTGTACAATAACATCCTATTACCTAGCCTAGCATAGCATAGCCCTCCCTAGCCTATTATACTTTAGCCTACCTTAGCATAGCATAGTATAGCCCTATCTAGCATAGTATAGCTTAACATAGCTTAGCCTGGCCTAGAATTAACTATCCTAGATAAGTATAGCCTATACTATCCTATTATACTCTAGTCAAGCATAGCTTAGTATTGTCTAGCCTAACATACTATATGGTATCCTAGCATACCATTTTATAGCCTAAATTAGCATAGTATATGTTACACTTGTACATTATATCTTAGCATAGCTTAGCATAGTATAGCCTAGCGTATAATAGCCTAGCCTATAATAGCCTAGCAGAGTATAGCCTATTCTAAGCTTGCATAGCAGAGTATAGCATATTATAGTCTAGTCTATTCTAGCAGAGTATCGGCCGAATATTTATGATGTTATGGCCAAAACAAAATAATTCCCGGGCTAACCTTGGGAAGACTTTAGAAATTATATAATTCGAAAGAGAATGTAAAACAACATAAGCCTTGAAAATTTCGTTAGAATCGTGGGAATAGTTATGATGTTATTACAAAAACAAAATAAAATGCAAAAGGGGGACGTACCGACCGACCAACATAGTGAGAGGTAGAGTCGCTCGCAATTAGACTCGCACGCGACTAAAAATACAAATATTTGCATAAACAAATTCATCAAGTTCTTCTATTCACCAAGGGCAGAAAGAATTCCATCCTAAGCCCATTTTGGGGGTCCTAAACAAACTTAGACTAAAAAATTTGATCCAAATTATAAATGAAGATTGAATTTTATTTACTTAATGCCCGTTAAATTATCCTTTATCGTCCAATTCCCAAAGTGTAAGACCTCCGTATCTTATAAAAGCATTTCAAAATCTTACTGCAAAAATAGCATAACGAAACCTCTATTCTAATTAACTCTAACATTATTAGGAATTGAACAATGAGAGAATTTTATTTCTTGTGACTTAATTGCTATATAATATTCAAATGTAGAATAAAGAGAATATTGTGATTTAGAAAGCTCTTTATAAGTAATGAAAAACTGATTAGTTTATACTATTAAACTGAATTTCTTCTTCATCCCAATTTTGGCCAAGTTTTTGTTCTACATCCCTTTGATAACTGTGTGTTGTCACTTTCCTGACCACATAAATCCCTCCGCAGACAAGAGCTGAATCTAATACGGAATTAGCTGTGAAAGGAACTAAAAGATAATTCCAGAAAGAGAATTAAATTAGGCGGAAATGAGATGAAAAGAATGGTAGATATAAACAAATTGACAGTATGGGGAGAAAATGAAAAAAAATTGCATCTCACAGACATTATTTTTTCAAGTTTGGGTTTTTGGGGTTATTTTTTTTAAATGATAAAAAGTTTAAAAAAAACTCGAAGCGCTCATTAGTAGTTCTTAGAAGCTGAAAATTGCAAATTTCCATATCTCGAAAGCCTCTTATTAAGAACGGAAAAAACTCAATACTAGTTTCATTTTATTCCACACAATCCCCCGTTCTATTTTTTTCCCCTCTCAACTCTCTTCCCCTTTACTTCCAAATCCCCAGAATCGCAGTCCCTCCCTCTTTTAGGGGCTACAGGGTTTGGCATCTTTCTTGTCTGTCTGTGACTCCATTATCGATAATTATTATATACTGAACAGTGTTCCTTACCCCTTTTCATTGTGCAGTATGATTGAACATACTGAAATTCGATGAAGATAAAAATGATTTAAACATTTTTTATTGTGTATAATGAAGTATTGAGGTATTCGGGTGGTGTTACAATCATAGTAAACGGCTGTCTAAATAAGTTTTTCTTCTCGCAGCTTAAAGCAGGGAAACAAAATGGGACATTCGAAAACATCCCTAATGACAACTTGAAGTCTGACATTGGGCACGGAACAGTAAGTTTAGAAGCCATTAAATAAGTAGAATTTAAAGAACAGAGTGAAACGAAGAAAAAGGCATCAACAACCAACGCCCATCTACCATCTGAAACTGCCAGCCTTCAATCAATGTCCAAAAATCTGCGCTTGAATTCATAAACCACCTAAGAGTTATGCTAAAGCCTTTTGTAACAAATAAAGTGAAGAACATTCTAATTCCAAAGGTGACTTGTGGAATAGTTCATGTACGGTTCATGAATTTCTTCTACTAAAAAATACCAAAATGGAATACTTTGGTGAGATCCAATCATTTAAGAATATTTCGGGTATTCATTGAATTGAATAACGACGTTTATGAGTGTGCCTAATTTATAAATTGTTTCCTTTGAGCTTTGTTCTGGGCGTTTACTTTCTGTTATGCCATACACTTTTTCATTTACTTGTGTATTTTTCCACCCATCTTTATCCTTCTTGCTTGTATAATCTTACTTTTTACAAATACGCCAACATCACATTAAAATAAGCTCTAAATTTAAAGCAACTCTATTCGTATTCCTGCTTTTTCATGTGGTTTCTAGAGGTCGTCCTTTCCAAATTAAAAACGAGAAAAACCAATCTGGTTCTCCAAAAAACAGGATTCGTGACTCTATAAATTTGATTTAGAAGCTGATTTTCACTTCTGGAATTGAACAGGTAAAGGTCCCTTGCTCCTGCGTCTTGATCCCGTATTGACACGTATCAGAATCATCGCCCTAAGAAAACAAGAGCTTTTCAGGCCTCTTCCCCGAGGTTTTCCAGAGATTAAATCTCAAGGGCATCTACACTATGGACAAGCTTGCTTAGGCTGACAACTACCCAACTACTGCCGTTTGCCCTCGCGGCCTCAATACCTACAGGAGGATCCGCGGCTATATACTCGTATCTTCCAACCATTTTCACTTCTCCTTTTTCACCACTATATTTACAGATCTCTCCTTAGAATCTTTCTGCAAGATACACCCTTTTTGGTATTTTATTTTGAATTCAAGGGAAAATAATCCAATGAGGTTTCATTTTAGTTGGTCACATTTGATTTTCTCGGACCTAACTTAGGTACGAGGGGCGGTCAATAAGTTTTGCAATTCGGATATAAGGAAACGAGATATCAGGAAAAGTGTTTTATTATTTTTCAATATAACTACCCTCGACTTCAATGCACTTGCGCCACTTGTCCCTGAGGCTTCGAATTCCCGACAACCAGAAATCTCCCGACTGCTGTTCAATCCACTCCTGGACGGCGAGCTGGACATCTTCATCGTCCCCAAACCGGCGTCCACGAAGTGCAGCCTTGAGCTGGCGGAATAAAAAGGAGTCGCTAGGGGCCAGATCTGGACTGTAGGGGAGATAGTTGAGCCCCTTGAATCCGCACTCGCGCAGGGCAGCTCTTGCAACTCTGGCCTTGTGGACTTTGACGACGTTGAAGTCGATCATGGGGCGTGAGGTTTGTAGGGACCCAACGGGCAGAGACCTTGGTCATGGCCAAATTGTCGTGGATGATGTTGATAACACTTCCATGTGATAGTCCAAGTTTTCGCTCGATTTTTTTTACCTTCACTCGTCGATTTTTGAGGATTATCCTCTCCACACGGGACACATTGTCCTCGTTGGTCACGTCTGACGGGCGACCTTGACGAGAGTCATCTTCAAGGGAATCACGACCATAATGGAACTCCTTATTACAGCGAGCAATGGTTGCATAGGAAGGGGCGGTGTCGGTGTACACTGCAATCATGCGTTAATAGATCTCTTTTGCATTCTTGTCTTCCTTAGAGTCAAAAATTTGATCACTGCGCGGTGCTCAACCTTCTCCATTGTTGAAAAATTTGTGACTGACGATCTGCGATCAGCCTCTGCTTCTTAAATAGACGAGGCAAGAGCGTGCGGCTGCATGTCCTGACTTATCATAACTTGTCCTAACACCCACATAAACAGCCATACCCCTTCCTCTGGTTTGCCCTACCGATTCGCAAAACTTATTGACTGCCCCTCGTAAAGGTATTTTTTTAGATAGGGATTGAATTTGGAATAAATTTTCATCACTTTGCAAATGGCCATTGGCCATGTACTTTTAGTTCGTACATGGTACTTCTGGTTCGTATATGTTACTTCTGGTTCGTACATGGTACTTCTGGTTCGTACATGGTACTTCTGGTTCTTATATGGTACTTATGGTTCGTACATGGTACTTCTGGTTCGTACATGGTACTTCTGGTTCGTATATGGTACTTATGGTTCGTATATGGTACTCGCGTGTTTCATTCAGATCCTTTAAAATATAAATGCACAGAAAAGGTTATGGAAGACCATGGTTGCATTATTAACAAAGTTAACATACCTAAGTCGCGTGCTCTCAATTATTTCGATAATTAAAAAAAATAAATAATAATTAACAAACATATCATCTGAAGCTTCCGACCGGCAAAATTTTTAAAACCTCATTGAAAAATAAAATGGTTACATCCGACGGACCAACAATAACTATTTAGTCACGTGTACGCGACTCTATTTGTAGGTGTTAAATTCGAATGTACGTGGGAGTAAACAATAATTGGTTTACATAGGCGTTTATAAAGATTTGCAGCATTTTCGACTAAGACCTAAGTATCTATTGTCAATAAGCATAGATAAAAAGGGGATGATCATGGTTTAATTATATATAATACTATTTCCCTTCTTTCTATATCCACCCATCCAAAATACTGGTCCTAGTTTGGATTATACAACTCAATCCCTCCACGCCGAAATAATCCCCTTCAAAACAGCGGAATGAGCAATTAAATCACTAGAAGGCGCTTAAACTTCGGTCTAAAACCAAAGAAACAAATCCCAATTTCTTTTTCTATAAGATAGGAAAGAAGAAGAAAGTCCCCCTCATGTAACATGTATATTCTCTATCGTCTACCATCTACCTCTATCCCCAGTACATCTACCCTCAATAATATCAATCAGGACAATTCTTCTTGTCGCTTTGTCGTCTGTTCGGGAGGTCCATCTTTAATTGGTGCACGGAGCCTCGTCGTGTTTCGTAATTTTGACTCGCGTTAAATTGTGATGACTCGAACAAAAAGCGACAGAATTAACATTCTGAATTAGACGGCCGAGAAAGGCGCGAAAGGAGGCAAATAACGGAGGCAGAAGCGGGAAAGGAGAAACTGTATTATTTTGTATATTTTCTCACTATTTTAAATCTCTATCTAGGTAGGTAAATATTTATTTTTCTTGTCCCTTAATGTAAAGAGCCGGATCAGCATTTTGTGTTGTAATAGTAACCATAATCAATTCTACCTCTTTTCTTTAGATTCTCCCACTCAGGAGACCTCTTATTTCCTCAAGAATAGCCTTCGAGTGGACCCAAGGGTCTTTGCTGGACTGTAACTCTCTATATCAATAACCTGGGTTCTGCCATTTAGGACGTTATCGATCATTGCATCAACCTGTTAATGTTTACTACACCAGTCTATTTTTGCTTTCTCACGAGACTGTCGTACTCCTCCTATACTCAAACGAGTGTACATGGCTCCGTTGGATTAGATATTTTTTTTATTAATGAGCGATGTATTTGGCATAGAAATGTGATGACTCTTAAATAATGCAAGAGATTGAGTCATAGTTGATAACGACTCTTATGTAGCTTGAGAATATCAGCACACAAACCGCCTTTATAGCGTAAGCATGGTTGAGCTGTATAAATAGAGGGTGTGTTGTGGTTTCTTCTACCTCCATTAGATGTTTAGAGACAGCAGTTTGTTATGCAGCCCGTTAGGACATTCTGTTAGTGCAGCCGTGTTGCTGCTAAAATCAGTGAGATTGTGGGCCCTCCTCGCCCCTCTCTCCAGTCCTGAGAACTTTAAATAGGGTATTCTCTCGAATATTTCATACGTTCAACACATTTTCACCACCAAATTCACACTTTGTTTAAAAAACCCTCTTCTTACAAACTTTCTATCGGAGCTGCCCCCGTCGGTTTACAATTCGATAATAATGATAATAATTGACTTACTTTTTACTAAAAATTATTTGTGCTCCAGAAACTCTCGTTGGCTTAAATCTATTCGCCATCAGCTCACAATAAAATAATTAAACAACAAATAAGTCAACCTATGCATCTAAATTCTATTAACCCCCAAAACATAAAAATTACATCTTTACAAGCATTAGGATCTAATACTATCCGAGAATATTCGTTGTATCTCCTAAGGTTTCCCAATTAAAGTCTAATTACCGATAATTTTTACCTTATTATTTGAATTCAATTTTGTAATAAAAAATAGTCTCAATTTTCTTATAAATTCTAATTGAAAAAGGCGGCACACTGAAGTCCAACCAGGCCCACCATCATTTACCACTACCCTTAAAATAACCTATCTAGAACTAATTACAACATTTATTGAATAAAAACTGCTCTGTTAATAAAACAACAAACAGAAAATCGGCTGACTCTCCAGTAAAACCTTTTTTCATCAATAAATATTTAATAACCAATTTAGTCTCCCGTTACGAAAACAATTGGTATATACGCTAATTAAAAAACGAAAATTAATCTAAAGCAGTATAAACAAGAAAACGAATAGAAAGGAATTCGGCTCCGATGTTTTTACGGTAAAAATGAAGAAAAATGAGAGAAATTTTCTGTCCAAAAAAATCCAAAAAAGAGGTTCTTTCTTACCAAGCAAAAATCAATTAAAATCACTAATTAACATAAGCCGATTATTTTGTCTTTATTTATGCGCGCTTATTGGATGCCAAGAGAAGAAGGAGCGATTCTGATTAAAAAACAAATGGTTTTACTCCTGTTTTTCAATGTTTTTAATTTACTATTTTTCACTGCTATGAGATTTAAGTTAGGGGTGTTTTTTACAGGCTTTCGTTTTGTAGTAAAGAGATTGGTCTTGCGTAATGAAACGTATGGGAATGAGTCGCGGAAAATTAAAAATGTGTTAATAATTTATAAGAATTTCTGTTACTTTCGCTCTTTTGCAGCAGGGAACAATTGAGATTATTTTATATATTTATCACGATTTAATTTGATACTTTTTTTTTAAATCTATATTTCTAACTCATGTTTACATGGAGGAATGTTATGCTCGTAATGGCTCACCATGGAGTCGGAGTCTGGTTTTGACAATGATGGTAAAGAGGGTGTTTTTGACATAAGGAGGCTGGTTGGGACTGTATGACGATGAGGAGGAGGCTGGTTTTGTCTATATGATGGGACTAATGAGCGTTTTGACTGTATGATGACAAGGAGGGTCCTTTTGACTGGATAATAATATAGAGGATGGTTTGGACTGTATGATGGTGAGGCAGCTGCTTTGACTGTATGTTGAGAAAGAAGATGCAATTGATTGTATTGTGATAAGGAGGCTGGTTTTGACTTTATGATGCTAAGTGGGCTAATATGGTGATAATGAATCTGGCATTAACAGTATGATGATAATTAGGCTGGTTTTGACTGTAAGGTGAAAATGAGCCTGGTTTTGACTGTATGATGGTAAGGAAGGTCATTTTGACTATGATCATAAGAATGCTGGTTTTGACTGTAAGATATAAGGCGTCTGGTTTTGATTGTATGATGATAAGGCGTCTAGTTTTGGCTGTATTATAGTAAAGAGGCTAATTTTGACGGTATAAGGATAAGGAAGTTGGTTTTGACTGTATGATGATAAGGAGGCTGCTTTTGACTGGACGATGATAAGGAAAGTGTTTTGACAGGATAATGATAATTAAGCAGGTTTGGAATGTATGGTGATGAGGCTGCTTTTGCATGTATGCTGATAAGAAGGGGGTTTTGACTCTATGATGATAATAAGGCATGTTTCGACTGTATAATGATAAGTAGGATGGTTTTGGCTGTATGATGGCAATGTGACATGTTTTGAGTTTATGATGATAAAGAAGGTGCTTTTTACTAGATTATAATAAGGAGGCTGGTTTTGCCTGTATGATGATTAGCTGGCGCGTTTGATTGAATGATGATAAGGGGCTTGTTTAGCTGTATGATGGTAAGGAGGTTGGCTATGACTCTTTGTTGGTATGAAGGCTGGTTTTGACTTTATGCTGATAAGGAGTCTGGTTTTGACAGTATGATGGTAAAATGGCTGATTTTGACTGTATGATGATAAGGTGGTTGGTTTGACTGCATGATGATAAACAGGCTTGGTTTGATTTTATAATGATAAGGAGTCTGATATTGATTAAATGATGATAAAGAGGCTAGTTTTGACTGGATTTTAAAAATCAGGCTAATTTGGTCTGTATGATTATAATGAGTATGCTTTTGATTTTATGATGATAATGAACCTGTTTTTGACGACGATGGTTATGAGCCTCTTTTTAACTGTATGATGGTCAGGACGATTTTTTTACTATGATGGTACGGAGGCTGGTATTGACTATATGTCACTAAGATGGTGGTTTATATTTTGGTGGTCGGTTCCCTGGATTTGACTCTATGATGATTCTTTGGCTGGTTTTCACTGTTTGAAGATTTTGAGGCTGGTTGTGATGGTATGATGATAGAGACACTTTTTTTTAATGTGATGTTAAGGATGCTATTTTAACTATAAGATTATAGGAAGGCTTGTTTTAACTGTATATTGATATGTAGTCTGGTTTTGACTGTATGATAATAAGAAGGCTGATTATGACTGTATGATGAAAAAGAGGTTGGTGTTGAGTGTATGATGATAAGGGGGCTTGTTTTGACGGGATTGTGATAATTAGGCTGGTTTTGACTGTATTATGGTAATGAGGCATATTTTGACTATGTAATGATAAGGAAGTTGGATGATAAAGATGTTGTTTTGACTGTGTGGTGATAAGGATGATAGTTTTACTTTTGGGATGCTAAAGATGCTTTTTATGACTCAATAGAAGGCTGGTTTGAATGTATGTTGATAATGAGTATCGTTTTGACTATGATGATACAGAGGATGGATGGTTTTGATTGTATGATCATAACGAGGCATGCTTTGACTGCATGATGAAAATGAAGCTGGTTTTGACTATTTGGTGATGAGGAAGCTGTTTTTTCTATGAGGTAAGTACACTCTTTGTGACTGTATGATGAGAGGGAAGCTGGTTCTTACCCTATGTTAATAGAAAGGATAGATTTGACTTGTTTTAAATGTACGAGTATGATGATGAAGTGTCTGGTGTTGACTGAATTGTGATAAGAAGGGTGGTTTTGACTGTGTGGTAATTATGATCTTGGTTATGACTCTATAATACTAAAGCGTTTGGTTTCAACTGTATGATGATAATGAGCCTATTTTTGACTGTATGATGATAAACAAGCTGGTCTTGGCTATATAATGATAAGAAGTCTGGTTTTGATTGTATAATGAGAAGGAACTAGTTTCTACTGTTATGTAATAATGAGGCTAGTTTTGACTGTATGATGAATATGAGGTATGTTTTAAGTGTATGATGATAAGAAGATTCTCTTGATTGTATAATGATGAGGAGGCGGGTTTTCACATTGAGATGATAAGGAGGATGGTTTTGATAGTCTTTACTAACGGCGTTCAAACAAGTTATTTTTTTATATCCTTTTTGTATTTTACCGTTTGATTTTAAGCTTGTCAAGGTTTTTGTTAAATTACCTTGGAATGTATTTATTTTACCTTGTGTTGTCAATGTTCTGTTGGCTTGTTTACTTCGCCATAAACTTTCTCTTGTTTAGATATTCTGTATTTTGATCTTGCTCCTATTTAATCTGTGATCGGGGACTGTGTTGAAAGAGTTGATAACCGATATGTCCTTAATGAAATGTTTCCTGTTGAAGAATAAATTAATCAAACTCATTGATCTCTTCCATGGCCATCTTCTACTATGTCTCTTTTTGAAGAAGCAGTTCATAATCTAAAATATTTGTCCATTTTATAAATTCTACTAATCAGTTTAGGATTCCATTTTCTTTACTTTTTATTCACTAAATTCCATGTTAACTCTCGTCTCTTTGTTCACCAATCCTTAAAATAAGGTCGCTCTTAGTCGTCTTAAACTAATATTTTCCTCTTGTGTTCATCCAATAATGAATCGTTTAGAGAAGTTTTTAATTGTTGTGTGATACATGCTTAGAATAGTGATTAAATTAGCAAACCCGGGGTCACCATTATATTGGCAATCCCAGACTAGCCGATACTTTGAAATCAAGGGGTCACATTCTTATTTCGATGAATCCTGAATAGGTATTTAATAATCAAAATATCGCTTCGACAATATATTTTTGTTGAACTATATAAGTGAGATGTGGTTTTATAAACTGAAGTAATAGAAGTGTAGTATTAAAATACGATTTGATGAGACAAATAAAGATGATTAGACATCTTGCCATTTTTATAGATAAGGGATGGCCAGGTTGTTCAGATAAGAGCCGCAAATGATTTTCTTTTTTTACCTGACTATTCAACAGCCGCAAAATATATTTTCATAATCATATTTATTAATAAGAAATCATTGTTTATTCTGATAAAATATTCATCAATTAATAACATTTTTAAGCCCTTATTAATGTAAAGAGAATAATATATTATTACTTTAAGGAAAATAATAATTAAACCAAATATTTGAATATTATCTCTGAGCCACGCATAGCATCTTCAAGAGCCGCGGTTTGTCTAGGAGGACGAACTCCTTGTAATTTGCCCTAGAATCACGTCACGAAAAAGGGTTTTGCGTGTACACCATTATTGCCCTGATTTGTGACCGTAATTAAACCACTGAGGGAGGAGGATTATAGGGCTGGAATCGATACTTGGATAAAAATCACGAAAGGGAAAAGAGAATGTGATTATACTCCAAACTTTAAGGTAACCCTAAGGTAACTCCAACAAGGCAGGGTGAACCTCGATACTCGTAAGTATTTGCGAGAAAAGGAAGCTGATACTTGCTTGGTGCAGTGAGTGAGGACGGGATTGGATAGTCATACCCACTCAGACAGCTGGCAGCATCGGGTTGTTACTAATATAGTACTTATGTGATGCGGTGAGCTATGAAAAGTGAGTATAGTATTGTCGACTAAGTAGGCGCCTCGACGCAGCAGGATGGCGTGTTGTCCTCTTTTATTTGCGCAACAGAAAATAATTAGAGTAATATAAGTCGAGTTAATATGAGAATTAAGGTTCCATTATAATTTCACCCATAAAAATTCCACTCACGAAAATTCCACCCAGTAAAAAGTGCACCACGGAAATTTATCTCAATAGAAAATTTTACCCGTGGAAAATTCCACCAAATTGAGTAACTAACAACCTGTCATTCGAAAGAGTAGCAAACAACGCACAAAACGCTAGAATGAAGCTACCACTTTAGCTTAACCAAATATTTGCGCACTGAGACTTTATTTCATTCTTTGAAAGTACCTATATTGGTATAAACCGAGGAAGGGGAGCCCGGGGCGTAGAAGAGAAGAGCCCAGATTCTCCCCCCCCAAAATTTCGAACCTACACGACCGCTTCTGGCAAAACCTACCATGATCCAAGTAGAAAGTTTTCATAAGAAGAACACAAGAAAAGAAGGAGACTGCCTAAGACCATTCATGGCCTACACTTGGCAGCTCCGGTTATCATTAACAAGTATGCATCCGAATTTATGCAAGCTATGTTCTGCTTTGCAAAAAGAGGAAAGCCTCACTCAACCATAGCTTATTCACATTTCACGAGGTGATCAAAACCACCAGAAACAGAAATATAAAAAGAGTAAGAACGAGCTTAGACTCCTTGTCGAGTGTTCGGACCAAAATGCCGTTTGCAATTCTTCAAAAGTGTGTCGTAATATAATCTGTACTAATGAGTGTTTTTTGCAATGATTTTTTAATATTTTATTAAACTATCAGATTGGAACGAAGTAATGTCCGATTTTATAGAATAATGTTTTAGATAGTATTCTTTAAAGTAGTGTAGTGCCTATTGTTATCAATTAGGAGTGTTACAATGAGTATTTATACCTTTTCTTTCAGATAATAAAAATATTCTTCATAATCTTCTTTAGTATTTACCCCTATATCCCCACATCTAAAGATAAAATCAGACATGTTTTACTCTATGAGTTTCATAAAGGTGTCAATGAAAGTAGAGTGGTAAAATTCAATTAGAGCACTTATGGGGATGATGCAGTAAATGAAAGAAGTTGCAGGAGGTGGTTTCCAAGTTTGAGAAGTGGAGATTTCGGTCTAAAAGATGGACGGAAAGAAGATCGTCTATAAAAGCTTGATTCCGGAGAGTTGGAAGCTGTTGTAACTGCAAATCCTGCAACAGCTTCTAGGGAATTCACAGAATAATATTACGTAACTACTATGAATATCCTATACCAACTGAAAAGGATTAGGAAGGCTCCAGTGATTCATAAATGGGTCCCACACGAACTCTCCACGGCGAATCTGCAACAGCGTTTGTTTGATGAGAGTCATTGCTTTCACGACACCTTCAGGCGCCATTTTTGGGCAGGCTTGTTACTGGGTGATGAGAAGTGAATCCTTTATCATAAAGGCAAACGATGCCGCTCGTAGACCAGTGTAGGAACCATAATTTCTCAACAACGGACATGAAGACTTAATAACAAAAAGATCATGTTGAGTGTATGGTAAAATATAAAAGGAATTGTTCATAACCAACTGTTAGACAACAATCAAAAAGTTAATGCTAATCTCTACTGCAATCAACTTCGTCCTTTGAAAGCATCTCACACAGCAAGTCCTCACACACATTTTCCTTAACATAAAGGATTTAGAGCATGGATGGGGAACCTTTTTCCCGGCATAGGCGAATTGCAAGTCATAAAGTTGCAGGGGGTGTCATGAATGATAAATAATACTCTTAATATGTAATAGGCAGATGCGCCAGAAAGTGTTAATTTGATCAAGTCGCCTGTATCTGGACTTCATTAATAGGCGATTATAAATTTACCCACGGAACAAATTTCGGCTGGGGAGCAGTGTTTCCCTAACCCTGAGTTAGAGAAATTCTGAACCATTTACTAAGAAGCCCCATTTCGATTTTTTAAGAATCCTTCGGGACAATAATTTTGTCTCTGTAGGTGATTGACGAACACGGAGAGCACTCGTACTCTCCCAGAATGACTCATAGGCACATGAGTACATTAATAGAGAAACACGCACACACACATACACCTAATCCCTCCCCCCAAAGAGGTAGAGTGACAATACGGACATGAATAATAACACGGGGAGGGGGGGGGGGGTACACTAGAGAAGCGTCGAATCTGCATGCTCTTAACTGAGATTATTTTTCGTCCTTTGTTTTGTATTTATTTTTTTTGCCACCGCTCAGTGAACCAAAGAATTGTAATCAGTTTTGGTAAACAATGCCGAATACCGGATTGGATTAAACATCCCATGTTTACCCCATGTCCCGTGCATACACAAGGAGAAAAGGAAGGGAATTTCCCCCCCATAAATTTCTTGTTTACAGTATACTTTGCTTTGCAGAGAGAGAAGATAAATAGATAGATAGATAGAAAGAGCGAAAGATATATATATATATATATATATATATATATATATATATATATATATATATATATATATATATATATATATATATATATATATACAGACATGTGAGGAGTACATGTGCAGGTTTCTAAACGATCAAGAGAAATTTTTAAACTAATACATCCTCATCGCCCTTAAAATCCCTTCCGCATTTCGGAAAGGGAGGGTGTCAATCAACACCCCTTATTTGGGCCAGGTAGGTTTTTACGACACGTGACTTAGGGTGGTATAGATGCCCCCTCAGCCTAAAATACCAAATAATAATAATAACAAAAGGCATTTTGCACATAGAAATTGGATTAATCGCAATTTTCCAGTGAATGGAATTAACAGTCTTCCCTCACAGGCGTCAGAGAGTTAATGGGGTCCTTACACGCATTTAAATCGTCTGTGGTATTTTCCAGTACTGTATTTTTCTCCCCGTTCCCCCTGTTCATTGTTCCCTCTCAAACAAACAATACCGAATGGATCAACCGATCGTTCTCTTCCTTTCTCGATAAATGGAAAGAAAAATTCCTCTTATAAATCGGGACGAACCAATTTGAGGCTGTCCCCAGGAGGACGTGTTGAATTTCGTCTCTCATTAATTAAATACAAGATTAACAATCGTTAATAATTGAGGAGAGGTACCTAATGTAATCCAATGAGGACACATTCCCTCAGCGTGAAAAAAAATTCCGGCAAGAGCTAAAAGAAGAATGAGAAATGAAGGAAAAAGGAAAGAAGATGAATATTAAAAAGGAATGGATTTCGCAGGGTTTTTGTCCCTGACTGGAACAGGCACGGTTGCAACGCCGTCGTGAAGAGATCCACGTCAGGAATACAAACCCTCAAAAATAAGCCAGACATGTACTAACACGGAAACAAGTAGTGCGCACACAAACCACGGGTATGAAAATATACCCAAGTGGCTGAGTGGATGAATAATTTGCAGGAATGGAGGGGAGGTGAGGGGTTCATAGTTTTGAGAGTGATTTAGTTTGAAATTTTTTTAAAATTAATCCCAGATTTGAGTATGATCTCAGTTTCAAGTGTAAATCCAGTTTTGACTTTGATCCCGGCTTAGAGTTTGATCCTGGTTTCAAGTTAGATCCCGGTTTTGAGTTAGATCCTGGTTGTGAGTTTGATTTCAGTTATCATTATGATTTTAGTTTCGAGTGTAATGCCAGTTATGAGTTTAATCTGGGCACCGAACTTGATGCCGGTTTTGAGTTTGATCCCGGGTTCGAGTGTGATGCCGGTTTTGAGTCTGATCGTGGTTTTGGGTTTGACCCAAGTTTGGCCCAAGTATATGAGCTTAGTTTCGAGTACGATGCCTGCTTTAAATTTGACCCAGGTTCCGAGTTTGAGACGGGTTTTGAGTTTGCTGTTGGTTTCTACTTTGATCCAGGTTTAAGGTTCCTCCCAGTTTTGACTTCGATATAGGTTTTGACTAACTACCAATTTTGAGTTTGATCCATCAGCGGCTATGACTTTGCCGACGGTTGTTAGAAGAAAGATTAAAATTAAAAAGAAAACAAGTTTGATTGTGGTTTTAATGACCTATAAATGAACTTTTTAAATAGCTGGATTCAAGGTTTTGAAAGCCTATACAAGTAGATCGAAAGTAGCGCTCCCAACGCATGGTATACTCTTTTCTTCGTTCCCGCCATCTTTCAACTACATGCACACAATCACACGAAGTCGAGCCCTTCCCCTGCCCTTGGGTGTGTACAGACCACGAACTATACATACTTTAATTCGCGACTGTTTATCCATGTGCGTTCGTTTGTCTGCGCATATATAGTGTCTAAGCGAACAAAGAAACCTTTTTGGGGCATTGTTTTCGTGTTCGCTGTTTTTGTTTGGTTTGCAAACAAGAAGAATAAAGAGGGTCTGACGTCACAAACAAAAGGGCCAAATGCTTTGGAAGGTTTATTTCTAAACAACAGCTGTTGTTTACCCTTAGTAGAAGCCAAACACAGATCGGCAATTCTGTCCACGGCATAGGTAGGGGAGGGAGGGAGGGGACCCCACAGCAAGGTATGCGCATATATCTATCTGAATAGCTATCAATCTGTATGTGCGTGCGTCTATCTATCTATCGGCGCAATCTAGCGGCATTCCGTTTCGTTGTAGCAGCAAGGGAGGCAATGGATGAAGGGGAGGCGGAGTCTGTCTGTCGGAATGCCATTCTTTTCTTCTGATTATTATTATTTGAATCTAAGAAGTGAAAACCAACGAGGGCATCTTCACCAGAACGGGAGAGAGGCGGGGGTCGTAAAAAAAGTGGAGAAGAGGAAGGGACTGGATATCTGTGTAAAGCGTGTGTCTCGACTAGTCTGAAGGAGGGACTATTTGGGGAGCTTGGAACATGGAGAGCCCGCAACTCTCCAACATTCATCCATTTTCCTCAATGAGAGCAAATAATAGTGTGGGTATTAGGGCCAGTAAGGTACGCAATCCAACGAGTTATTTAGCGCAAAAGAAATCCATCGGCCAATCATCTCTTTGGAAAGGCTTCATTTTCTTCACAGTTTGAACTTGTTGACACGTCGAGGTGCGCTCATGTGTCAAATAAATCACAAAAAAATATTCCCTGGATATATTTTCAATTATTTTTATCTAATTTAAAGCAATTTGATATTAATGTATTGTTTTCATTGCTAATCATATATATATATATATATATATATATATATATATATATATATATATATATATATATATATAAGTGAAAATCACATGACACATGATATACACTGGATGTAGTTAACAGATCAAAGAAAGCGGTGCTAACTACATCCATTGTACTCGTATATCACGTGTCATGTGATTTTCACTTATTATAAACAAAAACCCAGGGCCCCCTCATACTAGAAAAAAACAAAATTTGTCGTGTCTCTCACTGGATAAAAACCTACATTTCGTTATTCAAAAGGCTTCTTGAATCAAGCGTTTGGGGGGGTTGAGGATGATAGCTCTGGCGATGAGCGTCGTGGTTCTGATAGGAATGAGCAATTAACGACACAAGTTCGAATACAACTTCTTTATTTACCTTTATATAGCGGTTAAATAGTTTTCCCTATTTTCTTCGTTTTCAAAATCCCCCATATTCTTTCTTTAGCTTTTAATGGTTCACGTAATATAATCCACAGCGTTTTACCAGGTTGTAATACCACTTTTCCTTTCTTTCGATTGCTAACTACATATATATATATATATATATATATATATATATATATATATATATATATATATATATATATATATATATATATATATAGACGCATCACCTGGGAGAGGCTCTTCATTTAAGGCAAGCAGGATCAAATATAGCAGCAATCTAAGAGCGCTGAACAAAACTGTTTAAATTGTCGTTCTTTGCATTCATAATTGTCGTCAGAGAACCCCAAATCGTTTCACCCACCCCGGGCGCGCCGCCATTTTATTTTTTAGTTACAGGATGGTGTCTCAATCTCACCTCACACACATCAGATCCAGGGTCTAATTTACAGTTCAAAATTAGTACTCTATGAAAGTAAGCGGCTGGATGAAGTCAGCGAAAGCTGTCTTTTAATGTATTGTATATCCGCAAGTTATCCATGAATTGCGTCCAGGCCTTTGATAGGTGGGACTGAGGAACGGATATAGACGATTACTTAAAACAAGTATGGATTGCTTAAGAAGATTCTTGAAAAAAATACACTAAAAAAACAGGGTGGCGGCATGTAACGAAGCGAGATATAGATCCTGGAAGTGAAGAGAATTAGCCAAGCTGCTAATTCATTTAGATGGAAGCAACTGAGCATAAAATTATTTTTCGGTCATCACCTATTAACCCCCTATAACACAACATTTAAATATGTTAAATTTTCCCTTTTGTGATATGTTTTTTAGCTTCGAATACAAGAATTTCTGCCATAATGCGGAGGAATTGTATTTTCCTCTTGACTTTAAAAGGGCAGTGAAAAGATAGTTAAGCTACGTTACTCGATCTTGCTCAAGAGCGGTCATTTAGAAACATCACCGCCCATGCGTTCTTCAGCCCTTCTTTGACCTTATGAACTTTTTTTTATACCGATCGAATGTTTTAAACGTATTTTGCTGAATATTATACAAACTCTCAAGGTCTTTAGATATGACTAGCCACTCATTTCCTCCAAACTATCGATTTGAGAATAATTTTCAAGTTTATTTTGGACGAGTGTCCTTGAGGGGATACAGAACGCGATAGTCAATAATTTGTAAAATCTTGTAACAAAGAGGTGGTATCAATCTTTAGGGTCTAACCTGAAAGTCTAACGTCTTTTTAGAAGATTTTAACTTGAGAAAGAAGGCTGTCGCCTTTTAACTGTGATCGATTGATGACGGTGAGGTTATCTCACACAGAAAATGTCCATGGAGAGATCTTGAACAAAGTGATGAAGTTAGATGAAGGAAAAATGTGTCAAACAGATCATCAACTTGCGAACCTTAGTGCTAGGATGGCACTCAAACCTCCACGTTTACTCATGTTAGACCTACCATCCTCTTTCACGCAAGTGGAGAGATGTCAGATGGGGTAAACGAGAGGAGGCCGGAAGGGGTGTATGTCTTTATTTAAATAGCGTTGTTTATATTTTAAAAGAGAATTTCTTTTTATATTTAAATTGTGTCGTTATTGTTTTAAAATAAATCACATAATATTTGTTTTAGTTAACCTAGTTATAGTTTAAAAAAAATTTCATCATCTGTTTAATTAGAGTCATTCTTGCTTCAAAAGAAATGACGACACTTTTGTTGAAATAGCGCTTTTTTAAACAAGAAATTACAATTTTTCCTTTAAAAGTCGTCGTTAGTATTTCATTTTTGAAAATAGCATTGTTCCCTTTTAAAAAGATGTGGCATAATTTTCTATTTAAATGGCGTAGTTCTTGTTTTAATAGAAATGGCATATTTTTTGTTTTAACACGCGTCGTTCTTACTTTAAAAGAAATTGCATCATTTTTTTTTAAGAGTGGGGCTCGTGCTTTTAAAAATGGCATAATTTCGTTTAAATAGCGTCGGTCTTCTTTCTTTTTTTAATAAAATCATTTATGTTTTAATCATGTTCTAATTTTGAAAAAAATAGATATAATCATTTATGTTTTAAAAATCGTGGATCTTATTTAAAAATAAAACAATTAAGGTGTGTTTTTTTAAAAATAATACCGTACTCGTTTGAAAAGAAATATAATTTTTTTTAATTACGCGGTTGATATTTTTTAAAAAATGGTATATTTTTAAAATAGCTTTGTTTTTGTTTTGAACGAAATGGCATTTTTTAAAATTGCGTCGTTGTTATAGAAGATGAAGGCATCATTTTTTTTAAATAGCGTAGCACTTGATTTAAAATGAATGGATGAATTTGTGTTTCAAAACAAATATAGTTAATTTAGTTTTAAATAGTCTTCCTTGTTTTGAATATCTTAAGTTTTATTTTAAATGATGTCTTGTTTAAATTAGATTTTTTGTAGCATTCTTATTCTAAGAAGTGTCGTGCTGTTTTTTTAACATTTTTCTTGTTGTAAATGATGTCATTCTTTTTTCTGTGATGTCTCTCGCTTCTGCTCCACCATTCTCATTTTAAATAACGTCATTAGTGTTTTCATGTTTATATTACGAAAAATGAAAATATGAAAACATCATTGAGTTTATTTAAAATAAGGATGATCGAGCAGAAACAAAAGACATCACAGAAAAAAGAATGGAAATGGCTACGAGAGAAAGTAAACCACATGAGATTACTGTGGTGATGTGGGACCTTAATGCTAAAATAGGAAAAGGAAAACAAGGATTAGTTGTGGGACTCCACGGACTGGGCAACAAAAATGTGAGAGGAGAAAGGTCTGTTGAATGGTGTGCAGAGAAGAAACGAGTGATAATGAACTTCTTCAGGCACCGTCCAAGACGTTTTTGGACTTGGAAAAGTCCAGGAAGACAATACGAAAATCAAATTGACTACATCACTATAAATAAGAGGTTCAGAAATGCAGTCACACAATGTAAAATGAAACTACTGAAAGGAGACCCAGACAGATATAGAAAAAAAGATAGTGAAGTTAAAAGAAGATGTAATGAAAGAAAAGAAGCATGGCTCAATGAACAGTGTCGTGAAGTTAAACACCTAGTAAATGGGAACCAGAAACAGATGTATCCAAAATGGTAGACAACAAAAAAATAGCACAAACATAAAGAATGACTAAGGAAACGTCATAATGGACAAAGGAAGAAGTTTTAACGAGATGGAGAGAATATATGACAGTACTGTACGATGATATTAGAATTAACTAGCAACACCTATAGGATGAGATGAATGGACCTACAATTCTTAAAGAAGAGGTGAAAAATGCCATCAAATGTATGAAAAGGGGCAAAGCTGTTGGAGAGGACGAAATTTCTGTGGAAATGATTAAGGCAACTGGAGAATTCGCAGTAGAGAAAGTGATCAGGTTAGATAATATGATTTACAATACAGGTTATATACCACAAAGGATGAGGGAGTCAACTTTCATTCCTATACCAAATAAGGAAGGCACCCTGGAATGTGAGAAACGCCAGTTGATTAGTATCATGAGTCAACTTGGGAAGATAATACTGAGAGTAATTAATAGCAGAATAAAGCAGAAGATATATAACTATATGAAGGAAGAGCAGTACAGGTTCAGGAAAGGTAAATAAACGATTACTGCGATATTTTCCCTAAGAACAATCATGGAGAGAGCGGTTGAGATGCAGAGGGATGTTGCCATGTGCTTTATAGATTCCAAAATGGCATTTGATACGATGAGGCAAACCATTGATGAGGATATTCAGTGATTTTGGAATGGATGGCAAGGACCTAAGACTGTTACAAAACCTGTATTGGGACCAAAAGGCAGCAGTGAAGATTGAAAATGATAAGACTGATTGGATAAAAATACACAGAGGTGTCAGACAAGGGTGCGTACTATCACCTGATCTGTTCTTATTATATAGACAAAAATGCTTTGAAGAACTGGAGAATGAAGAGGGTATCAGATTAGGATGAAGGAATGTGAATAACTTGCAATATGCAGATGAAACCGTGTTAAAGGCAGACTCTAGAGAGAGATTACAAAGATTGGTTGACAAGCTGGTGGAATCATGTGAAAGAATAGGGCTGAGGATGAACATCAAGAAGACAGAGGTCATAGGAATAACTAAAAGGCAAGAAAAACTGGTTGTAAATGTTCAAATTCAAGGCAGAATTATATAACAAGGGAAGGAATTTAAATACTTGAGAAGCATTATTTCTGAAAACGTTGACTGTGAGATGGATATTCAAACAAGAATTGCCATTGCGAAAACAAACTGGAAAAATGAGGAAAATTTGACGAACATCTCTACTAACATGAACTTATGATTAAGAATATTAAGATGCTATATATTGTCAACATTGATTTATGGCTGTGAAGCATGGGCACTTAAGAAGAATATGGTAAAATGACTGGAGGCAGTAGAGATGTGGTTCCTGCGAATGATGATAAGAATCCCGTGGACAGAGTTACAAACGAGGAAGTATTAAGAAGGGCCGGTACAGAGAGATGGCTGTTAAGGAACGTGAGGAGGGGGCAAGTTGGATTCGTTGGACACATCCTGTAAGGAGACGATTTTGAGAAATGCTGCCTATTGGGAAGAGTAGAGGGGAGGCGAGCGAGGGGAAGACAAAGATCAAAGCTTATGGACACGATCCTTCAACACCTTGGCGATGGACGAAGAACTGTGGACCTGATCAGACTGGTGGACTACAGGGAGAGATGGAGATCCATGTTCGCCAACGTCACTTAACTGGCACTACGGTAAACAGTAACCATTGGTGTTTTAGATGAGGTATTCTTTTTAAAGCGATGTCATTCAATTTAAATAAAGTGTGTAATTCCTATTGAAATATCATCACCCTTGTTTTTTTATGTATTCTTGTTTTAAATGACGTCTTACTCTTAGTAAATAGAAATGGGATATTAATGGAGTGGGGGGGAGGAATCAAGAATGAGGACCATAGCCATGGCTAGTCCACTCTATGCACTCCTAAACTCCATGAACAATTTTGTGCAAGAGAGAATGGAAGGTGCCTTGAAACAGACTCATTGCTGTGGAAATCTCATCCCCCTCCGGGAAGGGGGAGCGTGTATCAAATGGCTCGTGGAGGATGTCGTGCAGGCCAGTTACCGGTTAATGCAGGCAGATTCCCGCTGTTTATGGAGATTGGTCAGGGTTTGGAGTTTTTCGTACCTTTCTGGTCTGAGAATAACCTAGTAGTCTCTCCTTTAGACTACTCGGGCTCTTTATCTTAAGCATGCTTTTACTTTCCCTAACCTCACTGCATTTTATATGAACCTCTCCTAACGAAGTATCTGATAAAGTTGTTCTCGTTGGTTTTCGCTTCTTAATTTTAATTGGGAATCTGTGGTTGAACTAGTTAAAGAGTGTTAGGTAGCTAGTTATCAACTTGCGCGACCCAATCGTTTTCAATATTGGAACAGATCCTCAGACCGGATAAAAAAATTTGTATAAAGATCAGAATGACAATAGTTGTTAGGGTTTAGGGCACCAGGAGCAGTTCCTCGTTGCGCGAGAAGGTGCAGGCAGAATGGAGGTAGTGTGATGGAAGATTGATTGTGCGGGTTGATGACTGCAATTGACTGATTGCAATTGACTCCCCCTCCCCTCTCCGGCCGAATTGTCTATGTACTATCTAGTAATCAATTTAAGGAAAAATCATGGCTAGCTTCATCACCTTTTTTTACAAATCTACCAACAATTATGGACCAGCAAAAAGTACTCTTGGTTAGTTTAACAAATAAAGCAAAGTGTGAAAGAAGCGAAAGACTTGTAAAATGATGATGTTGATAAAGAAACTCTTATTTCTGTTTGATGATATTTTAAATTAATATTTATCGATTCTACTCCTAAACATTTACTTCAGTGCTGTCAACGACATTACTATCCAAGTTATTCCACGTTTGTGTTATTGTATAAGAAAAAGATTTTTTGCTATCGCAGTGTTGAAGTATTTGTTCACTACTTTCAAACTCTTTTTTTTAGGTCAAAATCCCTAATAGGGTAATATTCCCTAGCTGAAAAAGCTCACCTTCTACCTATGAGTAGAACTTGAAGAATATAATGTTCTCCAAGTGAAATATCTGAAGTTGGTTGCAATAATGGAGATATAAATTGCATCTTAAACCAATTGAAGACAAATTCTTCACGTTGCCATTTTTCTTCACATGTAGGACTGACAGCCTTAAAAAAGTTGACAAAGATTTATGCAATTCTACTTCTTTTTTTTTACATATGGAGATTATTTCATCTGCAAATAATAACATTTACAGTTGTTTACAGAGCGCATTGTAAGCCAAGCAACTTTGCAGCCAAGTTGATATATTACTGCTGAGGCAACCACAAATCCATGTATAAACACTTAAACAAACTTGCCTGTGTTTATAAGAGAGAGGCAAGGAAACACTCAGATGTTTAATTTACGCTGTTGCGAAAACTGGCTTGGCATCACGCACACACGCACGCACACACACACACACACACACACACACACACATATATATATATATATATATATATATATATATATATATATATATATATATATATATATATATATACACTTATAGTCACCTATTTAAATACATGTAAAAATAGGAGTGAAATATTCCAGGAATAATAAAACAAGTCCGACCTCTCGGCCTTGCGATCGCAAATGAAGACTTATTTGGCTGGATTGTCGCTATCCCGACATATCAATGTGGATAATCTACAGTCATTTTAAAAAATCTTCGTGGTCGAAATCCAAAGGTGTGATAGTAATTATGAATTACCGAGACTGCAATCATGAGTAGTTTAACATGGATTGATCGGTATAGCACACAACTCTCCCTGGTCATCTCACCCTTTAGCTCCTTCGGTGTTGAGCCCTGAAAAGGAAAACAATTCTTCAAATATCCGCGACAAAATTAAAGCCCATGCTACATCTTATACTCCCTCACCTCCTGCTTCATATAAGATGGTAGAGCACCATTCACCACCAAATAATATACCACAAGGATATGCCGGCTTCTGAACAAGATCACTGGGGTTTTGGTGTGGTTTTACCTCCTGCACCGTTTGGGATTAGAACCTTCCCCCTCGAAAATGGGAGGCAATTTATGGACGTTTCAAAGTTTAAATGGGTTCACTTAGTGCCGATTAATAAGGGAGGAGATGATCTTATTTAATTGTCCCAATTTTGTCGGGTTGGGGGGTGATCCGGCGCTTTTCATTGAGGTTTTGTATATCTGTGCATATATTCTTTGAATATTATTTTGTAGACGTCAGAGTGAAATATTTAATGCTTATTTCAAAATCCGCTTCTTAATTTAAAAGTGAAAATTTTAAGACTAAAATAATTTTTGAAACCTAATCTAACCTAATTTAAAAGTCAACATTTAAGATTAAAATATTTATTTTGAAAACTTAAATTAATTTAAAGGTCAACATTTTAAGGCTAAAAACTTATTTTAAAAACTTGACCTAACCTAATTTAAAAATCAACATAATAAGACTAAAATAATTATTTTAAAAATCCAACTTGAACTAATTTAATAGTCAAAACTTTAAGAATAAAACACTTATTCTAAAAACGTAAAGAGAAAATATCATTTTTGCTTTGATACATGAAACGATTGTGAATATCAGAAGAGTGCAAATTGCTGCTTCCAAAGCCATTTTGAGCAGCTCCAGAGATTATATAGGCTGGCTAGTTTAACAATTAAAATGAAGACCCAACTTATAACAAGAAAGGAAAAAGGGACCTAAGTTATTTATCTATGTATATTATTAAGCATGAATGTTATATAGTATTTACGTATGCATTTATGTACAAAGGAAATATATTTTAGAATTTAAGAGTGCATACTGTAGTTCTCGAACAGACTGGAAATGCGCGATGTGGCTTATAAGGCGTTATAATTTGTTCATTCCTTGCGTCTATTCTTCGAGTTTTCATCGGTACAAGAATCCCAAGTAGTCTATTAAATCTTATCGTGAATTCTTGTCATAAGAAAGAGTCCATGAAGAAAAGCTGAGATCTTTGATGAAGACATCGATGTGCTTTTTATGTTGCCCCTAACTAGAGGCGGTTCCCTAGAAGCGGGGCCTGGACGAACTCCGCCGACCGGATTGAGTTCTGCTAGAGATCCAGCGTTTCAGGTATTTGAGTTTTGTCTGAATTATGTGAACGTAGGACATGTGAGTATTGAAACGGTACCTAGTTCGTTGGGGCGGAGGGGATAGATGGTTGAAGTACGTCTACTATTAAAATAGACGTACTTCAACCCTCTTCATGAAAAATAACCCCAAACCCCCGCTATAACCGAAACAAAGGACACATCTGATATACGAGTACACATGTAAACTAAGAGACTGTGAGCTTCTACCTAGCTCGTATATCGGCATGACCAAAACCTTTCCCTCAAGAAGAATGTCATACCATCTGAACAACGGTGCACCTAAAAAACATACACAGGAAGTACAAGGAACATGCCTCAACCGAAAAATGATAGAAGAAAACAACCAAAATTTTAGACTATGCTCCCAACAGGCGTCAACTGCTTTTCCTTGAAGCTATATATATCCAAGAGAAACAACCGAATGTAAACATACAGTCTAACTCCAATGAAATCCTGCCCAGCGCAAAAAAAGCAAACAGAGGTACAGGTGTACTCAGAGCTGCCCCTAGCCACTAATCCCCACTGGCAAGCAGCTTAATTCCCCCACCCCCCTCTCTGACTACCTCCTCGTCCTCCCTTTTATCACCTGGATCCAACCTGCCTATGCGTGTATAGCTCCGTTCGTAATTTTGTTAACACATTTTGTAAGATATATAAACTGAATACTTTGTAATAATTCCCCATTGTAACTCTGAAGATGATACTCGATGTATCGAAACGCGTCAGTTAAATTAAAGAAAGTGCTAAATTACATTAATTTACTTCGATCTTTGGCAAAATAACAAGCATCAGTTCTCGATGAACTTCGGTACGCTTATCCACAGGTTAAACAATTAACAAAAGGCGAATATAAGACAAATCGAGAAGATTGAAAAAAGAATTATTAATTCGAGACTAGCGGTCGCTTTTAATAAAACATGCTATAATGAAAATATACTGCCCAAATTCACACGTTCATATATATATATATATATATATATATATATATATATATATATATATATATATATACAAAAGGAGAGAACAAATTACTTAATCAAGGTAGCTAAATGAATTATGTCGCTTTATGATATGACGGAGAACAAAATTAAAATTAACTCGAACGAGGGGGTATTAATTACAATGTAGCGGGAAGTCAAATCAAAGGTGAATGCAGGTGAAGATACCAGATCGCTTTACCTTCAAGCGCGGGCGAATTGGAGGGGGGGGGGAGACAACGGCGCAGGTGTTCAAGAAGATACTTCAGGGAGTACTGACGAGGATGACTCGAAGAGGGGGTTTGATTACTTCGTGACGTGATGAAGAATGAGATTTTCTCTGCTCCAGAGAGACGTAATCTCAACTCGAGACGATTCTGCAGATAGGCTGGGAGTCTCAGTTTCGAAAGAACGGGAATCTTGAATGGGCGGTGAAGATGAAAGGGTCGCACAACTCTCCGGGAAGAAGGGGGCTCAATAGCTTTCCTCTGAACAGGGGCCAAAAGCTTAACGAATGTAGATCTGCTGGCGAGATCTTCGACGAGGTATGACTCGAACACGGGTTAAGGGGCTTCCAAGGAAACAGACAGGCAGTCTGAACGGAGGGAATGGCTGGCTTTCAATCTCCTCGAGAAATGGTAAACTTCGGGTTAAATAGCCGGGTGGCTGGTCCGATAGATAGCCTCAGGGCTTGGTCGTCCCTAGAGCATTCTCAGCGCCAGTATAAGCAAGCACACTTCGTAATAACGAGTCGGCCCAGACGGTGAAACTATCCTCGTGATATGAGAGTAGGTTTAGGATGGTGGCACACGGTGTTATCGCAGGAAACGGGGGAGAGGAGTGGCGCTGGAAAGCAAATACAGCTGCGTCGGGTGCTTCGGCGTGGGACTGATTCCTTCTTGAACTTTCCAAACTTTCCACGCTAGGCGCACGTGGTTTATAAAGGAGCTGAAAAGGGGTATTTCCGTGGGGGCTTCCTCTCGCGCTGGTGCTGGGGCGAGGGTGGTGTTTAGTTTTAGATATTTTGTATTCATTTTTAAAGTTCATTTTTTTTTAAGTCTAACCGCTGTTCTGGCGGAAGCCTTAGTTTTAGATAATGACCGCATCGAAGATCTGCCTGGGAGATTCGTGATGAACTAGGGCAGGGGGGGAGGGCTTCTGGGTCTGTGGAATGGCAACTACGTATTTTGTGAACTTCAGTGATCACAGACCAATTTTTTACCGTTCATTTTTATTAGGATATACAACTATTTTTTAGAATACTACAATTTAGGTTTAAATTTTTCTGTACTTCAGAATACTCTTTTACAAAGCTGAAGGAAATTCTCCACACATATCCTTACGCGGAAAAATTTCCTTCGGGAAAATTGCCTATGGGAAAACTACCTATATGGTTAAACTGCCCCCACCAACATTCCGTTGTAGGAAAAGTCCTGAGAAAATTGTGGAAAATTGTCACCGTTGCAAAAAAATGTTAAACTTGAAGAACAATGATATAATAATAAATAAACTTTGTTCTTGAAAAAAAATGAAGAACGAATAAATTAGTTCAAAGTAATTTATTAAAGAAAGAAAACAAATAGGGATTAAATTCTTAAGATATGGCAACCTGTCTGCGCTCTGCATTCAAATGCAAAACACACATACACTAACAGCACATTTCCTTACAGTTCCTCTTCCGTGTTTTCTCCTTCATTCTCCTTTGCTTATTTCCTTTCGATTCGGCCAAAGGTTTTATTTTTTTTAAATTATTTTGGACTAAATAAGAGAATTGTAAACGAAGAAGCCAAATAATCGGGTCATTTGTCTGCATCAAAGTTATTTGCGTTTCCTCTTCCTTCCCTTTTCTTTTTTTATGCCACTTCTTTGTCCCCTTTCGTTTCCATTCTCCCCTACTTCCTTTCCACCCATAATTAAATCCTTGTTCCTTGTCGTTGACCGATTGCAGCCTATTAAACCAAATTTATCTCAAAAGGTCAGCACAATTGCGAGCTTTAAGCACTTCGTATAAATGTATAGCTTGTATTATGCATGTATATATATATATATATATATATATATATGAATCCATTAAACGACATTGAAAGAGAAAACGGAATTTATTTTTCCTTGCAGTAATATTGTTATTACCTTTTTCGAAAAATCCGTTCAGGGAAGCGTAGTGTACTAACGGCATATTTTTAACTGTGATCAAAGCGGTGCTCGCTGCTTCAGTGTGCCTGGTTCGAATCGCTTTCCTGAACGGATTTTTCGAAAAAGGTAATAACAATATTACTGCAAGGAAAAATAAATTCCGTTTTCTCTTTCAATGTCGTTTAATGGATTTATTTCCATTATTCTCTCGTGCTACTTTGAGATATATATATATATATATATATATATATATATATATATATATATATATATATATATATATATATATATATACTTGAGAATGAACTGAATAATTCGAAAGTACTCGGAAACACTTTTTTTTATTTTTAGTCACGTGCGAGTCTAGTCGCAAGCGACTTTACATCACACTATGTCGGTCGGTTGGTCCCCGTTTTGGCTTATCTTTTGTTTTTGTAATAACATCATAACTATTTTTCCCATTCTAACGAAATTTGAAAACCTTATGTTGTTTTAGATTCTCTTTCGAATGATATAATTGACAAAGTCCTCCCTAGGTTAGCCCGTTTTTGGGGGGATGGGGGGGGCAATAACATCGTGACTATTCGGCCGATTCTAGCGAATCTTGAAACCATTATGTTGTTTTACATTATTTTTCGAATGAGATAATTGCCAAAGTCCTTCTAAGGTTATCCAGGGAATTATTTTGTTCTGGCAATAACATCATAACTATTAGGCGGATACTCTGATAGGCAAGCCTAGAATAAGCTATACCAGGGGTGGGCAACCTTTTTAAGTTGTTGTGCCAAAATTAGCCAAATTTTTGCTACAAAGTTTTCTCACGTAACAATACTTGACTAAAACACAATGAAAGGATATAAAATTAAAGATTTTCTTTTTATTCATTCCCAACCCTTTATGATGAATAAAAATTACAAGGAAACGATAGTCATCTTACCTAAAAATATACATATTATCATATTATATTAAACAGAATATATATATATATATATATATATATATATATATATATATATATATATATATATAGGCTAAAGAAAAAAGTCCTATGAGCAGGGTCAATTCATATAAATTTTGACAAATTAAGAAGATGATAACATTTAAATTAATAATTGAATGATTAAAAAATGAAAAGAAGAAGCTCATAATACGCGAAGAAACAAATGTATAACGGATAATAAGCATACATTTAGTTTTTTTGCTCATTTGATATGATCGAAATTGCGAGCAATTCGGCATTAATTATCGCACATTTATTTTAATAAACTGGAAGTAAGATAGATTGAAGATAATAAGTTGCTCTTACACACTTCGTTTCTCTTTCCTGTTCCATTAAAATGTTTCTTAAGACTAAAAAAAAGTCATTTCTTTTCCACATTTATAATCGCTTGTTTTGCTCTGACCTTGTATGCCGAATCCCGTTCCTCTCCGTCCCTAACCACTCATCACTGTTCACTTTCTTCCTTGTCCTTCACTTAGTGTTTGTTGATGGTACAATGAGATCCTTGTTTCCTTTTATCAGAATCCAGATTAAATCAACCTCGTGGATTTTCCGTTGTTAAACAGAAAGAATATATGACCTTTTATAGGATAGGCGGAATTACAAAAAGCGTTTTGAGGTATATACATATATTTTCCATTTGAGAAAATACGTAATAATGACAAGTTAACCATTTGCGACACAGATATTTAATGGTGACAAATTTATTGCTTGTAACTTCATATTAGAAGTCTATTTTCATTTTTTAAAACATTATTTTTATTCCTTCCATAAACCCAATCGGGTGAATTTGGGTTAGGAGGAAATATTTGTCCCCCATTTTTAAATAAAATAAAACTCCACACGAGGATTTTTTATTGATGTTTTTCCCTCTTTGAATGGCTATTTTTATGTTTTCGCAAAATCTCAGTTCCATCACATATGAGCTCCAGTAGATCTGTTGGATAGGAAACACTAGTAGAAAGAGATTTAGGCGATAGAAGGGGACTGATGAGTAAATGGGGTTGTTATCGATGTACCAAGTACTCTCATATAATGCCACCCTCTATTAAAACAAAGGAAGTGAACTTCGGCCAACATTTCTACCATAACATATAAAGACATGTATTTTCTTTTTTGACTTCTTCTTCTTTGTGAATTTAGAAGTGAAATAAAAGAATGATGTGTAAGTTTTTTAACTAGGACGGGGTAGTTAGTCTCTGTTTACCGTAAGCAACAAAGTCAAATGCATATCTATACTACTTCTTATGTCAAGATAAATCTGTTAATAAACTTGTACTTTCATCTTTATTTCATCTGGTATGAAAATCCTAACCTTATTACTAGTATATTTAAAGATAAATTAAGCGATTACTATGTACATAGTTATAGAGCTTAAATGTTACCTTTATTTCATAAACAGCGCGTCTCTAAAACTAATAGAAACGTATATTCTGTACGTGCAAAAGAAAGATGAATTTAAACGAAGTCTGCTGACCAAAAAATCGTGTGCTCTCAATTATTCTGATTTATAACCTTACGACCTTCAAAACGTTCAATAATTCGTTGGCTAACCTTGGGAGGACTTTGGCGATTATATCATTTGAAACAGAATGTAAAACAACATAAGGGTTTCAAATTTCATTAGAATCGGCCGGATAGTTATGATGTTATTCGTAAAACAAAATAATTCCCGAGCTAACATAGGGAGGACTTTGTCGATTAAATGATTCGAAAGAGAATGTAAAACAATATAAAGGTTTCAAATATCGTCAGAATCGGAGGAATATTTACAATGTTATTACAAAAGAAAAGCAAAACGGACACCGACCGACTTAGTGTGATGTGGAGTCGCCTGCGACTAAAAATGTATAATTTTTCTGAATTTTCCGTTTCCAACCCCCTAAAAAACATGATAATAATACCAACTCAAAGATAGAATTTCAATATTCGAAAGCAATAAACAAATCTCTGAACAGGTTTCTTCATTCCACAACAGAGAAGCGAGGGCGTCATATAATCCCTTGTAAAGAATATCCCAAATGGTAGGTATGGGAAACTGGCCACTTAGTTAAGAGGATAAGGAACAAAGTTCATATATTAAAAGACGTTTGCTCTCATTCAGTCTATTTGTGCACATAGGAAACTTTGATCATATGATTGATTTTACCAATGCAAACGTTACAAGTTGAAAAATCATATCGAGACATGCATCGGTGGATATTCTTTTTGTTGCCGTCGATAATACAAATATTTCGGAATGGTAATGCAAATTTTAAAAATACAATTTTTAAGAACTGTAACATCCTCTATCTACAATCAACCAAAATACTTTAAAAGAATTATTATCCTTATCCCTACCCAGCCTTAATTTTTTCCCCCCTTCTTCCCATGTCAATTTTCGTAATTTTCTTATATATTTTTTTTTTTATTATATATTCACTTTCTTTGAATATCTTATGTGCATCGCCTTCTCCCTCGTTGGTTTTCAACTGTCAATTGCGTAAGAAAAAATTAGTTCTACATATATACAATAATTGTGATTTCTATCTGATTTTCACACGCAAACACACACACACACAAACACACACACACACATATATATATATATATATATATATATATATATATATATATATATATATACAGGGTGCCCCCAAAACGGGCTTGCACACATTTTTTGTGTAATATCTTTCACTGATCACCCTTACTTTGAAGGAAATGACAGAAGCAATGCCTGTGAACACAACTAGATCTCAATGGAAGCTGCAACAAAGAATATACTGCGCCAAAAAATTAATACAAGACAGGCTCGTTCAAGAAAGTGCAGGACACTTTCGTTTATCAGTTCGAATGTGCAAAAAATGCCCCCTTCCCACCCAAGTGCAGAATTCAGGACTGGGTGGACCACTTCGAGAAGTATGGGACAATGGAGAACCTCAATGCGGCCAGTGACAACCGTCCAAGCCATTCAGAACGGCCCAGGAAGCGTACAGGTGAGCTGGTCGAGAGCGTGAGAGAGTTAGTTCAACAGAGTCCAAAACGCTGTGTGCAAGCGAAGTCAGTCCCTCGGTATAGCCCGTGAGACTTGCAGAAGAGTGCTAGTAATGGATGTAAAGGCTTACCCATACATAATACAGATGAAGCAGACCCTTACACACTCAGATAAGGGGCAGAGAAATGTTATGGCAGTCAAGATATTGGAGAAGATTCAGGAGACTCAACTTTCCTTAACCTCCTTTAGACCTCAGATAAAGCTCACTTTCATCTTGAAAGAAGGTAAACTCGAAAACAAATGTCTTCTGGGGGACCTCCAGATGAAATGAGGTAGCTACCGATCTCCTACATTCTCCTAAGTGCACGGTATTGACTGCAATCTCAGCCAGAGTCATCATCGGACCATTCTTCTTCGAGGAATCTTGCGCGAGTGAAAGTCACCGAGGGGTGGTATGTTGAGATCCTCAAAACCTTCAAGAGAGAGTTTCAGACCATGTTCCCCTCGCTTATGGTGAAGTTCTGATTCCAGCAAGATAGATCAAGCTCTCACATCTCAAAGCTGTCCCGAGATTAGCTGAAAGAGAACTTTGGTGGCCGTGTGATCAGTCTCAAGACTGATTTTGAGTGGGCAACTCACAACCCAGACCTTATCCGCCCAGATTTCCTTTTCTAGGGCTACTTTAGATACATAGTGTATGCAGGGAGACCTAGGACCATCACATAATTCAGAAAAGCCATCAGGGAGGAGATCAGAGCCATTAGTCGGTTTGTAAGGACGTCATGGACAACCTTGTGCTGCGCCTCAAGAAATGCACTGAGCTAAATGTAGGTCATCTCGAACACGTGCTCTAGAATGAAGAAGAAAAGTTCAAAGACTCTCACGTTTTGATATTATGTTTTAAGGCACAATAAACTAGTTATCACCAAAGTTTCATTCAATTCTTGCGCAAATGAAGCCTATCAAAATCGGGGGTTGTTTTTTGGGATCATATATATATATATATATATATATATTATATATATATATATATATATATATATATATATATATATATATATATATATATATATATATATATATATATATATATATATATATATGTTTTGTTCAGGCCAAATGTACGCTTTGTAATATCGAAAAAACTCGTTATATCTCAGCAAAAAATAAATATATTTTAAAAATTCAAAAATATTAACTAGTTTATTAGTGGAAGATAACTGTTTAGTTCAAGGTAGTTGCCTTCACTCTCCACCGTGGCCCCAAGACGGCTCCGAATCTTGTCGCATGCGTTCCTCACTGTGTCCCTGGGAAGATCATCGAATACTTCCTTGATCTTGGCCTCCAGCTCATTTTTGATGTTGCAGGCACAGCAGTGGGTCTTTTCTCCTCTTTGTACTAGGCCTTGGCTCTCAGAATTTGTTCCATGCACCTCTTATACGACTGGTAGCGAAGGTCCTCATTCAACTTCTCTTGCAGTTGTCGCTGAATTCCGGCGTTGGGACGCAGTCAGAATTCCTCTTGTGTCCCTTTCTGCTGGCCACAATTTAGTACTCTCCGTTACAGCTGCCCATCCCATGTAGTACAGCACTTACAGTGTTAATGTCATCATGTTAACACTTGCTTATATGAGGCAGATCATGTTTTCATAACCCAGTTTAGTCCCACCTTGCATCCTCATCAATAAATCTATCTATCCAATCGATTCTTAAATGTCCGAAGGGAGGACGCTTCTATCACATGACTAGTGAGCCTATTCCATTCATCTACTACTCGATTTTTAAACCAATTTCTACCATTCTCTTTCCTAAACCTAAACTTTTCCGACTTAAACCCATTGCTACGTATCCACTCCTATTCACTAAAAATAAGAACCTTACCTACAAGTATTTCTCCCCTATTAGAACATTTTACTTACTTAAATTCTCCTAGGACTCTTCTTCTTTTTTAGTGTGTGAAGATTTAGTCTCTTAAGCCTTTCACCAGAAGATAAGCTCTTGAAGTAATTACACCGCATAATTCTATTACACTTCTCCCAATAAACTACAATACCATATTAGCTTTATTCCTAGCACCCATGGATTGCTTTCTAGGGTGAAGGTCAGAGCTAACTAAGACACCTAAGTCCTTTTCTTAATTCAACCTTCATAAAACTCTCCCATTCAGTTTAATATTATTCAGTCGATTACACCTACCTAGAGTCAGTACACTACACTTGCTTATTTTAAACTCCACTTGCCATTTTCTCTGCCCATTGGGGTAAAATGAACAATTCATCTGTTAATACCTCAGCATCAGATTCAGACCTTATAATCCTAACTTAATATCATAGGCAAATTTGCTCAAGTCGCTACTTATACTTAAGTCAAAATCATTAAAATCAATAAAGAGTAACAACGGCCCCAAAACTGACCCCTGAGGAATACCACCGGGATTTAATCCAGTCTATACTAACTCTTTGCTTCACTAAACCACGACTGAATCCACCTAAAAATACTTCCATCGAACCCATACGATTTAACTTCATTCAAAACTCTTAAACTTGGCATACTGTCGAAAACCTTAATAAAATTAAATAAACACTGGTAATCTCATCTCTATCGGCAGCATCACATTCTTCTCTAAAACGACACTAAAAAGGTCAAACATGATTTACCCCTAGTAAATCCGTGTTGAGATTCATTAATCAACTTATGTTTATCCAAGTGATCACTAATTGATTTGAATATTATAGATTCCATCATTTTCCCCACCAAGAATGTCAAACTCACTGGTCCGTAATTAGACATAATTATTTTATCCAACTTCTTAAATATAGCTATCACATTAGCTCTCTTTAATCTTTATGGTACACTGCTAGTCTCTAACAATTTTCTAAATAGGCAGCTAGGGGCTCACTTAACACATCTTCACATTCCCTCAAAATCCTAGGAAAAACTTCATCAGGGCCTGGTGCTTTGCTAAATTTGATTCTATCTATTTTAGGTCACGTGCGAGTCAGGTCGCGAGCGGCTCTACATCTCACTATGTCTGTCGGTCACGTTTTACTTTTTTGTTTTGTTTTTGTAATAACATTGTAACTATAATGTGCTATGCTATACTCTTCTAGACTATGCATTTTGGGTATGACTATTTTTTCGCCTTTCCAATTCCATAAATGAGGTGTGACAAAAAGTTAAGGCCCGCCATTTTAATTAAAAAATATATATTTTAATAAAATTTAGTTCTGCTTTTTGATAAACTTTTAGAAATAGGGGACTTTTTACTCGCAGGCGACTCTACATCTCACTATGTCAGACGGTCGGTCGGTCCAGGTTTTGCTTATTTTTTAATAACATTGTAACAATTCAGCCAATTCTAACAAAATTTGAAACCTTTATGTTGTTTTACATTCTCTTTCAAATGATTTAATTGGCAAAGTCCTCCCATGTTAGCCTGAGAATTATGTTGTTTTGGCAACAACATCATAACTATTCCGACCATTCTAATGAAATTTGAAACTTTTATGTTTTTTTACATTATATTTCAAATAATGTAATTGTCAAACTCCTCCCAAAGTTAGTCAGGGAATTATTTTGTTTTTGCCGAAATTTGAACCCATTATGTTGTTTTACATTCCCCTTCGAATGATATATTTCATACGTCCTCCTAAGGTTAGCCCTGTAATTAGTTTTATTGGGCAATAACATCATAACTATTCGGCTGATTCTAACGAAATTTGAAACCCTTATGTTGTTTTACATTCTCTTTCAAATAATATAATTGCCAAAGTCCCTTAAGGTTAGCCAGGGAATTACATTTTTTTGGCAATAACATCCTAACTATTCGGTCGATTCTAACGAAATTTGAAACCCTTGAGGTATTTAAATTCCCTTTCAAATGATAAAATCGTCAAGGTCCTCCCAAGGTTACTCCGAAAAATATTGAAAGTTTCCAAAGTCGTAAGGACATAAATCAGAATAAGTGAGGGTACGCGACTTTTTGGTCAACAGACCTTGTTTTTTACACTATTTCTTTTGTAATTCAAATACCTTCTAATTTCTCATTATCATTACCTATGAAGTTCAGGTCCCTTCAATTACAATTAGAATATCCTCTAACATCCTATTACTCACTAACTCTCCATCTGTAGTTTCAAATGTGCCTTTTTATCTCTAGTCTTAGTTCTTTATAATTGAAAGAAACCTTTGGGATCTTCCTTAGCTTTTTTGCCCCTTTAATTTCATCATTTCTCTTTGCTACCCTGATTAACATTTTAATGTCCCCAGTTAGCTCCTTATTTCTCTGCCTTAAGTGATCATCACCCTTTTTATTTTTCTATAAATGCCTCTTTTAATGCCAATATAATGCTTCATTTTATCTTACCTCCATTTAGGATCGACAGTCTTTATTCTAATCATCATCATCATCCCTTCACTAACTCTATAATTTAAGAAGGGGATTTTTTTGAGTATTTGAATAATAATTTCATCTTAGTTTGGTTATGACTTATGTTTTTCATCAAAGTTATTTCTAATAATTCTTTTATAATATCAAAAAACAAAATGGTGAAGTTCAGAAATAAATATAAGTATCGAAATTTTGTGAATTTTTTAAAACCCAAAGAATTACAAATGGTGAAGTTCAGAAAATTTATTTTTATATATCTTCTATAACTATATTTTAGCAACGTGATATTTTGAAAGGGGGGAAATTTAGTTTAGAATTCCCTTTTAAAATTATTATAGTTGACGAAGTTCAGAAAATTGATAAAAAATTTAACCATGGCTGCTTTTTTTTCGATTTTAAATTTTAATCTTAGTAGCGAAGCCATTGCCTGGTCTTCCTATATTCTTCCATGCAATTCACTGTTAATCATTTTCTCATATTCCTTATCAACACCATTCTTCTCTACCTGGGGGTTATCTTCCTCCTCAAATGCTCTCATTGACATCGCATTTCCTAACCTGACCTCACTCGCTAGTCACCAAACAACCGTCGCCATGACCTCCTCAGACCACTATAATTTGCTTTTCTAAAGTGTAGGATTTTATCCTCATTTATACAACTGAGAACCTCGTTGCATTTTAATTTAAATCTAATATCGCAAAGGTCGCTACTTCCCAAATTGACCCCAATCTCTGTATCGTTAATGCCTCTTTCCCTATTTGTTAGAACTAAATCCACAATATTTTCACCCCAGTGGATTGGTTTATAACGTCTTAAAAAATCACCCTGAACCATATTAAAAGCTTCCTCAGCCTTCCGTTCACCTACAAGAGCTTTACAGTCTATATTTTTATAATTAAAATCGCCCATAATAAACACATGTTTTCTTCTACTTGCACGAAGCTTCCATACTAAAATTTAGTGGTCTATATAATAATCCTATGACAAGTTTATCATTTGCCTCAAAGGTAGACCTCGTTCATGCACACCTAAGTGTCGTCGCCTTCTCAATGACTTAAAGATTCATGACAATCAAATTATCATTTATTCTAATGAAAAAAACTCTCACTTTCGATCCGATCATAAAGAAATAGAATATCGAATAGTAAACTTCGGCCAGAACATCTCCGAGGTTCACTACGTGTCCACGACCAAGAGCCCCGCCTCGTGGCTTCTAATGTCGAGAAGATGCCACCGGTAACAACAAAGAGTAACAACAAGGAAAGAAGGTACCCTAGGAGACCTTACGGTCCATTGGACTAGCAATCGAGCGAGCACAAGGCTGCTCAATTGTTTTGCGTCCCTAAACGGCCACTTTTCAAGACTTTGTCTAGTCTTGACTTGAACTGGTCAACAGATTCACTGTTGACAACTTGCACTGGAAGTGCGTTCCACATACCGCAGATACTGTAAGTGAAAAAATTTCCACACATATTGCGGTTGTAACGCTTCAGTTAAAGTTTGAAGCCGTGATTGCGCGTTCTGTTCTCACTCAGTGTGAAAATATCCCGGTAGTCAACATTGTCGAACCCTCGAAGTATTTTAAAAACTTCGATGAGCTGACTACGCAGTCTACGGGTTTCCAGCGATAACAGATCTAATTCCCTTGGGCCATCCTCATAACTTTTATGTCGGATAGAGGGAATCAGCTTGGTTGCCCTGGCTTGTACGCGTTCCAATCTCGCGATGTCCTTTCGCAATGAAGGACTCCAAAATTGTACGGCATACTCCAGGTGCGGTAAAACAAGTGAGTTGTACAGGCACAGTACAATCTCCTGGTTCCAATAACCAAACTGGCGCTTAATATAGCCTAGCATCCTTTGGGCTTTTTTCTCCGCCTCAATGCACTGTTTCGAGAACTTGAGCTCACTAGTGATTGTTACACCCAAGTCCTTCTCAGTGTCTGTGGATTCAATAGCAGTGCCCTTAAGGATATACAGAGATTGGGGGTTTCTGTGGCCGATATGCATCACTTTGCATTTCCCCACGTTGAAAGGCATTTGCCACGTGTCCTACTACTCCCTAATCTTCTCAAGATCTTCCTGCAGGCGGGCAGTATTTCCATTCTTTGCAACGTTCATACCAAGCTTGGTATCGTCGGCAAATTTGAAAATCTTGGCAACCATGTCACCGTCCATGTCGTTGACGTAGATGATGAATAGTAGTGGTCCCAGGACAGAACCTTGAGGCACCCCGCTAGTAACGGGCACCCACTCAGAAGACTGTCCATTCACCACCACCCGTTGCCGTCTGCCACTTAGCCAGTTCTCGATCCAGCCGGCTACCTTTCCGTCTATGCCAAGCGCTCGCACTTTCCGGAGAAGGCAGCGGTGTGGTACCTTATCAAAGGCTTTCTGAAAGTCTAGGTAGACCACATCCACCGCCTTGTCCCGATCGTGCTCACTGAAAACGAAGTGGAAGAATTCTACAAGGTTCGTCAGGCATGACCGTTGCCTTCGGAAGCCGTGCTGGGAACTCCTCAGTAGCAGGTTTGACTAAATACGACGTCACTTTGTCCACCATGATGCTTTCCATGAGTTTACCAACTATCGAAGTCAAACTAATAGGTCGGTAGTTCGACGGTTAGTTACGGTCTCCTTTCTTGAAGATAGGAGTCACCTCCGCCTCACGCCAGTCTCTAGGAACGCATTTGGTCCGGATTGACATGTTAAAGATAGCGCACAGATGTCGTGATACTTCATCGCACACTTCTTTCAACACTTTAGGTAGAAAGCTGTCCGGTCCAGGGGACTTATTCGTCTTTAGGTCAGCGATCTTTTTCTTTATTTCTCCTTCGGTGAAGTCCATTGCCTCCAGCTTTTCCCCTGAGTAGGAATCCGTCGGCTGGGGAATGGGACCACACTCTTCAATAAACACTGAAGAGAAGTAGTCGTTGAGGAGGTTAGCATTTTCTGCATCTGAATGCTTTAATGTCCCCTCCTCATTCCTCAAAGGGCCAATCGTTCGACGGATTGGTTTACGGCTGTTCACATATCCAAAAACCTCCTTGGGATTCTCTTTACAGAGTCTCGCCACTCGGAGTTCCTCAGACCGCTTAGCCGCCCTTATGCTGGACTTGACTCTCCTGGCTGCAGCCGGTTACAGGCCCACCATGGCCGATTAAAGGGACATCTTGGGCACGAAAGTCCTGTCCTGGGTGGGAAAGGTCGCAAAGAAGGCCGACTACGTGTTTCAGCAGGGCAGCACCCCGGCCCAGACGGCCAAGAACGTGCAACAAGGGTTGGGCTCGAACATGAACTTCTGTTCGAAGGACCTTTGGCCCCCGCAGTTGTCCGACCTCAAATTCCTCGACTGCAGCATGTGAGCACGTGTTGAGGGCAAGGTCTGCAAGCTCTACCAGAGTAACGTTGACGAGCTGAAATCCTCCGTCAACCGCATGTGGGCCAGCATGCGGAAGGACTTCGTCGGCAACGTGAGCGCGCAGAATTCAGATGTCTCGAACGTGTGCTCACCGCCGTGGGTGGCCACATTGATTAATAAAACACTTTTAACACATATTTATGTTAAAACAATAAAAATGAGCCTGCATCAAAATTATCATTGTGTCCTTTGTTGAGAGCGTCCTAAGGAGTGTAACATGACCTTTGCAATACCCGGTATATATATATATATATATATATATATATATATATATATATATATATATATATATATATATATATATGCTGTGGAACCCCGCCATTCGTAAACAATCCATTCCAGGAGGTTGTTCGAATTGCGAGTTGTAAGAATGACGAATCATTTGTCCTATATGAATTAATGTTAATTGGATTAATCCGTTCGAGATCCACAGGATGATTGCTTATTTAAACCTTTATATGTAATAATATTTTAAGCATAAAATACATAAAAGCTATAAAAAAAACATTAAATATACAGTACTGTAGATACATGAAATAAATAAAAATTTAACTGCAATTTACCTGATGGAATAAGTGGAGAGGAGGAGAAGAAGAAGTAGGTATGTTAATGTTGCTGTTTAGAAGAGGAGTCACCTTCGATAAAAGCATCAAGTAACATCACTTCTGCCATTTTCTTTCTTTCTCATATTGTTTCTTTTTTCTTTATTTTGGCTCTAGAGCAATGTTGGGATCTTTCTTTAAGAACCTGTCCAATGTTGTCCGACTCTGACGATTTTTCAGAATTTTTCTAAAATGGTCAGTTAACGTTGTTATTAAACTGGTTGATGCTCCTGTTGGCCACTACAGTATTAGGATGCTATTTTTCCGCCACTCTCGGTGTTTTATCCCAGTGGTAACAGAAACCCCCAATCTCAGTATATCCTTAAGGGCACTGCTATTGAATCCACCGACACTGAGAAGGACTTGGGTGTTACTATCACTAGTGACCTCAAGTTCTCGAAACAGTGCATTGAGGCCTGGTGCTTTGCTAAATTTGATTCTATCTATTTTAGGTCACGTGCGAGTCAGGTCGCGAGCGGCTCTACATCTCACTATGTCTGTCGGTCACGTTTTACTTTTTTGTTTTGTTTTTGTAATAACATTGTAACTATAATGTGCTATGCTATACTCTTCTAGACTATGCATTTTGGGTATGACTATTTTTTCGCCTTTCCAATTCCATAAATGAGGTGTGACAAAAAGTTAAGGCCCGCCATTTTAATTAAAAAATATATATTTTAATAAAATTTAGTTCTGCTTTTTGATAAACTTTTAGAAATAGGGGACTTTTTACTCGCAGGCGACTCTACATCTCACTATGTCAGACGGTCGGTCGGTCCAGGTTTTGCTTATTTTTTAATAACATTGTAACAATTCAGCCAATTCTAACAAAATTTGAAACCTTTATGTTGTTTTACATTCTCTTTCAAATGATTTAATTGGCAAAGTCCTCCCATGTTAGCCTGAGAATTATGTTGTTTTGGCAACAACATCATAACTATTCCGACCATTCTAATGAAATTTGAAACTTTTATGTTTTTTTACATTATATTTCAAATAATGTAATTGTCAAACTCCTCCCAAAGTTAGTCAGGGAATTATTTTGTTTTTGCCGAAATTTGAACCCATTATGTTGTTTTACATTCCCCTTCGAATGATATATTTCATACGTCCTCCTAAGGTTAGCCCTGTAATTAGTTTTATTGGGCAATAACATCATAACTATTCGGCTGATTCTAACGAAATTTGAAACCCTTATGTTGTTTTACATTCTCTTTCAAATAATATAATTGCCAATGTCCCTTAAGGTTAGCCAGGGAATTACATTTTTTTGGCAATAACATCCTAACTATTCGGTCGATTCTAACGAAATTTGAAACCCTTGAGGTATTTAAATTCCCTTTCAAATGATAAAATCGTCAAGGTCCTCCCAAGGTTACTCCGAAAAATATTGAAAGTTTCCAAAGTCGTAAGGACATAAATCAGAATAAGTGAGGGTACGCGACTTTTTGGTCAACAGACCTTGTTTTTTACACTATTTCTTTTGTAATTCAAATACCTTCTAATTTCTCATTATCATTACCTATGAAGTTCAGGTCCCTTCAATTACAATTAGAATATCCTCTAACATCCTATTACTCACTAACTCTCCATCTGTAGTTTCAAATGTGCCTTTTTATCTCTAGTCTTAGTTCTTTATAATTGAAAGAAACCTTTGGGATCTTCCTTAGCTTTTTTGCCCCTTTAATTTCATCATTTCTCTTTGCTACCCTGATTAACATTTTAATGTCCCCAGTTAGCTCCTTATTTCTCTGCCTTAAGTGATCATCACCCTTTTTATTTTTCTATAAATGCCTCTTTTAATGCCAATATAATGCTTCATTTTATCTTACCTCCATTTAGGATCGACAGTCTTTATTCTAATCATCATCATCATCCCTTCACTAACTCTATAATTTAAGAAGGGGATTTTTTTGAGTATTTGAATAATAATTTCATCTTAGTTTGGTTATGACTTATGTTTTTCATCAAAGTTATTTCTAATAATTCTTTTATAATATCAAAAAACAAAATGGTGAAGTTCAGAAATAAATATAAGTATCGAAATTTTGTGAATTTTTTAAAACCCAAAGAATTACAAATGGTGAAGTTCAGAAAATTTATTTTTATATATCTTCTATAACTATATTTTAGCAACGTGATATTTTGAAAGGGGGGAAATTTAGTTTAGAATTCCCTTTTAAAATTATTATAGTTGACGAAGTTCAGAAAATTGATAAAAAATTTAACCATGGCTGCTTTTTTTTCGATTTTAAATTTTAATCTTAGTAGCGAAGCCATTGCCTGGTCTTCCTATATTCTTCCATGCAATTCACTGTTAATCATTTTCTCATATTCCTTATCAACACCATTCTTCTCTACCTGGGGGTTATCTTCCTCCTCAAATGCTCTCATTGACATCGCATTTCCTGACCTGACCTCACTCGCTAGTCACCAAACAACCGTCGCCATGACCTCCTCAGACCACTATAATTTGCTTTTCTAAAGTGTAGGATTTTATCCTCATTTATACAACTGAGAACCTCGTTGCATTTTAATTTAAATCTAATATCGCAAAGGTCGCTACTTCCCAAATTGACCCCAATCTCTGTATCGTTAATGCCTCTTTCCCTATTTGTTAGAACTAAATCCACAATATTTTCACCCCAGTGGATTGGTTTATAACGTCTTAAAAAATCACCCTGAACCATATTAAAAGCTTCCTCAGCCTTCCGTTCACCTACAAGAGCTTTACAGTCTATATTTTTATAATTAAAATCGCCCATAATAAACACATGTTTTCTTCTACTTGCACGAAGCTTCCATACTAAAATTTAGTGGTCTATATAATAATCCTATGACAAGTTTATCATTTGCCTCAAAGGTAGACCTCGTTCATGCACACCTAAGTGTCGTCGCCTTCTCAATGACTTAAAGATTCATGACAATCAAATTATCATTTATTCTAATGAAAAAAACTCTCACTTTCGATCCGATCATAAAGAAATAGAATATCGAATAGTAAACTTCGGCCAGAACATCTCCGAGGTTCACTACGTGTCCACGACCAAGAGCCCCGCCTCGTGGCTTCTAATGTCGAGAAGATGCCACCGGTAACAACAAAGAGTAACAACAAGGAAAGAAGGTACCCTAGGAGACCTTACGGTCCATTCAAAGAGGGTACCTTTGGACTAGCAATCGAGCGAGCACAAGGCTGCTCAATTGTTTTGCGTCCCTAAACGGCCACTTTTCAAGACTTTGTCTAGTCTTGACTTGAACTGGTCAACAGATTCACTGTTGACAACTTGCACTGGAAGTGCGTTCCACATACCGCAGATACTGTAAGTGAAAAAATTTCCACACATATTGCGGTTGTAACGCTTCAGTTAAAGTTTGAAGCCGTGATTGCGCGTTCTGTTCTCACTCAGTGTGAAAATATCCCGGTAGTCAACATTGTCGAACCCTCGAAGTATTTTAAAAACTTCGATGAGCTGACTACGCAGTCTACGGGTTTCCAGCGATAACAGATCTAATTCCCTTGGGCCATCCTCATAACTTTTATGTCGGATAGAGGGAATCAGCTTGGTTGCCCTGGCTTGTACGCGTTCCAATCTCGCGATGTCCTTTCGCAATGAAGGACTCCAAAATTGTACGGCATACTCCAGGTGCGGTAAAACAAGTGAGTTGTACAGGCACAGTACAATCTCCTGGTTCCAATAACCAAACTGGCGCTTAATATAGCCTAGCATCCTTTGGGCTTTTTTCTCCGCCTCAATGCACTGTTTCGAGAACTTGAGCTCACTAGTGATTGTTACACCCAAGTCCTTCTCAGTGTCTGTGGATTCAATAGCAGTGCCCTTAAGGATATACAGAGATTGGGGGTTTCTGTGGCCGATATGCATCACTTTGCATTTCCCCACGTTGAAAGGCATTTGCCACGTGTCCTACTACTCCCTAATCTTCTCAAGATCTTCCTGCAGGCGGGCAGTATTTCCATTCTTTGCAACGTTCATACCAAGCTTGGTATCGTCGGCAAATTTGAAAATCTTGGCAACCATGTCACCGTCCATGTCGTTGACGTAGATGATGAATAGTAGTGGTCCCAGGACAGAACCTTGAGGCACCCCGCTAGTAACGGGCACCCACTCAGAAGACTGTCCATTCACCACCACCCGTTGCCGTCTGCCACTTAGCCAGTTCTCGATCCAGCCGGCTACCTTTCCGTCTATGCCAAGCGCTCGCACTTTCCGGAGAAGGCAGCGGTGTGGTACCTTATCAAAGGCTTTCTGAAAGTCTAGGTAGACCACATCCACCGCCTTGTCCCGATCGTGCTCACTGAAAACGAAGTGGAAGAATTCTACAAGGTTCGTCAGGCATGACCGTTGCCTTCGGAAGCCGTGCTGGGAACTCCTCAGTAGCAGGTTTGACTAAATACGACGTCACTTTGTCCACCATGATGCTTTCCATGAGTTTACCAACTATCGAAGTCAAACTAATAGGTCGGTAGTTCGACGGTTAGTTACGGTCTCCTTTCTTGAAGATAGGAGTCACCTCCGCCTCACGCCAGTCTCTAGGAACGCATTTGGTCCGGATTGACATGTTAAAGATAGCGCACAGATGTCGTGATACTTCATCGCACACTTCTTTCAACACTTTAGGTAGAAAGCTGTCCGGTCCAGGGGACTTATTCGTCTTTAGGTCAGCGATCTTTTTCTTTATTTCTCCTTCGGTGAAGTCCATTGCCTCCAGCTTTTCCCCTGAGTAGGAATCCGTCGGCTGGGGAATGGGACCACACTCTTCAATAAACACTGAAGAGAAGTAGTCGTTGAGGAGGTTAGCATTTTCTGCATCTGAATGCTTTAATGTCCCCTCCTCATTCCTCAAAGGGCCAATCGTTCGACGGATTGGTTTACGGCTGTTCACATATCCAAAAACCTCCTTGGGATTCTCTTTACAGAGTCTCGCCACTCGGAGTTCCTCAGACCGCTTAGCCGCCCTTATGCTGGACTTGACTCTCCTGGCTGCAGCCGGTTACAGGCCCACCATGGCCGATTAAAGGGACATCTTGGGCACGAAAGTCCTGTCCTGGGTGGGAAAGGTCGCAAAGAAGGCCGACTACGTGTTTCAGCAGGGCAGCACCCCGGCCCAGACGGCCAAGAACGTGCAACAAGGGTTGGGCTCGAACATGAACTTCTGTTCGAAGGACCTTTGGCCCCCGCAGTTGTCCGACCTCAAATTCCTCGACTGCAGCATGTGAGCACGTGTTGAGGGCAAGGTCTGCAAGCTCTACCAGAGTAACGTTGACGAGCTGAAATCCTCCGTCAACCGCATGTGGGCCAGCATGCGGAAGGACTTCGTCGGCAACGTGAGCGCGCAGAATTCAGATGTCTCGAACGTGTGCTCACCGCCGTGGGTGGCCACATTGATTAATAAAACACTTTTAACACATATTTATGTTAAAACAATAAAAATGAGCCTGCATCAAAATTATCATTGTGTCCTTTGTTGAGAGCGTCCTAAGGAGTGTAACATGACCTTTGCAATACCCGGTATATATATATATATATATATATATATATATATATATATATATATATATATATATATATATATATATATGCTGTGGAACCCCGCCATTCGTAAACAATCCATTCCAGGAGGTTGTTCGAATTGCGAGTTGTAAGAATGACGAATCATTTGTCCTATATGAATTAATGTTAATTGGATTAATCCGTTCGAGATCCACAGGATGATTGCTTATTTAAACCTTTATATGTAATAATATTTTAAGCATAAAATACATAAAAGCTATAAAAAAAACATTAAATATACAGTACTGTAGATACATGAAATAAATAAAAATTTAACTGCAATTTACCTGATGGAATAAGTGGAGAGGAGGAGAAGAAGAAGTAGGTATGTTAATGTTGCTGTTTAGAAGAGGAGTCACCTTCGATAAAAGCATCAAGTAACATCACTTCTGCCATTTTCTTTCTTTCTCATATTGTTTCTTTTTTCTTTATTTTGGCTCTAGAGCAATGTTGGGATCTTTCTTTAAGAACCTGTCCAATGTTGTCCGACTCTGACGATTTTTCAGAATTTTTCTAAAATGGTCAGTTAACGTTGTTATTAAACTGGTTGATGCTCCTGTTGGCCACTACAGTATTAGGATGCTATTTTTCCGCCACTCTCGGTGTTTTATCCCAGTGGTAACAGAAACCCCCAATCTCAGTATATCCTTAAGGGCACTGCTATTGAATCCACCGACACTGAGAAGGACTTGGGTGTTACTATCACTAGTGACCTCAAGTTCTCGAAACAGTGCATTGAGGCCTGGTGCTTTGCTAAATTTGATTCTATCTATTTTAGGTCACGTGCGAGTCAGGTCGCGAGCGGCTCTACATCTCACTATGTCTGTCGGTCACGTTTTACTTTTTTGTTTTGTTTTTGTAATAACATTGTAACTATAATGTGCTATGCTATACTCTTCTAGACTATGCATTTTGGGTATGACTATTTTTTCGCCTTTCCAATTCCATAAATGAGGTGTGACAAAAAGTTAAGGCCCGCCATTTTAATTAAAAAATATATATTTTAATAAAATTTAGTTCTGCTTTTTGATAAACTTTTAGAAATAGGGGACTTTTTACTCGCAGGCGACTCTACATCTCACTATGTCAGACGGTCGGTCGGTCCAGGTTTTGCTTATTTTTTAATAACATTGTAACAATTCAGCCAATTCTAACAAAATTTGAAACCTTTATGTTGTTTTACATTCTCTTTCAAATGATTTAATTGGCAAAGTCCTCCCATGTTAGCCTGAGAATTATGTTGTTTTGGCAACAACATCATAACTATTCCGACCATTCTAATGAAATTTGAAACTTTTATGTTTTTTTACATTATATTTCAAATAATGTAATTGTCAAACTCCTCCCAAAGTTAGTCAGGGAATTATTTTGTTTTTGCCGAAATTTGAACCCATTATGTTGTTTTACATTCCCCTTCGAATGATATATTTCATACGTCCTCCTAAGGTTAGCCCTGTAATTAGTTTTATTGGGCAATAACATCATAACTATTCGGCTGATTCTAACGAAATTTGAAACCCTTATGTTGTTTTACATTCTCTTTCAAATAATATAATTGCCAATGTCCCTTAAGGTTAGCCAGGGAATTACATTTTTTTGGCAATAACATCCTAACTATTCGGTCGATTCTAACGAAATTTGAAACCCTTGAGGTATTTAAATTCCCTTTCAAATGATAAAATCGTCAAGGTCCTCCCAAGGTTACTCCGAAAAATATTGAAAGTTTCCAAAGTCGTAAGGACATAAATCAGAATAAGTGAGGGTACGCGACTTTTTGGTCAACAGACCTTGTTTTTTACACTATTTCTTTTGTAATTCAAATACCTTCTAATTTCTCATTATCATTACCTATGAAGTTCAGGTCCCTTCAATTACAATTAGAATATCCTCTAACATCCTATTACTCACTAACTCTCCATCTGTAGTTTCAAATGTGCCTTTTTATCTCTAGTCTTAGTTCTTTATAATTGAAAGAAACCTTTGGGATCTTCCTTAGCTTTTTTGCCCCTTTAATTTCATCATTTCTCTTTGCTACCCTGATTAACATTTTAATGTCCCCAGTTAGCTCCTTATTTCTCTGCCTTAAGTGATCATCACCCTTTTTATTTTTCTATAAATGCCTCTTTTAATGCCAATATAATGCTTCATTTTATCTTACCTCCATTTAGGATCGACAGTCTTTATTCTAATCATCATCATCATCCCTTCACTAACTCTATAATTTAAGAAGGGGATTTTTTTGAGTATTTGAATAATAATTTCATCTTAGTTTGGTTATGACTTATGTTTTTCATCAAAGTTATTTCTAATAATTCTTTTATAATATCAAAAAACAAAATGGTGAAGTTCAGAAATAAATATAAGTATCGAAATTTTGTGAATTTTTTAAAACCCAAAGAATTACAAATGGTGAAGTTCAGAAAATTTATTTTTATATATCTTCTATAACTATATTTTAGCAACGTGATATTTTGAAAGGGGGGAAATTTAGTTTAGAATTCCCTTTTAAAATTATTATAGTTGACGAAGTTCAGAAAATTGATAAAAAATTTAACCATGGCTGCTTTTTTTTCGATTTTAAATTTTAATCTTAGTAGCGAAGCCATTGCCTGGTCTTCCTATATTCTTCCATGCAATTCACTGTTAATCATTTTCTCATATTCCTTATCAACACCATTCTTCTCTACCTGGGGGTTATCTTCCTCCTCAAATGCTCTCATTGACATCGCATTTCCTGACCTGACCTCACTCGCTAGTCACCAAACAACCGTCGCCATGACCTCCTCAGACCACTATAATTTGCTTTTCTAAAGTGTAGGATTTTATCCTCATTTATACAACTGAGAACCTCGTTGCATTTTAATTTAAATCTAATATCGCAAAGGTCGCTACTTCCCAAATTGACCCCAATCTCTGTATCGTTAATGCCTCTTTCCCTATTTGTTAGAACTAAATCCACAATATTTTCACCCCAGTGGATTGGTTTATAACGTCTTAAAAAATCACCCTGAACCATATTAAAAGCTTCCTCAGCCTTCCGTTCACCTACAAGAGCTTTACAGTCTATATTTTTATAATTAAAATCGCCCATAATAAACACATGTTTTCTTCTACTTGCACGAAGCTTCCATACTAAAATTTAGTGGTCTATATAATAATCCTATGACAAGTTTATCATTTGCCTCAAAGGTAGACCTCGTTCATGCACACCTAAGTGTCGTCGCCTTCTCAATGACTTAAAGATTCATGACAATCAAATTATCATTTATTCTAATGAAAAAAACTCTCACTTTCGATCCGATCATAAAGAAATAGAATATCGAATAGTAAACTTCGGCCAGAACATCTCCGAGGTTCACTACGTGTCCACGACCAAGAGCCCCGCCTCGTGGCTTCTAATGTCGAGAAGATGCCACCGGTAACAACAAAGAGTAACAACAAGGAAAGAAGGTACCCTAGGAGACCTTACGGTCCATTGGACTAGCAATCGAGCGAGCACAAGGCTGCTCAATTGTTTTGCGTCCCTAAACGGCCACTTTTCAAGACTTTGTCTAGTCTTGACTTGAACTGGTCAACAGATTCACTGTTGACAACTTGCACTGGAAGTGCGTTCCACATACCGCAGATACTGTAAGTGAAAAAATTTCCACACATATTGCGGTTGTAACGCTTCAGTTAAAGTTTGAAGCCGTGATTGCGCGTTCTGTTCTCACTCAGTGTGAAAATATCCCGGTAGTCAACATTGTCGAACCCTCGAAGTATTTTAAAAACTTCGATGAGCTGACTACGCAGTCTACGGGTTTCCAGCGATAACAGATCTAATTCCCTTGGGCCATCCTCATAACTTTTATGTCGGATAGAGGGAATCAGCTTGGTTGCCCTGGCTTGTACGCGTTCCAATCTCGCGATGTCCTTTCGCAATGAAGGACTCCAAAATTGTACGGCATACTCCAGGTGCGGTAAAACAAGTGAGTTGTACAGGCACAGTACAATCTCCTGGTTCCAATAACCAAACTGGCGCTTAATATAGCCTAGCATCCTTTGGGCTTTTTTCTCCGCCTCAATGCACTGTTTCGAGAACTTGAGCTCACTAGTGATTGTTACACCCAAGTCCTTCTCAGTGTCTGTGGATTCAATAGCAGTGCCCTTAAGGATATACAGAGATTGGGGGTTTCTGTGGCCGATATGCATCACTTTGCATTTCCCCACGTTGAAAGGCATTTGCCACGTGTCCTACTACTCCCTAATCTTCTCAAGATCTTCCTGCAGGCGGGCAGTATTTCCATTCTTTGCAACGTTCATACCAAGCTTGGTATCGTCGGCAAATTTGAAAATCTTGGCAACCATGTCACCGTCCATGTCGTTGACGTAGATGATGAATAGTAGTGGTCCCAGGACAGAACCTTGAGGCACCCCGCTAGTAACGGGCACCCACTCAGAAGACTGTCCATTCACCACCACCCGTTGCCGTCTGCCACTTAGCCAGTTCTCGATCCAGCCGGCTACCTTTCCGTCTATGCCAAGCGCTCGCACTTTCCGGAGAAGGCAGCGGTGTGGTACCTTATCAAAGGCTTTCTGAAAGTCTAGGTAGACCACATCCACCGCCTTGTCCCGATCGTGCTCACTGAAAACGAAGTGGAAGAATTCTACAAGGTTCGTCAGGCATGACCGTTGCCTTCGGAAGCCGTGCTGGGAACTCCTCAGTAGCAGGTTTGACTAAATACGACGTCACTTTGTCCACCATGATGCTTTCCATGAGTTTACCAACTATCGAAGTCAAACTAATAGGTCGGTAGTTCGACGGTTAGTTACGGTCTCCTTTCTTGAAGATAGGAGTCACCTCCGCCTCACGCCAGTCTCTAGGAACGCATTTGGTCCGGATTGACATGTTAAAGATAGCGCACAGATGTCGTGATACTTCATCGCACACTTCTTTCAACACTTTAGGTAGAAAGCTGTCCGGTCCAGGGGACTTATTCGTCTTTAGGTCAGCGATCTTTTTCTTTATTTCTCCTTCGGTGAAGTCCATTGCCTCCAGCTTTTCCCCTGAGTAGGAATCCGTCGGCTGGGGAATGGGACCACACTCTTCAATAAACACTGAAGAGAAGTAGTCGTTGAGGAGGTTAGCATTTTCTGCATCTGAATGCTTTAATGTCCCCTCCTCATTCCTCAAAGGGCCAATCGTTCGACGGATTGGTTTACGGCTGTTCACATATCCAAAAACCTCCTTGGGATTCTCTTTACAGAGTCTCGCCACTCGGAGTTCCTCAGACCGCTTAGCCGCCCTTATGCTGGACTTGACTCTCCTGGCTGCAGCCGGTTACAGGCCCACCATGGCCGATTAAAGGGACATCTTGGGCACGAAAGTCCTGTCCTGGGTGGGAAAGGTCGCAAAGAAGGCCGACTACGTGTTTCAGCAGGGCAGCACCCCGGCCCAGACGGCCAAGAACGTGCAACAAGGGTTGGGCTCGAACATGAACTTCTGTTCGAAGGACCTTTGGCCCCCGCAGTTGTCCGACCTCAAATTCCTCGACTGCAGCATGTGAGCACGTGTTGAGGGCAAGGTCTGCAAGCTCTACCAGAGTAACGTTGACGAGCTGAAATCCTCCGTCAACCGCATGTGGGCCAGCATGCGGAAGGACTTCGTCGGCAACGTGAGCGCGCAGAATTCAGATGTCTCGAACGTGTGCTCACCGCCGTGGGTGGCCACATTGATTAATAAAACACTTTTAACACATATTTATGTTAAAACAATAAAAATGAGCCTGCATCAAAATTATCATTGTGTCCTTTGTTGAGAGCGTCCTAAGGAGTGTAACATGACCTTTGCAATACCCGGTATATATATATATATATATATATATATATATATATATATATATATATATATGCTGTGGAACCCCGCCATTCGTAAACAATCCATTCCAGGAGGTTGTTCGAATTGCGAGTTGTAAGAATGACGAATCATTTGTCCTATATGAATTAATGTTAATTGGATTAATCCGTTCGAGATCCACAGGATGATTGCTTATTTAAACCTTTATATGTAATAATATTTTAAGCATAAAATACATAAAAGCTATAAAAAAAACATTAAATATACAGTACTGTAGATACATGAAATAAATAAAAATTTAACTGCAATTTACCTGATGGAATAAGTGGAGAGGAGGAGAAGAAGAAGTAGGTATGTTAATGTTGCTGTTTAGAAGAGGAGTCACCTTCGATAAAAGCATCAAGTAACATCACTTCTGCTATTTTCTTTCTTTCTCATATTGTTTCTTTTTTCTTTATTTTGGCTCTAGAGCAATGTTGGGATCTTTCTTTAAGAACCTGTCCAATGTTGTCCGACTCTGACGATTTTTCAGAATTTTTCTAAAATGGTCAGTTAACGTTGTTATTAAACTGGTTGATGCTCCTGTTGGCCACTACAGTATTAGGATGCTATTTTTCCGCCACTCTCGGTGTTTTATCCCAGTGGTAACAGAAACCCCCAATCTCAGTATATCCTTAAGGGCACTGCTATTGAATCCACCGACACTGAGAAGGACTTGGGTGTTACTATCACTAGTGACCTCAAGTTCTCGAAACAGTGCATTGAGGCGGAGAAAAAGGCCAAAAGGATGCTAGGCTATATTAAGCGCCAGTTTGGTTATCGGAACCAGGAGATTGTACTGTGCCTGTACAACTCACTTGTCCGACCGCACCTGGAGTATGCCGTACAATTTTGGAGTCCTCCATTTCGTAAGGACATCGCGAGATTGGAACGCGTACAAACCAGGGCAACCAAGCTGATTCCCTCTATCCGACATAAAAGTTAGGAGGATAGACTAGGGGAATTAGATCTGTTTTCGCTGGAAACCCGTAGACTGCGTGGTCAGCTCATCGAAGTTTTCAAAATACTTCGAGGGTTCGACAATGTTGACTACCGGGATATGTTCACACTGAGTGAGAACAGAACGCGCAATCACGGCTTCAAACTTGAACTGAAGCGTTACAACCTCAATTTGTGTGGAAATCTTTTCACTTACAGTATCTGCGGTATGTGGAACGCACTTCCAGTGCAAGTTGTCAACAGTGAATCTGTTGACCAGTTCAAGTCAAGACTAGACAAGGTCTTGAAAAGTGGCCGTTTAGGGACGCAAAACAATTGAGCAGTCATGTGCCCGCTCGATTGCTAGTCCAAAGGTACCCTCTTTGAATGGACCGTAAGGTCTCCTAGGGTACCTTCTTTCCTTGTTGTTACTCCTTGTTGTTGTTACTCCTTGTTGAAATGCTTCCCTTACTTTCCTCCTCCTCTGAAGAAATTTCTTCAACCACTTCTTCTTGCTGCTTCCTGTGCAGTTCTTGGAGTTCTTTAGTGCTCATCTTATTTCTGTGGCCTTGATTAACTTCTCCACATCATCACTGTCTACCTCCAAACCCATAGTTTTCCCCAGTGACACAATATCATTCACTACTGCGGGCTCTGTTTCAAAGCTTTCAAAGTCTCTGGCTGCCACAGATTCTTACAGGCAGAGTTCAGCGTTCTGAAAGATACTTCTTTCCAGGCTTTGTCTATTATTCTCAAGCAATGAAGGATATTGAAATGGTTCTTCCAAAATTCCCTGAGGGTTAGTTTGGTGTTAGAGGTCACTTCAAATCACTTTTAAAAAAATTGCTTTTGTGTAAAGCTTTATGAAGTTTGAAATGACCTGCTGATCCATAGGCTGGATTAGAGGAGTGGTGTTAAGGGGCAAAAACTTCCTTTGGACGATCCTGTATTCACTCACAAGATCTTCCTACAGGCATGGAGTGGTAAATTTTATTCTCTAGATATTTTTTCACACTCGGGGGAAACACTTCATACATCCACTCGGTGAAAAACTGCCTCGTTACCCAAGCCTTACTATTAGCTCTCCACAGTACACTTTTACTTTTATAACATTATTTTTTTTAACAATCTTGGGTTTTCTGAGTGGTAGACAAGCAAAGGTTTAATTTTGAGGTCCCCACTGGTATTACCACAAAATAAGAGTGTAAGCCCGTCTTTCAAAGGCTTGTGCCCTGGCAATGATTTCTCCTATTTTGTGATGAGGTCCTCTAAGGCCTCTTCTTCCAGAAAAGGCCAGTTTCGTCCCACTTAAAAACTTGGTTATGAGTAAATCTCTCACTCTGTACAAAGTTTTTAAATTCCCCAACAAACTTTTTAGCAGCAACTTTATCTGCACTGGCAGCCTCGCCATACCTAACAACACTGTAGATACCACTTCGCTTCATAAATCGATCAAACTACCCCATGCTCGCTTTAAATTTATCACTCTGCGCACTGGTTCCAGGGCTGTCTCGCTTAAGGTCATCATACAACCGCTTTGCTTTTTGACAAATAATTGTTTCAGAAATGCTGTCACCATCAAGTTGTTTTTCGTTAATTCAAACTAACAAAAGTTTTTCTACTTGTTCAATTATAGATGTCCTGTTCACAGCAAGAACGGTCACATTAGACACATTAGCCCATTTTATTGCCTCTTTATTTTTCAGTATGGACGATAAGGTTGATTTCGTCATACCATACTAAGTTGCTAGGTCAAAGACATCTGTTGCACTTTCAAAGTTCGCAATGAGTTATTTTTTCAATTCAATTGTCGTTTTCGCTGCTTTCCTTTTAAACTTGGTTGAATCACTAATCTTTTTTAGACTCATGGCTGCACTATTTTCAATAAAAATAACAAAATAGCAATAAAATACTGTAGTACAAACCTACACGAAGCGTACGTAGCATACGGAAGCTAGCACGAGACTGACCTGAACTGTACGCCGACGACGCTGTCCGAATCGCGGGGCAGCGTACGAATGACGAGTTGAATTTTACGTGAACAAGTTGGACGATTGGCGAGTTGTACGAATGGCGGGGTTCAACTATATATATATATATATATATATATATATATATATATATATATATATATATATATATATATTTCTAGTAAATAGAAATAACGATTTTCCATATTAAATATTTTCTAAAATATGATGAGTAGGCAAATAAAACTTCCATGGTACATAAAGGCATGCATTTAATATACTTTATGAAGATTTCATATGATACAATCGTATTATATAAAAAATAATGCAAAATTAACTAACAAAATATAATTTAAAATGTGCAAAATAAAAGAACGATCCTCACCAGTTTCTTGCATAATCTGGTGTTATCTTGTTCCATTCTTGCTCAATTTTCGTCTATAAATCCGTCCCAATTTTAAGGATGCTGGTTTTGAAGTTTGTCACCAATGATCATCCAGTGGTTCTCATTTAGGTTCAGGTCCAGGATATAAGCAGGCCATTTCATTACTTCGATATCTTCTTGTTTGAAATAGCATTTTACTAGCTTTGCAGTATGGCATGACGCGTTGTCCTTCATAAATAATGCTGGCTGATTCAGAGATACTCGGAGTGAACGTATAGCATGCTGATGTACGAGGTTTAGCTACACATTCACATTTACCGTTCCAATTATTCGTACTAGCAGACCCACTTCTTCAGACGAAAACATCCCTCATACCATGACATAGACCCCATGCTTGGCAGAGTGTTTAACAAATTTAGGGTAAAGTCTGTTACCCGCAAAGCGTCTAACACAACAGCGTCTGCCATCAGATTCAACTAAATTAAATTTACTTTCGTCGCGGAAATAAATTCGCTCCCGATCTTCATCCATCTAAATATCATGAGCTTCAGCATATTCGAGTCTCGCCTTTTGGTTCTTCTTACTGGTGATAAGTTTAGTTGCAGGGAAACGAGCTTTTAAACTGGGTGAATTATCGCGACGTGATACTGAGAAACGGATCACTCTTTGTTTCTCGCCTCCTTTAACGCCCTGCACAAGACTTTTAGGCTTAAATGGGCCAGGAACTACATGACGTTGGACATGAATTGCATTCTATTCACTGAAGAGACCAGTATGACCCTTGACGGACCTGACGGTTAGGCAAATGGTTGGGTCTATTTCGGAGATGAGCGTCACCAACGTTTGCGAAGGCAAGAACATGGGGCAGGAGTAATTTTGTGAGCAGGTCTAATTGGACACACACTTGTTGTCCCAGTCAGAGTGGCTGATAGGGTTAAAGTGACCGAAGCCATCTACTGCAATCTCTTGAAGTAGGTCTTGGATCACTGTCTAGATGGCATACCATTGTCCTTTCTATGATTCAAAGTTTCATGCATAACAACACTTTATCTCACTCTGTCAGGACCACCCAAGCGTTCTTGAGTCATAGCAGGTGACAAGTTGATGGTGTGGCCACCAGCCTCTCCTAATTTCAACCCAATCAAAAATATGAGGTCCTCCATCATTAAACAAGATGTTTTTCCTGATGGACGTCAATTTTGTGGTAGTACCATGGTAGTACCATGTTTACCTCTGTTTAAATTTTCTACCTTTTAAATCAATCGGTGCCTGTCCTTCTCTCAAGTTGGTAAGTGTTTATTTATTTTAATTTCTGCTTTTTATAATTCTTGTAGTGTTTTTTTAGTAATTTTTGCATTGTTCTCTTTGTAATTTTTGCATTTTTTTCTGTAAAATTCACTAAATTTTAAATTTATTTTCATTCATTAATACATATATATTTCTTTATGCATTCTTAGCTTGATTTTTCGATAATCATATTGTTTTGCTCCAGTTTTATAGGCTGAAGATGAACATAGTAATGTTCGAGACGTTGTCAATTAGACATGTTCCGAATACTGGTTCTGGCTTTGACTTACATAATATATATATATGTATATATATATATATATATATATATATATATATATATATATATATATATATATATATATATATATTGAACATAGGTGTATGATATTAAGGTTTTAAAGACAAGGATGAATATGTGCTGTTGCCTGCCCCAAATGCAGGGAAGGTGGGAGATATGAATCTTGCGAACGACTCTCGCGAGAGCCGTAGTTTGGCGATCAAGTATTAAGTTTCTGATTGGCCTCTCAAATTATGGTGAGAGGAGGAGGAGGAGGAGCTCTCTCGGGCCTCCCACTCTTTCAATACCCACACGAGGAGAAGAAGCGGCAGCGATGAGTGCACTGCTTGAGAGTGGGGAGAAAAGCAGTGTTCTCTTGAAATATTGCGTTATGATTACTTCAATTTATTATTTGCTTCAAACTAAGTAAGAGGGAGAAACGAGCGCATTTCTGCTAGAAAATTTGTGAGAGAGGTCCATTAAGAAAGTGGTGAAGTTAAGGGAAGTGAGCGTGAGTTGAAATTAATGAGGCCGTGTAATCTAAAGGGGAAACTGCTTTGAAACCTCGAATCTAGAGGGTACGCAACTCTACTGAACTCGCCCAGCATCAACAAATTAAACAAATCCCCATAGGTGGGTCTTTTATTGGGCGGACGGGGTCTTTCGTTTATAAAAGAGCTCTTAGTGATTGGGTTTGGGTACCCCCTTTAAAAACACGCTTATGACGCGTTAAAAACGTTTGAAAGCCATCAATGGCATGCTTGGAACACAATTAGAACTCGTCTGGAACACATTTTTACAAGCAACACGTACACGTTTGGAACAAGCTTGGAACACGTATAATAAATATTTAGGATACATTTTAAACATGTTCAGATCGCGTTTGAAGCACGTTTCCAATACGTATAAAACACGCTTGGTACTCGTTTCGAACAATTTGGAACTAGTCCAAATTCCGTTGAAGATTAAAAAAGAAAATAGTATGAATAAGTTTGCTTTCGTGACAAACATAAATGAGCCTAAATCTAATCCCTCTGATGTATGTAGTGAAGGTGCGACGATGGCAATTATGGTCAAATATCGCGTTCAATCAGAAAAGTGCCTGTGTGTGCGTGTGTGCGTGTGTACACGTGATAATCGTTACGTAACCTAACCTAGATATGACGATATTTTGCTCCTGTACTTCATTGGTATATATAGGGTGGGCCTACATGATATTTCGAGGATGTAAGAGACGAAAAATAGCTACGAATTAAGGAACAATAAATAAATAAACTATAATACTGTAAATATTTGTTTAAAGCACCCTGTATAAAGTCTCTTTATATAAATTAAGGTGCAAGAGGCAAATGAGGTCCACAGAGAAAGCATTAATATGGAGGTCATCTATTTTCATTTGGAGCCAGTCATATTTCTCGTGGTCGCTCTGCAATCTTTAATTGTTGAACCGCAGTATAAAATTAATCCAGTTTAAATGAAGATTCTAGACGGAAAGTGATTTGATGGAAATTAAACCCCTGTTCCTATCGTGTTTTCCCACTACATGTTTTGAAAATGTTTCTGTCTTTCAAACAGTGAACGTATTTTAACTTCATGTCACAGGCGGACCTGTTCTAGTCCAGCTTGTTTCGAATAGGCCCTTCGACCCTATATGTTTGGAAGGTGTGTTCAGTCTTGCTTGTTGTATACGTATTTCACTCCTATCTGCTCCTGATGTGTTTCAGTTCTGCAGGTTTCGGACGTGTTTCTGCATGTTTTGGAGGATTTAGCATGGATGTGTTCCATTCTTCACTCTGATTGATCAACTGTTTCCCAATGACTTGTGTGGTTATGTCGAAGTCAGGAGCGCCGAGGCTGACTGTATATGTACGAGGTATATACATTTATATGGGAGGAAAGCAGGTAGCCGTATCGAAGCTTTGCGTGCGCCGGTACATAAAATTCTCTTAATTTTACATTCTCAAACAACATTATTAAAACACATTCCAGTCAAACAAATTCCTTCCTCTGTATACAAACAGACTCGATGAAATGGAAGGCTAGAGTGGAAAGAAAGTTAGCCAAGAATTGTGATTTCATGACAATTAAAACTGCTATAATACCCACTGCGTACTAATATTTAACTAGCACGAAACCCTTGAAGATTGAGTGTGTATGTTGAATTACCATTAAAATTCATACTGACTAAACAATCTCTTCTATTGACACGCGATTGTCCTCAATGATTTTGGTCATAATCGGCATGCAATGTTGACAAATCAGATTTTTTTCACATTTAACATATTTTTATTTTTGGACTTTAGTAAGAATTTCCAAAATTGACACGTTTCGCAAAACACGAGTGATATATACACGCGTGTATATACAGTTGCAGTTACTTATTGGTTATAAAAAACGGTACGTGAGTGCATATAGGTGTGAGCGGATGCACACACGATTTGTTGGGCTTGCGTGTTGGATATTGAAGTAAGTACGCAGACTTTAATAGAGCTTTGGTTTTGCATGAGAATGTAATTGATTTAGTCGCCGATATACCGTACGCGGCGCTGCGTCTATTTTCTTTAACGATTTTCGCCCTCAAAATTTGACTTGGTTCAAAAAGAATAAATAAAAGAAACAAATTAAAAATCAAATTTGCAATTGCGCCACTTCGCGTTAAACTAGCATGATAGTCTTTGAAATTAACATATATACCAACGTCATGGAGACGTTTTTTCAGACTTTAAGATAAAGAATGCATAACAAATTTCTCTTAATCAAAAGGTACCAGAGTCTATTATTAATTCCTTTCCCCCGTCTCATAAGTGTCTTAGCCACTTAGCGCAATCAGTACAAACAACGTTATCTAGACACGACGGATATCTTGAATACAAATCTTTTATTAGCGTTATAACGGGTAAGTAGTAATGGGGGGTTTGTGTAAATAATTAATCAAATTTTAAGGAGTGTGTAATTTTAACTAGTTTTGGATTGAGTTAATAAGGCTTCCTTCGTCATTTTCTGAGAGTGGATTGCTTATTTTTCCCGTCCAAAGTGACGCGAAATCGTTGTCGTTTGATTGCAGTTTATTAGATTGTAAAGACGCGTTATTAATTGGTAAATAGAAAGAATTCTTTAGAATGGGAGTAAATATTCAAAAGCGGACATATTCATTGCTGCGAATCTGGATTCACATCTACTTATACATATTATATAGTATTTGAAAACGTTGGTTCGGTTTGGGGATCAATGCGGAGGAATTATATTATTATATTTGGGTGTTGCGGAACATAAATGTTCTACATAGATTGGGGTCGGTAGGGTACACAACTGCGTGTACTGGGAATGGGAGGGCGTGCCGTTCCTGGAAGTTCCGCTTCAAGCAGGGGTGTTACCTTTGCTACCCCCCCTCTCCATTGCTTTACGGGGTCAAAGAAGCACAAACGAGCCGCAGGATACAGGCGCCATCTGATGGAGAGGAAGGATGTGGCCGCAGTTATCAAAAGTATTAAAAAGATTTTTGAATGGAAATGAGCTACTTGAGTACGCATCCCCTGCAGGAAGGCCACAGGGCATTATAATGATGAATTTAAGATTACAATTAATTAAGACCTCCCCAAAAGCGTAATACAAATGAATTAGTACCGAGAGAGTTAAGGAACCACTCACAATCAACTTATGTGGGCAAATCTTGTCTCTACTTCAGAGTAACAAGGAGTAACAAGGAAAGTAAGTACCCTAGGAGACTTTACGGTCCATTCAAAGAGGGTACCTTTGGACTATCAATCGAGCAGGCACATGACTGCTCAATTGTTTTGCGTCCCTAAACGGCCACTTTTCAAGACTTTGTCTAGTCTTGACTTGAACTGGTCAACAGGTTTACTGTTGACAACTTCCACTGGAAGTGCGTTCCACTTACCGCAGATACTGTAAGTGAAAAATTTTCCACACAGATTGCGGTTGTAACGCTTCAGTTCAAGTTTGAAGCCGTGATTGCGCGTTCTGTTCTCACTCAGTGTGAAAATATCCCGGTAGTCAACATTGTCGAACCCTCGAAGTATTTTGAAAACTTCGATGAGCTGACCACGCAGTCTACGGGTTTCCAGCGATAACAGATCGAATTCCCTTGGGCCATCCTCATAACTTTTATGTCGGATAGAGGGAATCAGCTTGGTTGCCCTGGCTTGTACGCGTTCCAATCTCGCGATGTCCTTTCGCAATGAAGGACTCCAAAATTGTACGGCATACTCCAGGTGCGGTAAAACAAGTGAGTTGTACAGGCACAGTACAATCTCCTGGTTCCGATAACCAAACTGACGCTTAATATAGCCTAGCATCCTTTGGGCTTTTTTCTCCGCCTCAATGCACTGTTTCGAGAACTTGAGCTCACTAGTGATTGTTACACCCAAGTCCTTCTCAGTGTCGGTGGATTCAATAGCAGTGCCCTTAAGGATATACAGAGATTGGGGGTTTCTGTGGCCGATATGCATCACTTTGCATTTCCCCACGTTGAAAGGCATTTGCCACGTGTCCTACTACTCCCCAATCTTCTCAAGATCTTCCTGCAGGCGGGCAGTATTTCCATTCTTTGCAACGTTCATACCAAGCTTGGTATCGTCGGCAAATTTGAAAATCTTGGCAACCATGTCACCGTCCATGTCGTTGACGTAGATGATGAATAGTAGTGGTCCCAGGACAGAACCTTGAGGCACCCCGCTAGTAACGGGCACCCACTCAGAAGACTGTCCATTCACCACCACCCGTTGCCGTCTGCCACTTAGCCAGTTCTCGATCCAGCCGGCTACCTTTCCGTCTATGCCAAGCGCTCGCACTTTCCGGAGAAGGCAGCGGTGTGGTACCTTATCAAAGGCTTTCTGAAAGTCTAGGTAGACCACATCCACCGCCTTGTCCCGATCGTGCTCACTGAAAACGAAGTGGAAGAATTCTACAAGGTTCGTCAGGCATGACCGTTGCCTTCGGAAGCCGTGCTGGGAACTCCTCAGTAGCAGGTTTGACTAAATACGACGTCACTTTGTCCACCATGATGCTTTCCATGAGTTTACCAACTATCGAAGTCAAACTAATAGGTCGGTAGTTCGACGGTTAGTTACGGTCTCCTTTCTTGAAGATAGGAGTCACCTCCGCCTCACGCCAGTCTCTAGGAACGCATTTGGTCCGGATTGACATGTTAAAGATAGCGCACAGATGTCGTGATACTTCATCGCACACTTCCTTCAACACCTTAGGTAGAAACCCGTCCGGTCCAGGGGACTTATTCGTCTTTAGGTCAGCGATCTTTTTCTTTATTTTTCCTTCGGTGAAGTCCATTGCCTCCAGCTTTTCCCCCGAGTAGGAATACGTGGGCTGGGGGATGGGACCACACTCTTTAGTAAACACTGAGGAGAATTAGTCATTGAGAAGGTTAGCATTTTCTGCATCTGAGTAAGTTAATGCACCCTCCTCGTCCACTAAGGGCCCAATCCTATGATGGATTGGTTTACGGCTATTTACATAGCCGAAGAACTCCTTGGGATTCTCCTTGCAGAGTCTCGCCACTCGGAGTTCCTCAGTACGCTTAGCCTCCCTTATGCTGGACTTTACTCACCTGGCTAGCCTCTGGTACTCGTCAAAGGCACCCGAGATTTTCGATCGCCAGTACGCATTTTTCTTTTCCCTAAGCAGTTGGCCGATTTCTCGATTAAACAACTTTGGTTGAATAGAAGACCGACGGAGGCATTTCAGAGGGATGCAACTAGATTGAAGACTCATGTACTTATTTTTGAAATTGTTCCACGAATCTTCAACCTCTTCGCATATCGCTAGCCTCACATTAGTCAGCCCAGCACGAAGGCTTGCAAAGTCTGCTCTTCTAAAGTTAAGTTTCCTTGATTGACTGGCAACAGACCTTACCTTCGGGATAAGGTCTGTTGGCAAACTCCAGGCGTAGCGCGCTCTCGCCACAGGCTGCTCTGGTTTCCCAGTCAACTTGTCTGTTGAAGTCGCCCATAACGATGCACACTCTGCCTTGAACAAGCTCACCCAGCAGCTGGTACAGTTCCCTGTCCTTCTCAACGGGTTATGAAGGAGGTCTGTAAAGCACCAGGGTCCTGTATCTGACAGGACCTATCTCTAGGTCAACGCCTAGGAGCTCGTGATCGGATATAATGTTGGAGTACGTAGATTTGATTGTATCCTTGACATACAACATTACACCGCCACCTTCTCTGTCTGGCCTATCTTTGTGGAAGAGTTGGTAGCCAGGAACCGTGAATTCGCCTTCAAAGTCTCGGTTTGAGGTTTTTATCCACGATTCTGTTATGGCTATCATTTCGGGTTCTTCCGTCGCTACGAGGTCACGGAGCTCAGGAAACTTGTTCCTGATTGACCTCGCATTGAACCGAAGAACTTTCAGGGAGTCCCCGACTGTAGGACTCCCTACGCTCTTCCTTTTCCCGGCTTATTTGTTGGCGAGGAGGCACCCCTCTTTGCGACCTCTGAGAAGGTCGTTCCAGGAGTGACACAGGCGTACTGGCGTACGCGTGCCCTCACTTTGGGCCGGATACTCCTTTCGGTCCTCTCTACGACATCCTGGATCATGTTCGACAGAAAGGCCTTTCCTTTAAAGGAAAGATGTACCTCATCCCTTTAGGAGGGAATAATTTGCAGAACCCGTCGTCATTCAAGGACTTTAATACATCCACAAATACTAGTTAAAAGATTAAAACTTTTTGGAGAACCAGATGAGTAAACTACAGACACTTCAACCACACAAATCAAAAGAGAAGTGAATAAATCTGGCAGAATGCAGGTATTACCAAAATGTACATACACGTTAACACAATTCAGGGACTCACATTTGTTTGGACCTCATCTTGTACGCCTAGTAATATATTTGTGTATTATTATTTCCACGAGTTTATGTACAAAGTGAAGAAGAGATATACCATTATTGTTAAATTCTTTCCTTAATTGTCTGGGAGAAGGACAAGGAAAGGGTTTCTTCCTGCACTCATATTTGATATTTCGAAATTCGATTTAATGTTGTTGCTGCTCATAGCTCCCGGGAACATCTCTGCCCCCTCCGAACGCAAGGAAGAAAGCTTTAGCTTCAGGGAGCATCTCTACTCCTTCCGACCGAAAGGGAGAAAGCCTTGGCTCCAGGGAGAATTTCTGTTTTTTAGAACGCAAGGGAGAAAGCTTTGGCTCCAGGTAGCATCTCTGCTCCTTTCGACTGCAAGCGAAAACCTTTGGCTCCAGAGAGCATCTCTCCTCCTTCCGACCGCAAGGGAGAAAGCTTTGGCCTCATGAAGCATCTCTGCTCCTTCCGACCGCAAGGAGGAAAGCTTTGGCTCCATGGATCATCTCTGCTCCCTCCGACCGCAAGGAAAACCTTTCACTCCAGGGATCATTTCTGCTCCTTCCAACCGCAAAAGGAAAAGCTTTGGCTCCAGGGAGCATATCTGCTCCTTCCGACCACAAGGGAGAACGTTTTGATCCGGCAGCCTGCATGTGCTGTTGTAGGCCCCCGTCAACGTTATCACAATTAAGGTGGGGGGTACGCTTTGTGTGAGCCTCTCCTGAGAGACCAGTTTAAAGTGGAAGGAAGCTGTTTCATGCTGTGGAAACTTCATAGCACACCACTCTACCCTGTGCTAGTGGTCATGCAACCCCTAGGAAATGGAAGAGTTTCATTGCAACTTAACTTCAATTGGGTTAGTTCCACACCAAGATTGCAACCCGATAGGGTGGTCGTGTTAGTTCCACTTGGGAATGAGCCACTTACCACCATCACAGGGTATCTAGGGTTTTAAAAGCCACAGCTTTGCTTTTTGGGATTTAAACGAGTAGCAAACACGATTCAATGATTAAAGGAGTTCGGTCAAAACCTCCTCAAAAGCTAAAAGAACCCCTCCACGTCGACTCAAATTTTGGAGATTGAACACGAAACTATTATTTCCTCTTATCCTGAAGAGGGGGGCAAATCGCTCCTTTCCGAAGGTTTTCCTTTAAGATGCAGCGAATGAACAAGACTGATTCGGGACCAAAGCATAGATGAGTGGAAACGCGCGCGCCTTCTAAGTGATGGACATTGAGATACATCGGGTCTAGATAGTCACCAGTTGGAGTCAAGCTTTGCGTTTAAATTATGTAGCCGTCCTGTAGCGAGCCATTGTCGAAATTTCACGTAAAATTGTAAGTTCTAAATGATAAGGTTACAAAACAAGTGATAATTTGTGGTAAACCCCATATAAAACACGTGGCAATCGTTGGTAAATCATCAACAGAAGAAGTAGAAAATAAATATAATCTTCCAAGTGATGAAGAGCCCATAAAGTAATACTTGAGTCACAATTATGAAAAAAAAAAAACAGGAAAAGGGGATTCCGAGCGCTTTCGTCTATATTTGCGAAGACTTTAAAGGAATGAATCCTGGGAGATTAGGTGCTCTAGCCCATTACGCCGCATCTGCCTATGGATGAGCACTGACTAGCCGAGATGCTACTAAAGTACGGATTGTTTGTGCTTAATTGACCTAAAAAAGGTCTATCTTATTCGCGTTGATGCGCACCGACCTAACTCTGTGGAAGAGATGCTTACGACCACAATGAAGATTTTTTTTCAAAATTCCTAAACCAAAATTGATAAACTTAATTTGAATTGAGCCCCAAAATCCCAATTCCTATACAGTCTACCTTGTTGAAATAGTCTAAGAAGTCATCAACCAGATTTGATCCTTGGAAATACTCATCCTATCTCGTTTTGGGCAAAGTCCATATTATTTTTAATAATAGTTCATATTAGCACTTCTTTTCCAGAGAGAAGAAGGCTTCGATCGTAAGTGAATGCTTGACGGAAAGCTGAAAAGTCACGAGTACTTTTTGCTGCTGTCATAATGGAAGGGTTAAACTAGTGCGCGATAAAAAAATGCTCCCAAAACACATTACTTGTGGCTCGAGTGCAATATAATATTTTGCTCAACCATCGATATTTTATGGACTACAAAAATATTGCACACAATGTAAATAGTTTTACTTCCCCCTGAATTGAGTACAATATTGACTATAAGTTTGGGTCTCACAGCAAAGAGTAAAATATTGAATCTAAAGTAAATTGAGTCAATAAGCTCCCAATGCTTGTTATGAGTACAATATTAAGTGTTTCTAAGAAACAGCGCAGGACGAATTCAAACGATTAGATCAGACCTAAGCTCAATTTTTCAGTCCCGCTTTGGTCAATTATTATGTATTGGCCAGTTGTATGTGGTTAAGTATATTCTCTCTAGTTTAACCTTACCTTATATCGCAAAATGGTACGATTTAGTGACGTTTCGAAAGGATGAGAGATGATACTGATTTCTTTTACAAATTGATTCGACAGAACATCGAGACTTTTTGGGACATTTCAAACTTCCAGCAACTCAAGTATACAAGCAAATTCAGATGAAATTTTTATTTAGTGGGTCGATACTTGTTTTATTATTACCTGTTGTATATGAAAAGAAAAGGAAGTTATTTCTGGTCAATTAATTATTTACTTCATTACTTGATCTGGATTGACTTATCTTTTACTTTATTCAAGTGACATTAATCTGCATATGGCTAACAAGTTGAGAAGGTTTGGGAAGAAAACTGGAGAGTTTAATAGAGGACGTATTAAAGCATGAAGGGTTTATGGATTCTATGGAGTTGAAAAGCTGTTTTTAATCTTCACAAAGTGATATATATATATATATATATATATATATATATATATATATATATATATATATATATATATATATATATTATATATATACTGGGTGACATCTAAAAATGTCGCCTTCTTTAGCTATTAAAGTTTGAAGGTATAAATAAGTATCATTACAAAGAACATTTTTTTAAATTTTATTAGTTAGCTTTTTAACATTCGAAATGACCACCACCGAATTCTATTCACTTATCAATACAATTAGTAAAATTTATTATGTCACTCTGCAAAATACTGACTTTGATAGATGCAATGATTTCTCGAAACTCATTCTTCAGTTCTGCGGTATTAGATTGTGCAACTAGAAATAGTCTTTCTTTTATAAAACTCCATAAAAAGTAGTCTAAAGGTGACAGTCAAGTGACTAGGCCAGCCGAAGGAAATTTGTCCTATGCGACATTAGTCTTTGAAAAAAATCGAGCTTTCATGTCATGGTGGCACATGCAGTATTTGGGCTCTAGCGCCATCTTGCTGATACCATTCGTCAGATAATGAAGCGCCATTGGCGAAAATGCTTTTGAGCATTTCGAGATATCTGACTGAGCTTGTCTTGTTTCATGGTTCTCAAAGAAATAGGGCCCATAAATCTTATTTACCTTAGTCACATCGCACTGTTATCTCCGGGGAGTGCAAAGGTTTTTAAAAGGGATTATTTGGCTTATTTAGTGAACACTTCCGATAATTCTGTATATTTCGTATGTCTTTCAGGTAAACGTGACATTCATCACTGAGAATAATGTTATTCAATACTAATTGTTTATCATCGCACATTTATTTAACCCTAAGGCAAAATTGCTAACCTTCGTTGATTATCTTGCATTGAGATTTCTTGATGACATTAAGTTTTGTATGGCTTTAAATTTAGATCTTTTTTGAGATTAGTTCGCACAGCTTCTCTATTCAAATGTTTCTCAGCAGCCAATTTTCTCACTAAATTTGTTTCATTATCTTGTCAATATTTGTTCCCTTCCTCACACTTTTCTTACAACCCGAATTTCTTTTATTTAAATTACGAATTGTGCTGTGTGCATGTCACTTGCCGTAATTTCTCTGGATTGTTTGTTTTTTTTGTCTCATCGTATACCATATCTTGTTTGAAAATGACAAATTGATCTGATTATGGAGCCATGTCGAATCGTTAATTCATTGACAAACCTGCGCTGTTAAAGAGTTAGTTGTGCAATTTTTAAGAGCCTGGAAGAGAACTGTTTAAAATCTGCCTAGATAGACTACGCTAGGCTGGGATAGACTATCCACTGCAAGCCTAGATTACCTAAGCTAGTTAATAACATTTCAAATATTGTTCTCTGTAATAATACTTAAGCTTTAATGGTTAATGACCTCCTTCTCTTCCATGATAATTTTCATATGCAAGATAGTTTCAATCTTCCTTTTTCGGATGCAAAAAACGGAATTTAGATATCTTTCAGTTTTCTTGCACTTCAAAAAAATATCAATATGGGTAAAAAAAACAACGAATATCGAAACAAAATATTATTTTATTGTGCAATATCATACACGAATTTTCACCTTCCTACAAAAGACTACAGGAATGAACATGTCATATTATGGATATCTTTATTTACAGTTCCTTAGTACCCATGATGACGTTCTCGAAGAAGATCGCATCCTCATTAAACTTGCGAGTGTGAAGACTGGAAGAGTATTACGAGAATTTCATGGAAAAATTTGGAAAAGATGTGCTGTGGAAAGACATAAAAAAGATTCGTGAAACGGGAAGCGCTAATAGAAAACCAGGAAGCGGTAGACCTAAAACAGCTGTAGAATCATGAAATGTGAATTACATTAACGATAATATCTGGTCTCACGAACATAAACCAGGAGGTTATTTATCGCAAAGAACAATTTATAAAAACCTGAATATTGGAAGGAGTTCTGTACAACGAATAATTAAGACACAAAAGCTAAAAGACTTCAAAAAAATACATAGTATCTTCTAGAAAAAGTGATATTGTTAAGGATGAAAGAAAAATAAGGAACAGGCAGTTACTTGATAACTCCTCTGTCGCTGATGTTAAAATTATTGTTTGCACGCATGAAAAAGATTTCACTTTAAATATTCCGCGAAACAGTCAAAATGATTATGTCTACTGGCGTGGTAAAAAGTGTGACATTCCGATAAACAGATTGAAACTTCAAGGTTTTCCAAAAGAGGTTATGATATCTGCAGGGGTCTCTTGAAATGGCAAAACAGATGTTCATTTTATTGATACTGAAAAGACAAATCAAATTCTGTTAACTACATTGAACTCCTAAAAACAAAGTTGGTGCCTGATTGTCGTCTCCTGTATCAAGAAAATGACTTTATCTTGCAACAAAATGGAGCACCTTCGCATACAAGCCACGCTACACAGTCATTTCTAATTTGCAATACGCCAAGATTAATAACAAAAAATCAGTGGCCACTGCAATGTCCAGATTGTGACAACATGGATTACTCAGTTTGGGAGTTACTACAAGAAAAGGCTCATCGAGGTCAGAGAGAAAAATTCACTGAACCAGAATTGAAAAGCAAAATATGTGAATTTCTGATTATTTATTTCTTTACACTTGATATTCTAGTTTTTACCCATGTTGTTATTTTCGTGAAGTGCAATAAAACTTTGCAAAGTATCTATATTCCGTTTATTGCATTCGAAAAAGAAGGTTACTGAGATATTAATTTTTAAAAAATGCGTAATTTTGGAGAGAGGGGGCACCCGATATATATATATATATATATATATATATATATATATATATATATATATATATATATATAGAGAGAGAGAGAGAGAGAGAGAGAGAGAGAGAGGAGAGAGAGAGAGAGAGAGAGAGAGAAGGAGAGAGAGAGAGAGAGAGAGAGGGAGAGAGAGAGAGAGAGAGAGAGAGAGGGAGAGAGAGATTTCGAAAGTACTTGGAATCCTCGTATTAATTTTCCCTGTGGGCTTTGTTGCATTTATTGCTTAGTCACGCGATACTTTGTGAGTTTTCTACATATATATATATATATATATATATATATATATATATATATATATATATATATATATATTATATATATAGAGAGAGAGAGAGAGAGAGAGAGAGAGAGAGAGAGAGAGAGAGATAATATATCAATTGTTGAACATAGTTTAAAAACCTATAACAAACGTCAAATAACCTTGCCTAATTCAAATAAACAGATTATATCTTACAGTATATATATATATTCATACAAGCTACACAGACGCATAATTGTTTAATTGAAATCTCCCTTTATAATTTTTACTAAGAAAATAATAATAAAAATGTCAAAACTCTCCTTTTAGAGTATCTAGGAACGAGTAATCGGATAAACAATCTAACAATGTCCCTGGTATAATAACTATCCATTGATCTTCCTTCGTGGACAAGCTCTCTCGATCATCAAAGCCCTCAGCTCCAATTCAATCGGAAGCATCTTACCTCTTTACTGAGATACTGTTATAGTCAATCTCACACGACCTCCCCCGACACGCCAAGGAGAGTGACCTTTTCATCGATAAGACCTCTCCAGCATGTTAATAACTTGTTTGGAAGAGGAGGTCGTTAAAACTACTGATAAATATGTACCTCCAAAAGAACAAGGGAGTGGTGATGCTGTTTTGCTGAAAAAGGGAGAGAGGTAGAGTGCGTGGAAGCAACGGTGCGTAAAAATAACAACGCTGCTCAAAATAGGAAAGAAAATATTAAAATAATCAGATAAGTTGTCGCGAAAGGTTAAATGAAGTTGTGTAGGGAGTTCAGAAGTGTGAGCTCGCTGTTTATTGGTAGAGTTACATGTAGCCGGGCATCTTGGAAGATATACAAGTTACTTGGCATCTTTTACACCTCCGTTTCTTTATTTCGTGCGTCGTGATGAAAGAAGTGGAGTTAATTCAGCAGTAATTACTCTTAGTCGCCATAGAGAAATTTCGCGGATTGCCTATCACCATTCTGTTTTTGAGCTTAAATATTTTAATATCCCTTCAGTACTCCCCTTAAGAGTTCTAAAAGGGGATTTTATACACATGGGCTAATGGAAGTGAGAGTTCGTGTAGTTATAAAATATTAGACTCGAAAAGCGCCAAAATGGAAGGTTGTCTCGGATTCCTTGCCTTGTTTACGCGCTACACCGACCAAAATCTACAGAATTCGTAGTTAATGTGACGAGGGAAATTCGACCCCATAAAAATTAATTTCCGAGAATATTACAAGAACCAGGCAATGGCTTCGCCAGGGAGCTTGCGCTTCGCTGCTATGATTAAAATGTAAAATCTAAGAAAAAGCAGCCATGGTTAAATTTTTATAAATTTTCTGAACTTCGCCAATTATAATAATTTTAAAAAGGAAATCTAAACTAAATTTCCCCCCTTTCAAAATTTCACGTTGCTAAAATATAGAGTTATAGAATAGAAGAAGATATATATATATATATATATATATATATATATATATATATATATATATATATATATATATATATATATATATATATATATATATATATATATATATATATATAAATTTTATGAACTTCAACATTTTGTTTTTTGATATTATAAAAGAATTATTAGAAATAACTTTGATAAAAAAACATGTCACAACCAAACTAAGATGAAATTACTATTCAAATACTCAAAAAGATCCTCTTCTTAAATTATAAAGTTAGTGATGATGATATATATATATATATATATATATATATATATATATATATATATATATATATATATATATATATATATATATATATATATATATATATATATATATATATACAAAAAAATAACAAAAACTATATACCAATTTCCCCCACTATTTCTTCTACTAAAATCCTCTACTACTATATTTCTCACTTTATATGTCCAATGAAGGTGTATAGAGATCGAAGTGAAAATAATCGAGATATCTGCTCTCCTGCGCGCGGGCCATAACACGTCAGACATCGCCAAGCGGCTCAACGTCAGCCGGATGAAAGTCCACAGAGTCGCGGAGAGGTCAAGAACGGGGAAGACTTCAAAGATGGTCCTCATTCGGGCAGATTACAAGTTATCAACCGTTTGGCTGCAAGAAAGGTCTTCCAAACTGCCCCGAAGCTCAAAATAACTGCGCTCGCGAAGAAGAATATCTCGGTGACCAAAGTGGCCGCCGCAGTGCCCGACCTCAATCTCGTCGACTGCAGCGTATGGGCGCAAGGGCTGCAAACTGCCACAGCAACGTCGACGAGCTGAAGTCGTCCGTCAACCGCATGTGAGCTAGCATGCGGAAGGATTTCGTCAGTAACGTGTGCACAGCATTCGGATCTCGTCTCGAGAGCGTGCTCGCCGCCGAGGTTGGCCACATTGATTAATATTAAACACATATTTATATCTTAAATCAATACAAACTTGTCTGACTGAATAAAAGCTATCATTATTTCTTTTGTTGAGAGAGTCGTAACGAGTGTAGCAGGACTTTTGTAATACCTGGTATAACATTTGGTTTCAAGAAAATATCAGACGATGATGTTACCTATAACCATTCAGGATAACAAATTAACAGACCTTTTCTTCCACGTAGTCATTTTAATAAGAAAAAATAGCAAACTTTGTTCTTTCAGATAAGAATTCGTTTCAAGAAATTTACAGACTACCTTAACAAAGAAAATGACAGACTTTATTTTTATACATATTCGTGTTAAGGAAAAAATAGACTGCGTCCTTACACATAACCATTTGTGGTGGTAGCAAAGCAGACTTTTGCCATTACACGTAACAACTCGTTACAAGAAAATAACCGAATTTTCTTCATGTATAACCATGTGTTTCAAGAAATAATATGATTCGTTGTTACACATATGTAAGTAGTAATGTTAAGAAGATAACGGACTATGTTTTACATATAGCCATAATGAGAAAAGAACCGTCTATGTCTTCAAAGATAAACATTTCTTTCAACAAAACAAAAGAGTTTCCTCTTACATAAAACCATTCCTGATAAAATAGTACACTTTTCTTTTACACATAACAAATTGTTTCTAGAAAATAAGACTTTTTCACACATAATCATTGGTTTTTAGAAATAACAGACTTTCCTTACACAAATATTAGTTGAAATATATTACCAAAAGCTTTGCCCTGGCTCATAATCTTTCGTTGCTTAAAAATAACGACACAAAACTATTCGTTGAGAGAAAATTAAAGACAGTCCTTACACGTAACAATTCGTTGTTAGAAACTAACAAGCTTGATTTCGGACCAAATAATTTAATGCAAGAAAGTTGGGAGGAGCTAGAGATGTAATATTTTTCCGTCCTAGAGCTATCAATGCCATAATTTTGCAGCCATAATTCCGAAAATGGCATATGTTTTTCTATTGAAACTGGCATAAAGAACGAGATCACCTTAACATTAGGTACTAAACTAGCTGTGCATCGCTTTACCTTGGCCATCCCTTTAAACTTCTTTCGATTCTTTAATGCTAGACGTAAATGCCTTCGCAGGACTCGAGCAATTATATTATACATACAAAAAAAATATTATAACTTCCTCAATCTTTGACACATCACGATTTAAGTCGTAGTTCACGCTATTTGTAGGCACAGGAGAGACGTTTCTCAGATAGGAATTGGAACTTGACGGGAAATTACAGAAAAACTCAATTCCACAGGAGATCATTAAATATGCATAGAAATAGACAGAAATTAAAAAAAATAGTAAATTTGTGGGTTTCTTTTAGTATGTCGGGCGACTCATTACAGCATCATTCGATGCAAATATATTCATTTGTCATTTGAATATAAAAGCCTTGTTAAAAAGCTTCGACGTGTTCCATACATGCGTAGGGTTTCTCAGCTGGATCGGATAACATCATATATAATGCTCGACGGCATTTATGCGTTTTTATTCTTGTATTATTCCTTCAGGGACGAACCAATCTGGTATTGGTCAGCCTGATGCCATGGCTAGGCTACTAGAGGGTGAAACGGTTGTATATTTAAGGGTTCTTGAAATTTGGATGAGCACATTTAAGGAGGAAACAGCTGGTAATTCGAAGACTTGTTGCTACCATTTCTGTTATTATTAACTATTACATAAAGATTCCAAAATATATATATATATATATATATATATATATATATATATATATATATATATATATATATATATATAAATATATATATATATATATATATATATATATATATATATATATATATATATATATATATATATATATATATATATATATATATATATATATATATATATATATATATATATATATATATATATATATATATATATATATATATATATACCAATCTCGGCCTTTTTGTGACCGTCTGAAATTCTTCGCCGATTGACCGATTTTTGCCTCTCTCCTCTCCTTCATCTCGTCCGGACAAGCTTCAATGGCTGCTCGGAGGTCCGGCTCTCTCGCCCACCTTGCCATACACTCCTGTTCGAATACGATACCGACCTTCCTTGGAGTTCGATTGATACTTTTGAGTTCGTTTTTCTCTGGCTCGAAACTCTAGTTCGAGGTAAGGTTCTTCCTCTAAGTAGTAATAGTAGTATAGGACAGTGTTTGATCGAACACGATATGGAAACACTCATCTTATTCATATCCATTATAATATTCCCAAATGCATCTGTGAGATTGTTTTCCCTCCCACCTCAAACGACCGCATGGAGATCGACCATCGTTGCTAATAGTATCCTCTGTAGATTATTGGTGTTTTTTTCTATCCATTTTTACTTTCCCTAACTTCACCGCATTAATTTCTTTACGAGGTCTCTGACGGATCAATAATCGTTGGTTTATGCCTCGTAGTTTTATGTCAAACTAAACCGTCTAAAATGGCTTTTTGGTTTCCATTTTTAATATTAATATAATGACATATTTCTCCGCAAGAATATTTTTTCTATCCTTGAAAACAAGGATTTATGAAGGTTAAATTTTCAAAGAGACTGTAATAGTTTTAGTGTAATAAATGAAATTTATTAAAATTCATTTCCTTTTGTTCTCAAGAAAACTAATATACCAGTTATCAGCAAGTGTAAAATTAAGGCAAAGTTTGGCACCCATTGTCTGCGAAGCAATCCAAGAGATAGAGAAAATGATCGGTTGATTGCCACTTATAATGAAGGTTATAAGGGGGCTTCCACAATTGTGATGGGGAAGGATTTAACTTTTCTCTTTTTTTGAGCCAGGTTTAATTAAAGGGGTAGATTTTAGATTGAAAATATTTTTCACCCAAAGGAGAAGTGAAATGGATGCAATATCTGACTTAGAGAAGTGAAATGGACACAATCTCTGACTTAGAGAAGTGAAATGGACACAATCTCTGACTTAGAGAAGTGAAATGGACACAATCTTTGACTTAAAAAAGTGAAATGGACACAATCTCTGATTAGATTAGTGAAATGGACACAATCTCTGACTTAGGAAAGTGAATTACAGACAACCTCTGGTTAGAGTAGTGAAATGGCAGCAAAATCTGACTTAGAGAAGTGAAATTGACACAATCTTTGACTTAGAGAGGTGAAATGTACACAATCTCTGACTAAGAGAAGTGAAGTAGACACAATCTCTGACTTAAAGATGTGAAATGGACATAATATGTGACTTAGAAAAGTCAAATGGACACAATCTCTGACTGATAGTACCAAAATAGGCACAATCTATGATTTAGAGTAGTTAAATGGACACAATGATGGTTTAGAGAAGTGAAATTGGCACAATCTATGATTTAGAAGAGTGAAATTAACATAATCTCTGACCTAGAGAAGTGAAATGGACATAATCTCTGACTTAGAGAAGTGAAATGGACATAATCTATGACTTAGAGAAGTGAAATGGACATAATCTCTGACTTCAAGAAGTTTAATATGCACACTCTTTGATACCTTTCAAATCAGAAAGGTTTTTGTGTTATGCCTTTGGGAACCCGAATTTGAAGCGTTAATTCAAGGCTTTATCGAAGATGGTCCGTTCATATTCTTCTAATATTTTTAACTATTTTATGGTTAATTCTACAAAATATATTTTACAAATAGCCTTAAGAAGGTCAATAGTGAAAATGGAAATTGGAAGTGAGTGTGGGTCTGGGAAACGAAAATGTGTAGCAAATTATTTTCAATTTGGAAAAGTATCAAAGAATTGGACGATAGTAGTATTTAAGGACCATAGGTTCCACTATGAAGAATTACTAAATTTCGATTAACCTGTAATCTGCAGTCATGGCCAAAAGTTTTGAGACTATTACATTTTTTCATATATATTTTTCTCCAAACCTTTGGCCATGACTGTAGAGAGCTGTCGTATTTGGTTGGCTCAGCAACGCTAACCCCCTCCCTCTTCCTAAGCCTGAAGGACGTACCGCATTCAAGTCAAACAAATAACGGTATCTAATAGAAAAATCAAACAGGGACTGCACTTAACAGGATTGTATCCAAAAGACCTCTCTAAAGGTGATCAACTATTGCTATGGTAACCTCTTAACACAGCTACATATATTACAGAGCGAAAATTGTAGCATACATTGGGCTCCCTAAAGTGGGTGAGACTCCGGAAAGCAAACGATACACTTAGAAGGGGGTGATGAGCTGCCACGAAGCATACCGATACATACGATTGTCATAGTAGCCGACTTCCAACTGCTTAATCATTTAACCAAGATACTTTAGTAGATTTTTGGGGGGAGGGGGTATTTTCTCCAGTAGGGATTGATCCTTCCGTAAGTGAGCTCTATACAAAAAGGCTGAATTTGGCATACGCGTGTACACGTTTCGTGAACTGATGCCAGGATAAACACAGTTAAAAGGAAACCCAGACATATGCATGTCTATTAAAATGTGCAATTAATTTCTCGAAGCAAAGTTTTCAGTTCAGTAACCAACCTCAAACGAAGCTTTTTTCGGGAGGGGTTTCCAGTCTGCTTTCCTCTTAGACTCGAACTCCAATTTTGCGTACATAATGCTCAATCGAACGGGTTTTGGTATCTTATTCCTCTTTAATATTAGCCCCTCCCCGTCGCAAAATTTTCCTTTAAAAGTGTAAGAAAGGAGAAAAATAACGAAAAATTAGAATCTAAATAGACTTCCTCTTATACATGTGTGTCAGAGCGAAGCAATCTAAACCCCCTTGTTTCATCCATTCCTCATTTCATCCGTGGCTTAAGAAGTAAACTGAATAACGTCTTCCCGTCTTCTTCTCCTCGCGAACGACTTTATTTGAGTTGAAGTTGCCGTACGAGACCGAAGCCAACGGTCCGTTTTACGCTCGATATAAAGACGAAGAGAGCGCGAAATCGCTGGGCTGACTTCTTTTCCACCTTCCTCCATCCATTCGGCTCCGGCGCTTAACGCTTCGAAGAGTTCGAAATGACGCTCTGTACTGTCGCTGATGTTTCAGCGAGATCAGTCGTGGTTCGCTAATCACAAAGTCATTTTAGACTTGATTACATAAGGAACTTCTACTAGCTCTCCTTCACTGCTTTTATTTTTCTTTAATAAACCCTTCCAGCAACCATATATGTATATATATTAACTTTTTCGAACTTGAGTCGCTCTGCCTCCTTTAACAGACAAGCAGGCTGTGCCCTCGCTGGCGGCCGCCAGAAGTGAGAGAAAAATAAAAAGGTTAAATGCTTCAAAGAAGATTTATATAAATATATATATATATATATATATATATATATATATATATATATATATATATATATATATATATAAATATATATATATATATATATATATATATATATATATATATATGTGTGTGTGTGTGTGTGTGTGTGTGTGTGTGTGTGTGTGTGAGAAGATAATAGTAAACTACAATATTTGAATCAATATTTATTTATAACAAAATGACTAGTTCCGGCAAAGTTATAATTGCCATATATATATATATATATATATATATATATATATATATATATATATATATATATATATATATAGATATATATATATATATATATATATATATATATATATATATATATATATATATATATATATATATATATATATATATATGACTGCTGTTCAATCCACTCCTGGACGGCGAGCTGGACATCTTCATCTTCTCCAAACCGGCGTCCACGCAGTGCAGCCTTGAGCTGGCGGAATAAAAAGTAGTCGCTAGGGGCCAGATCTGGACTGTAGGGGGGATGGTTGAGCTCCTCGAATCCGCACTCGCGCAGGGCAGCTTGTACAACTCTGGCCTTGTGGACTTTGACGACGTTGAAGTCGATCATGGGGTGTGAGGTTTTTAGGGACCCAACGGGCAGAGACCTAGGTCATGGCCAAATTGTCGTGGATGATGTTGATAACACTTCCATGTGATATTCCAAGTTCTCGCTCGATTTCTTCGACCTTCACCCGTCGATTTTCGAGGATCATCCTGTCCACACGGGCCACATTTTCGTCGTTGGTCACGTCTGACGGGCGTCCTGGACGGGGGTCATCTTCAAGGGACTCATGACCATGGCGGAACTCCCTATTCCAGCGAGCAATGGTTGCATAGGAAGGGGTGGTGTCGGTGTACACTGCAACCATGCGTTCATGGATCTATTTTGCATTCTTGCCTTCCTTAGTCAAAAGTTTGATCACTGCGCGGTGCTCAACCTTCTCCATTGCTGAAAAATTTGTGATTGACGATCTGCGATCAGCTACTGCATCTTAAATAGACGAGGCAAGAGCGTGCGGTTGCAGGTCCTGATTTGTCATAACTTGTCCTAACACCCCCACAAACAGCCATCTCCCTTCCTCTATTTTGTTCTTCCTATTCGCAAAACATTTTTGACCGCCCCTCGTATATATATATATATATACACGTTGCAATTAAATGAGTAAAGAAGAGGAAGTACAAAAATCTGTAAGGCGGACACGCTAAAGTGATAAAGAGAATTATTCTCATTGGGAGCGCGACTCCAAAGAGCTGGCGACAGTTAAACAGTGATCACGATGGGAGCGCCAGGAAATGACAGACCGGCACCCGGGACACGTCTTGTTCGCCTCTAACTTAATCTCTCCACGTTTCAGGTAGTTAAGGAATTTTATCACCGATTCCTTGTTGCAGAGTCTGGATCTAAATAGTGAAATATTTAGTGACCATAATTCATGCTCTGCCTGGAATGAAGGGAAAAGATGTCAATTTTAATCGGTTTCACCTTATTCTCCGACCTATTTTTTCTTTCAAATCACACCTACGTTAATCTCTAAAAAAGTGTGTTAAGATGAAAAGTTATTATCACCTTCTTTGTACTTATTAAAGTAACATGCACGCATCTTCTACTATTTATTTTGTAAACACAATTATTCTGAGGCAAAAATGTTTGCATAAGTAGAAATATTACATATAATGATCGATAGACAGACTCTCTTTTTCTCTCTAAATAACTCAAACATATATTACACATAGACATCTCAATTCTTAAACTCTAATGCACATCTCTTCTATTTCTATCTATGATTGCATATGTTATTTTGCTTGAGTACTTGTCATACTCCATGTATGTTTGTATATAGTTTGCACCGCAGGCAAATGAGTATGGATGTAAATATAGCAGGGAACTAAGTATGAATGTAAATAGAGCAGGCAAGTGAGGATGGATGTAATTTTAGCAGGGAAGTGAGTATGGAACAAATATAGCAAACAAGTGAGTATGGATGTAAATATAACAGGCAAGTGAGTATGGGTGAAAATATAGCAAGCAAGTGAGTATGGATGTAAATATAGAAGGCAAGTGAGTATGCATGTAAATATAGGAGCAAGTGAATATGGATGCAAATATAGCACGCAAGTAAGTATGGATGTAAATACAGTGGGTAAGTGAATATGGATGTAATTATAGCAGGCAAGTGGGTATGGATGCAAATATAGCAAACAAGTGAGTATGGATGTAAATATAACAGGCGAATGAGTATGAGGCAAATATAGCAGGCAAATAAGTATGGATGTAAATATTACAAGCAAGTGAGTATGGATGTAAATATAGCAGGAAAGTAAGTATGAATGTAAACATAGCTGGCTAGTGTGCATGGATGTCAATATAGGAAGCAAGTGTGTACGGATGTCACTATATCAAACAAGTGAGTGTAGATGTAAATGTAGCAAGCATGTGAGTATCGGTGTCAATGTATCAGGCAAATGAATATCGATATAATTATAGCAGTCAAGTGTGTATGGATGTCGATATAGCAACCATATTTCAATAGTGTCTTATATTTATTAGTTGGGAGTATCTGCTCATAGAATTCCTTATTTAAACTGGACTCTTCTAAAGGGGCAGCTTAAAAAGACTTCAACAATTTAATTAGCAGAAAAATATACCAGTCTAGATTAAGTTTCCTCTGCAACGTTTTACTTTGCCTCCATAGCCTATATTGGAAATCATGTCTTTAATATATAAGAGAATATAAATGGCTTTTGAATAGGTACATCTACTTTTTCTTTGACTTAATGGATGTAAAAGGCAATATATTTTCGAAGTTTAAACTATACTATTGATGCAATCTTTATCATAAAGTATATCAAATGATGAAAGTACGGATTAGGGCGGCAATTATTCTATTATTTATACTCTAATACATGTTCATAAAAATCTTCTTTTATAACCTAATGGTAGACATTATACGAATTATAACATTCCCCACATAACACAGAGCCAGTTTTACATTTTGATTTACATAAAATAATTTAATAGTATTAATTTGAAAATGACCTTTCGCTTGGGTAGTTCCAAGTGGCAAGAAAAAGTTGAGAAGAGAGCTGGTCCGATCGAGAGATGGTAAGTCCAAAATCATAGGGTGTAACCACTGCGTTTTGTTAACATCATTCTAGCGCTAAATAAAATTAGAAGCGCTATTGGGAGATTAGTCTTCCAAAACAACTGAAACCTCGAATCAGATTTGTGGGACCTTGGATTTGCACCATTGCGGGCACCGCGGGAAAGCAGAATTATCGGAATAAAACGTGTGGATCAGCGCATGGGGATGGAACGGAATAAAGGGCGTGGTTACCTCCCTCCCCCTAAAAATCGGTTATTAAAAACCACGAAAATATTTTTCGTTTCGTAAAATTCTCATCAAAATGATGTGCGTCTTTACGTTATGCAAATCTAAAGGCAAACCTTTCTACCCTAGAGAATTGGGTACAAGCATAATTATTTTAACAACTACAGTTACCGAAGAAAACAGTACTTTTTCATACGAACAATAAGTTGTTTTCAGAAAACACTGACATCAGATAAGCTGCCGTAAGTTAGGGCTATTATCCTAAGAAGTATTTACCGAGATAAACAATCAGCTCAGTCGAGGTTGCACCAAGAAATCCAGCAACAATCTTTTCGATTCTAGTTATTAATGTAAATGCATTCAGTGGTAGGGGAAAATCGCTCGTGTTAATTTTAACCAAAACAATGCGTGGGCGAATACTTCAAATTGATAAAATGAACCTAGTATTTTTTATACCGGACACAAGCAGAGAGGTGATATAAGAATAAATTAACTAGTGATAAATTCAACAATAACTGGAATTGAATTTAGACATTGAGAATAATCAGACTAGGGAGGTGATGCGTAACAAGATAGGAAAATTTTTGTATATACAAAGAGAAAGCCTTGGCTCAACGTTGGGTCAAAATTCAATTACGCATTTTCTAAACTGGAGTTGTCAAAGATTTGGGGATTTTGGAATTAAAGGAAAAATAAAAATCTTGTTGAAAGAATTTCAGAAGAAAGACGATTTCGCACATGAGTATGAAAGTTTAAAGGATGATTAATTAATTGACAGACGATTTAAGATGCGCATTTGAAAATATCCTGGATTTGGCGTGAATATTTGAAGGTTTGTCCAGTATGGAGATGATCCTGGTTTTAAAGGGTGACACCTCGATGGTTCCTGACATACCGAGAGTCTAAACCATCGCTGGTACAGACGTCCTCAAAAAGAAAGACATTTTGAATGGCATCTAACTAGCACATAAGGTCTAATGGAATTAAGAGAGAAAACGAAAAAGAAAGAGAGAATGAAAGGAAGGGATATAGACGTAGAGAAAGAATCTCACAGGGAATATAAGTACTTCAAAAAGAGAGTGCGATCCATAACTGACGAAAGACCACACATACAGCTTGAGAGAAAGCATTGTAGATATGAAGGCTCATTCTCATCCACCTCTCCCACCAACTTATGTGGGTACGGAAAAGGAGAAAATTTATTTTAATGTGCTGGGGAGAGTAAGGAACACAACGAGGTATTTTTATGTAAATCGATACTTTCTAAGAAAAAAATAATAACCCAAACGCAATGTTGCTGCGTACCGAAGACCACTCTGTCAATTCTATCCTTGAATTGTTGAATGCTAGAAGGTATAATTGAGCTGAGCCACTCCACCGCATGCAACAGCCAACCCACTTAATTATGGTAACGTTGATTGGACCTAGAGCAGGGGTTGTAGGATCGAAGGGAGCAGATGACATCTGATACTGTGGTGCAATGCAACGACAACATCTGCAGGTATTTGGTTAAATGCCTTGCTTAATCTCTATGTTAAGTAGTTGGCTACCGAAGTAGTCATGAATCGTGAGAGTTCAAGGATTTAACTCTGGTTCCTAGTTATATTCTAAAGCAACTTCTGGTGATCAAGATCAACTTATCAAAGCAGTGCCGATTTGTATAAAGAAAACTAAAAACAGGTGGGAAAAATCGGTGTCAAAATCAACATACAAATAAAGTTCCGATTGTGGTAAAATAGTTCTAAAAAAGCAGAGGTATGTGGTAAAAAGACCAAAAGCAAATGACGATTTATGGCAGAATTTCTAATAAAAAAGTTTCGACTTGTGGTAATGACTATCAAAAACTAGGACCGAGCGCTGGTAGGAAAACACGAACAGAAAATGCGGAGCGGGTTTAAATCTCTTACCAGAACAGAACCAATCTGCGGAAAAAACTTTTTAAAAAACATGAAAGTGCCGAGCGTTGGTTACATACGACAAATACAAATGCTGATTGGAGGTAAAAATCTGATAGAAAAATTGCTGATAGGTCTAAAATATTGCTGATAAGTAATAAACCCCCTTCTATATAAAGATTCCGATCTGTAGTAAAAATCATGGAATAAAAAGTGTCGATCGGTAATAAAACTCCTACCATAGAAGTTTCGATCTGTGATAAATCTCTACATAAAAAAGTGCCATTAATAGAATTAATAAAAAAATAGTTAAAAAATAATAATAAGTGTTGTAAATAAAACTCCAAAATAAAAAGTTTTGATCGGTAATAAACCCCTACAATATAAAAGTACTGACCTGCAGTAAAAACCCTACAATATAAATGTGTCTATCTATATAAAATCCTGCAATAATAAAGTGCTGATCTATGCTTAAAACCCTACAATAAAAAATGCCGATCAGTGGTAAACACTATACAATAAAAGTGCCGATCGGTAATAAACCCATACAATAAAAGGTGTCGATCTGTGGTAAACTCTCATAATAAAACTGACGATCGATATTAAACCCCTACAATTAAAAACGCCAATCAATAATATAACCCTACAATATATAAGTGCCGATCTGCGACAAACCCTAAAATAAAAACTAGCAATCAGTAATAAACCTTTAACATAAAAAGTATCGATAGGTAGTAAACGCCATACAATGTAAAAGTCCCGATCTGAGGTAAAAAAAATCAATAAAATGTGCTTATCGGTAATAAAACCCTACATTAATAACTCCCAATCGGCATTAAACCCGATAAATATAAAATTGCCTATATATGGCAAAACTCCTGCAATAATAAGTACAGAGCGGTAAAGAACCCCTATAATAAAAAGTGCCGATTTGTGGTAAAATCCTCACAATAAAAATCTCCTATCGGTAATGAACCCGTACAATATAAAATACCAATCTGTGGTAAAAAAAACACCACGATAAAAAGTGCCGATCGGTAGTAAACCCATAGAGTAAAAACTGTCGATCGGTAATAAACCCCTACAATATAAAACTGCCGATCTGAGGTAAAAAACATACAATATGAAGTGTCATTTTTTAGTAAACCCCCTGCAATAAAAGGTGTCGATCAATAATAAAACTACCATAAAAAGCGCCGATGTGTGTTAGAACCTCTAAATAAATTATGCCGATCTGTGGTCAAACCTTCCCCATAAACAACGTTGATCTTTGATAAAACCATACCATCGTTAGATCCATCCAGTATTCTCATTCACTCCCTTTCTCTAGAGATCGGGGGACCTCTTTTTCGACATTAAACAAATTCACCAACTCTCCCTTGCGTAAAACACCCGCTTGCTTACTTCGTGCACTCTCTTCACATATACCCCTTGCCGCATTCCCACCCCTTCCCCTCATCCCCAAATGTTGTTTATTTCACCTTTATTCTTCCTGCTTGATAAATATCATATTTATTTTGTTCATCTTTAATTGATGCATCCGCCTGCTAATGTTAGTCGGCATTGTTCAGCTGTGTGCGAATTTACACGCGTTTGGATTTAATAATAAGCGGAATTATTACATTGCTTTAATTTAACAGTGGCTTGTATACAAGGAAATATACACATATGAATAAAATTTAGGAGCAAGAATTTCCCCTCTCTGTGGCTTTTCAAATCGGGAAAGATTTTACAAATATTTTCCTCTGTTCCAACTTTTTTTACAAGAACGTGAAAGAATACAATCGAGGTAATTAAAAATACTTGGAAAAAGGGAGAGGTATTAGGTTGGAACCGAAGTAATGTCTGAGTTTTGAGTATATACTAAACATGAAAAACTTATAAGTATGGAAATCTTTGATCATAAACATAGCCTCCCATGCTTTCAGGAACATCATTTCATCTGTTAACAAGCTTATAAATGCCAAATTTATGAAATTATTTAGGTTCTGATGTAAAATATGAGTCCGGCTCGTTTCAATCTCTTCTCTTGATGTCATCAACCTAAGACCATTCAAATGGTTCTGTAATCTCATAAACAAGTGATAATTAGAAAGAGAAAGATCAGAAGGATATGGAGGATGAATCAATATTTCCCAACCGAGCTCCTCCACGAGATCTTTGCTCATTCGAGCTGTGTGAAGACGGTCATTATCGTGATGGAGGATGACGCCATTTATGTTGAGCAAGGAGGCTGTTCTTTGGCCCAAAGCGGATTTAAAACGAAGAAGTTGATTGCACTAGCGATTAACATAATCTATTTGATTCTTATCTAACAGTTCTTAATGGACAATTCCTTCAATATCCCATCATACACTCAACATGATCTTGTTTTGGATTAAGTCCTCATCTCGGTTGTTGAAAATTTTGCTACTTCGACTGATCCCGAACGGCGGTGTTTAATATTATAATAAAAGATCCACTTCTTATCACCAGTAACAAGCTTGCCCTAAATTGGTGCCTGAAGGTGTGGCAAAAACAATGATTCACAGCAAGGATCATGGTGTTGCAGATTCACCGTGGACAGTCCGTGCGACACCCATTTTTTAATCACTGGAACCTTTCCAATCATTTTTAGTTAGCGTAGGACAGTCGTATAGGCTACGTTAAATCGTTTTGCAATTTCCGTAGAAGTTGTAGCAAGATTTGTTGTGACAACAGCTTCCAATTCTTTGGAATCCAGTTCATTTGTACGACCTCATTTTAGTCCGTCTTTTAGACTTAAATCCCATTTCGGAACCCGGAAAACCACCTCCTGAAACTTCGTTCATTTGTTCTACCATCTCCATAAGTGCTCTGAATAGATTTTGCCCCTCTACTCTCATTGCCACCTTTATGAAACTCAGGGTAAAACATGTCTAATATGATCTTCAGATGCGGAGATATCGGGGTAAATACTGAAGAAGATTATGAACAATATTTTTATAATCTGAAAGAAAAAAGATATTAATTACTCATTGTAACATTCATAAATGATAACAAGAGGCACTACTAATAAATACTATCAAAAACATAAGTCTATAAATTCGGACATTAATTTGGTTCCAACCTGATATGAAGAATGTGAAAGGGTGAGAAACTGAGGTTTGCACCCTGACACAATGAACAACCAGAAAATTCTGTTGTCAGTACAATTATTACCTTCAACCTACAGGTACAAGTGGTGTATTTAATAACCATAAATGGGGTAAAATATTGCGAATGTATTGAAAGGGTTTTTCCTTTCGTGTGCCATTCTTTGTAGAGCTAAAGACCCAGAGAAACAGTGGTAGTGATTTGGTACTTACTGGTGGTATGGTTGGGAGATATTTTATCTCTCTCACACTCCCAATTGTGGTCGTTGAAAAGTAAATCTATCAAACGTATCCGAATACTTTTCTTTTGATCTAAAATGTTGGTGAGGTTGAAGTAATTTACATTAGAATAATGCAATAAATGGGAATGTTGGTGTTTTTCATGTCTTAAATCAAAGAAACATAGAACGATACATTTTAAAAATAACCCACAGGAAAATGGAAAAACACTTTGATAAGAACATGAACACGAATGACGGTTATAATAAAACGAATAAAAGTTGTTAAGCGAGAATAGGTAAGCCACATTAGGAGAAGAAATGATGGAAATTGGACGAAAATGTCTTAAACTAGATAAATTGATACGTAAAGAAACTCAGAAGATGACCACATAGAGGATGAAACTTTCTGAATGGCTGGAATAAAAGTGTCAATTTGCGTCCAGGATCGTGATTAAGGGATGTATCTTGGCTTTTCCAGGAATAGGGATGAAATATGCCGATGATGATGGCGTCTGAGTTGAACATTATTAAGAGTTCAATTCCTGCACTACATCTCATGTAGTGTTAAGTTCCTTTTACATGATCCAAACTGTTGTACGAGGTGTCTGACCACAACTCTAGCCGTGTAAATAGGTGTTGAGACGTGTCTGATGGTTTTCTGGATCAACTTGGCCTTTGTGGGCGGAAGCAACTTCATTGTCTACAGGTGTGTCTGAGCTTCCAAATACACATACCAGACGTCCTTTTTTCCCATCTAGATCGTTTTCGTTTTGTACCCAAGTATTTAGGTTAACTGCTATGCCGATTGCAACCCCCCACTCTCGATTTAGCGACATCTTTACTTGCCACATAGGAACAAAATTTTGAAGGAGCGTCTAAATTAGGGGTCAGAAACCTTGTGGTGCCTCTGGGCCAGAGTCTATGTCTGTGGGCGAATTGCGGGCCATCAACTCTTGTAAACAGTTGTGTCGCATACAGAAAACGGTGTCTATGTAATCTGTGAACTAATAAAACTAATAGATAATTACTAATTAAAATATCAAAAAATCATTATAAATGTTTCTTTTTATTTCTCTGGTTTTTGCCATTTCTTTGTCTTTAATTTTAAATACATATGTAGACATATACTAGATTTTAACACCGCTGATACAAAAAAAGTAAGAGCCACAGAATTTTAGATGGATGACAGAAGTCTTCAAAAAAGCATTCTTTCGGATTGATAGAATATTTATTTTAAGGAGTGCGGGCCGCCAGAATGCCAGAATTCTGGCTATGGGTCGGATCCGGCCCGCGGGCCGTCGGTTCCCGACCCCTTGTCTAAATCATCAAACAAGTCGCTTGACGGTTTTTATCGTGTAAAGGGCCATTTAGCCTATTTTCTTTTGATGGCGGTTTTAAACCAAGCCTATTTCGAGTTATATTTGTATTGTTTAAAGTCTAAATATTAATACTAATGATGTTAATGGCCTGTTTGGAATATCCTACCGACAAGGTATTTATGCCTATCGGATTAATTCACTTAAAAGAACGATAAATATGGCATTAATGAACTAGCATATAAACAGTGTCAAGAAGACTTGACAACACATAATTAAATTAATAATAATTATAAGAAATTATATATCAGCTTTTAATTGGAGTTTTCCTAGGATTTCATCTCCAATTTACGTAATATATATTTTTGCACATGAATTCAATTTATTTGAGATAATTATTTAAGGGAAGAATAAAGAGCAAGCTTTCCTTATTGTCTTATTATTCATATTTAATTTTGTGCATAGTTTCGTTATTTTATGAATAACATTTTCAAAATAGAGCATATTATTATTTTACTTTATTATTTATACTAGATAGTATCGTGTTAGATAGTGCAGCATAATAGGCTAGCATATGAATCTATTATATTAATGTATTGAATAAAACAAATAATACTTATGGGTATTATTTGTTGTATGAGCAGAATAGCCTTAGAATTTTGTATAGATCATCTAATTAGCACATAGTGGCAATAAGGATCAGAGAAATTATTTAGTTTTTATAAAACAATAAAGCGAATAAAGATAGAAAGCACCTCTTAAAATACAGTGAGAGCACCAAGAAAGCATGAAGAAATAGTCGAGGCAATTAACGAACCATTTATATCAATGTTTACTAAAGAAAATAAGGTCAGTTTTATTCTTAAAAACGTTTGATTACAGTAAGTTGTTTTAGATAGTATTAATCATAATAAAGTATTAGGGTACTTATAAATGGAATCAGATGTTAACAAAGCTATGGATACTGATAATATCCATTCTGTGATTCTCAAAGAGGGAAAGGAAAGGTCTTCACTTGCTATTGAGAAGATATTCTTTAGATCTCTTAGATTTGGGGCGTTGACATATGACTGGAAAAGAACTAATGTAGTTACAATCTTTAAAAAAAGGAAAAAATGAGGATTTGATAACTATAGGCCAGTAAATCTCATTTCAAGAGTAGGTATATTACTTGAGAAAGTGGTTAAAAAACGGATGGCACACTATTTAACAAGCAAATAGCTTGTTGAGTGATAGTCAACATGGATGTAGGTCAGATAAATCATGCCTGATAAATCTATTGTAATTTCTGGATTATGTCACAAGGCAATCGGACAAAGGAAATTACATAGAGTTTACTTAGATTAGATTAAAGCTTTTGATATGGCCCCTGAGTCCTGGGAGAGTAGTGCATAAATTAAGAAAGTATGTAGTTTTGGGCAATGTTTTAAATTGAATATTAAGCAGAAGATAGAACACTTAATGGACAAAAATCACAATAGATGAATGTTATTTGTAAGTTGCCTAAGAAATCTGTTTTTGTCCCGTTAATATTTTTGGTTTGCACTAACTACGAGGGGCGGTTAATAAGTTTTGCGAATCGGTAGGACAAAACAGAGGAAGGGGGATGGCTGCAGTGCACACCGACACCACCCCTTCCTATGCAACCATTGCTCGCTGGAATAGGGAGTTCCGCCATGGTCATGAGTCCCTTGAAGATGACCCCCGTCCAGGACGCCCGTCAGACGTGACCAACGACAACAATGTGGCCCGTGTGGATAGGATGATCCTCGAAAATCAACGGGTGAAGGTCGAAGAAATCGAGCGAGAACTTGGAATATCACATGGAAGTGTTATTAACATCATCCAAGACAATTTGACCATGACCAAGGTCTCTGAGCGTTAGGTCCCTAGAAACCTCACGCCCCATGATCGACTTCAACGTCGTCAAAGTCTATAAGGCCAGAGTTGCACAAGATGCCCTGCGCGAGTGCAGATTCGAGGAGCTCAACCATGCCATCTACAGTCCAGATCTGGCCCCTAGCGACTACTTTTTATTCCGCCAGCTCAAGGCTGCACTTCGGGGACGCCGGTTTGGGGACGATGAAGATGTCCAGCTCGCCGTCCAGGAGTGGATTAAACAGCAGTAGGGAGTTTTCTGGTTGTCGGGAATTCGAAGCCTGAGGGACAAGTGGCGCGAGTGCATTGAAGTCGAGGGTAGTTATATTGAAAAATAATAAAACACTTTTCCTCATCTCTCGTTTCCTTATATCCGAATTGCAAAATTTATTGACGGCCCCTCGTATCAAGAACTAAATCGGAATTTTCTTCAATAAGAAAGCATTTGAATTTTTGCAACTCTTCAATTGACCACTCAAATTTCAAAATTGGGGTTCTGCATATAAATCATTGCACCTCAATATTTTGGAATCATAATTGATACAAAAATTAAATCCTAAATTAAATTATAGTCACTAGTCAACTCTACTCCATATATTTTAATCTAATTTGAATAACTTTAATTTTAGTTCGACTTCTAATTCATTTTACATACACCTTTGTTCAACAATTAACTCAATGACCCGGTGGTTAAATTACTCGATTAGTTGGTTCTCCTTTATTCCAATTATTTTAAAACGGTCTTCAAGCTTACCTCTTTTCTAAGTACACTTTTTGTATTATTAGATTGCTGTCCTTCATTCAAATTGATAAGGTTATATATATATATATATATAATTTTTTAAATTTTTCACTCTTTTATTTTTTAATATTTGCAATATACCTTTTAACGTTTATTGTCTTAATTAATTGTAATTCATTTATATATATATATATATATATATATATATATATATATATATATATTCAGAAGTACACAGATGAGATGTGGCAGCGTTATTAATTTAACTTGTATTTTCTTAATATTTCTTACAAGTATTTTTAACGGGGTCTTCGAGGCGTGAAAAAACATCCGCGAATGACATTCTTTATTCTTAGACGCTCTCGACCGTGTTAGGTCATCTTCGGGGAATGAACAGAATTGGAATGATGATGGTGTATTCAATTTTGAAGATGGTTTTATAGTGGTGGATAATATTGGGTGAAAATTAAAAGTGGGAGGGATATTTTGCCCTAGTAGGGAGGGCATCACTTTACGTTTATTTTCGATTTTCCTTTTTTGTGTGTCTTTAATAAGTTGTGTTTTTCCCATGTTTGTGTTTCTTTATGTGCTCTTAGCGTGTTTTTCTTATTGTTTGTGTTTAAATTTTGATGAACTTTTTTTGGTCCAAATATTTGAGCTTTCAAGCTTTTATTAGCTTTTGGCTCAGCAATTTACCTCGTGTTGGTTGTTTTCTTAGTGCCCGGTTGCTTATTTTCTTTCTGTTTTTTTCGAGTCATACTCTGTTAGATTTTAGTGTTTAGTGTTTCTGTTATGTGTATATTGGTGCTATGTTATCAAGTGAGCATAGCTTAGTGCTCTGGGAGTGGCTATGACGGGAGACTTTCCCCTGTAGCTTTGCAGGTATGCTTAGTCTACCACCTGTTCCCTGTAGTTCCGGTATGACAACATTGGTAAGGGTGGACCAGACCTTTCTTCCAAGTTTTGGGGTGAATATATTGATAGTATATAGTCTATTCAGCCTATTAAGATCCCTTTGGCGATGGTGGTCACGCCTTCTGGCTTTATTGATTATAATTATGGATGTGGAGTACTGGACACGTTGAGTTTTCTCATTGAGGTCTTGCTGGCCGCTTGAGTCACTACTGCGGGGTAAATAAGCTTAGCCCGGACGTACATCAGGTATACTTTCCTAATGTTGGCCGAGCTAAGATCTCTAAGCTTGAATAGCTTGGAAGTTTCTCTCTTTGCCAAGTTCGGCCTCTCCATGTAGTGTCTCGAGTATCCGTGGTTGGAGATCTTTAGTCCCAATACAGTGCCTTCGGCGGAGTAGCCGTATCTCCTTCCTTCAATAATGATGAACCACGTCGACCTGCGGCTCAGTAAGGCTATTTTAAACTTTTCTCTGTTTGTTCTAATCTTCCACCGTCTCTCGCATCGGTTGATGTTGTTTATTTCCGCTATTGTGCGCGTTGCTTATGCCCTTGTTTTGCCCTCCGGGCACGGGACGATATGAGTGATGTCATCAGCGAATTGTAGATACATTGTGTTTCTGTGCTCCGGAGTTGGGAGGCCGATGGTAAAGACCAAGTAGAGCAATGGGCTCAGGCAGCTTCCTTGGGGAACGCCCGCCTTGAGTTCGAAATCAGGTCCTTTATATCCTTCAATTATGAGACATGCCATTATGTCCATGACAAAGTCACAAAGGATCCTTTCCAGGATTGAGTCTAGCTTGAAGTTCAGGATCTTGTATTGAAGTCCTTCCAGCCACACTTTATCGAAGGCCTTTTGCACGTCCCTCATCACAATGTCTACATAGCACTAATTCGCTTGGCAATACTACTTACTCTGTTAGGATGACCGGAGATGTTTCGATATCCCTTTTTGAACGGAACCCGTGTCGTTAGGGGTTATGCGCTCCTAACTTGCTCAGTTTACCTTGTAGCCTAGTAGCTATAATATTTTGAAGATCTTGTCATGCATCTCCAGAAGAGAGATCGGGCGATAGCTAGCCACCTGGTCCGGGGGCTTGTTTTCTTTTGGGTTGAAGATGATTTTTGCCATCTTGTACCTGTCCGGAAAGTAGCTTGTATTCAGGGCGGCATTCATAGTATTTACCAGTCCCTGAATAATTTGCCTCTGGGCATTCACGAGGTTATTTTGCTTGATTCCAGACCAGCATGGTGCCCTTTGTTCGAAAGACCTTATGGTGTTCATTGTCTCTTCAAAGTAACTGGGCACCCGTGGTTAACCATCTCCCTTTCCTGAGATATTTGCGGGTGGGAATGGGTTCTATGTATCACTGTGCTGAGATTATCGAGCAGTTGGTCTTCGAAGTTCTGGTCCAGGTCATCGTTCTTCTCAGGGGTTATAGCGAAAATCTCCTGCAAGTGTGTTCTGAAGTTTATTTCGAAAGACTCTGGATCCTAAATGAAGTCATCTACCTCTTTAATTTTTGTTCTGGTTTAGGAGGCACTCCTCTAAGTCTTCGGATGCGGTTCCAAAAACTTACACGATTGCTTTCCCTGTCTAGCCTTCCAATGATGCCATTCCAGATTTCTTCCTGCTTCTCTATGATTATGTGTTTAAGCTCCTCGCTTAGTTGTCTCATTTTGGCTGTCCTTTCCCGATTTGGGCCTGTTCTTCCGAATTCCTGATAGATTTCTCAATGTTCCCGGGCGATTTTCCTCATCTCGTTCGTCCACCTAGGTTTTGGGAGCATTTTATAGGAGATCCTAGGGACGCATCTCTCATCGACTTGTATGAGGAGATCATGTAGTGATCCTTATCTATCTCTTCGAGATTGGCGTCTCCCAGGTCAGCTGGTTGGTATTCACTGAATATTTCTCTATATAGCTCCCAGTTTGCTTTTGCATAACTTTTCCTAAGTGGGACGGGCTTGAGTATTGGAGCAAGCGAGATTGTGGTGATTATCAGGATGTGGTCGCTCGGTACCACAATTCCAGGCTCGTTGCTGATGTTAAATGGGAAGTTACGGCTCACCAACACTATGTCCGGTTTGGTTCCCGAACGATTCGTTAGAAAGGTCGGGAAATCCGGGACGACTCTCTGGAGTCTGGCCCTTTCGAGAAGTATCCCTAGGTTCATTCCTTTTTGGTTGGTGCGACCGCAGGGAGATGCTCTGCATCTGGCGTTTAGGTTCCGCCCAGCAATGATATTTTCCCGCGCCCCAAGATGTTTTAGAAATTGGAAATCAGCAAGTAATTTCGACGGGGCGGTTGATATGCCTCTGTCACGGTTAGGATTCCCGCCAGGGTTGGGATTTCGACAGCCAAGAATGATTCCTCTAAGTCTGGTAGTGTCTTGTATGTAATGTTTTTTCGGATCGCGATGGCTGCGCCGTTGAATCGCTCCTGTGTGTTGTTTTTTGGTAATCGCAGTGTAGTTTGGTATTCTTAATATGTTTGTCTCTGTGTTTATACCGTGTTCGGAGATGAGGATCAGGTCAGGATCCATGTACGGAATATGTTTCCGTAGGGAATGGATTTCCCATCCCATCCGTTTACGTTTAACGAAAGTATTTTATAATGTGTTTATTTGTGTTTTCCATGTTAATTTGTTTGGTGTACTTCTAGTTATGTGAGTATGTATTTTCCTCTTTTACTTTTTGTCGCACCTCATTTTTTCGTTTTTGATTTTGTTCTACTCTTCTTCACTTATGGTGAGGCAAGAGTCCCCATACAATTTTATATTTGCTCTCAATTGCGCTTCGTTTATCAATGCTTCTTGTATCGATGCCACATAGGTCCATTTTAATTGACTTGTTTTTATTAACTCAACATCTGTCCTATTTTGGGGGCTTCTGGGAATGGTGTTATATTTGTTCTGTAGAACTGCATACAGATTTCTTTTGCATCAAACTTGGTGGTGATGGGGAGCTTTACCCTTGCTCTTACTTCTCGACCTCTTAGTTTCCTTTGGGTGTTGGGTGCGTTCATCTTCTTCCGAAGAGGATGCATAGCTTGAGAGGTTACCCTCAGCCTGCTTTATCCTCCTGGCAGCTTTTAGCCTCTATTCTGGGATCCCTGTTTGTGGACTTTAGGAGTGTTTGTGAGATTTCCTGGGAAGCGTTATTTTCTTCGTCTGCTGGAGGAGCTTCTTCCTCGGGCTGGTATTGCAGTTGCAGTCCGTTTCCTTATGGAGGTTTGCCTGGGAACCACATCTCCTCTAGAGCATTGTTCTTGAGCACGGTGCTCAGCTCAGTAGCGAAGTAGCCAGGGTTGGTAAGATTCCTCACGTTAGCGTACATAATGCACGTGAGGATTCTTGTTGAGTTTTTATTGCCGACCTTAAAGTACGTTTATTTGTGCAGCACTATCGATGGTTCTTGAAGCGGTGGCTTTTGCTGCTTGGGTGTAGGAGGTAATTGCCTACCTGATTCCCTCTGCTTTCTTCTCCTCTTCTTTTCTTTTTAAAATTTTCCTTTTCCTAAGGGAGGACATCGCCATTGCCCCGTGCTTTTGCCCACAGTTCGGGTATCTTTTTTCGGTTGCCTGGCATTCTCGCCAGCCATGCCCTCTTCCACTGCACCTAAAGCAGGTCAATTCTTGCTGGTTGCATGCTTTTGTTTTGTGGTATTCAAGTTTGAAGCACCTAAAACACATTTGTGCTAGGGTAAACTCCTCCTTCTCAATTTGTTCACCGCTTATTTTTGCATTGAAGAGCAGCAATTCACTTTCCTTCACCTTAGCTGCCATCGTTGTGTCTCCTAAGATTATTTTGAACATGTGATGGCATTTCGTGTTATCTCTTCTGTTCTTAAACTTCACTATCTCTGTTATCTTAGCCCATTGCTGATTTCTCTTTATTCCATCTTTTATTTCTTATTTTGTATGCTGGATGATCCATGGGTCCATCCTTCGGCATATCACACTTCTGTGAGCATGGATCTGGAAGGGGTACTGGGCTGGAAATTGATTTCTCCTTGAACCTTTATCCCTTCCTCCTTTGTGAGGGTATCTATATCTGGCTCCCTCTTGCATATATCCACATATTTTGTCGGCGAGTCGCTAAGGCGGAGGATTGCAAAATTTACTCTGCCGAATAAGGATTCATACACCTTCCCCTTATTCGGTTTTTCTAGGCCACTTATGGTTCTTAGCGGGACCTTTGCGGCCCTGGAGTCCATCATTTTAGCCTGTGTGCAGCCCCTTAAAGAGAGGAGCGCACTTAGTTTCTCGCTTGCCTTATTTTTTGTTTTTGTATGGGGACTTAAAATTCTGTATGTTTGTCAGAGTTTTAGTTTTTTTCTTATAGTGTTTTAATAGTTTGCCTTGGGGAGAAGCGGGCCCCCTCACCTCGTTTACCCGCTGCCTATATGGAAAAAGGGTTTGCCTTTTGGAATGAAGAGCACCCGGAGCGGAGAACATAAGACGCTCTCCATGGCTTGCCCGGTCAAAAAAGAACTCTTGAAGAGAAAAGCTAATCAAAAGAAACAGGAAGAAGAATACAAGGTGAACAGTACCTACGCCAAGGTTGCTAAAGCTGCTGTTGTGGAGTATTGGAAGAACAAAATTATGTGTTGCATCTATTACGCTCACATTGCAAATCTCTCCTTCCCGGGGTACTTTGCGGATGAACTAAATATAATGCTGACGCATAATGAGATGGAAAAAATGTTGTTTCCACCAAACCCACGGTTGAAGGAAATTCTTAAGATTAGTCTCAAACCCCAGTACGAGACTAGTTGCAAGAAGCTCCACACCCCCATCAGCGATCCAGCTCTCCAGGGATCCTAGGATCCAGGCTCAGGCAACAAAGGAAGCAAAGACATGCACTTAGAAGCAGAAAGACACACGAATTGCACAACAAAGAAAGTCAATCACACACACAGAAGGGTAATAAGGTTACGGTGATTGAAACAGCAAGACCTGAGGGAGGGGGGCACGATTGCCCCGCTCACGGAAAACCTCACATCATAAAAGAGGTCTGAGATCGTCTTCTTCTTGTAAGAGGGAATCGAGGCACGCTTACCATTCGAGAAAAAAATTAACTTGAAGGTATTCGATGCCGAAAGGTCCTCTTTCCCTAAGGAGATAAATGTCCGTGATGTATCAGAAGGAGAAATTTCCGGAAGATACAAATGGGAATTCACCTCGGACAACTGCAACCAAAAACAATTCGAGGAGGCTTTACTCCAAGGCTTAATAAAACTGGCACCCGAATTATTTATTACTCTAACAGACGGAGAATAGAGAAAATAACGTACAAGAAAAACAATCACGCCCCCAAACACTTTTCAAGGACCGAAGTTCGTAAGAGAATAAGTCCAAGAAACATCACGAACACACACAGGAATCTTTAGTGAACAAGATAATAGAGATAATAAAAGTACTGAATTTTAACTAAGACGGTTGGACGACCATAAAAATACTATATGGTAACGTAATACGACAATGTGACACAGACGTTATATTTATCTCAGAACATGGGATGAGTGACACAGACAGGATAAAAATGTTCCCCTATGAAGTCTTAACTAAATATTACAGCGGAGAACGTTTCGACGGATGCGTGATAGCTGTGAAAAGAGGTCTTGACTTTAGATCAATAGATGGACTCGATGAGTCATGCCTCGCTGTTGAGGTCCGTACGGCAGTGTCCCCAGGGCTTGAGCAATATGGTACCAACCCCCAAGAAGAGGGTACTTGCCCCTTCACAACTTCCTGTAACTTTGTGGTGATGGCAGAGCCGTTCTTTTTGCCGGCGATCTCAATGCGAGGAGTGCTGTTTCAGATTACACGTCGACCAACCCAGCAGGTATGAATCTTGACACACTTATTGACAGGCAAATTATGACAAGAATTGGACCAGATTTCCCGATATTCATTATACATAGATCAGCCACAAAACCAGACATAGTGCCCACTAGCACTGTGTTTCCCTAGAACTACTTCAGTGAACCTGATCCTCCTATCCCCAGTGACCACCAGGCTATCCTTATTAAAATCTCAACCTCGAGCCAACTGGGGTACTTATAAACGACTTCCCGAAAATTACAACCCTGACCCCTTAATTAATGCCACTTTAGAAGAGCTTAACGAAGAGTTGGATAAAATTAATGATAATTTATTAAAAGGCGATAAGGAAGCCATTCTCCGAGTTAAATAAAAAACTCTTTATGCACCTTCTTGGACCCCTATAATGAAATCCCTTGCGAGGGAATACGGGGAACGGATCAATGAAGTACATTCTAACAGACAGTAAAAATACTAAGAAGCGGTCAGACACAAAAGACTATAAACTTACACGTGACAATACAGAAATTACGGACGCGGAAGAAATCGAAGAGAAATTCAGACTCTTCTGGGCATCTTTTTTAAGATATCCCCGGAAGAGAATGATAGCTTTAATTTAGACTTCGAAGAGAGAATGATAAATGATTTGAACGACCAGATACACATAACTCATCCTCACCATTATGTATTGCAGGAAAGGGATAAGGAGGGACTCGGTGATAGAATTACTGCCGAATAACACCCTGAAACCTTAAAATCCTTTCCTTAACGAGCACCAGAGGGAATTTTATTCGAGTGTTCCGCCTAACATCCTTCTGGGGCTCATGAATATCATGAATGCGTGCCTGAACGTGGGGTACTTCCCTGACCACTGGAAGATAGCAAAAATGATATTCATTCTCAAAGCCGGTAAGCCACCGGGCAGTACAGCTAACTTCAGGCCTATATCTCTCTTAGAATTTGCTGGGAAAGTCTTGGAGTAAATATTTGCCAACAGGGTGAATACGTTCCTCGAGGAAAATAATTATCACAACAACCAACAACATGGCTTCTGAAAGAAGCGAGGAACGGCCCTGCGCTAGCCGTGATCACTAAGAAGTTGATAAAGGTAAAAGCAGAATGACGCCACGCAAATTAGGTACTCCGTGACGTCAAAAAGGACTTTGAAAAGTATGGAGGAGAGATCTGCAATACAAAATCTTACAACTAGGCCTCAATCCGATACTTGAAAGGAGAGGAGAGTGTTTGTGAACATTAAAGGTTTCAATGGCCCCAAGTTCTAGCTCCAGGCGGGAACAACAAGGCGTGTGTATAAGTCCCTTACTATACAACATATACACCATCGACCTTCCAACACCGCTGACAGAAGGCTCGTTACTCGTCCAATTTGCGGACGATATAACGATGATGTGCACGACACCTTATCGGAATGTGAATTATATGGCACAAAGTACGGCGGTAGAAATCGAAAACATAGACTTTTTCAAGAGAAGATGGAAGAAATCTACCAATGCCCAAAAGTTCCAGATAATTCCACTATTCCGACGGACCCTCGCAGACATCCGTGTGGGGGGCGCACGCATCCCATACCGCACGGAGGGCACGGTTATGGGGCTCCGGATTACGACTCCTGAATATCGGAGTAACGCAGCTAAAACTACATCGAATGCACGGATGGACCTAGGGGATTTTTTCAGATTCCTAAACCTGAGTACCTCCAACAAACTAAAGATCTATAATGGATGCATTCGATCCAAACTCCTGTATCCACCGGTCCCTATAAACGCGAGTCCCGAGACACAATTCCTTAAACTACAAAGGGTCCAAAATAAGGCTGTCTATAGTATACCGAGAACCCCAAGGAGAGAGTGGAGAAGGAAGAGTAAGCTCCATGGTGAACGGAGGGTAACCCCCATAAACGTGGAGATTCACCTGAGAGAAAGCAAGATCTAGGACAAAGTAAACCGGCGCCTCCCTCCCGAGTTTGTACTCGGGGCACATGTACTTTGATGACATAGTACACGCAAAACTTTTTAAAAGCAGCAGACTACTCATTGACAACGACGTAGATGTAATGTTCACTTAGATATTTACAATAACTAACCGACACAAAGCAAAACAGAATCCCCTTTTCAGTAAATTAGTCAAGTGCTAATTTTCCCCCCATATTTTAGCGCGATTAACTCGCCTTATATATATATATATATATATATATATATATATATATATATATATATATATATATATATATATATATATTTTATATATATATATATATATATATATATATATATATATATATATATATATATATATATATATATATATATATCGGTTAGTTAGGTGTATATGCAAAAAAAAAAAGTAAATATATACCAAAACGCAGAGAAAGCCAGAGCTGCCCTATCACCAAGGACCTGTCTTTCATTCTATTTTTTATTTTCGCTTTCCTATAATTTTACCCAATTTTTTCCCTTATTTCTTTTTCTAAAATCCTCTAGATCGGACTATTTGTCGCTCTGATCTAGTTCTCTGGCAAAGGAGGCAAAAAAAATGAGTGTTTGAAAACGTGCTTCTTTTAACAGTGGCCAACTCGGAGACGCCGAGATGTTGGGAGTATGGTTTCCGGCTGAAGTTGCACGTTAGTTGTCGGTTTCTTCATTTGAATATATATATATATATATATATATATATATATATATATATATATATATATATATATATATATATATATATATTAGTGTAGATGGTAGATCACTTGTCTTGTATTACCCTCCTTTACCGATGAAATGTGTGGAGTAAAAATCGGACTGAATGAAAAGAAACCGGTTTTAGGGGATATTTATTCCGCCTGGCTTGAGCACTACGTCTGTGTCTATATATATTTTCTTCTCATTTTAACTATGCATTCTTAGCTTGTATATTTTGTAACTAATTTATTGTGCTCCATTGAGGGCTGATATGAAATAGTCAATGTTCGAAATGTCCAAATATACAGCCTTGGCCAAAATTATGGGGCAGGTATGAAAAAGTAAAGAATATGATTGAAAATCATTTATGTCTTATTTGACATAATAGAAATAAGCATTTTTGCGTATATTCTATCAATAATTAATATTTGATGTGTCCTTTTGATTTTATAGCCGCCCTTATGCGTTTTTGCATATTGTGCATAGGTGGTTGGGGCGATCTTCTGCCATTTAATGTGTGATACTAAAGTTTATTCCTATTTTTTCAGTGATTATCTTATTGTTAACCTACATGTGGTAATTTTTGTTAAAATGACTACGAAAAAACAGATTCCGAAAGCTCAAAGAGCTCAAATCATTAGATTGTCCAGAGAGGGATTATCCAAAGTCAAAATTGCAAGAAAATTGAAATGCTCGAGAAACGGTGTACAAACAACCATTAAAAGGTACAATGAGACCAATTCTTTCTGTCGAAGAATACCTTTTTGTCCTGATATACTTTTTTTTAAGTATACTTTGGTCTAAGAATGCTAATTTTCGTTGTTTTTAAGGAAGAGCCGCTTCAACACGTAAGAATATAGAGAAACGCACAGGAATTCTACCAAAGTAAACATATATTTTGAATTTAACAATTACTTATGACAAAAAAACAGTAAGCACCTTTATATCCTCATCCTAAGTTAACCGAGGCCAAACTGGTTGGCAACTGGGCCTATTACAATATCTCTTAAGACAAAAATAAACAAATAGGCTACACGTAAACACACCAATTGCCGATTAGTTATTTAATCGCGCCCCTTTTAGATTAGCGTTAAACATTAAATTAAATTACTCTCTTCTACTAGTAAATATGACGGGGTTCACGCACAATTGTTTCTACTTTCGTTAAATCGTGAAACGTAATAAACTCATACTATCGCAATATGAATATAAATGTTCTTTCTAACTTACATGACAGAAGGGATCAGGGGTTGCCGGATGTCGCTGGGGGGCTTTTCCGCGCTTCGGAGATTTGGAGTGGCGGATGGTAGAATTTCGTCAAGATAGGATGGAGGAAAAGAGGGGGCGGCGATGTCAACTACTTATTGCAACTTTGCCTCCGGTTACGTTAAGAAGACGGAGAGAGTTACGGTGCTCCTTGTTCAAAGAGTCCTCTTCTGGATAATCTTGAAGCCTCTCTGTGTCCTATTCCTTAACGCCGGGTGCCCAACTAGTTTTGGGGTATACGATGAAATTTCCACAGTAATTAACAAATGGAACCTCGTTGAGGCTTGGTTCTTCTCCTCTCACTCTTACGGAGCTTGAGCTGTGAGTCACTCGAGTGTGAGCGGGTTTTCTTTTCACCAGTCAGACTTCTTCTAAGTCTGTAAAGGATTCTTCGGTATGGCACCGATACAAAACTTGTTGATGTATGATAATTTCGCACGGGGGGGCGGGAGGATCGATCTTCTCAAACTAATCCTTTCTCGTCTCTCCTCAAATAATCTTGACTGGCTGAAGGATTGATCTTGACGAACTGATCTTATGTCGTTCTCACCGAATAATCTTGACTGGCTGAAGGATCGATCTTTACGAGCTGATCATATGTCGTTCTCACTGAATAATCTTGACTGGCTGAAGGATCGATCTTCACGAACTGATCCTATGTCATTCTCACCGAATAATAATGATTTCTCTTTCCGTCAGTAGCTTATTTATAGGCGGACCACCGCCTCATCTAAGGGGTAAGGGGCGAGGCCGCAGAGGGGAGCGCGAGTGGTGAGGTCGCATCTGGGAGAGCGAGGAGTGAAGAGGTTGGCACTGAGGTGCCTAAGTCGGCTTGTTAATTAGAGAGCCCCCCAATCGCCACCCTCCTTGGCGTGCCTTTTGCTTGGCACCGCTTTCGGTAATATAACCACGCGCCTACGGATTTCGTAGGTAATTGGATCATTTAGGCGTCGTTTAAGGGCCTTTGGTGGTTTCCTCAACACAGAAGGTCGCTCCAAGTTATTCACCGGCTATCGTTCCCATGAGTCTCCTCATGGGGCTCAGGTCTCCCGCTTTCTCCACAAGGGAGGGGAGGACTTTAATGTATAAGTCCGCCTGGCCTTCTGGGAGGCTTTATGTTGCAATTCCTCTACACTTCCGAAAGCCATGATGTTTAAGGTCGAAAAAGGTATTCAACTCCGAGGGAAGAGAGGATGCTGAAGAGGCCATCTCTGGCCGATAGTAAAAAATAATCTTCTGATGTAGCTGCTGAGTTTCGGGCAGCAACAAAGAAAGAGATATCAAGAAGCACAGTGAATAGAAGGTTATTAGAATTTGGGCTTAAAGGGTGTAAGGCTAATAAGAAACCATGGCTGTCTCAGGGTAACAAGAAGAAGCGATTGTCTTTTGCAAAATAGCATGAAGATTGAACTGCTGATCAATGGGCTAAGGTTGTTATGTCTGATGAAAGCATCTTAGAGTTATGTTCTCCACATTAGTTTTCACCAATTTATTAAGCTTGTAAACTTTTTTATTGGATACCAAAAATGATCAATGAAATTTGTATTTCTCCTCAGATCTTTGGAACCCCTAGAGCTGTTTATGTTCGTCGAATAGTTGGGGAAGCTTGTGGTCCGAGATGTGTTGTCCCAACAGTTATATTTGGAGTTGGCAGTGTAATGGTTTGGAGCTGCATGTCGTCTTCAGGTCCAGGATTGTTGTTCACTTATGAGGGCAGAATGAATTCCAACACTTACACCAGCATGTTAGACCAGGTTTATCAACCAGATAGTGTAATCTTCCAAAAGGACAATAGTCTATGACACACATCTAGAGTCTCAAAGAGTTGGTTTGAAAAGAAAGGGGTGACGTTGATGGAATGGCCCCTTCAATCTCCAGACCTCAACCCCATTGAACATTCGTGGTCACACTTGGGCACAAGAGTAAGGGTGCACAAATGTTCCTCGAAAAGTGAATTAATAGACATAATTCATGAATAGTGGCAGAAAATTGAGCCAATTACCTGTGCCAACCTAGTCTCAAGCATGCAAAAACGCATAAGAGCGGTTATAAAAGCAAAAGGATGACACAATAAATATTAATTATTGATAAAATATACGCAAAAATGTTTATTTGTATTATGTCAAGTATGAAATTTAGGAGTTTTAATCATATTCTTTACTTTTTCCTACCTGCCGCATAATTGTGGCCAAGGCTGTATGTGCATTATATATATATATATATATATATATATATATATATATATATATATATATATATATATATATATATATATATATATATATATATATATATATATATATATATATATATATATATATATATATATATATATATATATATATATATATATATATATATATATATATATATATATATATATATATATATATATATATATATATATATATATATATATATATATATATATATATATATATATATATATATATATATATATATGCAGTTAAATGGATATTTTGGGCAAATCCAGTCTTCCTCAAAGCCCTCAGAAGGAGCTCTTCTTACATACACGAGAAGGTAATACTTAAAATAGGCGTTCTCTCAGATAGCCAAAAAACTATCTTTCGATTCCCCTGTAATAATCTTTCTTAATTTATAAGGTGTGGCGAAGATGGAGATTTAAACAAATTTTCCATTCTCTTCGAAAATCAAAAATGACACTTAAAAACGCCAATCGAAAGATAGTTTTTTGGCAGCTATCTGAGATAACGCCTATTTTAAGTGTTACCTTCTCGTGTATGTGAGAAGAGCTCCTTCCGAGGGCTTTGAGGAAGACTGTGTTTGCCAAAAATAGCCTTTTAACCGCATAATTAATTACGTTACTACAATAATTTTTCTTAATATATATATATATATATATATATATATATATATATATATATATATATATATATATATATATATATATATATATAAATATATATGAAAAGGATGTATTAAGAAAATCGGCGTGGCAGTACGTGTAAGTGATGCACCTCCTCGAAATATTTGAATAACCTTTGGTTGCCGATAATTACCTAATTACCATCCCAAATAACTGAAAGGTTGTATCCAGGAGAGGTGGGCAATTCTCTTTTATGATATTGCATTGTTATAAATCCCATTTCTCTACCTGGAATTTTTATTTGTTTTTAAATGCTCTTCCGTTATTTGCTTCGGAACACATTTCATGTTTACGAGTTCATTCACAACAGTTAATAGCCATCACATACAGGTTATTCCTCCATAATGGTTTTCATGTTTGCGTTGTAAGGAATTAATTCCACTCTTATCATTGTCCTAGGGTCTTTTTTTATTTATTGGGGCGCCTCTTGATCATGTACATATGTAGGTTATTTGAGCAAGATATCGCTCATCGTAAAGCCATTGTCTTCTACTCCTCAGCCAATCGGTGCTTCTGAGGGGAATTGCGTCCGTAGCCAGGTTATGACCTATTTGGGCGCAATACATTGTAAAGCTGCAATTCTTGTTCAAATCAATGGACTATCTTCTGCCTGAAGGGAGGAATGTAATAACGAGTTGGTAGGGCGCGTAAACCGGGGTTAATGTAGCGAAAGTTGGTGTGGAATTGAGTTCAGTGTCTGTCTTTGAATATTCTTAAAACTCATGGGAAAAAACGTCTCCCGTAATAATTGAAATGGAGATTTCGATTGACGATCAACGATAGGGCATAATCTTAAGAACTAGTGGTATCGAAACGTTGCACTTGCTGTATGAAGCCAATAAATTCCTTTAAGGATAAAATCCTAGGGACCTCAGGCGCATACCAGAACTTGAGGATATGGGTGACCGCGGTTAATCCAAATTACTCTTTTGCCTTACTCATACCAGACTTTATGTCACATCCACACTTACTAGCTCCTTTTTTACACTAAGAACCAGGAGTGAGATAGATAAAATTGACTTCTTTGAAGATGTCGTCAGATAAGAAAGAAACATGAGAATTTAATAAAATGGAACACGACTGGAATAGATGAAAAAAAAGAACACTACTGGAATAGATGAATAAAATGGAATACTACTGGAAGAGATGAATAAAATGGAACACTACTGGAATAGATGAATAAAATGGAACACGACTGGATTAGATTAACAAAATCGAACACTACTGGAATAGATGAATAAAATGGAACACTACTGGAATAGATGAATAAAATGTAACACGACTGTAATAGATGAAGAAAATGGAACACGACTGAAATAGATGAATAAAATGGAACACTACTGGAATAGATGAAAAAAAGGAACACTACTGGAAGAGATGAATAAAATGTAACATGACTGTAATAGATGAATAAAATGGAACACTACTGGAATAGATGAATAAAATGGAACACATGTTGAGAAAAATTACATCCGAAATATACCGAAAACTAGAACTAAATTTTTAAAAAAATATATAAACGGATAATTATAATAGTATCCATCATGATAATAATAATAATAGCTTTTTTTGTTCAATTCTAAAGCGTGAAAGTTTTGTAACGAGAGAAATGAAAATAAAGTAATGAAGTTAGAAAAAAATGCAGGCAATGGTACCGTGAAGGAACTCATTCGTCGAGATGTCAGCTGCAGCTAGGTGGTCTATGCCTCACGTGGCATCTTCTTGAGTAAGAGGATAGATAAAAAAAAGAAAGATGGGGAGAGGAGGAAAAAATGAGCTGGAGGAATGCAGACATATTAACAAAAATACTCCAACGCAGCTGAGGTAGGGATGAACCAGCCCCCTCCCGGCCCCGACCAGAGATGTATGGATGAACCAGCCCTGTGGTATTAGCTACTCGTCAAGAAAATAGGTAAGAAGTGGCTTGTCATACAGTGGAGAAAATAAGCTCAAATTGTAACGTATAAAATGAAGAGGTGATGCCTCTTCTTCAAGTTCTAGATATAACAGTCTACAGAGAACACTCCTCGTGGGATAATAATAACATAACAATAATAATAATAATAGAACAATAATAATAACAGAACAATAATAATAATAATAATAATAATAGAACAATAATAATAACAAAACAATAATAATAATAGTAATTTCGTGATTGAAGTTATAATATCTTGAGACTTGAGTCCTTAAATATGCACTCTTACGGACTGCTATTTAGAGAGGCACTGTTCTCCCCCCCCCTCCCCCCCTCCCCCCTCCCCCCTCCCCCCCTATAAAACATCCTTCTTCTGTTTTTGTCTTTCTCTTGTGTAGGGAAGGATCGACAATTTATCATTGAAAACCCAACGAAGACGAATCTTTTCAACGAATGCAACACGCCTTTATCCTTGGTATGGGCGATTTCCAGCCCGTTGGTAATTTCCCTTGATTTAGTCATAATAAAGTCAAAGAGCCCCACGTGGACCCCAGAAACCCACGTGGCTCTCAAATATGAGATTAAAGGACGTAAGAACGGGCATAAGAATCAAGCGAAGAGGCTTTCGGAACGCAGCTGTGTTTACTCATGTAGGTTTTCTCCCAAGCCTTGAGGAAATCTTGCCTCCCACCTACCATATTGAAGCATGCGAGAGCGAGGGAGGACATGGTTATCGCAAATTCGTGGCTGGAAGACGTCCATTCACCAGCTTCATGATTACCTTGGGAGAATCCATTCCGTGGCCGGAGGCCACGGAATCAGTATAATATAATCAGTATAATATAGTGAAATGTCTCGATCATAATCACGCTCATGAAATGTGCCAGACATTATTATTTAGCCTCATTTCTCTCACATGATAATCTAAGGTATGTCTCATAAAAGAGTGACCTGATATAAATGTTATGACCATATAGTAATATGCGTCAGATATGATCATATCTATATAGTAACATAAATGAGATAAGCATGATAATATCGAAACATGTGGGAAACATGAATATTGCAGTATCATACCAGGAATACACAGGGACGAACTTATCACAAAACTAGAGTTTTCTAAGCTCATCGAGACGTTCTGTATTTATCGGCTTGTGTATAGGAATCAAATACATGAAGCATGGAGCAATTAATATGGGTATTAGCTAAAATGAAATGTGATCATATCTTCAAATTGGGATCAAAATCATCAAATGAGTTCGCCTGATAAAATCCTTATAGTAAAAGAAGAATCCATATAAATACTAGGCAATTGTTAAACTTCTCTACTTTTTTGAATGAATTGGGTCTTTCTAATCCAATGAGTCTTACCTTCAGTACATAAAAGGAGACTTCTAGACTACAAAAATACCCCCAGATTCAGTATTTCTTAAAGGCATCCCGGATCTTTATGAGATTCGTCAATGTTTCAGCGTTATAATACTATATTACACCAATGATCCCCCTCGTTTGGGTCTACTTTGGGCTTTACTAAAGCCTTTCGGAAAGTAGGCTACTATTTCAAATTTTATAGGTTGGTGAGGAAGTTGGAAAGTTGCGACTCTGCTTGATAGCAACTCCTCTCCCTCTCCGCCCATAAAGAAATAAGGAAACCCTCTTACACTGTCAATCCCTCTTTTTCCCCTGTTAAAATGAGGGTGAAAGCTATGGGAAGAGAGGTTCCAATATGCGAAATGGCTTAGGGGAAGACAGCAACTGCTTGCTTATCCCCTTAAACGATCCGCCTTAAGGAAGCTCAGGATTGAGTTAGTTAAGGATCAAAGGGGACCATCTTGAATACCAATAAAATTTGTTGTCTTGAACACTTCTTATGAGAGGCAACGCTTCCCTTTATCCTCTCGCGTTACTGCATGAGTTTTTCTCTACCCACCACATCCTGGATTTTAAAGCTTTATAATCTCTAAATAAATATATTTTATGCATATTGGATAAATAAAAATGTGGCAGTCATGTTTGTATAATATATAAGTTATCTGTTCAAATTAATAAATTAATAAAGGAGAGGAAAAAATTTAAACTCCAAAAATTATAAACTCAAATGTTTAATGAAATTAATAATGTCGATGACCATATTGAGATAGATAATATATACTTAAACTAATAAATACGTTTTGAAATTTATAATAAAGAGTATGATTAAATAAACTTCCATTAAGTTACAATTAAAGATGTGAAAAAATTTCCCTATATTTAGAATAACTCGGAAATCAGTGAATTGGTTTCGTCACCCCCGTGTCTAAATCCTCATTTCGAAATTCCCACTTTCTGGAGACAGCCCATTTATCCTTTAAATCAAATGACTCCCCTCCCCCCCAATGGAAAATCTGTTCCCGCATTTATATATATTATCCTCCTAAATTTTCGTGCATTCATCAATAATCCCCGATATGTATTCAATAATCCCCTAATTCCATTCATTCGAATCTTAAAACTCAATAAATTAAACTATTAACTGTTTCAGGTCCTGTTATCACTGAAATCAAATCGGATTTGAATATTATTTGTCTTGTCAAATGGCATTAACTGTCAAATACGTCTTCAAAAGATGACGGAAAAATAGTTCTCATCAAAATAAACCCCTCATCAAAAACCTCTGGTTTTAGATGTTTCAGCAATTTGAAAAAACATCCTTCAATTCGATTTCTTATTTATTATTAAATGTAAAAAAAAGATGATATTTTTTAAAAATTGGCTCCCACGCGCCAAAAATTGTCCTATGTAGAGCAAATAGTAAAATTGGCCGAAACAAACAAAATTCGGAATTATTTTTCCCTGAAGACTTAACAAACTTTATAAATTTATATGACTTTTTATATCATAGTTGGCTAATAAATAAATATGAAAAACATCCTTGATACGTGAAAGGAAGCGTGGGGGGAGGGGGAGTAAGAAAAGTCGCAGAGCTGCTAAATTTGAAAGGACAAAAAGATTTAGTGAGAAACGATGCGTGAACAGGGAGTGCAAATGCAATTGCGTAAAACAGTGATTGATGTTACAGAGTGTTAACAAAGCGCCCCCGACTATAAAAGGTTAACAATCCATCCATGAAGATCCACTGCAGTTTCGCGGTGTGTAAATTTATAGCGAGGGTTTGTTTCCCGTATGTCTGGTCGGGGTCTCGTTGGATTTTCTTGCTGTTTTCAGTTGTTTATAGTATTCCGTTATTTCTAATATTTTTAATATATAATATTCGGTTTTAACAATCAATAATATAATGATAATACGCATTTTGTATGTCACACTTCAAATCCATGGGCGTTCAAAGAATACCTATCTACCAACTATGAAAATGGTTGAGTGAATTCGTAGGTCTTCGAGGCATGCTCGAAAGGCAGCGAGGGAGGCGAGTGTATACCAGCAGGCATATCATTCCACATTCAGAAGCAAATATTAAGAAAACAAGACTACCCATCTATCACAGACGACTACAGGGTTAACGATGAATATTTTGGTCCTGGCTGACCTGAGCCTTGAGGCCAGGCTGAAAGATCTCAGCAACGTTAGAGGACATGTTTTCTAGCATCCGGACTGACTACAGTATTACTAAATCTTTAGAAAGGAATTTAGAGATTGGTCGGCATTTTGTCGGGTCATTGGATCTAGTTATTTCTATTGATAATATTTTTAATATTCCATGTTTTAGGATTTATAAATTTAATAACAATTTCTCTTTTAATTATCTCGAATATTTTTAATATTCTGATATTTTGCTCTTTCTACTATTTCATTACTTTTGCTAATATTTATATCATTGCGCCATTAATAACTTTTCAAATATATCGTTTGTTCTAATATTTATAACATTTACAATATTCCGTTAATTCTAATATTTAGAGTATCTCCTTTTTCAAAAAGCAACGATTATCGCTTCTGCATAAGGGGGCGAGGTCTCAACCGGGAACAAGACCAAAATTTGCATTTCAGACCAAGACCTTAGCTCACAAACCCGAGGTACACACTCAAGACACGGATCTAGACCAAGTGAGATTAATTAAAACCCTAGGTCTCAAATATCGATCTGATCTAAGTGTGCACACTTCGGGCCCAATTGCAGAGCACAGACCTAAGTCAAATAACTCAAATATTCGAATTTCGAGGTTTGTTTTGAGAGGAAAGCAAATCAAATGAGGCGTCTCCGAAGGGGGAAAAATCTCTTCTCCACTGGCAATATTTAGTTATTGCACAAATGTGTCATTGTATCTATTAATTGATAAATAGATACATAAAATTCACGAGCAAGAGTCGATGTGGAACCTCGCCTTCAGCTCATCAAAGTTAAGCCACAATGAAGGAGGTCGGTAAATGGATGGAGTGCCCCTATAAGGGATGGGTAGAGTGTAGTTTATTTTAGAAAGTTCTTAGAGAAGAGTTCAAAGTGTTGTAAAGCTTGTACTAAGAACAAATATGGAGCAGTGGTAAACATAACTGCCAATGTTAATTTAGGATAAAAAACAGCCCGAAACAAAACTTTTAATTCAGATATGAGAAATATTGAAGCCGAAATAAAACCAAGGGGCTTATCAGAGTCTGAGACACCAATGGAACTCAACAGGAACAAAAGGTTAGTTAATCCCTATTCATGGTCATAGTAAGTGTCGTTAGAGCTCCAAGGAATAAGTAAAACAACGAAAAGAATTAAGTTAATAATTTAATAATAGAATTATCCCATATCAAGACATAGACACTAAATCAAACATTAGCAAAAAAGAGGTATCAGGAGGTCTGGGGAAACTCGTCCCAGTCATCTTAGCTGTATCCAACTGGATACAGTGAAATGACTACTCAACTACCCTCCCAACCTAACTAACAACTATATTTAAAAGGAAACTTTTAAAGTTAGGCTCCAGTGAGTCGCAATAGTGAGTTGGGCTTTCGATATTATTCCAGGAAGAAAGGTTATTAGAGGAATTTTTAGAATTCTATGATCCTAGTAGATTACTAGTGACTTCTTGGAAGGATGGCAGAAGGTGATAATGATATCCATCGTTTAGGCTTAGTGGCAACGACTCTGTTTCTCTTCCAAACAACGTCATGGATTCCAATCATCCTCTCTCATCCTCTCTCTTAGTCTCTAAGTGACCATACTCGATTATGGTACCCTCTGATTGACTAGGTTTAAAAGCTGGCATTCAAACCCCATTGAAACAGACCGCAGCTACAGTAAGTGCCTTATCACAAACCCCCTCTACTTACCCCCTCTACTTACCCCCTCTACTTACCCCCTCTCTCCACACTCTCTATAATCTATATGTAAAGGTGTGCACTCATATATTTATGAAAGCGCTAATCACGACTGAGCAAAGGAATGCAAAGACAGCCTCCATCAGATTCAAGGCAATAAAGTGCAATGAGCGAAGTTTTAACAGGAAAATGTACCCGAAAAAGTTCGAGAGAGTAAACTCATCCATGCATCAACTTTTAAAGATCCACATCGGCGGGGACTCATCACGTTATCTATTTAGCTCTAAGTTAGTTAAGTATTACGGCATATTTTTAAATTTTCTAAGAAGTCTTTTTGCGATTATCCAATGATGAAAGTCTCGGAAATTTTGAAAACATTTTTCGACGAAAAGCCAAACATTCGGGTGAAATTTTGCTCGATCCTTTTTTTTAAAGATAGTTGCGAATAATGTTATTATATACACCTCCTTTGATACTATAAACTTAAATTATCCTTTAGTCAGGTTGACTATTTTAATTACTTGATAAGCATTTTTATAAATTGCCTCAGATGAAATATCACAATGGGACGTTAGTGTAATTAACAATATCTATTAGATAGATTCCTTGCCATCTGGTTGCTTCGAAAGGATTTGGAGATATTTATATTGAAATTTAAATAAAAAATCTTAAAAAAAAACTTCAAATAGTACAAACCTTAGACACCTGTTTTAAAAGTATTGATAGAGTTAATAGAATATAAGCATAAGTATGATCTCATTTTAATATGTTAAATCTTTATAAAAATATTATGCCGCTCTGAGCCGTGAATAGGAAGAATTCTCATAACTGGGAAAGTTATGCAACGAAAGTATCAATCTGATAATAGAGACAAACATTTTCTTGAATGAAAAAAAGAAGGTCACCCAGGAACACTTCAAAATCCTTGCCCAAATAAGTTTCGTCCGTCTGAATCTCTAGACATGAAATCTTTTAACGCAAGTCTAAATTCTTGACCATGCTTCCACTTCACTACTAATTACTTACAAGCAACCAACAAAGTAATTCTAATAACCAACAATATAATCCGTTTATCTTAAGTCATTTAAGTTTCTGCAAAATATTGGAAGGTAAATGTCGCTCTTACACTTTATAAAGTATTCGATTAATTATTCTTTTTTAATTTGTCTCCACTTATATATATATTATTCACGTTGATCTTTACTACAATTGTTCATTTTTAATAAGGGTTATTTGTTGCTTCGTTTTTAACTGATTTAGCGTAAGTTAACCTTATTAAAATTAGAGATTTATTCGTGCATGTCTGACTTTCTTCTTTTATATTATTTCCTGAGGATGAACTTGAGTGATCAAAATGATCATCCCTCTCCCTCATTGGGATACGCGAAGCCGCACTGAAAAACTGAAAATTTTAAGCCCCTCTCTATGGACCCAATGGTAACATTATCTTCGTGTGGATGGAGGTATTATGGTGCTTCTCTTAGAGTTGTGGGATCTTTTAAAGAATAGCAGGCCTACATGAGCCAGGGACCGATATTTTTCAAAAGAGTAAAAGGATAAGTTCGCACAAACACAAACTTTGGCATAGTTTATTTGACTTCACTCTTTATCGTAAAGTATTCAATAGTGAGCAGCCTTTAATAAGAAGGCATGGATTTAAGCATATTTTAAAATCAAATCAAGCCGTCACTAGTGAAAAGACGCTCTTCCAGTGATTACAAGGATGAAAAATAAAGAACTTATTACTCGTGAAATGAAATCTTCATGTAGTAATATTGTGATGAGCTGGACAAAATGTGCTTCAAATTTGGATATCCATATTTGAAAGTCAAAATTAGGTCTGTGAAAAATAGAAACATAAAGTGTAAATTCGAAAAACATTATTAATTTTAATACTAAAATTACCATTCATAAATGAGTTGAGGCTATTTTCTAATGGTACGATGAAATTGGTGAAACAAGTACATCTAAGTTATTTAGGTTGGCCTGGTATTCCGGTACAAATAGACAAGTCACGTCTTTCGCACAAACCCAAACATCTTGGAATTGTAAATACATGGACGAAATCAGCCATAGGTTATATGGAAATAGTCCAGCAACGCAATGTTGGTACTCTTTTATCAATAATTAAAAAGGTCGTTAAACAAGTCTCGACTATGCAACCAGACAAAGGAAGACCTACCAAAAATCAGTATCCTAGGATACCAACATAAAACTGTAAATAATTCGTAACTTTGTTTATTATAATAGAACATGTGTTCCCACTGAGCATGTAGAATCCTATTGGAATAAACATAAAGCTAAAGTAAAAAAGATGTATGGATACGAAAAAGAATTTTTACATCCTTATTTACAGGAATTTATGTATTGTGAAAGGCAACAGGGAGATTTATTTGATTAATTATTAGCTGAAATTGTGAAACAGTATTCGTATAATATTTAAATCCAATAAAGTATTACTAAAGTATTTTTTTGCGTAATTTTTAATATGATTTACTTAAGTAAAGATTAAATGAATTACTAATCCTTGTTATTTTCTTTACCTTAAATTCTTTTTAATAATTTTCATTGGCCCAAACTAAGGACCTTATTCTTCAAAAGGACGAATCTCATGTCGGACAGCTCTTCTTCGAAAGATCCGATGGAGCCGTCAAAGGAAGAGTTTTTTCAAAGTTATCAAGCCCCATATCTACTGTAGATACATAGACAGTATATAAATAACTGTAGATACATAGACGATATATAAATAACTGTAGATACATAGAAGATATATAAATAACTGTAGATACATAGACGATATATAAATAAATGAACATTCTGAAGAAAAATACATCTCGAAAAAGTCTTTAAAAAATGTTCTTCTCTAAATTATACGGTTGAACGAAATCAAAAACAACCATCTCCTATTTAGACACCCAAACTACAAACCATAACGACAAGATAACTACCAAAGTATTCTTCAAATCCAAAATCCAGCACCTTGCATGAATGCAAAGAGTGAAGACACAGAGCACTAAAAATACTGTTCTTAACGCATATATCAATCGTGTATTCACCTACTACTGACCCACATGAAAAAAAAACACATAATGAGATTGAGAGGGCCCCCCAAATACTCGTTAATAATGGTTGCTGTAACCACGATCCAAAGTAAGCTATAAGAAAGGAAATATATCGAAAGTACTTCATGTGTCCTCATAACACTGAAAGTCTATACAAAATAACAGCATAAAATTCTTTGATAAGAACATTGAACAGGGCCTACACAAAGGAACAAAACACGAATAATCAAAATAAATTATTAACCGACAATAACATTCAACAAATAGAGAGCAAACGATTTTTGATTATCTGCCAACAAACTAAGGAGACCTCAAGCCTTATTATGAAAAACAATCCGAGACATACCTACCTCTAAACCCAAACAATAGCCCCATTTGCTATATCAGTACATATACTATTTAGGATACTACGAGCTCCCTTCCCTCTCATATAATGGAATGATCTAAATAAAACTCTCAACACGGATGACATACGAGTAACACCTAACCAAAAGTGCCCCTAAAACAAATACAACAGAAAAGCATGGGATTTGTCTTGGCATGAAAATGATGGAGGAAAAGAGTAAAATTTTAGACCTTACCCCAGATCGCCACATCGTTGCCTGTAATATTGATGAGACTTACCAATCAGGATTTAAAGCTGGGCACTATACCGAAACTGCTCTACTCAATGTTACGAGTACTGATTGCTTACGTAGAGCTGCTGACCGGGGTTGTACCTCCATCCTCATTCTACTTCACCTCTCCTCTTCCTTTGATACTATTGACCATTCCGTCTTGCTTAATCGCCTCTAGTCTTTCCTTGGCATTTCTGGCGTTGCTCTCGACTGGTGTCCTTCTTATCTTTCGTCTCGCACCCAATCTGTGGTGATTAACGATGTCTCATCTGACCCCACTTCCATTCGCTTTGGTGTCCCTCAAGGCTTTGTCCTCGGCCCTCTCCTCTTTCGTATCTACTTCTTCCCTCTTAGCTCCCTCCTACGTAATCTCGGTCTATCCTTCCACCTCTATGCCGATGACACTAAAATCTTTATTTCCAGTTCTCCCTCGACCATTGCCCACTCAATCTGTGACCTCCTATCTGCCTATTTTTCTATCTTTGACTGGCTATCGGCTAACTTCCTCAAACTTAACCACTCCAAAACTGAAGTTCTAGGTGGGACCCCCGCTCTAGTATACAAAGTTAAATCATTTATTCCCTCCCTTCCTTTGGGTGGAAACTCTATCGCTTTCTCTGACTCTGTTAGAAATCTGGGCGTTGTGTTTGATGAGCATCTCTACTTCAAGCCTCACATCCACAATATTGGTAAATCTTCACTTTGTTTCCTCCGTAACTTCTCCCGCATTCGCTCTCTTGTGACTGTTGTCCACACCTTCATTACCTCCCGCCTTGATTACTGTAACTCTCTTCTTGTAAATCTACCATCTTCCTCTCTACATCCCCTTCAGCTAGTCCAGAACTTCGCTGCCCGACTACTCCTCCGTCGCTCTCGCTTCTTCCCTTCTAAGCGCCTGCTTCAGGAACTACACTGGTTAGATATCGTTCTCATTTCAAGATTCTTCTCTTCACTTTCAAGGTCCTTCCCCAAAAGGCGCCAACCTACCTTCCCTCTGCCCTTTCCCAACGGCTTGCCCCTCGGGCCCTTCGGTCATCTCATGCTCCTCTCCTGAATACTCCTCGCTCGTCCCTCTGCTCAATGGGCGACTGCTCCTTCTCAGTCTGTGCCCCCAAGCTTTGGAATGCTCTTACAGACGAAATTAGATCTGCTGCCTCACTTACCACTTTCAAGTGACTCCTGAAAACGCATCTGTTCAGGATTTCCTACTCACCCACCTGATCTTAGTTCACAGCCGAACGTACGCTCTGTGAAGGCCTCCGGCCTTGAACAGCGCATTATAAGAAATTTATCATTATTATTTTATTATTATTATTATTATAATTACTCTTTCTCGAAGCCATGCATATACAAGTTAAGTAGCTAAAATTGAACATACATTTTAATTCGCAGGGAATACACACAGCTTTAATGAGAAAGGGATAGCATGTTGTTATATATATATATATATATATATATATATATATATATATATATATATATATATATATATATATATTTATATATATATTATCTCTAGAAATGAACACGATTTCTGGATGTAGTGATATATATTTATATACATTTTCAAGAAATTATAGAGAATGTGTGGTGTGGGCTTAAGTTTCCCCAAAAGTCTGCTTATTACAGTATCTCAAGAATCTTCGACGGGAGTTAAGCAAAATTGATGTATATCCCGAAGTTTCGACATTATAAGCCATTTACACCAACTTATACTCTATTTTTACTACTTCCCTTCCTAAAAATGGCCCCACTTTTCTTGTTTCGCGAATAGAAGACGTGGCAAGAATTGGGAATTCCTTTTAACTGAATAAACTGACCTCTACCATATTATTAACTGGTACAACGGAGCAATCAGCCATAAGTGTTTTGGTCGCAAGGCGAAAAATAAAGATATAAAAAAGGCTCAAGAAGGTTATTTTCATACTACCTTTATCAGTTCCAGCATTAACTAAACTACCGATGTTTATTCCAGAGAAAATTAAGCTTTGCATTTATTTTTCGTGTGGGAAGGAAAAAGAAGCGAGATATATAAAATAAAAGGAGAGGAAGAGTAAGAAAAAAGAAGAAAGATTATGAATAGGAGTAGAATACAATGGAGTCAAAGATACATGAATGCTAAAACGTATCATAAATTACTCACTGTTACCTGCGATGTGCAGACGCACACAGGCACGTGTATCAAACTCTTGTGTAATCGCATACGTACATATAAAGATATACCCCGCTCCACACACGTATACAATTAGATATCCCACCACACACACGAACAAAATTTCAGGAGTATTTATTGCTAAATTTATAATTTGTCTGGATCTATTCTTCATACCTCCTCTCCTTCCCCCGCGCAAGGCATCAAACCCCCTAATTGACAAAGTCAGTCTATTTCTAGACAAAATAAAATATATATTTACTCATAACTTCAGGCTTTTTAAGATAGATTTAAATGAATATTTTTCAGCACTAAAAATTCAGCTTAAAATTAAGCAAAGGAGTTTATGAGGGAAACGTGAACTTTTTCTTACTTGATTTGATTGATAATGAGCAGCACAGCAAAACCGAGGAAAACAACTCTTCTCAAAGAGAATAGAATAGGAATGTATATATAATAACAGTAAAGTGAAACAAATATTTGGACACATATAAATAAGTTATTTAATATATATTCGAGCCTTTAATAATGAATGGTTTTCCTACAACTAAGGTATTATGATGTGTTAAGGAAAGAAAATGAGAAAGTATGATATAAACGAGTATATTATGTTTTATTGGCAGAGGATGAAGTAAGGATGGTAAGCGTTATTTATGCATTCATAGAAAATATTTTTAAATAAGCTTATTTACAGAAATATTTGATCTAGAACGTTCTACAAAGATAAGGAATCATCCGAAACATTCCAAATATAGTTTACCAATGTATAATTTAATGCATAATATCATATCTAACCGTATACTGCAGTATTATGGCATCGCGTTTAATAGTAAAGAGCTCTTAACTGATTTGAAAAAAGATATATAATTGTGCAGTACATAAAGGTAAAAGCTATAGAAGTATTTCTATAGCCTTATGTGCTCTTCTTAGTACTATTTGGATTGCTAAATAATGGAAGTTCTCCTGGTATACTGCAAACCTTGCTGAGATCAGTAACGAAGAACTTTATTATAACTAGAGCATAACTGCAGGACGACCTGCATACGGCTGGGATTAATGAGCTTAATAGATCATGATCACAATATCAATTTTAGGTGAATGTTTTTATGATTGAAAAGACCAAAATTGAATTCTTTGGCTGGAATTAAGCTCAGCATGTTAGGTGCCGTGATGGAGCCGCCTATCATCGGAGGAGCACAATCAAGCATGAAGGCGGTAGCATTATGGTAACGGGTTGTTTTTATTTTAATGAGACTGGTGCTCTTCATATAATTAAATGATGGAACAATGATAGAAGCCAAATACCAGCAAAATTGAACAATAACATAGCGTCAAATGGGGAGATGTTCGAGAGGCATGATAAGTGAACGTTCCAGTAGACGGCAAACGCCACATTTGAGTTGTTCTTACATAACAATATTAATGTTCTACCGTAACCTTGTTAATCCTCTGAATTGATTTCGATAGAAACTGTGTGCAGAATATTGAAGAAACAAGTAAAAGTAAGGAGGAGGAGGGAGAGGAGGCGTGGATAGATATTCCAACACAATGTTACCTGGACTTGGTCAAGTCATATAAGAAACACGAACAACAGTTATGGCCAACAAACTATCCTGACTTATATTTGTTTTTATGATGGGATATACAATTAAAGAATGTCTTAATTGTCTCTATTAAATGTATTTGAGAAATGTTAAGTAATAATAGGGTATGGTACACAAAAGTTATAGTTGCAATTATGCATAATACACCCTGCTCATGTGGTTACAAATTTGTATGAAAAGCATAGGAGTAAACTACAACACATGGAGTGGCCGCCACAATCTCAAGATCTTAATATTATTGAGTATTTGTAGTGCACCCTGGATCGACAAGTTAGAAGTCGTTACCCTCCACCGTCACGTCTGAAACAGCTGGAGCAGGTATTGCAAGAAGAACGGCTCAAGATTCCTCTCAATGAAGTCAGGAAGTTGTATGAAGCAATTCCAAGGCGCATCGACGTTGTTCAAAAAGCAAAGGGAGGACCAACTCAGTATTAAATATATATTCATTGAATTTAACACGTATTCAATTTATTTTGTCCACCCCTTGTATATATATATATACGGGGCGTTCTGATCAAATTTGATAGTTTCCAGAAAATAAAAAAACTCAATATCTCTGCCAAAAATAAATGTATTTTCATTTTTTTAATATAAATATCAAGTAGAATATGGTTGAAATAACAGTTTACTCAAAGTAACCACCCTGATCCTCCAATACAGCCTCCAGGAGGCTCCGGAACCTGTCGCACTGTGTCTCTGGGCCGATATTCGAAACCTTTCTTGATTTTGGCCACTAGTTAGGCCTTGGAGTTGCAGACAGAGCGGTTGGTGTCCTTCTAAATCACCCCCCACACATAATAATAAGCCTTGGGATTAAAATCGGGAGATTAAGAGGCAAGAAAAATGGACTGATGAAGTCGTAAAAAATCTCCGACAGCCACTTCTGACTCTCTCTGAAGGTCTGGCCTTTAGACAGCAACTCTCTCCAGCCAGGTTTGACCACAATCTCCAATAGCTCCACATAGAAGTGGTAATTAAGGTTAAGACCCTGCTCTAGGATGTGGGGTGGCATGGCGTGACCCTCACTGGAGACATTCAATGACCATCACAGTTTCGTGGAACTTCGTCCTCCTGATTCATGGAACACCACAAGGATTGTAGGCAAGCTACCTGTCCTTCTGAGTGTTGGTTTAACTGGTCTTAGCATAAGTTCTTTTCATTTAGGAAGAACCGACCTTCCCCGGCTCAACATGATGATTCAGGTCTTCAGCAGCTTTTTACCTTCGTCAAGCGGTTCTGTTTACATTGGGTATCCAGTATTTGTCGCTGGAGCCTCTTTTACGAGTGGTAGCAAAGGTCCTCAATCAAGGCCAACTTCATGGTGGTGACACCAACACCCATCTCGAACACCATTTGTTAGAGCCTTCTATCACCTTGTCCTGCAGTTGTTCGATGAATTTCGGCGTGCGGACGCAGTCAGAAGGCCTCTTGTTTTTCTTTGCAGCTCTCATGTCATGTCCCTAAGCCTTTACAGTGTTATAGAGCATTAAACACAAGTAGAGATGATGACATTTCTATACTAGGCGCGAATCAACATGATGCAGGTAGGTAAATCTTTTTCAATATTGAGATGGCTTCCATTTCTCCATCTGAGCTAACTTTTTCTCAACAAATATTTACTATGTATGATATCCAACGCCATTGACTGTTCACCGATACATAATGTTTCTTAAAAAAGGAGACATTAAATTCGTTAAATTTAGTCCAAACACACACACACACACACACACACACACACACACACTATATGTATATATATATATATATATATATATATATATATATATATATATATATATCCAAAAAAGTACAGTAGCGTACATGTAACTATAGGGATAAATTCACAGTAATAGGACTAATTTTATATGCGAAACCTTAATAAGCAAGAAATTCATACTTCCGTTTCTCAAAAATGCCGACACATTCTCGCATATTCCACTTTAGCGCCACTGATTTGTGTGTTTATACGTTAAGCAACTTCTGTATCTCACTTGATCACTAGCGATTGACAATGACGGATGTCTCCGTCGAAACCTGGTTTTGCATATAACATTAGTTCTATTACTGTAGTTTTATCCCTATATATATATATATATATATATATATATATATATATATATATATATATATATATATATATATATATATATATATATAATATATATATATTCGCGTCAAATTTTTTTTTCTCTTGTATTCTATTGTTTTATGGTGTGCAATAGAAGGTTTCTGCATCTTTCTTTCTGTCTTCAAAATGGTTTTGAAAAGCAGAAAATAATTATGGTGAAAGCGCTGGTGGTGGTTGTTACCACCCGTGGAACTTGATAATAGTAAGGCATCTTACAGTAAAATCCATTTGAAGCCGGTTGCAACCATTTAAAAAAATAGAATCCCCATACAACCCTTTTAACTAGTTTAAACCATTTAAAATTCTATAACTCCTTTTAAAGCTCTGTAAACTACTTTAAAGCCGTTTAAACCTCGTCAAACCCTTCAAACAGGATCGAACCCCATTATAAACTCTGTAAACCCTTTAAAATCTCCTTTAAACTCCGTTAAAATCCTTTAAACATCTTCATACCCCTTTAAAGCTCTGTAAACCCCGATAAAACTCTTTTAACATTTTACCCTCCCCTCTTTAAAATCCGTTAAAATACCCCAAAACCGTTTAAAACCTTTTAAGGCTCAGTTCTATCAATACTTTCTAGACAACGGAAGAAAAGGCTTAAATTTATTCCTCGATATTTAACTCGAAAACCAACGAGGGCATCGCCTCAGAAATTTACATGTTAAAGAAACTGGTGATGATGACGAAATGAAAATATATGGAAGATATCTACATAGAAGCAGATCCTCCCGCAGGATCTGGGGTTGGGGAAGTAAGGCACCTTGGGGCGTTTAATTGGGTACTAAAGGGCACGGAGCGAAGTTAAGCATGAGTAGAAGGAAATATGGGTGGGGCATGGCAGATCTTTCCCATTATAAGGGGTATGATCTAATTCAAGATTTTTGAATGCCTTTTAACAATCTGGCTTTCATATAATGGAGGGGGTTTAATTGTATGTGTGGAAGGTTGTAATGCAAAGGAAACAACGCCTTAAGAGAGATCTGAGGTTTAAGATTTCAAGATGTGTTTTTGAGAAACTTGATTTTTTCATATTTTCACTATTTTTATACTTGATGAATAAGTGTGTTTGTGAGCGGAGTAGAGTGGAATGAATCCAATCAAAATGAATATCTTTAATTTATATCAGGTAATTAAGGATTTTTTAATATTACAAATTTACGTATGAGTTTAGTAGTATATTTTTAAGAATTTTGTCTTTTAGGAGAGATTTATTTAATTGGATTCATTTAATTTACTTTGCTCACAAACATAATAAAAATACCTAAAGTATAAGAAAATTTACTTTCTGAAAAAAAATCCTTAAATCTTAGATATCCCTTAACGCGTTTTTCTTCGTATTACAATCACCCACACACACAAGTAAAATACATAAATTGTATGAGTTTCTAATAGTTTTAAGCATTTTTTTTCTTTTTTAGGATTTGTTACTTACAATTAAATACAAACTTTGTAAGTCAACCAATACGCATTTATTATATCTTACTTTATTATTTACAAGTACATTTCATATTCTCCTCTTGTTCACCATACTTCAAGGAAGGAGGATTGGCAAGTCTGAAAAGATTAGGGGGGCATAATAGTGTTGTCGGTGGTTGTATCAGCTTAATGTGGCATTGGGTGGAGTTTGGGAAGCAAATCCCTATTTTACACTACTCGTTAATTATAATATGTGTTGTCAAAGAATCTGAATAAAATTATACAAAATCATTCATTATTAGGCACTTACATTTTTTTCCAAACATAAGAACTCATCTCTTCGAAAAACACAATCTCTCTCATACATTCAGCATACACTTCCCACCCACCTATCGTCTTCATTTTCTTCAGCTACCATAAAAAATATCTAAAACATCAGATCTTCCTTCCAGCTCTACCAAACAGACTATAAAGCGTCTTTTCAACATTCCACAGAATTTAATTCATTAACACCTACAACTCAGCGCGCTCTTTTAAATAACATTCAATGCAATCACTGCAAATCAGTCAATGGAGGAGATTATTCTTTGTGAAATAATGATACCAAATCATACTTGCCCACACAATACACATAAAAGCTGGAAAATATTAGTACAAAAATATAAGATATATTTACGATCTTGCTTTCGCTACAATTCTGCCATTTAGAAAATAAACACGTATAAACAACATCAACAGAGAATATTAAATATTTTAATATGATGTTAATGCTGGATTCATATATATATATATATATATATATATATATATATATATATATATATATATATATATATATATATATATATATATGTGTGTGTGTGTGTGTGTGTTTGTGGAAAACTCACAAAGTATCGCGTGGGTAAGCAATAAATGCAACAAAGCCCACATGGAAAATCAATACGAGGATTCCAAGTACTTCGAACTTTATTTCGAGTTCTTTATCAAGTACTTGGAATCCTCGTATTGATTTTCTCTGTGGGCTTTGTTGCATATATATATATATATATATATATATATATATATATATATATATATATATATATATATTAATGTTTGTATGTTTGTTCAATGTTTTCTGATAAATTCTGTTACCACCATGGGACTGCTTCCTAACTCGGCCATCAGTATGATCTCACTTCGTTGTTCTTTTGTCAAAGGGGATCTGAAAATAAAAATTAACGTTAAAAAAAAATATGGAACTTATATTTGTTTCTATTTTTCCTGTTTCGCGACTTTTGGTCCAGCATGTATATATATATATATATATATATATATATATATATAAGGGGGCAGCAAAGTTCATTTAATTATTGGCGTTTAAGCTTGGATACGCCCATCATCAGAAATTCTACAGAAAATATAAAAGGATACAAAATTAGCCATTAACATTAACCGATTAAATGATTAAGAGATTAAATTACTAAAAGGAGGAAGGACATAAATTATTTAAGATTAAAAATAAAGGTTTAATAGAAGCTGTACCCCTGATCATAATATATAAAAAGCAAGGTTAAATGTGTGTTTATGATACCGTGAAGTACCACAAGGCTGGAAATCCTCTCAGACCAATAATTTCAAATTCGTTCCCCTACGTATGAACTGGATAAATTTAGATAACAAAATATTAATTCCCTTCGTGCCTAACCAATAAAGCCTCAAATCTTCGACCTTGTATAATGATATGATTTGATGAAAACCAGCTGATAGACCAATACCCTTCATGGATGTTGAAGCACTGTTCATGAATGTACCAGTTGCCGAAACTATAAAAACAATATCTTTATAACGCGTCTACAACCAAAAGTCATCGCCCCCTCCCCCTCTATTGGCATATCAAGAGCAGCCATAAGTGAATGGTTTTGCTATGAATTTTCCTCTAATTATCTTTTTTAACTTCTACATGGGATCTATCGAAGACAATACGGACAACTGCCAATTTTAGACATCCTAACCACAAACCTTTACGACAAGATTATTAGCAAATTATGCGTTAAAGCCACAGATCTCGGTCTTTGTATGAATCCAAAAAGTGAATGCATAGAACGCTAAAAGAGAAGCATAATTAACTCGCTTATCAATTGCTCCTCCATCTACTGTATCACATTGAAATAAACGCATAAGGCGCTTAAGAGGACTACCTAGCTACTCGTTAACAACGGATTAAGTAACCACGATGCACAGTCAGCTATAAGGAAGAAAATAGACCGATGATATTGTACAGAGCCTCATAGCACTCGTAATATAAACAAGGAAAATATTATCAACTCTTCTAGAAGAACATTATGAGCACAGCACACCCAACAGACAAAATAATAATGAAGTACAAATGCAGAACAAAAGGTCGCTTTAACTATATACTAAATGGACCTCAAGCACTATTATGAAAAACAACCCAAGACCTATACCAGAACCCAACGACGGACCCCAATGATATATGAGTACACATGCAATTTAAAAGACTGTGAGCTCTTGCCTTACTCATATATCGGAATCAGCGAACCAAAACTCTCAAGAAGGATGACATATGATTTCAATAACGGAGAATCGAAAACATATACAAGAGAAAAGCACGATCTTCTTCTCAACAGAAAAATGATGGAGGAAAACAGAAAAATTTTATATTCTTCCCTAAATCGACTCCAATTATTCTTTCTCGAAGCTATACATATACAGATAAAATAAATCAAAGTTTAACATACAATTTAATTCGCATAAAATATTTTCGAGTGCAAAATGGCGAGCCGACCAACGAGAGGTTTAATCTAGTCTTCTCAAGACGCAAATCGACTACCCAGTCTAATGAGTAAACTTCTTTGACCCTCGCCCTAATGTTAATCTTTGTGGCCTATTATTCCCTGTTAAAAATGTTCGTTAGCATGTTTTTAACCTTTTATTATATGCCTCCCGGCCCCAACTTTACCACATTTTGTTTGTTAGTAGGTTCGTAACCACTTATCTAATATATAATAAACCTATTTCTTCTATCAGTTCTTGACTTTATATTTAAAGAAGATACAAGTTGTATCGAAACGCGTCAGTCTACTAAAATATAATGCTAAAGCACCTCAATTTTCTGTTACTTTTATTAAGATAAAAACATTAGTTTCCAATGAATTTCGGTTAGATTATTCATGGGTTGAATGAAGAAGAAAGGCGAATATAGGACACGTCGAGAACACGAAAAGAAAGTTATTAATACGAAATTAGCAGTGGTTTTCAATCAAATTTGCTATAGCAAATATATATATATATACATATATATATATATATATATATATATACATGGAAAATATCACAAAAGTTAGCGTGTGATAACTATAAATATGAATATGTACCACGGAAGGAAACTAAATAAAAGGCATCCGGATTGGAGTTAGTACTTTCGTCTATTCGACATTTTCAACTCCCGAATAGACGAAAATACTAACTCCAATCCGCCTTTTATTCAGTTTCCTTCCGTGGTACATATATATATATATATATATATATATATATATATATATATATATATATATATATATATATATATATATATATATATATATATATATATATATATATATATATATATATATATATATATATATATATATATATATATATATATATATATATATATATATATATATATATATATATATATATATATATATATATATATATTCTCTTGAACTAAACTTAACTACAACAACTTCTTAACTTCAAATGTAGCGAATTTCCCACAAGGAGGGTACGCGCGCATCAACGCCCCCGAAAACTAGCCATACCCAAACCTGCCATTATATCACTGCGAGAATAATCTTAGGAGGTACTAAATCTAGCATAAACTTTAATAATTTTATACTACTCGAAACTTCCGTTTCTGATTAGTCAAGAATTTAGGCAATATAATATATTGTTTTATATAGTGGATAAAAAACGGTTTTCACCTGGAATTGAACCTTCGACCTGTGCGATGCTAAACTTAGTAGTCATGCTTGACACTTTTCATTCGAGAGGTTGCTGGTTCAAATCCCTTTGGGGGATTTTTTTGCCAAAGTAACTTTATCCATCGAAGAATGGAAGAAAGAAGTCGAAAAAGGGGCGTAATTATGCGTGTTAGTAAGGTTTTAGATAAGGGGTAGACACTGTGGTTCCTGAACTCCCAAGTAGTCTTCTTTTTAGACTGAGATCTTTGGGTTTTGCTCCTAGGTAAGTTAAAAATAATATAATTAATAATAATATAAAATTAATAAAAATTCTAATAAAGTTACAATACGATAAATAATAATATCGAAGGATGAGAGAGTAAAAGGCCTATTCCATTATTTTCGCTGCTTGGTTTTCGGGAGTTGCAATAACCTTTATCTTCATGACCACATTATCTTTCCACAGAGCTCCGCTGGATCTTTTGTTTTAGTTATTCGGTATCCCTTCCACAAAACTCCAAACTCTGTATAATCTAAAAGTGTGTGTGGGTGTATGTGTGAGTATATAGGTTTTGCGCACAAGAATAAAAAAATGGACAGCAAATTCATAATTCTGAATAAAAAGCTTAAATATAAAGGGGCGCTTTACTTTATAGCATTTACCAATTCTATATATGTCACGTTATCTGCCGTCAGAACATCTCTTTGGAGCTATCAAACATGTAGTCAGGGTGTCATCTTATCTAGCCATTTAAGCACTATATTCATTGGGAATTCGCGTATCATAGCTGAACACAACTTCATCATCTGCTACCGAAGCTTTTGCAATGGCATCACTATAAATTGCTACATTTGTGCGTATTTTTTCATTCCTTCGAAATAAATCAACACAAACTAAGAGTTGGAATGAACACTGAAATTACCCCAAGCAGACAATGATAGCAGGGGACTACAAAGTGTGGAGGGTTGAAACAGAGTCCACACTAACGCAGGTTAAAGCCGAGGACACATAATACGTGTCAATTTATTCACATCACAAGATATTGCCGTCGTAAACTTAGCTATAAACCGACAACACTTACCTCAAATTTGAGTTAACAACAAATCTTTGGATTGCAGTTTGCGCCCTTTGTCCTTATTCATTTTTCCCAGCGGTTTATTGACGGCGGGAGCTGTAATTCTCCGGCCGCAGGATATGTATTCCGGGTACGCTCTTATCCTTATGCATTTAAGTGATTTAGGCTAAATCCTCCTACCAGTTGTATGGGGGATTTATGGTTGTATGCATTTGTTCCATTTACGATAGTTTAACGAGTCGATCCTCCCTCGTTTCTGCGGACATTTTAAGAACTCGTCGCTGGACATATGTAGCTAGATCGCTCTTATCCTTCACTCAAAATGGATACACGAACAAAATGAATACAGAGGTTTTGAAATAATTGAAAAATTAGGTTGATGGACTCCACTTGAAGTTAGCGAGGGAATACGAGATGATTCTAAATATTAGAAAAATATCAGAACAAGGCTAGATTAATATTAAAACAATATTAATGCAAGACTAGAACAGTAACAGAACAGATTTAGAACAAAATAGAACAAAAGTATAACAATGCATAACAATATTAGAACAGCAAGAGGCTGCCGAGACAACTCAGTTCCTTTTTTTAGTTCTTTTCAATTCTTATAATTTTTTGTTATTTGTTTTCCCTTATTTCTTGTTCTTTTTTCTCTACGTTGAAGGAATTCGTCTCTCTTAAATTATCTCCCCTCATTTTTTTCTTAATACTAATGAATTCTCATCCTCTCTATTTTTCATATTCACTTTTTTCTCATTATTTCAGTCTTCGTCACCGATTAAATAATCTGAGTTAGATTAAAAAGTTCTAGATTACAATTTTCTACAAAAACAAAGGAAACCATGGATATGCCACATCTACATATTCGCTAGTACAGTCTAAATTATAATACAGGATTATTGAACCGTGAAATCTTCTCCAAATTAACAAGTTAAGGTCTTTTTTATTGGATTTAACATAAATCCATTTAAGGAACGAAACATAAATCTTTGATGGGGATTGGCGAATGCGAGATGCTACCACACACTTTTATTCGGCAAATATGTTTTAATAGGAAATGGAAAAAGTGCCGATGCACTAATTAGTTGTGTTTCTAACTACAATATTAAACTATACTCGATATTGAACTCTGTAAGTAGCCCATAACAGCTATCAGATATCACTAGACACTCTTATCAAAATATTACCGATCATTTTCGTCTAAATTGATTTAAGTCAAGAGAAACAAGAAAAAATAGCGTTTAATATGTGTTGTGAATTTTAAATAGTAGAATATTCTTCTCAGATCATTATTAATCTCATTTTGAAGATAATGTGAGTTCACTCAAGCAAACCACAAATGGCCTGGAAGTACATATATTAGTAGTAAGAAGGTTCTCAGAAGTCATATAATAATATCATTATTATTATTGGAGAAGCATAAGGAATGAGCTGAAATTATAATTATTTCAAAATTACAGAGTTTAAATTTTCATTGTTTTATTTGTTAAAAATTTCTAGTCCATTATATATCATGATATGTTAATGTAAATAGTAATTTTTTTATGCTTTTTCTTCATTATGTTCAAGCATATAGCGATTTTTAGGACATTTTATCAAACATTATACTTTAGGAATGCAGTTTTTTTAACAGTTTGAATTCTAGTTTGCGAGTTACCTAGGTTTTAAAGCTTTTATCAAAAAATTTTCTAAGCTTTTCTTTACAGTACGAAAACAGCATGCAGTGCTGGTATTTCGTAAATATGAAATTTTGATCAGTTCTTTCTAAGAGTTGAGAAAATATTAATATGATTATCGACTGTTTTGAATAAAAAAAAATGATTACGAATCGTGAAGTGCAAAAAATGTATTAAAATTAAGGCAAAGCTGTTTTTTGTATTCTTTCTCATAAAAAGCAAATTTAGATGAATAAAAAGGAGTCGTGTGAAATGTTTTTTTCCGTATAGCAAAGGAATTCCGATAAAAAAATTCTTGAAAAGTATGTATGGATCTGAAAAAAAACACCCGACGAGTAAATTATTAGGAGATATGTACCGAAAACTTTTATTTTTTTTATCCAAACATCGTTGCTAGAGCCAGCTAGGCGCTAGGCCACAGGCCCATGGTCTGCCTGCGAAGGGCAAGCTCCTCCTGTAAGGGAAAATGGCGAAGTAGCGCCTCTTGTTTCATTATATGTTAATGTAAAAAGTATTTTGTCATCTATTTTATTTCAAATGTTAATGTAAATATTATTTTTACATAACATTTTATTCTATGTTATCTAAATAGTGAGTTTACAATCTGTTAGATTAAATATTAACTTTACATACGTTTTGTTCCGTGATCTGTTTAAGTACAATTTTACCTATCCTTTGTATTCCGTGATTTGTTCATGCAAATATTGGCTTACTTTTTAATTTCTTCATCTTTCAGAATAAATAGCGATTTCAAATATTTTGATTACGTGATCTTCAAATCAAATAGCAATTTTACATATATTCTTATATGTATATAGTGATCAGCTACTGAAAATAAGTGAATTTACCTAACTTTTATTCGATGAGCTATTAATGTAAATAGTAATTATACATACTTTTATATTCCGGGATCTATTCCCGTAAATAATTAATTTACATACATGATAATTCATGATATCTGAAACTAAATAGGTAATCTATATGCATTTTCATTTCATAATCTAATCTTTTAAATAGTGATTTTATACTTCATTTATTGTTCGTGATCTGTTAATGTAAAAAATGATGTTACATATATTTGTATTCCCTGATTTGTTTATGTAAAAGATGATTTTAATTCATTGATTCACCGATCTTTTAATATAGTGATTTTTACACTCTTCCTTATCAGTAATCTGGTAATGTAAATAAAGAATTTACGTACTTTTTTAATACTTTATTTTCGAACCAAATAGTGATTTTGCATAACTTTTTATCATGTCATCTGTCGATGTAAATAGTCATTTGATGTCATTTTTTTCTATCAAAAGTAATGTAAATAGTGAATTGGAATCCCCCTTTTCAGTCAAAAGGGATAACACAACGTTCAATCTCTTGTCATAATTATTTCTAACTAGACTTTCAATACTATTTTCCTGATAACGCGGCTCTTTACATCACTCTCACACATCCTCTCTTTCTTTCTCTCTCTCTGTCTCTTTATTTTATCTATTTTTATCTCTTTTAATCTCTTGTTCTGCCTCTCTTTTTTCACTCTCGTATTCGTCTCTCCCCTTCGCTTTCCCCTACTCGATTTTTCTCTAGTTGTCTCTTTTTTTCTTTTACTTTGTCTCGTTTTCGTTTTCCTTCATTTTTCACTTATTATCACTTTTTCTCTTTTTTTCTTCATCTTTCTCTCTCCTTCGCACTTTCTGTCTCTTTTTCTCTCATTTTTCTCTCATTACTTATCTCATGTTTTTCTCTTCCTCTAAATCATTCTCTCATTTTCTTTTTCTTCCTTTATCTCGATTTTCTCTCCTCTCTCCCTCGTTTACTCTTTTTCTGTTTCTTGTTCTCATTTTTCTCTCTTTTCATTCTCACTTTCTCATTTTTTACCTTTCTCTCTCTTAAGTTCTCACTTTTTTCTTTCTCTTTTTCGATTTCTCTATTTTTTATCGTTTCCTCTTTATCTCTCTCTTTTTCTCTATCTTTTGCCTCTTTTTTGCTATTTTTCTTTCTCCCTTTTGTATCTTTCTCTCCTTTTTCTCTTTCTATCTCATTTTTCTTACTTTTTTCTCTTTCGCCTTATTTCTCCCCCTGCTTTCTTTATCTCTTTTCTATCTCTTTTATACCACTTTCTGTCTTTTTTTTGTCTCTTTCTCTCTTTCGTTCTCATTCTAAATCGCTTTCTCTCTCTTCCTCACTTGCTCTCCTTTCATTTTTCTCTTTCTATTTTTCGCTTTCTCCATACTCTATTACCTTTTTCTCTCTATTTTTCTCTTTCTCACTCTTTGTATTTCTCTCTATCTCTCATTTTTATTTCATTCATATTCTCCAGATTGTTTGCTTTCTTTCACTTTTGATTTGTTATTTTCTTTCTTTTTTAATATAATACTCTTTTTCTCTCTCTATTTTTCTCCTTTTCTCTCTTTTTTCTCTTAGTCCCTTCTCCCACTTTCTCGCCTTCTCTCTACTTCTACCTCTTATTTTCCTTCTGTTGTTTTATCACTCTATTTTCTATTTCTCTTATTCTCTCACTCATTTACTCTATTATCCCTCTTTTATCTCTCTTTCTCTTTCTTTTTTATCGCTCTTTTCTTTCTATTTTTTAATATTTTTCTCTTACTCGCTCCTCATTCCTCTTTTCTCTCTTCTCTTTTTTTCACTTGCTCTTTTTCCTCTCCCTTTTCACTTTCTCTCTCTCTCTCTTTCTCCATTTATCTCTATTTATCTCGTTTTAACTCGAATTTCTATCTTATATAACTTTTCGCTTGTGACTCTTTTCCTCTCTCTTTTTTTCTTTTTCTTTTTGTCTTCCTCTCTCTTTTCTCTTTTCTATTTTTGTCTATTCCTATCTTTTTCCACTTTCTTTCTCTCTTTTCTCTCTTTTTTCTCTTCTCTCATATTTTATCTCTTCTTTCTCCATTCTTGTCTATTTATGTCTTTTCACTCAAAGTTATCTCTTTATTCATCACTTTTTTCTTTTTTCGCTCTTTTTCTCCCTCATTTTCTTTTTTCCCTCCCTTATTTTCTCCTTTTCTCTTTATCTATCTTTTCTCTCTTTCTCTTTTTTTAATTTTCTATTTCTCTCTTTCTCTTGCTCTCTTTCTCTCTGTTCTCTCTTTTTTCTCTTTCTCCCGTTGTCTCTCTTTTCTCTTTTTCCATTAATCTTCTTTTATCCTTCTATTTTTCTCTCTTTCTCTCTCTCCTTATCTGACCTTTGTTTATATTTCTATCTCTCTTTTTATCCCCTTTACTTTCTCTTTTTCTACTTCTCAGTATTTTTCTTTTTTCGCTTTCTCTTCCTCCCTCTTTTTCTTTCTTTTTCTGTCTTTCCCTCTCTTCTCTCCTCCCTCTCTATCTCTCTTAATTTTTTATTTTCCTTTCTTTCTTTTTTATTTTCTTCCTTTCTCGTTTCTCTTTATCCCTATTTCTCTCTCTTTAACTCTTTCTTTTTTTATTTCTCATTTTCTCTTTCTCTCTCTTTTTCCTTTGATTTTTCTCTATTTCTCCCACTTTTTATCTTTCGCTCTGTTTCTCTCCCTCTCCTTCTCTTTTTTTTCTCTCTCTATCCTTTTTCTCTCTTTTTTCTCTCTCCTTTTCTCTCTCCTTTTCTCTCTCTCCTTTGATCTCCCTATTTTTTCTATCTCTCCTCTTCTCTCCCTATTTTTCATCTCTCCTTTTCTTAACCCTATTTTTTTCTCTCTTTTTTCTTGTTCTCTCTCTTACTCTTTACACTCCCTCTTTTTTTCATTTTTTCTCTTTACTTCTCTCTCTTTCTCTTTCTTTCTCTATTCCCATCAGATTAAAAATCTAAGCATTACATGCCTTCTCTACTCATTTCTATAACCCTATTCCATTTCTCAATAAAAAATGTGGAGAAATTATTAACATTTTGGAACGCTCCAGAAACTTCACCAAACTACAGATGATCTTCTTAATTCGTTCCCCCTCGTTTTAGGCGAAATTGTATATGGAAGATCTCGAAAAATCTGAAGCCAAAGTTAAAAAGAAGATGAAAGAAAATAAAATACTTGAAAAACTAGTGATGGGGTTAGATGGAGTAGAGTGGGGAAATGGGGCATGTGGTGAGATTGGACAAAAAATTTAAAGTTGCAATTAAAATTCCTATAGTCGTAATAAGTTGCAAAAAGTAATTAAGGTTGACTATGAGGAATAAGAGTTTCTTAAATTGTTCGCCTTTGAAATTCAGAACGATTGGGGGGAGAGGGCATCTTTAAAATTGTTAGGGGGGGGGGGGATCTTGTAGGGGTCTTGGAAAGCGCATTTGGTTATGGTGGAAAGCGCGTTGAGTGCCAATGGTATCGCCCATATCCGGAATGTGCCAAAACACGATAGGTCTTAACGCATCTTCCGATTAATCGGAAAGCATTAAAAAATAGAGATAGAAGCAGTTGAACACTTACACAATTAGGTGTTACTGCTTGAAACAGGAGTAGAGCAATTAGTGGGCTAAAAATGGGTGTTGCTCTTCTTAAAATACATCGAATTCTTTTTATGGGGTGGAGACATAACAGTAAAAAAACTAATTGAACACACTGTTTTTATGGAGTGAAGATATAATTGTAAAAGATTTATGGAACACACTGATTTCTTGCCATGGGCTGGAAACGTAAGATTAAAATATTTCCATCTGTTTTCAGGGAATGAAGAAGGAATTGTAAAAGTTTATAATAAAACACCCAAATTTCCTCTCACGATGTGGAAACATAGTAGAAAAAAACTTCATAAAACACACCAATCTGTTTTAAAGGAGTAAAAAAAGATATAAGGATGAAAATTCTCATAGAACACACTGATCTCTTCTCATGGAGTGGAAACACTAGTAAGAAACTCATAGAACACATCGATAGGTTCTCATAGTCGCAATATAGGAGCATAAAGGGTTTTCAGTTCCATACTGGATATAGGTTAGGTAATTTAGACTTATTGTTGATATATGTTATGGTCTCTCACGAAAGAAAATAAAACGCGAAAAATTATTACAACTTCTTGCCACCAATGGACACACTAGAGTCTAGATTGAGGAATTGCCAGCTCCGATATCTAGAGGCCAATGGAATTTAATTTACCTAGGAGACCCTAAGAATGATGGGAAATCTAGGGACAGCAACCAAATCTAGATCTAGCTTTGAAAATTTAGAGTGCGCTAATAAATCTATAGCCATACAGCTAATCTAGAGTGGCTGGGACATCTCTGGCCAGCTGTGAGTTCGAGGGCTAGAATATAATCTAAAATCAGTTGTGACATGGAGAATCCATTAGGAAAATTAGGGCCTTATGGTACCCAGAACCAAATCGGAAATCTAGAGCCAGCTATAAATCTAAAGAAGGTATTGAGATCAAGAAGTACTTGTAAAATTTAGCACCAGCTGGAGAATCTAGAACCAGCTCGAAAAGTCTACAGCCAGCAGTGAATCTAGAGAAATCTAGAGTCATTTGCCGAATCTAGAACAAAATCGAATAAAGAGATAATTTATCATCGGTCTTGACTGGTGAGGCTTTGCGTAACAAGGAAAGTAAGTACCCTAGGAGACCTTACGGTCCATTCAAAGAGGGTACCTTTGGACTAGCAATCGAGCAGGCACATGGCTGCTCAATTGTTTTGCGTCCCTAAACGGCCACTGTTCAAGACTTTGTCTAGTCCTGACTTGAACTGGTCAACAGATTCACTGTTGACAACTTCCACTGGAAGTGCGTTCCACTTACCGCAGATACTGTACGTAAAAAAATTTCAACCCAGAGTGCGGTTGTAACGCTTCCGTTCAAGTTTGAAGCCGTGATTGCGCGTTCTGTTCTCATTCAGTGTGAAAATATCCCGGTAGTCAACATTGTCGAACACTCGAAGTATTTTGAAAACTTCTATAAGCTGACCACGCAGTCTACGGGTTTCCAGCGAGAACAGATTCAATTCCCTTAGTCTATCCTCATAACTTTTATGTCGGATAGAGGGAATCAGCTTGGTTGCCCTGGTTTGTACGCGTTCCAACCTTGCGATACCCTTTCGAAACGAAGGACTCCAAAATTGTACGGCATACTCTAGGTGCGGCCGAACCAGGGAGTTGTACAGACAAAGTACTATCTTCTTGTTACGGTATCCAAACTGGCGCTTTATGTAGCCTAACATCCCTTGGGCTTTCTTCTCGGCCTCAATGCACTGTTTCGAAAAGTTGAGGTCGCTAGTGATAGTTACACCTAAGTCCTTCTCAGTGTCACTCGATTCAAGAGCAGTGCCCTAAAGGATATAATGAGATTGGGGGTTTCTGTGGCCGATATGCATTACTTTGCATTTGTTCACGTTAAAAGGCATTTGCCACGTGTCCGACCACTCCCCAATCTTCCCAAGATCTTCCTTCAGGCGGGCAGTATTTCCATCCTTTGCAACGTTCATACCAAGCTTGGTATCGTCGGCAAATTTGGAAATCTTGGCAACCATGTCTCCGTCCATGTCGTTGACGTAGATGATGAATAGTAGTGGTCCCAGGACAGAACCTTGAGGCACCCCGCTAGTAACGGGCACCCACTTAGAAGCCTGTCCATTTACCACCACCCGTTGCCGTCTGCCACTTAGCCAGTTTTCGAACCAACCGGCTACTTTTCCATCTATGCCCAGCGCTCGCACTTTCCGGAGAAGGCGGCGGTGTGGTACCTTATCAAAGGCTTTCTGAAAGTCTAAGTACACCACATCCACCGCCTTGTCCCGATCGTGCTCACTGAACACGAAGTGGGAGAATTCCACAAGGTTCGTCAGGCATGATGACCCTTGCTGGGAACTCCTCAGTAGCAGGCTTGACTCTAAATACGACGTCATTTTGTCCACCATCATGCTTTCCATGAGTTTATCGACTATCGAAGTCAGACTGATAGGTCAGTAGTTCTACGGTTGGCTTTGGTCTCCTTTCTTGAAGATAGGAGTCACCTCCGTTTCACGCCAGTCTTTAGGAACGCATTCGGTCCGGATTGACATGTTAAAGATTGTGCTCAGGTGTCGTGACGCTTGATCGCGCACCTCTTTCAACACTTTAGGTAGAAACCCGTCCGCTCGAGGGGACTTATTCGTATTTAGGTCAGTGATCTTTTTCTTTATTTCTCCTTCGGTGAAGTCCATATCCTCCAGCTTTTCCCCCGAGTAGGAATCCATTGGCTGAGGGATGGGACCACACTCTTCAGTAAACACTGAAGAGAAGTATTCGTTGAGGAGGTTTGCATTTTCTGCATCTAGGTGCTTTAATGTCGCCTCCTCATTTCTCAAAGGGCCAATCGTTTGACGGATTGGTTTACGGCTGGTCACATATCCAAAAAAACTCCTTGGGATTCTCTTTACAGAGTCTCGCCACTCAGAGTTCTTCAAAACGCTTAGCCGCTCTTATGCTGGACTTCGCTCTCCTGGCTAGCCTCCGGTATTCGTCAAAGTCACCCAAGATCTTCGATTGTCGGTACACAGTTCTCTTCTTCCTAAGCAGTTGGTCGATTTCTCGATTAAACCACTTTGGTTGAACAGAAGACCAACGGGGACATTTCAGAGGGATGAAACGCGATTAAAGACTCATGAATGTGGTTTTAAAACTGTTTCACGAGTCTTCAACAACATCGCACACTTAAAGCCTCGCGTCAGTCAGTCCAGCACGAAGACCTGCAAAGTCTGCTCTTTTCAAATCGAGTTTCTTCGATTTACTGGTTGCAGGCCCTGCCTTCGGCGCTTTGACTACAAATCTAATTAGTCGGTGGTCACTGCCACCGAGCTCTTCGCCAACAGAGAGGCCCTCAACGATGTCATCCTCAGAGGTGAAAACCAAGTCGAGGATATTGTTTCCTCTCGTTGGCTCTCTCACCCATTGAGTGAGGAACTCGTTGTTCGCGAACTCCATGAGTAGTGCGTTTTCGCCACAGAGTTCTCTGGTTTCCCAGTCAACTTGTGTGTTGAAATCACCCATGACGATACACACTCTGTCTTCGACAAGTTCTCCTAGTAGCTGGTACCGATCTCTGTCCTTTTCAACGAGTTGGGCAGGAGGTCAATAAAGCACCAGGGTCCTGTATTTGGCAGGACCTATCTCTAGGTCAATACCTAGTAGTTCATGGTCGGATACGATGTTGCAATCCGTCGAGTTGAGAGTATCCTTGACATACAACATCACACCGCCACCCTCTCTGTCTGTCCTATCTTTCAGGAAGAGCTGGTAACCACGAATCGTGAATTCACCTTCAAAATCTCAGCTTGAGGTTTTTATCCACGACTTCGTTATGGCCGCCATCTCAGGTTCCTCTGTTACTACGAGACCACGGAGCTCAAGAAACTTATTCCTGATTGACCTCGCATTGAATAGAAGAACTTTGAGGGAGTCCCCTAGTGTAGGACTCCCTGCGCTCTTCCGTTTCCCGGCTTCTCTATTTTCGTGGTCACACCCTTTTTGACGACTTCCGAGAAGGGATTTAAAGGGGTTTTGAGGGCCTTTCGCTCGATTCTAATCCTCATCATCATTAACTGCTTTCTTTTTAAGATGCGGTTGCCACAAATCAATCCACTTTCGATGTGACTAAACAGGGTCGCTACACCCCAGTCAATTAACTCCATTAAAATGAAGCGAAAATAAATAGGTAGGAAATACAGGCTGTGTGAATATGATCATAGATAAAATATATGATAATGAAGACTCGAATAATCCAAAATACTGAGACAGAGATGGTATATTCCAAATATACAACGATATATGGGCAGAAACAATAAACAAACAAGAGTATGATTCGTGTGTCCATACCGCATGGAATTATATGGTAATGCCCCATCCATCTCCATTTTCGTTTTCGTTTTCTTTTTTGTTTTCGTTTTAGTTTTCGTGTGAGTTTTAATGTGTTTTAGTTTTAGTTTTAATTTTATCTTTATTTTTATTTATTTATTTGTTTTATTTTATATTTATTTTATTTATATTATTCTTATTATTTATTTTCTTTAATTTTATTTTTATTCATTTTTATTATTTAATTTATTTTCATTTTTTCATTTCATTTTTCTTTTTCTTTTTCTATTTTTCTTTTCCTTTTCCCTCATTCCATTTCATTTTTCGTTTTTTTTCCTTTTTCTTGTTTCTTTTTCTTTCTGTCCCTTTCTTTTTACTTTTTACCTTTTTCTTGTTTTCCTTTTTCATTTTCCTTTGTGCTTGTTTTTCTTTTTCTTTTATCTTTTCCATTTTTTTATTTTTCCAATGTTCTTTTGTCTTTTTCTTTTTCCTTTTTCCTTTTTCCCATTTCCATTTTTGCTTTTCATTTTGTTGTTCTTTTATTATTTTCTTTTCTTCTTCCTTTTACTTTTACTTATTTTTATTTTTCTATCTTTTTATTTTATCTTTTTTCTTTTCCCCTTTTTTCCTTTGCATTTCTCTTTTTTTCCTTTCCCGCTTTTTTCTTTTTTCCTTTTCGTTTTTTTTCGTTTTTCTTTTTACTTTTTCTTTTTTCCCTTATCTTTTTTTTCTTTTTCGGGATACGATATTGTCTTAATACACCAATAATTTTGTATCTCATGAGACGAGACACGAATAACAACTATGATTTAAAGTTGAACAAAACCCAACGCAAGTAACGATGGGTCTTCTAATGAAGGGAGATGAAGTACCAGTTGAGGAATTCAGGTATGCAGCACTAATAAAAAAATACAAAGTTCTATTGGGTTAAATTAATAACCAGTTAGGAATAGAAACAATTCACTGCAATGCTTTACGAAGGAAAAACATCACCAAAAGCTCTCAGAAACTAAGACAGGATAGGACAATAGAAAAAGAGTCTAACTTATTAAATTTTTATCTGATGACCAAAGTTTTCCCAAATATTATTGTGAAATGCTCTAAAGTTTGATGGGCAATCTTCAGTAGTCTCTTTTACTTCCAGTAAAGACTCATGAAATTCCTCATAAACACCAGTGTAAAGATTTTTGAGGGGAGATATTGTCTACTTGGTTCACCATTTACTGATTTGTATAGTGTAGTCTAAATAATTATTCATCGAGCTAATTGTGACCATTAAAGAGGAAATGAGAAATATACGAGAAGCACATTTTTATAAATTTATAAATGCTAGAATGAAAATATGAAGCCATCTTTTGTAAATTGCGCAAGCCATCGCTTCTCTCCGTTAATAGGTTTTCTTGAATCGCTTTCAATGACAAAACTGAGGAGAACCGAAAGGATGAATGTATATATACGCGAAAAATTCCGCTATCGGGGCAACTCTCGCAATAAATTATGATAATGGCTGATACGGTGACGGAAAATCATTTATAACTCCGGTTACTTCTAATATTATTTCCCGAGAGATTTAATAGAGAAAATATAATAACCCTAACAAAGGAATTAGTTTATTAAATAGATTAATTTTCATCGTCGTCTCTTTATTACACGGATGTTGCATACTAGTCTCAAGCTGAAAATAGTCATTATTTTCATAGCTACGTTTTGTTGGTGAACTGAGCGCGAAGGTTAGGCAGTCGGGGAAGCTTCCTCAGGAGTTTTATTTACACGAGAGAAACGAGGAAGTAAAAAAGGAGGTATTAGATTAGGTTAGGTTAGTGAATTACTATGACTTGATCGACATTTGCTTCGATTCGAAATGTTTAGAGGGGGTATTGTAGTTAGTCTATTTGCATGTAAAAGGATAGATTAAGTTTTATTTGTGTGGATTCCTTTTAACTCACTATAACTTATGATAATAATACTATTAATGCTAACAGATTAGATTTTCTATTACGCCTTTAACGCTGGTGCTTGTATTGATGCGAAAAATAGGAACGATTCCTTCGTAAAATGAATATCTTCAATTTTCAAAAATTTCTCCATTAGGTGTAGTCATTGCGCATCAGTGCCCCTCAATTTCTATTCCACATCCCACCCCTTTATGTTCCATATGCACTATTAAGTCCAAAGTTGCCCACCCTTTTCACCACCACATGGGTACTTCATACTCATTGGGCGATATGTGTGGCAGCATCTCGTCCAGTGTGGGTTCATCCATCGAAGGACCCAAACAAGCCCATCACACTCTCAAAAACTGCCTCCATTCCGAGCTCTGTAAACCTGCCCGAGATAAGTGTATGTTTTGGCTGTTCAGATGTCAGTCAAAGAATGCTTCACCAGAGCGAACATGAGACATAATAGACATGAAAGTTAAATTTTCTCATCTTTCGAATGTTTTGTAAAGTAATTGCTTCCAATTCACTGTCCTCCACCAAATAACATTCAAAGAGTAGTGCAAGATACTTAATACTTGTTACTTTTTTATCCAAAACATACACTCTGAATATATATATATATATATATATATATATATATATATATATATATATATATAGTCTGAAAGACAGAGTAAAAAGAATTCAAATGCTTTTTATATTAATTCTCCAAACTTTAATCACATATGGGAATTATCCGCCAAACAGTTTTGCACGTCAGAAGATATATATCAAACGCTCATGCTACATCTATTTGCTAGCTGAGTGGAAGCTTGGACTTTGCGCAGTAAACAGTTTGTGAGAAAAGTTTCATCTGAAATTGTTATAAGAAAGATTTCGCTTCTGGTTAATCCATTAATCGATGGCAGCAATGAATTCAGAGAAATCCCATAAAAACAATGAGACACGAAAATTAAACAAAAAATCCCGACTCGAAATGATAAATTAGGGCTCGGTTAAGGCAATAAATTACGCTACTCGCTGAAATCATCCGAGCGTGATCTAAGTACCTGAAGAGTACAAAATTCCTGAATAGTGTTACCATATTCCCTCTAACCTTGTCAACCAGACCAAAACATGAACTCCACCATGAACGCGATACACTTTTCTTCCATGGCAAACTCCATCAAGTGTTTGATGTTTTTTTTTAATTTTTTGACTTCAATTTTATCAGTCATGTTGCTTAAACTTAAAGGGCTTCCTAAACAGTCCTTTTGTCCTTAGTAATCTATCAAATCATATCCTCTTTATACACACCATAACATGGGTGTAGAAGTTTATCTTGCTTTGGCAAGAATTTAAATTTAATGATTGTTTTTTTTTGTGTTGATTCGACATCCCGCAAACTTTTTCAAGACACCTCGTATCTATTTATCGAGGGATATCGGAGCTTGCTCCCTGATTGTTATCCCCTTTTTATTGTTGTTTCTGTTAAAATTTTTATTTTAAAGTAGCCTACAACTGGGCTGTTTGTTTGCGGCGACTTATGGCCAAGTGGGGAGTCGCCAGATAGCCCCTTGAAAAAAAAATCAAGGGATATCGAATCAACACAAAAAAAAACAATCATTAAATTCAAATTACCGTGAACTTTTCGAAGCCTTCTCGTAATATCTTAGATTTCTAACTAACTTTTAACATCTTAACCTACTACTGCATTTCTTTATCGTTCTTTGTGCCTTGGGAGAATCTCGAAAGAGAAAAAGAGATGCCAAAGATGGAAACTGGAAGAAAGTTCGAAAATGTTCTGATGGATCAAAACCAACACGTCACCATTTCCGGGCTAAAGTAGCGGTGGCGTGGACTTGGAGTTTGGGGTAGCTATAATTGACCGGGAAGAAAGGGGGATCCTGGTTGGGAGCTATCTTTAGGGGAGCCTAGTATGCGTGCAGGACCTCACTTGATCGATGCGTCAACTTCATCGAGGCAACGCTTTAACATAACCAATAATTAAGAGCTGGTACGCTCAGCCATCCTACCCTTCCCCCTCTCACACAATTCCACGGTATTTTATGTACGTACATTCAAACATGCATGTATAGATTTATACTTTTATGACTGTATGCTTTGAATCAAAAGATACCTCGGTGGTCCTTCTTTCAGGATTGACGTTCAGTGGGTTGACTCCTGCCTCTCTTCAACCTCATCATTATCTGGCGAATTACTGCCCTCTCTTTCTCCCTCTCCCTGCCTCCTGAACCTTCCCCTCCCCGCTGTTCCATCTACCTCTCACACATGAGTGTGCGAGCGCGTGTTTGTGTGGTACCACGAACTCACTCAGCAATTTTTTCTTGTCCCTTAAATCATGATTGCATTGTCGTATCTAATCGGTTTTTAGATGTTTGAAAAACAAGAAGGTGCGATCGCGTAGCTCACTTTATATCCAACTCGAAATGCTAATAATGGCCACCTTTTTTGTTTATTTCCTAACGCCTAAACTAGCAATAAGGAGGTCTACCTTTTCTTATTACCCGGCTAATTCTTCCCTAACATAGGTAATTCCAATTTGTGGAAGGGAAAATTATTAATATGTACTACCTACCACTACAAAGATGAGTGTGCTAGATTTCGCCCAAATACGCCCATAGAAACCTCATTAGAGACTTAAGGGGGGCTTTTTTTAAGCGGTTCACTACCCCCTCCTCCTCCTCCTCTCCACAATTTCCCCCACATAAAGTTATATTGGCTCGCATCAACACCTCAAAAACTCACCTTTGCTCCCCCCCGTTATTCATAGCTTTTTAGGCATAAAGCGTAGCTATCGCTAGTCTAGTGAATGCTGCTGGCCCGGATTCTTAGCGTCGAGGCGCGTGTCGATCACAACGAGCGCGGCCACAAATATTTCAGTGGCGTCACGAACTGGCTGTCCATTGGTAGATACGTTGAAACCTGGCCCTGCGGCGGTGAAGACCTCCACACGCATCATCATGCACCGATATCATTCCCTTCCCATCTCCACAGCCCAGCACAACCACTCTGCTACCTAAATGTGCAGATGGAGACCATGCATCTTTTATGTGGGTATTCGTATCAATACACCCCTCCCGTAGAACTAGGAAGAGTTATATGATCTTCGGTTAGTGTTACTAGCCGATATCTCACCTCCCGGACTGAACCCTGATGGCAGGGATTGTCATTTGGATCTTTATACAGAGTTGCTACAATTAGTCATATTACTCTTCACGCTAAATTTCGTTCAGTGACAATTTAATATATTATTAAATGATGAAAGATCGATCCTTTGATGTATATTTCATTATAAATAAACTAGAAGGGACATTTCTCAATAAAATTAATTCAATATAGTGAGTCTTTTTACGTTATTACATTGGAACGGGTTTGTTTCAAAACAGAGTTGCCAAATTTTCCCCAATTATTTCCTTATTCCAGCTTAATTAACTTTATATATCTATTTATTTTTTTATTCATCACTATCACAAAAATATTCTCATTTACATTTGGCGATTTTTTTAGAATTTTTATCCTTACAGTGAATTATACAGCCTATTGTGTTATGAAAGATATCATTACATAGCAACACAATAGAGCGACAGTCGTCCAAAACTATCAGATGGTTTAGGAAATAAAAATACTTAAATCATAGTTAACTTAATTTTCTTCGTAACACTATGAAAAGTGTCGAATAATTTGGACAACTAGACAGTTCATTATTCGGTCGTGGATCTAGTTCACGATGCTAGAGACGGACGGCACGCCCTACTACACAAAGTACCAGTTTTTTCTTCCACGTCATGGATGCTTCATGGCAATAGGCTTCTAAGTCCTGCAGAATCTGATAGAGCCCGGCGCCATTCTTAGACTGAAGTTACTAATTACGCTTTATGTCCACAAACACCTTTCTATACACACCTTCAATACACATTATCGCTACTTAAACCTTGGTTTACCGCTTCTGACTCAAACGCTCACTTCCACAATCAATCCAATTTTTGCATGATTTTTTAACCCTTAACTCACCGTGACATTCACACTCGTAAATTCTCTTTACACATCTATTCTCACCATTCGTATTATAAGCCAATACCACGTCAGAGCATACTCATTTACAACCTTACTAAACTTTTTATCACGCTATATAAACCTTTCCCCATCACCTCATTGTCTATTTATTCAAGCTACTTTACAATTGATCAAACCTCTCACAGCAATAGCAAACTTTTGATTACTTATCAGTTTCAACCCTTAATTCGGCGACAGGCCTACACTTTCCAAGCCCATCATAGACACATTTGCTTCATATTTCCTAACCACATTATACAACACATTAAAGTAATGTCGCCATCTAATTATGACCTCCCATTGCTCACAGTTGCCCTGCTATTCTTATTTTTAATAAGGTTTCTCTTCCTTTGCACTTCCTTCCAAAATAACTTCCTGTTCCTATCATAATCTTCATTCACCTTCTCTCTAAGGGTTTCTTACTCTTTTTGCCCTCCTCACACCCAACATCTATCTCAATTTATTGATTTACACTGCTCTCACTTTCATTCCCATTCCATTCCATAGTTTCAGTCATGTACCCCACTGGCCTACCATTGGTACTAACATAGCCCCATGCTACAATGCGCACTCAAATTAGCATTCATTAACGCTACGTTCACATCTAAGACTTTACCATCCAGAACTTTGCTGTAGGAATCTGCTTCATCCGTACTAGAAAGGTACTTAAAATACCACACCTGTCGAAAGAGGCAAACCACGGACTCTTATAACTTAACGAGCCCCATCCGTACCTTCAAACTCCACCATCTTAATCTGTTATGTATTTACGTTTCGGCCTAACTTGGAAATCATTATTGTTGGCATTAAGGAAATAAATAATTATTTTTTATTAATTTCATTTTCTATTCGTTAATTTATTTAATTTTCGGTTAATTCCATTATTTTCGGTTACTTTCCTTTAACCTTTTGTTATTTTCCGTATTTTGATTAATTTTCTTTAATTCGGTTAATTTCCTTCAGTTACGGTTGTCTTTATTTTCATAAATTTCCTTTATTTTCAGTTATTTTCCTATATTTTCGTTTATTTTCCATTATTTCCAGTTATTTGTCTTTATTTTCATCAATTTCCTTTATTTTTTTATTTTTCATTTTCATTAATTTTCTTTATTTTCGTTTTTTCATAATTTTTTTCATAATTAAGGAAATTCACAGCCATCTCATTCGGGCTTAGAGACCCCTGGGGACCCTAGGGAACCTTTTTTTATGGTAGTCGTGTGGTAATGGCGGTCTTAGGGGGTAATGGTGAGCGGTGCCATTTTTATGAGAACAGGGTGATTGATAAACAACGGAATCGCTCTTTTTCGTGATGTCTTATATCCAACCATCGCTTCTCTTTTCTTTCTCTTCATCAATCTATCCTTCTCTGATTTTCGCCCAGGGAGGAAAACAACTTCGTTGGTTACTTTTATTAAACACTCGATTCTACCATCCTCCTAATTAATTGCTTCTCTCGTCCCCAGACCCGATTATCAAATTTACATAAAGATAAGAATGCCAATCGTTGGAAAGCCTGAAAGCACCAGGAGTCGGTTCTCGTTTAGGAGGAGTTGTATAAAGAGTGGTAGGGGGTAGGAAGTTGTCACACCACCAGCCGGTGAAGTGTCAGCGCTTCCGTGTTAGGGGAGTGTGAATCCGCTGATCGAGAAAGGATGATAGGAACGAAATGTCAAATAAATGTTAGAAAAAATAATTGAATAAATAACCAAAGAGCCTCATTCATACCACCTCGACTGTTTCTCCTGCCCTCCATTCACAATAGAGAACCCTCTTCGGCTGGGTCTTTGTCGGGAGAGTGATGTGTGAGGAGGGAGGAAGAGGCAGCGGTGTTGTAGCTGATGTGCGTGCGAGGATGTGTGAGGATGGAGCGGCCTGCGACTACGCGTCAAACTCAGCGCGCCTTCAATTTGCGACCTACGAGTACTTGCCAGTTTTCTTCATTCTTATCTGGCAAACTTGTACAAACATTGACATTTTTTTGTGTTCGCTTCCGCCTGGAATTGAACCCGGCACCTAGACGCTGGAGGTCCAACGGCTTATCCGCTAAAATAGCTAGAGCTCCATTTAATCATAACGGGTGACAGTCAATTGATAAGGATATTGATCAACATAGACCACAACAATAAATGCGGATTATCCCGTGTCCTTCCAAAATGAGAAGAGTAAGGGATATGGAACAATAAATATAAGGAAAATAGGACAGAAAGGTCACAAACATCATTTCCATCTCAATTCTAAGTCAGAAAACAACAAAGAGTGGACTCATAAAAGGATCTTTTATTCTAACATTCACCTGCAGAGTCAACGTTTAGTGTTCAATAAATGCCCGAAATCCTCCAACTCATCCCTGATGGAGAACAAAATTTGACAATAAAAGATAAGATCTTTGACTAAAAGGAGACATAATAATAGGGAGTTTATCAACTCCCTTTGACTCTTAAAGATAATAATCAACTCATTTTAACTGCGTCTACCTGAATTCTCTCGGTAAATGATATGGTACAACTAGCGGACGCTAAGCACATGAGAGCCCTACATAAATAAAGGAATTTTTTGAAAAGTTTATACGCTCTCATCCCCGTGTATCCAAACTTACAGAAAGATCGAAGTGTATAAGGGAAATTGTTATTCATTTACGTGTTTACTCACCTATAAACATTTCGTATATTCTAATCTCCCTTTATATATTATATATATATATATATATTTTTTTTATATGTTTTTATATAGGTCATGTTAGAAAATTTTAATTTAAATTGATCAAAACTACCAAAACATGGAAAAGAGTGTAAATCATTGCATAACTTGACCTTAATTAACCATCCTTCTTTTGCCTTTTCAAAAGATATGCAATGATTTACACTCTCTTCCATGTTTTGATAGTTTTGATCAATTTGAATTAAAATTTTCTAACATGACCTATGATATTTACAACAAATTTATGTATATATATATATATATATATATATATATATATATATATATATATATATATATATATATATACGTGTATGTTTCTGCTTCTAGCAAGCGGGACCTTAAGCAGGTAAAAGAGAGCAAGTACTGAATATAACATATTGCCAACGTTTTGGGCTCTGGACTCATCTTCTAGGCTAGAATATTAACAATTGCTTAACAATTATGGGAACAGTGCTAATTAATGGCTTTAGGCTAAAAATGTACTAAGATGTAAAACAAACAAAAAAATATATAAAAATGCAATATAAAAGACAAAAATCTGTATATTAAGTTAAAAAATAAATAAATTCAAACAAAATTAGCAAGGTTAAAATTGGAAGGAAAGGAAATCATCAATATTCAATACTTGCTCTGCTTTACCTGCTGATATATATATATATATATATATATATATATATATATATATATATATATATATATATATATATATATATATATATTTCTTGTATAGCTTAGTTTGCTATTAAAAGTTTCCCGTGCCATGTTTGACCAATTTTTGTAATACTTATGTTCACTTATAAAGACTATATATAGTGTAGCAATTTGTGAATACACCGCAAGGTGTATTCACGCAAAACCTTTTAAAAACAGCAGACTACTCATTGACAACGACGTAGACCCAATGTTCACTTTTACACAATGTTTATTCCCTATCCTATTCTTCTCTATACATTCTAACTTTATGCTATCTTATCTTATCTTAATTCCATTTCTGTTCATTCCCTGAAGATGACCTAACACGGTCGAAACACATCCAGGAATAAAGAATGTCATTCGCGGATGTTTTTGGTGCCTCGAAGACCACGTTAAAAAACTTGTAATATTAAGAAAATACAAGTTAAAATTAATAACACTGCCACAACTGTGGACTTCAATAGTACATGCACACACACACACACACACATGTATATATATATATATATATATATATATATATATATATATATATATATATATATATATATAATATCTCTCAAAGTAGCGCGAGAGAATGACGAAGATGAATGCAATAATAAATTTTTCTTACAGTAATATTTATTACCTCTTTTCGAAAAAATCCGTGCAGGGAAGCGATTCAAACCATGGACACTAAGGCAGCGAGCACCGCTTTGATCACAGTTAAAAGTATGCCGTTAGTACACTATGCTATGCAGAGAACCAAAACGATTCTCTGAATAGAATAGCTTTTAAGGAACACTTTTCGCAAGTTCGAACGGAGACTATGAAAGAAATAAAAAATTAATTGGGAATTCATAGAATAAATGAGAAATAGTTAAACGCATGGTAAATAAACAAATGTATATAATATAATATCTCTTCAACAGTCTCTCGCGCTTCTTTGAGAGATATTATATACATTTGTTTATTTACCACGCGTTTAACTATTCTTCATTTATTCTTTGAATTCCCAATTAATTTTCTATTTCTTTCATAGTCCCCGTTCGAACTTCCGAAAAGTGTTCCTTAAAAGCTATTCTATTCAGAGAATCTTTTTGGTTCTCTGCATAGCATAGTGTACTAACGGCATACTTTTAACTGTGATCAAAGCGGTGCTCGCTGCCTCAGTGTCGATGGTTCTGTTCCCATTTGGATGTTAGCTACAGGACAGGAAAGGTTCTCTCTACGAAAGAATTCTCACCTGTTAGGCTTAACTCTATTAAGTGTAAAACTGAAATCACAACGGACGATTTTAAAATCTTAAAAACCACCCCTGATTCCATATCATTAAGGATTCTTGAATTCATGTCTATTAAATACCTTTCTCCTTCCTTAAATTCCGATTCTTCTTCTCACCCACTACTTCTACTCTAAACAAAAATATTACAACCTCCTAACCTTCTCTTTCTTCTTACGCTCCTCGCCCTTTCTCCCCAGTTATCCTCTAACGGCTGATACTTTAAGGTTGGTTTATCCTGATGTGTTTCCTGTGTTTCCCCAATCGTTAATTTTTAACTCGCAACATAATAATCCAAAAATATCAATTACCTGTAAATTTTACGCTATCTCCCCCCTAATAAACATTAAATACTTTCCATAAATTCATCATTTTGAATATCTGTTTAACTCTAACTTAAATTGTTTTCCACGAATTGTATTTCCAGTACCGGAAGATGGGTGAAAAGTTCACCCGAAACGTTGTATCAAGAAAATGAAATGAATTTCCCTTTATACGTCCTTTCGTTCATTTTTCAAATTAAATTGAAGCTCCATAGAAGCCCTAACCAATATTAATATATATATATATATATATATATATATATATATATATATATATATATATATATATATATATATATATATATATATATATATATATATATATATATATATATATATATAAGCATCACGACTTCTCTGCGAAACGAAAACATGAGAATTTATGTGGGACCATTAGCTACTCAGCACTTTCTACCCCAGTCTCTCGGTTGTATCTGGACCGCTTTATCTCTTCCTTTTATTTGCTTTGTATTTTTATTGCTCTCTGTTTACATCGATTGAAGAATAATGTCGCTCGTTTTTTTAATATCGCCTCGATTTCCCCAAACAATGTTTTATGGCCCTAGTGAGCTCGTCTCCTCTTATCTATCTGTTATGTTTTTATTTGCACTGATAATGATATATATATATATATATATATATATATATATATATATATATATATATATATATATATATATATATATATATATATATATATATATATATTCGAGAGATGAAGATGTGATTCTAAGAATGACCGAGAAGGAAACGTCGAAGGGAAATGAACCAGAAATCTTAACAAAAAGATTTTTGGAATTGAAGATTTGAGTTAATCATACAAGGTCGAGTTCGCTCAATCCTGGGTTCATTTGAAAGTTCTGAAATGATGCAAAACAAAACTATTCGGGAATTTTTAGCGTAAACTTAAATTACCCGATTGTGTGAGTACTTTTTCACCGTCACACTTAATCACATGATTAGTGAGCGACATGCACTTCATGCACTACCACACCGCACATTAGTGTTGCTTTATTCGAACATACTTATTTTCCCGTTCAGGATATTACATTGAGGTGTAGTATCCTGAGTCCGTGCTGTCAAAGGGAATGCACTAATTAAATAATTATTATTAACGACTTGTTTATACTATAATGTATGGTTTACTTGACTTTTAGAGCATCAATCAGTAAACTCGAACTCAATTCCACACGGAAATCGACTTTTGGTAAAGTAACCAAAGTATAACTGCTCATTATTTATATTTAACGCCTACTTTTGCGGGAGAAGTCCTAAAAAGTAACTGGCAGCAGTAAAGTCACAATTCAAAATAGCATTAACGGTGTCGTAAAAGTGCTGTGATCTCCCAAGCAAATTCTTGTTCAATGACCCAGTTTGGGTGAACTTCGCGCACGTTATCTGCGATCGGGATCGCTACCGCTGGTCCGTGGTACTCGGGACGGGTTCGTGCACATGAACTTGTGGGCTTTTTTACTTTTCGGTAAAGGCTAGACTCCCCCATTTTATTTGAGCTCTTTAATGTTGGTCGCATTTTTCTTCGTCAGGGGAAGCTGAGCTTCCACCGACGCCGGAGTGTTCTTCTTTCATGTTTTTTGGCTTTTTGTTTTGTTTTACATTTGGATTTGTTTGTTTTTTTTTGCTTGTTAGGTTTTTAATCTAGCCTACCATTAGGCTATAAGATGATTACGGTGAATTATGCTCTTTTTAGCAGATGAGCGCTGAAAAAAATGACGAAACAAAACTAAAATAAAATGGCAAAAAATGTGGATGGGAGTGGATGACATAGCAGATGTATAATACGCATAATACAACTCATATCAGAAACAGAACTCCCTTCGGACGCCAGTTTCTACAGTTGCGCTACCCCCTCGGCCCAAATGCCTGCAGTATGACCTGTTGGTATATAGCTTTCACTATTTTTACTTCGCCTACATTCACTACAGATCCCTCTTTATCACCTTTCTACGTCATACGACCCCGTTGCTATTGAGCTTTAAATACGAGTAATGTCTCAAAATGTATTAGAGTCGTGGCAATCTAATTCTCATTTTTTTATAATGGAAAAACTTTAACGATCGATCTGGTCATCAACAAGCAGAAAGCCCGTGTAGTAAGCCTAGTCCAGGACGTTTCCAATGTCCGCTACGTGTCCACGACCAGGTTCCCGGCATCCATGATGAAGCACGGCGTCGTGGCTTCGAATGGGCAGAAGATGCCGCCGGTGTAGTTTGGAGCCGATTACAGGGACACTTTAGCCTGAATGGCGCGCCGGGTTGTCAAAACTCATCAACACAGGACCCGTGGAGCGATTTTGTGTAAATGATAACATTTTTTTAATTTTCTGATCCTAGGCGACTTTTCTCTTAACCTCCCAAGGCATTGGTACCTCATATTATAAACTTCCCATGTGTTCTTTTTTCTTTCTCATAACTATGGTTACAATAGAAGGCAATGGTGGAAATTTGCATGGAAATCCGCCTCAAAGCGCGGCCTTCGAATGGTGGAGGGGCCACCCTTTTACGATCCCATGCGGCAAAGGGGCTTCCCATTTGCCATCTTTGGAGTGGTTTTCCCCTCACCTCTTTCTGTGGAGTCGCTCAGGCACAATTCTACCTCTGCACCAGCCATGGACCCCACCTTTCACAGATAACAGCAAAGAGATAAAGCAGACGGCTCAAAGTTGACCGCTCTCGGTTGGAGTAGCTTGATAGGGCAAACCCTCCTATGGGGGTAAGGAGGAACGGGTCCTGTCGGTCCGTGCCACTTACACTCCTGCATTAAAGTTCTGCAGGAGATGTTCGTGCTTGCCTTCCTATTCTCGAGAGAGGTACGTGAAACATTGGGGGGATGGCCGCCACATGAAGGCCCCCTCTGAGACGGAAATGGTTTAGGAGCTGACCCAGCGCCAGACGGCAGAATATCTGTGGTCAAACCCGGTTTGATTGCAAAACACTGAAAATGAGTCCGCTACTGTGTAAACCTCTCAGCCTGTTCGGACTCCCGAGAACTCACAGGGACAGGAGGGATCTCCTCTCCCTGCCGCTGCCCGCCCCTTTGGCAGCAAAAAACCTTATCCATTTTGGAGAAGGATATTGCGAAACCCGGTCCGTCCGGCCGAAGGACTCCTTCTGGCGGTGGAGAGAAGCGGGTTTATTTCCCACTGTCTTCTCACTAAAAAAGAAAGGACAAGGAAAGACAAAGACGACTAAGAGTTCCTCTCCATCCGCGGAAGTTCCAGGGACGAACTGGTCCGTTGACGTTTCAGCAAGCAGCCAGGCCAAGATTGGCATGTCTGGCTCCGAGGTACCTTCAGGTCAGGATGGTCAAAACTAAGCCCAAATTCGCAAGTGCGCTGAGCGGAGCCTCGATTACGCCATGCTTCCTCATTCAAAGAATACCTGGCGTTTTCGAGCCCGCTAGCTGAAAACACTTTATCGGTATTTTTGCTTAGGGCATGTTGGCCAAGAGCAACATGGTAGAGCCGAAGGTGATCCGTTTGTCGGATTGGAGCCATTTGGCAAATGCGTTGGACCCTTAACTAGTGCCTTTTATACACAAAATGGCTCGTCGTTAGGTGCGACACCGCGCTCTACCATAAACTTTGTGGAAGGAGTGGTTTATGCGAGGGAATTCGTGGAATAGTCTATAAAAGAGAGCACTTGAGAGCTGGATGACATGGAGCAGTCTAAGTCGAACGTGTGATGAGAAAACAAGGATGGGCCTCGGGCCCCCTCCAAGACTCTATCGTCACGTTCGGCTATAAAATACTGCCTGATTGGTATCTCTATCGCGTCAAGGTATTTGTGCCGCTGCGGCGAAGATGCTGCTAGTGCCACCGCTTTGACAGGACAAATCGCTCATATAGTCATGCAAGTCTGGTTTACCTGAATTTTATTAAGGTTGCACCAAGGCCGTACACGATAAGTTGCTATTGTGTATGAACAAGTCTGTATATTGCGGAGAACAAAACCCCGCTACTTTAAAACAATGTGGTGCGTATCTTCTGGAGAAGGAATTCTGGTCCGTTCAGGCTACGGGTCGTCTCTCATGTCGCGTAGCTAAGGACTTGGTTCCGATGCGCCCGGCGCTGCTTGGGACGTCTTATGGCCCAATTTAAAAAATGGTACCTCTGCTACTGGCCCCTCCAGGCCAACATACACGGTCGTTTCTACGCCCATTCGGAATCCTTTTGGTGGTTGTGTTTATCCCGGGCGTTCACCTGGTAGATCTATAAACACCAAAGGTTCACAACCGTGCCCAGTTAAAACCAGCCCAACCCCCTCCCTAACGTGACCGTTTCCCAGGAGGCAAAACGGTCGCGCCCGATCCATCAAGTCGTTAGATTCAGAGGAGGTAACACCCATGAAGGTTGTGGTGAGGTCATCTTCCGTGGTTCCTTAAGCTGACTCCAGAATGGAGGGCCGCACCAAAGGAACTTCGGTTCCTACGGATCCACTCAAGGCTGGACTGGGTTGCTTGGAGGCGGTGGGTCCTCCAGATGAAAGTTCCCTCATCCAAAGTCTACCCACCCGCCAAAGATTTTGATGCGGAGAGTGAAAAAGACTCGTGTAGGGAGTCCAACCACCCCCGAAAAGTCATCGAGGTGAAAGCGTCTTGTTAGACTAACAGTGCCCGGAGTTATAACTCCGGGAAGCGTTATATTCCTGGAGGTTATATTCATCAATGCAATTGGTGCGGAGTCCGGACCAACTAAGAGGAGCTGCGGAGCCTCATCTCCTCCCGTTGCCAGCTAACTATCTTCTTGCATTAGACTATACTAGGTACCTGACCCTGCCAACCCTCTCGATGTATAAAAATTTTGTGACCTTAGCACCACGGAATTAGGGCCGAGGAGGAGAAAGCGCTAGCGCTATTTAAACGCTATTTACACCGTCACCAGACTTCGACGACTGGATTTCTGCCGAATCGTGGCAGGATTGCAGAAGTCCTTTCTATTTCTCGGGGATTTTAACGGTAGACGCCTCTTCTGGAGAGACTAGTCAATAAATCCCATGAGTCGAGTCCTTGCCGACCTGATGGACGAGCTGGACATAGGTGTTATAAATGTAGATGAGTTTACGCATCATTCTCCTAGAACAGCTTTATTTGACTGTCTTGATCTATCCCTGTGCTCTTCGGATGGACAGCCAGATTTTGGGGGGGAAGTGGTAGATCGCTTCCATGGTAAGGATAAATTTCTCATTCTACCATCATTTTCGGTGCCACTGCCGCCTGATAAACTGCCAAGGTGGTACTTGAAGTGGGTGCGGTGTTCTCCATTTTAGGACATGACTGATTTTCGTATCCCAGTCGAGGAGTTTAGAAAATTAGATCTTGGACACCTGTTGACTTCTTTTCTTGGAACCTCATCCATGAGGGGTATAACTACTATTCCGTGAACTTTTGGACGTTTGGCACGCTTCACGCTTCCGTGGTGGTGATCTGAGTGTGAGACTTGCCTCAAAAGGAAGCGTTATGCCTGCATGCACTATAAGCGCCGCCCCAACGATTTCACTGTCGGTATGTTTCGTCAAGCTAGGGCTAGGTTCCAGTATATTTCAACACACACCCACCGATCTTCCTGGCGGGCATACGCGTCTTCACTTAACGGGAAGACCCCATCTAACAGAGGTGTGGAAGTGAGTTTAAAGGATTCATGGCAAGTTCTTGCAGGATTCTCCTACCGTTCTCAAGAGAATAGAACCGCAATTTCGGACACCGCATCCTTGCCGAGTCTTCCGTGACCGCTTTCTGCGCATTTTATAGCCGGGATGCTTCTCAGACAGTATTCATTACACACCGAGATATCGCTGAAGGTCACGGATTGGACTTTACTTCCAGAGGAGAAGAACACTTCAACGACAATGAGTGAGTTGCGTTCCACTCTCTCATCTTGCGCGAACACCGCCCCTTGTCCAGGCGATATCTCGTATGCCACGATTGGACACCTGGGTAAGAGAGGCATAGCCTTTTTGTTAGATTTGTTCAACAGAATTTAGGTATAGGGTATTGTCCCAGACTCCTGGCGAATTTTACTGTACTCGGTTTTCGCAAACTGGGGAGAAATCACTCTTCCCAGGCTTGTTTCCACCCAATCTCTCTAACCTCATGCGTGTGCAAGTTGATGGATCAATTAGTAAATGTTACATTAGCCTTTATTTAAGAACACAAAGGGCACCATTTTTCTTCACAATATGGCTTTTGCAAGTTCCACTCCACGTCGAATGCTCTGGTCTGACTGAAAAATGTCGTCTGCGAAACTTTCCTTCGTAGATATCATTATACGACGATGTTGTTCTATCTGAATAAGGCCTATGATACCGCATAATGATAGGACATTGTGGTGACTCTCTACACAATGGGAGTGCAAGGATGACTCCCAATTTTCATTTGTAAATTTCTGCGAGATCTTCCATTCTGCGCAGTGGTGGGTGGGGCCTCCTCAGGCCCAATAAAGCAGGAAAAGGCTGTCGCGAAGGGAAATGTCCTTATTGTCACACTCTTTGCTCTGAGCATAAACGGTATTATCTAAGTGCTGCTAGAAGATGGTCTCACTACGCTCTACGTGAATGATATTTTGATCTTGTTTTGTGCGGTTTAGATGCCTATTCAAAAGCATTGAATCTCATCTCTCGCTATGCCTAAAGCACACAGTTTTCGATTTTCCTTGGCCATGACTAACGTGGTGCACTTCTTTCGCCATCAAGGCTATATCTAGACTCGTACTTGTTCCTAAATAAGGTTTACCTGGAAGTGGTGGATTCGTTCAAATTCCTTGGTCTTGTTTTCGACCGACACCTCACCTGAAAAGCTTCTATTCGCATTCTAAGTGTCTCATGTACCCCCACCATTGACATTATTCGCTAAGTAACGATCAGCATCTAGGGTAGAAATTGGGCCACTGCCTCGCTTTTCTCTCAATATTTTGTTCGTTCAAAGCTTGCCTATGGATGCGAGATGTATAGATCCGCATATTGCGGAAGGTGGACTTGATTCACCACATCGGTCTTCCCCTGACAACCGGTGCCTTCCGCACGTTCCCCATTGAGAGCCTACATGTCGATGTTGGGTATATACCACTTGCTCTGCGCCACACACAGTGTATTATGCGCCAGTAACCGTGAGCCTGGCACTTTCCTCAGTGGCCAACGACTCCGAATGCATTCACAGCCGATCTCACCGGTGGCTATGCTGTCAACAGACGCCTGGCATAACCTAAGTCCTGTGAATTTAAGACTAGAAAACTCCGTCGAGAGCTCTGTGTATCTCTCTGGCCATAAAACCACTTGTTCTACCCAGAACCCCACCCTGGAGGTTACCACCTTTGACTACTTGTCAACACGCCTCTTCTACCAAAGCTTTCAAGCGCCGGGAGTATTTCGTTCAGCCGATTGTATCACACTTCGTGTCTCCCTGGATCCTTGCAAATGTATACGGATGGTTCAAACTCCTATGTTGGGCTCTACCAGGCGTTGTATCTGTCTTTAAGACCGAGATGTTTGCAATACACCGCGCAGTAGGGGATATAACACCTCTTGCACGGTTCTGAGAGAGGATTGTGATCTTTAGAGACTCATAAATCGGTCTGGATGCTCTCGGAGCATTAGAATCTCGACACCTCCTGGTTTGTGGTATCCTTGACGCCTCGGTTGCCACGAGCCGGGTGGAAATGTGGGAATTGCGGGCAATGAGTGCACCGATGAGGATGCCAAAGAGTCTGTGAGGACTGGGCCATCAGCCCAGCGTTTGGCTTTTTCTCACACCGAGTACATGACACGAATCAGGGCAGGTGTCGGACCGAGTGTAACTTAAAGTTACGTGCCATTTCACCACGCCTGTTCACATGGGCCTACCCCATAATGTGGCATCGGCTTCAGGTCGCTTTTTGTTGGTTCGATTTGAACAGATTCGCGGAACACACCGCCATTTGATGAAGCAATCCCCTACATTTTATTGCGACGACTGAGTTGTTCCCCAGACTGTTTTTCCCATTCCTGTTAAATGTCCTCGTCTGGGTCATCTTCTTGCACGTTACCTGTCCCGGTACCGGTATTTGCAGGAGTGCTACCGCTCATCTCTTGTACTCAGGACGGGTTCGTGTACATAGACTTCTGAACTATTCAGCTTTTTAGAGGAGGGTGGCCTCCTCCATTATATTTGACCCTCTTTATTCAAGGTCACATCTTCCTGCGCCGGGGTGAGCTGGGGGGGCCTCCTCCCGACGCCGTTATGTGCTTTGTTTTTGTTTTTGTTATTGTTTGTTCGTTTTCTTGTTTTTGTTTTGGATTTGTGAATATTACTATAGCATATTACTAACATAGAATTCTATTTACGTTAACTTATGCCCTTGAATGCAGTCGCCAGATGAGCGAAAAAAAATCGTGCTCGTTAGACATGAAGCACTGCCGGAGTGGCGACTGCCCCCTCCGAGCGGCAATCTTTTTGCAATCTCTCTGGCTGGGAATTAAACCCGACACCCCGGTGGAGAAATCCAACGCTTTATCTACTTGATTAGCGAGACGTCCAGGTAATTGTGGCAAATACAAATTAGTTAAGTTATAAACTAATCCTATGATCAAGCTCGTAGGAAATCTGGAGGAATTCTAACTATTAAGGTAGAAGACATAAAGGGAGAGAAACAAAAATTAATTTTTATTCTTCTAGCAAATTTACCCAACGGAATTATTGAAATTTTCGAAAACTGTAATCTTGTAAAGATGAGTCATACCAAGGTTTTTCTTTACTTTAACCTAACCTCACCTAATTTAGATGATATTAGGTTATATTAGGGTAGAAAACACCTTGGGATGTTTCCGCTTTACAAGATCCGAAAATTTTATTAATATTAAGATTAGTAATTTTTATTATTATTATGATTATTAAAATAGTGGATTAATATTAAGATACTTAATAACTATTAATATTGTATTAATATTAAGATACTTAATAACTATTAATATTGTATTAATATTAGGATACTTAATAACTATTAATATTGTATTAATATTAAGATACTTAATAACTATTAATATTGTATTAATATTAGGATACTTAATAACTATTAATATTGTATTAATATTAAGATTGTTAAAATTATATTAATATTAAGATCATTAAACTAAAAACCAAGAATATCACCACAAAAAAATATGAGATATCGATGACTTGAGAGGTCATAGTTAATAAATGATTAAGATTATGAATGAATAACTTTTTGGCAGAAATCCAATCTTGTATTAAATTATTTCATTCTAAATCTTTCAGAAACTTCTTTATTTCTAAGTTATGCAGATGATGGCTGCCTAAATGCAAGTTTAGATAGATGCGAGCGACTGAGTTAAAAAAAAGGCGAATTAAATGTAAAGCAATTAATAAGTCAATTCATTTGACTTGCGAATCACAGCAAATGAACAAATGACCAGTAGTGCATGAGACAAATCAATTGACTCGCGAATGACAGTGATTGAATAAAAGACCTCACTGCATTAGGCAAATCAGTTAAATCGCGAATCACAGCAATTGAAGGAAAAACTAATAATACCTTAGGCAAATCATTTGACTCGCAAATAACAGCGATTGTATTAAAGTCCAGTATTGCATTAGGCAAATCAGTCGAGTCGCGAATCACACCGATTGAATAAAAAATCAGTATGCATTAGTCAAATCAGTTGACTCGCGAATCACAGCGATTGAATAAAAGAGCAGTGCTGCCTTAGGCAAATCAGTTGACTCGTGAATCTTAGCAATTGAATTAAAAACTAATACTGCATTAGGCAAATCATTTGACTTGCAAATCACAGTGATTGTATGAAAAACCAGTACTGCATTAGTCAAATCAGTTGAGTCGCTAATCACAGCAATTGAATAAAAGACCAGTACTGCCTGAGGCAAATCAGTTGACTCTAAAATCCCAACAATTGCATAACATATCTGTACTGCATTAGTCTAATCAGTTGACTCGCGAATAACAGCGATTAAATTAAAGACCAATACTGCTTTAGGCAAATCAGTTGACTTCCGACTCACAGCAATTGGATAAATGACTAGTACTGCATTAGGCAAATCAGTTGACTCCCGAATAACATTAATTGAATAAAATACCAGCACTGCATTAGGAAAATTAGTTGACTTGCGAATCACAGCAATTGAATAAAAGACTAGTACTGCATTAGGCAAGTCAGTCGAGTTACTATTCACAGCAATTGAATAAAAGACTAGTACTGCATTAGGCAAGTCAGTCTAGTCGCTACTCACAGCAATTGAATCAGCTGACTCGCGAATGACAGCAATTGAATAAAATTCCAGTACTGCATTAGTCTAATCAGTTGACTCGCGAACACAGTAATTAAATAACAGATCTGTACTGCATTAGTCTTATCAGTTGACTCGCGAATAACAGTGATTAAGTTAAAGACCAATAATTTATTAGGAAAATCAGTTGACTTCCGACTCGCAGCAATTAGATAAAAGACTAGTACTGCATTAGGCAAATCAGTTCACTCGCGAATCACAGCGATTGAATACAAGAGTCCTACTGAATGAGGCAATTCTCTTAACTCGCGAATCAGAACGATTGATATAAGTACCCTAGTGAATGAGTCCATTCATTTGACTCTTAAATCATTCGAGTTGAATAAAAGACCTCCACTGAATAAGTTAATCAGTGATTCTCAAATCATTGCTGTTGAATAAAGGACCCTTAGTGAAGAGTCATTTCTGATGACTCACGAATTACTGATGTCAGCGAATCATGTCCCCTAATGAATAGCGACCACTTAGAGAGCAGCAGCAGACATTTATTAGAGCAGTAGGTTTAGGAAGCGACAAAAATGGGTGTGAGATCGGGAAATCAAGAGAAATAGGAGTGAGTTTGGCGTCGTGGTGGACACCTTAAAATGCAACGAACGGGTGCTCGGGCGAAACTGCGCCAGAGTAAAAAAGGATTCCAAGTCCGACCGATGAAGTGCCCACGGATTATTGAAATATAGGACTAAGAATGACGTCATAACTCTACCACAGGAAGAACTTTAGGGGAAGGACTATTTAAAGCTCATAACACACACGCACATTCATAACACATATAAACATGTCTCCCGGGATGAATAAGTTATATTCCCGTTTAAGAAGATGAAAAGAGAAATTATTATTAATTCTATTACTAGTAGTAGTAGCAGCGGAAATAGTAATAGTAGTATACTCGATTTTGTTATTATTATTAATGTAAATACCTACGAAGTTATCTCCTCAACAAAATTAGGAAGGAGATGTTCAGAAATAAAATGGTAGAGTGAGGTGAATGTAAAATGCCTAGCTATATATTATGCAATAGTATGCAGACCAAATAGTATTCACCTCTAAGGAATCATTAACAAATCGAGAATCATCGACAAGTACCTCTCAAGTTTTCTTTTAACTATCTAGAAGAAATCACTACTGTGTAATCCTGAGAAAACTTGTCTTAAATTTCGGTGTTTGTGACAGTTGATTAGTAAGAATCAGTACAATGCATTAAGAGATGGTGAATTACCTGAATTTTATGGACAATTCAGTAAAATGCTTTAACTTCTGATGTTTTTGATTCAATTGGAACATATTTAGTTGATTAAAACTTCATTTGTTATTTTCTATTCTGTAATTACTTGATTTAAAAAAAATACCCATTACTTATGGGCTGATTTAATATGCATATTTGAAAACTTTCAATATCAAATATTTTTCTTTGCGAACTTATATACATTTACGCAAAACTATTTTCCGAATTTTTCGCTTCGCTCACCATTCCGAGTCTATTTATTCAAGTTAGGAGTGAACCCACGGTCATAAATTAGAACCCGGGTTCATCCCTAATAAGCTGTTATCGATAATTACCGACATTTCAAGTTGTAGATGAGAGGTGGGCTTAGGGAAGGTAATTAAATTTATCGAATGAAATATTGTCAGGAGTTGGATGTTTTAGGGTTAAAACTGGGCAGTTGACGTTTTTTCACTTCTTGTAGGCAAAATTGGGGCTTTTTTTTTAAAGGAAAATGAACACCTCATAATTCCTCTCCAGTGTCGTCTGAAAACTTGGAAAGGGAGCCTTTAGTCGAAAAGATTTGGATATACTTTTGGATATACTTTTCAAGATTGTGCAACTATAGAGATGTTTACAAAGTAAGGACTCGAAAATTCCTAGGTATAGAACCTTAGAGCATTCAAATTTTGAACTAGTATGACTGGGATACTAAATATGCCCAAAATAATAAAGGTTTCAGAAAATTTAGGTCTAGCAAAGGGGAGTGTTCTTATACAGTAGCATCCCGAACTAGGGAAAAAAAATACCAAAATCTACAATTTTCATCCTTTTTTTTTTATTTCAATAAAAATGCGCAGAATATTCTTGGAAAATTGACTCTTATAGTGGCCAAGCTTCATTTCATATAACAACAGAAAAAAACAAGTTATGATAAAAGTAATGTATATTTTTAGAATCGATGTATCCAAAACTAAGGAACGACAACATAACTTTGTTTAAATGTAAACAATTGTTGCTTATGTATAGCAACACTATCCTACGTACATTACTGATGGCATCACTCCTTTAACAGGATGGCAAGACGGGTTAAGGTCGACAAATCCTTCTGAAAGTAGGTTTTTAGTGGAAAAGTGAAGGAATAATCAAAAGTGTGATTTCACGTATAATAAATCTATATTTGGAAACAAGGCAATGTGAATTAAGGAATAAATCAGGTCGTACTAAAAGGTCACATTTCCTCGGAAGATCGCACATTACAACAGATTTCAATGAAAGACCTTTGTGCTTTGGTATCAAAGTATGGCAGGATTCATAAGCAGAAAAGATGGAGCGCTATATGTTATAGCATTTTGTTAAGCTAGTGTTACCCAAAGGAAAGACAGGGTGCTGTTTTGTAATAGCGCTAACCAAAATCACTAAGCTTAGATTCTTGAGTATAGAAAATCTTTTAATGAGAAACTCCTTAAAACATTTCTTTAATTATCTAATTATTTTGAATTATAAAAGAAAGGTTACAAATAAAAAAGTAAAATCGGACAAAGTAATAAAGGCAAGATTATGAGCAAATGACGGATGATATTTCTAAACTTCTCGTTGTTGAAGGACTCTGACAAAACAGATTTATTCTCTTGGTCACGCTGGTTATGGTCGATAAGGTAGGTTTAGTTTAGTTTAGGTTAGGTTAGGTTAAGTTACTTAAGGTTGGGTTAGGTAAGGTAAGGCTAGGTTAGGTTAAGTTGTGCTAAATTCTGTAAAGTTAAGTTATTTTATGTCTGGTTAGGTTAGTTTAAGTTAAGTAAAGTTCGGTTAATTAAGTTTACATTCGGTTAGATTAAGTTATGTAAGATAAGTTTAGGTTGTTAGGGTTATCTTTTACACTTAAATTAACTTACGTGTTCAAATATATACACTTCCTCGATATTTTAAAAGGGTGTAGTACAGATGGTCATTTTAAAGAAAAGGTGAAACCGATGTTTACGTTCATTTGAAGTTTAATAAAAGTTTGGTCGTAGTTGTTGTTTTTGTTTTTCAGGATTCTGCTTTTCAAGCTTTTTTGTCTTTCGAGATTATGAACCAGACCCAGACTCACATTTTGACTTTCTAGATATTGCATTTTTGGTATTAAAACTCAGACCCACACTCACATTTCGACCTTCTGGATTTTAGCGTTTCGGGATTGTGATCAAGAACAAGACTAGAATTTCGACTTCTAGAGTTTTTTGCCTTTCGAGATTATGACCCAGACAGACATTCGCCTTTCGTCACCAGGGATTTGGGCATTTCTGGATTATAACGAAGACCCAGACTCGCACTTCAACTTTCAGGATTTTGGCATTTAGTGATTATGGCAAAAAAAATGAATAAACAGACTCGCATTTCGAACATCAGAAATTTGACCTGTCAGAATTTCAACTTTGGGTATGTTGGCATTTCGTGATTATTACCCAGACCCATTCTTGCATTTCGAATTTCGAGCATTTTTGGAAGTGGACCTAGAGCCAGACTTACACTTTCGACTTTCGGGATTTTGGTCTTTAAGGATTTAACGAGGCCCAGGCTCGCATTTTCACTTTAGGAATTATGACCTAGACCCACTCTTACCTTTAGACTTTCGTGGGTTCGGCTTTTACTGTTCGCAATTCAGCTTGCGTGATTTTCGCGCTTAGCGATTATAATCCAGACCCAGATTCGCTTTTAACCTTTGGAATTTTGGTCTGTGAGATTATGACGCATAACTAGACACAAATTTTGAATTTAGGGATTTTGGCCTCAAGCGATTATAACTTAGAATCCATTTTGGCCTTTAGCGATAATGAGCTAGAGTTAGACTCGCATTTAGACTTTTGCTTTGGGGGGCCTTAGGGATTATATGCCGCACCTAGGTATGGCATATGGCATGACTTACATTTCGACTCTAGGGTTTTGGTCTGTCGAGATTATGACCTACTCGCATTTCGACTTTGGGGATTTTGACCTTTAGAAATTATTAACTATAGCCATACTCGCAATTAGAGTATCAGTATCGGGATTTTGGCCTTTCGCGATTATGACCCAAACCCAGACTCGCATTTCTGCTTTCGAGATTTTGGCTTTTAGCACGTATGACCAAGAATCGCATTTCGACCTTTGGGTTTTTTCACATCCTCACCTTCGCTTTCAATTTTCGGATTTTGGCCTTTCAAGATCCTGACCCAGCCACAGGTTAGCATTTAGATTTCCGCGATTTGAGGATTTTGGAATTGCAACCTAGACCCATTAATCCCATTTAGTCTTTCGGGATTTTGGCCTTTAGCAATTATGACCCAGACCCATACTCGCATTTCAACTTTCGTGATTCTGGCCTTCAGGGATTTTGCGCCAGATACAGACTCAAATTTCTAATTTCGCTATTTTTGCCTTTAGGAATTATACCTAGACCCAGTCTCGTATTTAAAAATTTTTAATCTTGGTCTTTGGCATTTATGAACGACATCCATGCTCACATTTTGGCTTTGGGGATTTTGGCGTTTAGCTATTTTGATCCAGACCCAGATTCGTCTTTCAACCTTCGGAATGTTAGTCTCTGGAATTCCGACCCAAACCCTTACTCAACTTTCAAATTTTGGTAATTTAGCCTGTAGATATTATGACTCAGACTTAGACTCTCTTCTTGACTTTCGTTATTTTAACCTTTAGAGATTCAGACCCAGAATAGTATTTCAACCTTCGGTATTTTGCCCTCTGGTGAAAATCACCTATACCGAGTCTTGCATTTTGACGGTTATGGTTCATGGCCTGTCGAAATTATTAGCCAGCCCAACAATAACATTTCGACTTTAGGGATTTTGGCCTTTAGCGATTATGAGCCCGACCCAGATTCGCTTTGAGGCCTATGGGATTATGAATCAGACCTAGAGTCGCATTTCGACTTTCCGGATTTTGCCCTTTAACAACTATGACCAAGAATCGCATATTGATTTCGGGAATTTGCCCTTTAGCGATAATGACCCAGACCCACACTCGCATTACGACATTCGGAGATTTTAGCGTTTAGCTTTTATTACCAAGACTCAGACTCACATTTAGACTTTCAGGTCTTGGCCTGTCAAGATTATGATCAAGTTGTATTTCAGGTTTGGGGATTTTGGCCTTTAGCGATTATGACCCAGACCCAACCTCGTATGTTGGCTATTCAGGATTTCGGTCTTTAGCGATTATGAGCTAGACCCAGATTCACTTTTCGACTTTCTACACTTTTGCCTCTGGGATTATGAACCAATCCGAAACTCGGATTTCAAATTTCGTGAATTTGGCCTGACTGGATTATGAATCTGAAGCGGTCTCGCATTTCCACTTTAGTATTTCGGCCCTTAGTGATTATGAGCCAGTATTGCATTTGGACCTTCGGCATTTTTGCTTTTAGTGATAATGTCCCATAACCAGTCTCGCATTTCGAATTTTCGGCTTTTTGGCCTGTCGACTTACGGTAATTTAGTCTTTCGGGATTATGACCCAAATACTCTAAGGGCTTTGGTCTTTGGGGATTCTGACTCATAGACAGACACTCATTTTGACTTTCAAAATTTTGGTGCTTAGAGATTTGACGAGACCCAGACTAACATTTCGACTTTAGGGATTTTGCCTTTTAGCGTTTATGACTCAGACACAGGCTCACATTTAGTTCTTTGAAATTTAGGTCTTTCTGGATTATTCCCCAGACCTTGACTCGCATTTCGTCTGCGGGTTTTTTGCCTTTAGCGATTATGATCCAGACCATTACTCGTATTTTTACCTTCGAGATTTTGGCCTTTAGAGCTTATGACCAGGACCTAGAATTGCATTTAGACTTTCGTTATTTCGGCCTTTCAGGATTATGTCTCAGATAGAGACTCGCATTTCGACTTTCGAGACTTTGGCATTAACTCCCATTTCGAGTTAATGGATTTTCGCATTTCTTAATTATGACCCATATTCAAACTCAAATTTAGACTTTCGGAAATTTGGCGATTAGGGATTGTCCGAGACTTAGACGAGCATTTCGAGTTTAGGAATTTTGGCCTTTAGGGAATGTTAGCATTTCGGAATTATTAACCAGACTCAGTTTCGTATTTCGGATTTCTGGATTAGGACCCAGACCCAGACTAGCATTTAGACTTTCTGAATTTTGGCCTCTATTAATTCTGACTCAGACCCAGACTCGCATAACAAATTTCAGGATTTGGGGGTTGCATTTTAACGTTGGGAATTTTGGGCCTTTAGAGATTATGACCTAGATTCGTTTTGTCCATCGTTTTCCAGGTGTCAGATAAGGTGTTATCGGCTCTAGCTTTCCTCACTTCGTAGATGGAGTGTTATGTGCTCTTGTATCCTGTCCTGTCACTGTTCATCTCTGCACAAATTGGGCTTTATGCCTTTAGTATGTTTGACACATAGTGTTCAGTCACTGGCTGATGGGACGTTATGGATTGTAGCATCTGGTTCATGCATGTAGATTTCGTGAATTAAATTGTTCGGCCCCTTGCATAATGGTCCTGTACACTTTCGCTCTCTCAATGTTCACACCTTGATAAATTGAGATGCTATGTGCTATATATATATATATATATATATATATATATATATATATATATATATATATATATATATATGCTACATATAATCTCCTTGACAGGGTTGATGTAAAGACGGAGCGCTACCTACATAATATGTACTGTAGCATCTGTCCACTAATGGTTTATTCCCCCAGGCAGATTTAGTGCTATGTAGTGTGACATATTTGGCCATATGAGAGTTCGCCCCAAGGCAAAGGGGTTGCTATGTGTTTTAGAAGCCCCTACTTCGAATTTTCCTTAGGAAGCGCTGAAATTAATATCGAAAAATAACATCACGGACTACGATTTAAAATTGAAAAACAAACGACTGTTTGGGGGCACACCTAAAATTGGCAAAATTATGAATCACTTAAATGGTCATTAATGACAAAAATTATCTCTCTTCCAAATTATTGTTACTGATAAAACGTTCCAGTCATAAAGAACATTTTAACTTTTTTCCTTCAGTCCACATATGTAGTTCTTTGAGAGCAATCTCCCTTTGCGACAAGAAAAGAGCCAAGTAGCCCTATACTACAGGACAGAGAAATATAGATAAAGATACTAATGTGCGTACCGTAAATGTACGTCCCATGTTTACACCAAATTGAAAGTCTAAGTTGTTAGCGAAGAAAAAAAAGAAATCCAAGTTAAATCTTTACATCATGAATGTCACCTACTTATCTTCACCACCACCCCTTAGTTTCAAGTTAGTTATATATGGGTGTAAAAGATCTACGTTCTATGTCATGTTCATTGTTCCAAGACATTTCTTTATCTATGCACCCGAAAAAAAACACGTTTACGTGTAGAAGCTGATAACAGGTGTGCGCGTATAATTAGGGTGATCAAGTCTTACGATAAAGACTTACATTAGATGAAAAAAAGTAGACAAACTCGATATAAAAATAGTCGCAAGATGTATAACGAAACGGTAATTTTGGCTTTTGGAGGGAAACAGATAGGTGAAAAAACATTCTCGTAATTTGGAGAGGCTTACAAAAATTGATGCTTTGGAAACCAAAAGATCATCATTAAGAAATTCGGATGACTGAAAAGGTGAAATTGTGATAGCTGAAGAACTATTTGGCAGAACATTACATTTTGCTTATCACCCTTATCTACTAACTAGTGCCATTAGTCCATTACTCTTGAAAGTGAAAGCTAAAATTTAGCGATGTTAGCTCGAAAATTGGTAGGTGACCATTTTATACATCAAGGTGGAGGGCGGGCGTGGGGATGGGGGGGGGGGCTAGAGAGAAAATTTGCCTCTTTTAAGTGGAATTTTTTTGCATCTTTTTATATATTTACACATCTATAGCCATACACTTTTATAGCATTACTCGCCCTTCTATACATAAAAAGTTTTCTATATATACTTACTTTTCTATCAATAGTCAGATTTATATCAATAGTTACCTTTCTATCTCAACTCACCTTTTCATACATATTACATATATACATTATATCTATATTCACTTTTCTTTCTATGACCATATTTTTATCCATACACACTTTTCTACTTGAATGCTCCTTTCTATATATGCATACTAGGCATATCTTGATGCGTTTGTTTCTAGTGCTCTAATTGAACTCTCCTTGTGTATCATATTTCCTTTTTCTCTATGGATTATTGAGCATATACCGTGTCACGTGTTATTGTGATTTCCCGTTCATTTACCAAAACCGTTTGTGTCTCTCTTACTAACGCTTTCTTCCTCAACAAGCATGTAAGGACTTATCTACACTGCGCTTCTTATAAGCTGTCTTGAAAGCATTGCTTATTGGCTAAGCCTCCACGAACTCCTCCGATCGGACGAGGTTGTCCCGTAGATCCAAACAATTCGAGCATTTGAACGTTTCGTCTCAGTTGTGCTAGTGTCATGTAGGTTGTGAATATGTGCTAAACTGTGTATGATTTCTTGTAGAAACTACTTCAGTTGTATGTATTGGTTAAACCAGCGCAGTATTTATATGTGTTTAGTTTGTGGTTGTGACTGCACCCTGCCTTAGCAGAGCGTGGGAGAGATGTTTCTTTTGAGTGTCACTCAAATGACGTTGAGGAGGAGATTTAGACCCCGAGATCCAGGTTATGCTGTAATTTATGTGGACTTTTTTGAGATAATGTAGTCTGACTATAGGGCACTGAGATTCCTTGTTGTATACCGATGAAGTTTGTTGTTGTAGATAAGGATCTTGCATGTAATAGCATAGGTTTTTCCTACTATGGAGAAATTGTGTTCCGAGTAGGTTCAGATATCCTGTTATGGGCAAAAATGTTGCTTCAGAGTGTGAGTGGTTTGGGAGGGGAAGGGGGTATACCTCTAGGCGGTGTGCTTTCTTTTATGTCTTTTTTAGTTAGCTGAGGAGAGTGAGTGCGAGAGTGTGACCAATTCTTAGAGCGTAGAGCAGTAACGGTTCCTTGGATTGCTCAAAGTGTGTTGCGTTGTTTGTTCTGTTTCTTATATAATGTGGAAAAGTTTGTCCGGTGTCTAGTGTGACACCGAGCTATATGTATTCTATTTAACATGAGTGAGGTGTTTGATTGCTGGCTCTGAATAGAGTCCCGAAGTATTTTGAAAGTAAAAAGGTCATTAGAACTGGGTTGCCCTCTCTACACCTATCGTACTCTAAACAAATGGTACAAAATTTTTTAAAACTTTTATTGAATAGTCTCAAAGGTTGCAGTGTTAATATTACCCTAATTAGGTCATTCAAAGGGTATTCCATTAAAATTAGGTTGTTTTTCTCAGCTACATATTCTTTGGTTGTTATATGATCATTTATTAGAAATTCTTGCATATTATATAAGTCCATTAATTTTTTTCAAATGGTGTTACAGCCAGGGTTGAAATGGCCAAGTGTTCTGTACGACCCTTTTCTAAATGTTTTCCTCTTGACACCTTCCCATCCAGTCTCAATGTTCAGTTTCTACCTGTTCTCATACCACATCAACTGTATATATCATCACCACCTCCCTGCAGCTAAATGAGGTGTCTTCTGACTTTAAACAGGCTGCGATCCATCCGATCAAAAAGAAACAAAATCTTGACACTAATAATCATTCAAATTATCGTCCTATCTCTCAACATCCTTTCTTATCCAAGGCTCTTGCGATGGTCGTAGCTGCCCATATCACCAAACACATGTCCTCGTAAAGCATGTGAGAAACCTCCTAGTCCAACTTCAAGGCGGTTCATAGCTCTGAATCCCCCCTCCTACATATAACTGACCGACCCCGCCGCAAGCCAGACGCTGTGAGAGCTTCAATTATGCTGCTTCTTGATCTCTCGACAGCATTTCGTAGTCTTGCCCCCTTAATTCTTCTTTACCGCCTTCGTGACTTCCGGAGTGTATCTTAAACTGCATTAAACTGGTTTCGCTCTTCATATGTCACCTCTTACTAATTCTGTTCACATTGGGGGTCAGGTTACGTGGCCATCTGTTGATGTGTCCTACAGTGTTCCTCAGGGCTCTGTCCTTGGCATCTCTTCTTTCGTATTTAACTCTTTCATCTTGGCCTTCTTTTGAAACGCCTAGGCCTATCCTTCCATTTATAAACTGATGACACGTAGATATTTCACACTTCCTCAAACTCCTTTGCCGTGACCGCCCCCAATTTTATTCACATATGACACGATTACTGAATGGCTATCGGATAACTTCCTTAAACTCAACTATGACAAACCTGAGGTTCTTTTGATGGGCACCTCAGCAGATGTCACTCGCTGTAAAAATGTAACCCCCTCTCTCAATCTTAGTGGCTCATCGATCGCGTCCTTTAAAAATGTTAGAAACCTCGGTGTTTCCTTTGACAGTCAACTCAATTTCAATTTGCAGTGGTAATATCAGCAAATCTTTTCTCTGATTTCTCCGGAGCCTCAGTCGTATCCGGTTCCACTTTGACCAAAACAGTTTCAGGATAGCCATCCATGCCTTTGTTACCTTTTACCTTGATTTTTGTAACTTTCTACTCACTAGATCCACCAACTCTACAATTCGTCCCCTTCAACTTATCAAGAACTTTGCAACTCGAATTCTCCTCCTTTGAGGATGTTTTTACCTTCTTGCGCCACAGCTCTGCTTTGTAAACTGCACTGAATCCCAATTAAATTTCGAATTACTTTTAAACTCTTCCTTCTTACAGTTAAAATCTTAAACATCGCAACTCCCCATTACCTGTCCTTCTCACTAGCTGTGTTCAGACAACAAAGTGTCCTTCGCGCAGGAAGTTCTTTCTGCTTTTGGTTCTTCGCACTCGTCTCGGTTCCATGGGTGATTGCGCCTTCTCTATAGTTTGCCCCGAGCTGTTGAATGGTCTTCTGCTTGCTGGTATACGCTCCTCTTTCTCGCCTGGCGCTTTCGAGATGGCTCTGAAAACTATTCTCTTCTGTCAGACCTTTCCCTAGTTGATGGATGAACACCCTGCGAATGCTTCAAGGTCTTGAAAGACGCCATTTAAATACTATATTATTTCTATTACTGCGAATAGAACACTTCGTAATATAAAATATTTAAACTAAATGGAATTTATATATTTATGGTAGGTGGAGACCGCATTGAATATACATTGCTTTTTATACAAGCTTTAGTCATGTTCGATTGACCCAACGTTACTTGGCCAGTTCATTTGCATTTTAGACATTAGTTATCTGACCCAGTCACACACTGAGGTTTTGGCGACCGCATAAATACACCCATTACTAGTAGTGTTTAATGTGGGTGAAGTAGGCTGTTTATGTGCTTGATCACTTACTAGAAACTACAGGCCACCTTTATTTCCCTCTAATTTTCTTTCTATGTTGATTATACTCTGCGTGGGAAAATGGCAGCTTTGTGCATCTTACCTAGCTACATCAGCCACACACTACATTACTCTAATAGTAGTAGCAGAGTATTTCTAAAGATACTAGGAGGGTGTAATGTGTACTCGGGGCACATAGCTTTATATAATGCGACGCAAAATGTCCAGGTATAATTGTAACTAACGATCATAACAGGTCCAAATACCCCGTCTTGACTCCATCTAATTTATACAATCGGTCTTGTACAAGTTCGCAACGTTTCAATTTAAAGGTGCCATTGTTTCAAACTTAAGCTGCCACCTTATTTCTAGCACATAAACCTGGATACAACATACTGAGTCTTAGCTTACAACATAATGAGTCTTAGGTTACAAAATACTGTCTTAGGTTATAACATACATTCTTAATATACATGATACAACCAATAGAATACAAAATACTGTGTCTTAAGATACAAAAAAACTGATTCTTAGCATACGTCCTACTGAGTCTTAGGATACAACATACTGTGTCTGTCATAGATCTGAGAGAGAGAGGAAGATACATGCCGCCTTGCCCTTCAATGGAGAGAGGGAGAGAGAGAGAGAAGGAGAGACAGCAGACACCTGGGCGACCCTTTTTGTCTGCGCTAATCGAGTTGCGAAATTATGACACGCTGCGGTGATCTGAAATGCCGCCTTTATAAGAAGCTGCAACAAGTTTGAGAGCCCAGAAGTTCCATCTGAAGTCTGACAAAGTTCACCTCGCTGACTTAGGAACCTTCCCGCTAAAAGGCTGCGTCTGATCATAGAACCCTCCCTTTCGGACTAAGGGGAGAAAACCCCATTCGACCGCTATAAACCTTCCAGCGCCAGAGTTGGAAGTCAGTATCCACCGCCCGCCCTGTGGCGACCGTATCCACCGTCTGAACATCTCCGTCCATACCCGCTATTCGCGTCCCGTTGGATGCGCAGAACCCCATCAAGCTCCTAGTATTCTCGTTAATTCTCGTGAGTCTACCTCGAGCCGCTTCCTCCCGCTCCTCGAACGCAGCGCGCTTAGTCTCGATTCGTGTTACTCGAAAGCAAGATTTAAGTTACCCCGTAATAATCATTTTTCAAGAGACTATTGTTTGAACTTTGCGCTAAGCAAGGATTACTCCCTCGGACCAAATATTCGAGGTAAAAGCAACGCGCAACTCTCCTGTGCAAGTGCTCTCTATCTACCGTCCCCCATAGTGTAAAGCCTTTATCATCGGCTTAGTATACACTCAAGGTCATTCGAGCGTTCCTCGGTCAATATTATTCATTTGTTTGTACCGTCACCGTCCTTAACAAGTCTCCCCTCCCCCTTTTAGCCACTGAGACTCGTGTACATCAATTTAAAACTCCTTTTAATCTTGTAAAATAATATTAATTTGCATATTAGTAAAGTTATTTTTCTACCCATTTTTCTGTTATCCCGGAACATCCAAGATAGTCGACTGTGGCCGACCTACATTCAATAATTGGCACTTTGCTTATATTATAAATCTACCACGCATTCGTAAACGCAGAAAGGGTTAACTTGACCTTATTCTACGACATTGTCTTAGGATACAACATACTGAGATTTAAGATACAACATACTGAGTCTTAAGGTACAGCATACTGAGTCTTAGGATACAACATACTGAGTCTTAGAGAATTGCAAAAATCAATGCACTTATGTGGAACGTAAGCCATTAAATAAATAATTTAATGAAAAAATAGCGTAAATAATCGATATCCGCGCAAAAGCCAAATGACAAAAAGAAGGATTGGAATCAATGGCATATAATAATGACCAACCCGTAGGGGAATATCAGGGATAACATGTGCAACCTTGATGCAGCTGACATTTCAAAAGCCTCTACTTATTTCTGGTCTTATGAAAGTAAAACGAGTGAAATTCAAAGGAGAGAACATCTGAAATTCAATTATTCATTACTTTTTACAATTACCACCGACCTGTACCCGTTCACCGTTGGGCAGTGGATAGGACCAATATATACCCATCAAAGAAGGATAAAGAAGACGGAGAGTGTGATTAAATATATATTCTAATAAATTTAATTAATAAATACTTATCACTATTACAAAGGTTAAATAGTAATAAATAAGAACAATTAGTTTACTACTGGCGTCATTTAGGGTTGTAGAGGTATACTAAACTATAGAAAGCTTCTTTCATGTTTTCGTCCTTTACTAAGCTTCCTGATGATTAATCCTTTAGCTTATATGAACAAAATCCCTATAAAGCTGTATCTACAGCTTTTCTACATAAAGAATTACTAAATGTATTTATAAACCCAGTAGATATTAAATGAGCCTTCACCTCAATCAATTCACATTTACTCCATTCTTTAATAAAATGCATGAAAGAATAGGTGGTCTTGGAGAAGTAGTGGAATACGCAGTGCTACTCAAAATTCTGTAGGGAGACGAATAGGGTAATTTGTTTAGATTGAACAGTAGTATGAATAAACAAAGAAAAAAACTTGCCCCTGAGCCTAAACGCAATGTCTATATTTGGTTTTCTTGAATAAACAAAGATGAAGCGAAGACGATAATCAATGAAGTGGATGAAGTAAGGGATCTCTTTTTTTCTCTTGGGGAGAAAATCAATTAATATATCATGGTTGTCATAGAAGAAGGTTAGCGAAAGGTGATACCAGACGCCATTTGCTTAACAGATGCTGACATATATGACAAGAGGAAAAATATACCCGCTTCTTTAAGCTGAAAGTCCATTTATAATTTATCTTATGGTATCAAAATGCAGCCAACATAAATTATAAGATTTCACATTCCTGTTCCACACAGAAGCGAAGCCATGCCCAGTACGGTGACAGCGATTATCCAATGCCCATATTTCGCTTACTTCTGGTTACTTGGACTATTCAGAGGACCGAAACGTCTGCTGCGTTAGGAGCACAAACCAATGTAATACATAAACATCAACGTCAAAATTGTATCAAACCATTGTGCTGCACTCCCAGTTTTCCAGATGTTAGGTTGCTATTAACTCGGAGTCAAGTGGACTCTCTCCGCTCGACCATAAAATTACACAGTTGAAAAGTATGCTTTCTCTCTCTCTCGTTTACTCACATGTCTATTTATCTATCTACCATCTTATAATTCAATCTTGTACTAAGTGGAAGGAAGCTTGGTCATGTAACAGTGAAATGATTGGCGGATAACATCGATGTGTGTTTTACACACCAATTTTTGTATGCGTTCGAGGTGATATTTAAAGGCATTTGGTACACGGACACATACAACTCAACAAACACACGACACATACAACTTTACTAACGCAGAGGAATGAAATTTATCACTGACAATTCTTATCTCCCTTCACTGTCTTTTGCTTCTATTGATTCAAGGTTTCTTTTTCCTATTGTAGGTATGTCTGTCTGTTTGCCCGGTCAGCTAAAGAGAAAAAATCAGACCATGCAAATAATTTACAAAAGGTCATTCGAAAATTTGAATAATAATTTAATTCATCAGACAGCGATAAAATAGCATCAACGAGTGTAATCGATACTTTTAAAATTAACTAAACCACAAAGAATGTGAGAAATTAAAACAATATAATGTTTCGAAATATAATAATAGCATAAATAATATTTTTATTCTGGGGTACAAAAATTATCAGGACAACAAAAATTGTATGGTTCAAAAAGGTGAAAATAAATAAATTTGTATTTAGGTCTAATTTTAGTAATAAAGATCACCATTGGCGACTGCAATAAAGACAGAATAGGAATGAAAGAAATGATGGTTTAGTTAGAGATGAATCAAGCTAACTTTTAAACGCGTAAGAAAAAAAGAATGAAAATTACTGTTTAAATCTGAAAGAAATTTGTGCAAATTAAGTATCGCCATATAGAAAAATATGACTTTTACGCAATTAAATTCTTGCAGATAATTATGGTCACTCTCCAGTATTTTTAAAGCAGATCTACATCGCTTCGCAATATCAGTGTTTGTAGTTTTCAGCAACTAATGAAATATTGCTGGGGTAATTATTTTTAAAAAATTAGCCCTGCTGGAAGCCAAGGTACTGACCATTTGTTCATCTTTATTCAAGTTAATTTCTTCTATCTGAGTATTATGAGTCAACAACGCGTTGTAAAATGAATTCATTTTTCATTAAGTAGATAGCAAAATAAATTCAATAGTATGTGGGTAATTGATCAAACTGAATTTGTAGTAATTGTAAAACAACCATTTTGATGAGAAAGCAATTCATGCACGTGAAAACCTTTAAAGTAACTCCATAATGTAAACATGTTTAACAACAGGGAACCACATCAGCATAAATTATTTTTTGAGAAAAAAAAGATACATTTTACCATTTTTTACCACTGCCTAACGTGCCTGGATAAGCCAATCGAAACATCATGTCATCTGGGTTTCATATGATGGCTGCGTATATCTGTTTTCATTTTCGCAAATTAATATCTAAAGCAGTTTTACAGGTAGTAATGGGGTTGTTTTAAATATAAATTAAAATTTTCAAACTATGCGCTTCACATTAATAGAAAATATTTGCTCTTTGTTTTCAGATTTCAATTATATTTTAAGTATAGAATTTTTTTGAGTAGTTCAATTTCGAGCTTTTATTAATTTCACATTTGCTTATTATGTATCTACTTTAGTAGTTGCATCAAATTATATTGTATTTGGAGAATTGAGGTTTATAACTCCAGTCTATAAAAAGCAATTTCAAATCAAATTAAAATATAGGTTCGTTCGTATAATTAAAATAACATTATATTCTCTTTCTTACTCCTTATCTCTGCATGTAACTCTTCTTCTTTTTTCTGTCATTTTGATTGGTAAACAAGTAAAATTATATATATATATACATATATATATATATATATATATATATATATACATATATATATATATATATATATATATATATATATATATATATATATATATATATATATATATATATATATATGAGAGCAGCTAATGTGGGCAGACATCTTTTGTAATGATATATAATTTTGCGGTGAAAAATCCCTTGGCCAGAATGTATGTACATATTTCGACGAAAAAAAGGTCATTAGGAATATAACTTACTTACTAGAGCCTGAACGAACTAACATACACAAATGTACATTGAATAATTGAACACTTATATTTATCAAATGCTAAAAATTGGTCTTAATTGTCCTTTAAGTCGTACTTCTGCAAAGAAAAATAATATATGTAGTTACAATTAGATCTACTTTGGCTCCGAGTAGGTTTTTAGCTGCTTCGAAAATAAGTGGCCTGGGGCTAAGAGCGGGCGAACACTGGCCTTCTAGGTGGTCTTCATTTCTTAGGAATCAAGAGGCGGGGACTAAGGGTCTTAGTTCTGTCTTTATTTATGACGTTTCTGCTTGGTATAGTTCGTGTGATGGATTGTTGGCGGCGACTTTTTCCCTTCGAGATAAATCCCTTCTGTAATGCCTGTTAATGAAATATTATAAATAAACTCCTAATTTTGCTATTAGCTTGGATATTATCATTATTTCCTACCTAATGTACTCAAATCATTATTAAATTAGCTCCAAATTAATGAAGGCATTAGAATTAGTGTGTTTTATTTTCTAATAAGGGTATTTGAAATTTCGAGGTCTTGTAGCAGCCAACCACACAGCGAGTCAGAGACGAATATAAAGCCAGGCTTTGTTTACCGCCTCAAGGCATGCACAAAGAAACACCCAAATAGAAGAAATAGATCGAAAAACTCCTTTTTTGTGGCCTTTCATTTTCTTTAAGTTTGATATTGTAGAGGTTTGGGTGGTAAAATATTTAAGGAATGTGAAATGTTTTCACAGTCATGTTCAAATGCAAAATTTGCACCAATCGAAATTATTGTATTTTGTGGTAGCGTTTGTAATCGGAAAATATTAATTATTTATTATGTAGGGTTCCTTATCTTGTTATTTCGAATGCAATTTGTATCTACAAGACGCTCGATCTGTTCCTGCGACCACAACATTGTTCCCTCATAACTCACGGTCATTCATGTGTGTGCGTAAACTGCCGGGCGCGCGCGGTGAAATGTTTACTCATTGTAAGTAGATTATAGTATATGATAGCGATTGCGCGCAACTCCCCTGAATCTACCTACACACCCCAAATAATAATAATAATTAGCAACTGAAGATATTTTTATTCCACATTATAAGAATTTCAAAAAAATATTCTTCTGTATTTATTTGCGACAGGACATTTTATCCCGGCAACGCGAGGTACCTATACTAGTAAGCCTCTACCTGTGTATATGGCATGGCATTTAAATTCTAATTTTAAAAAAATAGGAAGCATGACCATGAGTCTACATTGTTCCTTCACTTTAAAATAAGATTATAGGCGTCTGTCGACAAAATTCGTCCAATTAATAACATTTTCGGGCCTAGCAAATCCATATATTCCAGGCCTAGCCTACGAATAGCGTTAAATAAATTAACCGAATTTCTGCTGCCAGAGAGACCTGGTAATTACAAGAATCTCTGCAATTATTTACTACACATTTTTTATACGATCATATATATACTTATTATAAATTAAACTGACAATGAGCCTTTTAAATTATTACTCAAAATTATCGTTATTATTTTGGTGGGGTGGGGTGAAAAGGTGTTTTTTCCATAGGGATCTAAAATGAGTGATTAAATTGTTGAACTGCGACCAGCCTTGGTCATGCTAATGGGCCCTTTTGCTTACTCGCTCTACTTCTATACCCACTTGCCCCCCAAATTGCCACTTTTAGTATTAATGACCTTTCAGTCTTCCGGGTGAAAGAAAATCCTGAGTTTCGTCATTATTTTAAATAATTAAAGTAAGATTTGCATAACGGGCTGTCCTCTATTTCTATTCTCCTTATTTTGTTGTTCTTCCTTTTCTTCTTATTTTGTGCTTCTTATTCTCTTTGCTCTTCTTCTTATTTCCTTATTATTCTTTGTTCTTCTTCTTATTATTATTATCCTTCTTTTTTATATTTTTGTTCTTGCAATTTTTTTCTTCATTTTTCCTTCTTGCTCTTCTTCTTTTCCTCCTTCTCATTCATGCTATTCTTCTATATCTCTTGTTGGTCACCGTGCTGGCAGGACTTAGCGTCCTCTCCGGCCCCAGTTTAGCCTCTCTTCCTTCTACTAACTTTTACTTTCTTATACCATATCTTCTCATCTCCTTCATCGCAGGGGCAGTAAGTACCCTGGGTAGTTCGCTACGCATTGTACCTGGAGGGGCTGCCCTTAATCCCGACCCGAGGGCCCCCAATGAAGGTGTGGGTCACCATATAATTCCACTTTTGGTTAAGATCTGGAATAGCTGGTGCGTTTCTGCGGTCCCTTGAGGCACCCTATCCACTACTCTCTACCCTTGCATCGGTCCCCTCTCTCCCCGCTGGATCTGCCGTGCCGGCCTGGCTACCACGCCATCGGTAAGTTTTGGTCTGGGGATCCAAAGGAGTGGCGGTTGCGCCGTATGCAGCTCGTCCCAGCGGCATCGGACGGGGCAAGCAGGAGGCGTCCACTCCGTCGAGTTGCCATTGGGGTCATAAATACATAGAACCATCGCGGCGGGTACATAGGATCATCGCAGCAGTTAGTGAATTAATAAATAAATACCATAAGTGGCTAAGTCCCCCTTAACTCCCCACTTTATCTTACGGAGGAGGGGCTCCGCTCTTACCACTCACGACCAATAACGAGGTTTCCTCTTTATTCCTTCTGGAGCCACCCTCGGGTAACTCTGCCTCTAATAATGAGGTGGTTCCACACTATGCTGTTTCAGGGATCACTCTAAGGTTCTCTTAGTGGAGAGGGTGTTTTTTTCTCTCAAATGGATACGGTATCGTGGTTTCCCCCTTACCTCTTAATGCAGAGTTGCCTTCGGAAGACTAGTCTAGTAGTGGGCCAGTAATACTGGTCAGGGGCCTACTTATACTGCACTTATTCAGCAGCTCCCAGAAGAATTTTTTACCGGAAAGGGTGTTTCCGTCTCTCTAGTTGTCACAGGTTCGGAGGTTTTCTCCTTAACCTCCTTTTAGAGTTGCCTCCAAAGACTCTACACGTGTGGCGGATACCCCTTTCCTTCTCAGGGGCCTCAAAGAACGTGGCGAGGAGGAGGACTCGCCGCCTAGGTTCCTGGCCCCACTCTGTGTGGGAAGGTGAAGCACCCCATCCTTCTTTCTTATACTGGTAAGAAGCAACGTTGTGCCCTGGGCAATGCAGTGACACCTCGTTGACCAGAGATTTGTCACATCGATGTGAGCCGGCATTCAGGTTGGTATGATGGCTCCAGTTACGGATCATAGGTTTTTGAGTCCCCAATAGGATTACCTGATATCTTGTGTGGGTATGACCATTTACATGTCCCTATTTATGTGAAGTTGATCCCGAAGGTGCCCCAGTAGAAATACCCGACACCTTAGGTAGATATAACGATTTACAGGTCCCCACTTATGTGAAGATGATCCAGGAGGTGCCCCAGTCATAGAGATCAAGGTATTCTATGGGTGAAAACCTGAACTCGGTGCCAGATACCAAACATGAGACCGCCTCTGTGCAAGATACACCTCATTAGGCACGGCCCCCTGAGGACTGGGAAAGAGACGAGTGACCACATACTTTGTCTGGCCCCTTCATGAAGGCCAAGATCTTCTCTATTTTTGAGAAAAATCTTGCTGAGGCTCACCCGTTCGGCTTTGGGGCCCTTCTGGGAGTAGAGAGAATCCGAGTCACTCCATACCTTCCACTCCCAAGATAAAGAAAGGTAAAAGGACTAGGTGGTTTTCTCCTTCCGCCGTGTGTCTCTATTACATACCCGTCTACCCCTTTCCAAACTTGCTCTTATATCCAGAGAGATTCTGTTTGCTAAGCGCTCTTTCGTCCTGTTATGAACTTGCTGGATAAGGTAAGTATTCTATAAGGGGTTTGCTGAGTAGTCGACAGGGGCTCACTTTCCTTCAGTACAAAAATAAGTTGGCTACCCCTGCAACATCCTTAATGGTTAAAGTTCAAGGACAATTTTGCCTGAATGGCAAGTCGGGTTGGCAAAGCGCGTCAACGTAGGACCTGGCCTGAATATGTGTAAATAATCCCATTATGGAATTTTCTGATACTATGGAGACTTGTTTCTTAACCTTCCAAGTTATGTGTAAGTCATAGTATGTAGTTTTCATGTGTTATTTTCGGGCGGTGGATAAGGTCGTTGAATTCTTTCCCGGCAGCCTCATCGCCGTAGGGCCTTACTAGTATTTCTAGACCCTTTGGCCGTTTTTCAAGCCGAACTCTTCTGTGGTGGTCAGCTATGAGTGATACGGCCCTCAAACAGAAGCGTTATGCCTACAAGTGCTATAACTACCGCACGAACAATTTCACTGTCGGTGAATTTTGTAAAACTAGGAAAATAGGTTCTGGTATGTTTCGAAATACGCCTGTCACAAATAGACGTGTCTTCACTTAGCGGGAAGCCTCATTTGCACATTTGTGGAAGTGAGTCAAAATGATTCAGAGCAAGTTCTCACAAGACCCCCCTCCTGTAATTCGTGGCAGAGTCCTTCCGGTCCGCTTTCTCCGCCTTTTCTTGCTGGGACGCTGCTCTACCAGCATTCAATGCACGTCATGGTTTCACTGAATGCCGCCGACTGGACTTTATCTCTAGACACAGTGAACCCCTCAACGATAGGGTTTACATTAAGTGAGTTGCGCTCTGCTCTATCTTCGTGGAGGTACACCGCCCCTGGTTAGTACGATGTACTGTATGCCATGCTTCGACACCTAGGTGAGCGAAGCAGGGCTTTTATGTTAGATTTGTTCAACATGATCTAGGAAGAGGGTATACTCCCAGACTACTAGTGAATGGCTACTGGGCTCGCTTTTCGCAAACCGGGTATAGATCACATTACCCCGGCTGGTTTCTGCCCAATCTCTCTAACCTCTGGCGTGTGCAAGTTGATGGGAAAATTGGTGAAAGTTAGAAGAGCCCCTTTCCTGGACAGCAGCGGCCACCTGTCTTCTGCACAGTGCGGCTTCCGCAAGCTCCAATCCACGTCAGATGCTCGACTCTGACTGGAATTTACCGTCTGCGAGGTCTTCCTTCTTAGATAGCAATATGCTACGATATTTTAGATCGGTAAAAGGCCTATCATGGAGGCCCTCAACACGATGGCGACGAGGATACGCCTCCCAATCTTTATTTCGGAGTTTATGCGAGATCGTCGATTCCGCTTACGGGTGTGGGGGCATCCCTTTTTCCGGTAGGAAGAGGTTTTCCCGCAGAGAAGTGTCCTCATAGTCACACCCTTTTCCTTAAGCTCTACATTGACGACCTTTGGATCTCTTTTGGCGCGGCCCCGATGCCGATTCTTGAGCGTCGACTCCAACAGACATTGAACCGCATCTCTAGCTATGCTAAAGCACACAGGTTCCGATTTTTCTTGCTTGCCAAGACTAAAGTGGTTCACTTCTGGCGCTATCCATGGCCCCATCCCGACACTAACTTGTTCCCAAACGGGATTCACTTGGAAGTAGTGGATTTACACCGTTTCTTTTTCTGGTTTTCGACCGACATCTCACCTGGGAGCCCAATATTCGCAGCATTAGGGGCTCTTATACCCGTGCCATACACATTTTTAGTTCTGTTACGTTCAGCTTTTTAAGTTCTGAGAGGGCTACTGCTTTAATTTTTTACCGATCCTTATTCGTGCGAGGCTTACCTACGGACACTACACCAGTGTCCCTCTGGCGACCGGCACCTTCCTCAATTCCCCCATTGAGAACCTATTTATCGAAGCCTGGGAAATGCCACTTGCCCTGCACCATACGCAGTGCATTATGCAATTCTAATAGCTGGACTGGCGTCTAATTCAGTCGTTGACGACTCTCACTGCATCAGCGGCCGATATCAACCGTACCTATGCCACCGAAAAACACTAGTCATACCATATGTTCTTTGGGTTTAGGGTGAGGAAACCCCTTCGAGGGCCTGATGTAACCCTTGTGCCGGTTGCGCCTCTGGTTCTGCCCAAGACGCCACTGTAAGATGTATCACAATTGAGTATTTCACGCTACGCCTCTGCTCTCGAATCTTAAAAAGCGCCACTATTATTTTGTCCCACCTTTTTTTAGCACACCTACTGTCACGCTAGATCCGTGCCAGTGTACACGGACAGCTCTAAGTCCTAAAAGGTGGTGGCTCACACGCCGAATCCCCTGTATTTGAAGAGAGCGGGGATCTACTAGGCACTGCACCTGTCTTAAAGGGCAATCTGGTTTCAATATAATGCTCCATAGGGGCAATAACGCGCCGTGTCATGTTCAGAGACCGGATTGTTGTCTTTTGGTGACTCAGTGAATGCTTTAGGGACATTAGAATCTTCGCACTCGTTAGTTTATAGTCTCCGTGATGCCACATTTGCCGCAAAGCGGGCATATGTCTAGATTATCCTTTGTCGGGTTCTTGAACATGAAGGGATTGTGGGGAATGAGTGCACCGATGACGGAGCCAAAGAGTCCTCGAAGTCTGATCGACCAGACCAGTGTTTCGCTCTTTCTCAGAATGACTACTTGGCACTAATCAGGACAGCCGTCCGAGCTGCCTAGCAAATAAAATTGGAGACAGTCAAACGAAACTTGCGTGCTATTGCACCGCAACTGTTCTCGTAGATCTACCCCTAAGGCCACAACGGGTTCAGGTCGCTTTGATTACGGCACACTCGCGGGCTGTACCACCATTTGATTGAGCGCCCCTCTACGCCTTAGTAAAACCACATTGTGCATTGTCTTCTAGACTGCTCGGCATATTCTTGTTGTATGTGGCGGTTTTATGGATTTTCGCGCATGTTACTTACCCCGGTACCTGGACAAGTGGGTTTCTACTGCATGTGCCTTGTACTAGGGATGCATTCGTGCACAAAGTCTTGTGGACAATTTAACTTTCTAGACAAGACTGACCAGCTCATTTTTACTTGACTCTATTTTTTGTTGGTCTCGCGCTTTAGTGTCATGGTTGGAGGGGGTCTCCCCAGCACGCCGGAGCGTGCTTCCTCCTTTCTCCTGCCTTTGTTTTATTTCCTGTTTAGTTTTGGGGGTCTTTGATTATGATTTTGTTTGTTTGTTTTTTGGAATTATTTAGTGTTTTTATTAGTCTTGTTTGCATTCTAGCTTAGTATCAGGCTGCAAAGTATTTGCAGTGACTTGTGCCCCTGGAAGCAGGCACCAGATGGGAAGCTATGAATAAAAGGACAAAAACCTCACCTCTCCTTCTTATTTCTTTTATTATTGTTAATCTTCTTCTTTTTCTTCTTAATATTCTTATCCTTCTGATTCTTGCTATTCTTCTTCTTCTGAATCTTGTTATTCTTCTTCTAATTCTTGCTATTCTTCTTCTTCTTCTAATGATAATAATAATGCGCCGTTGCCATACCTCAACTCTCTATTTGACAAAATATCCTTTCTAGAAATCAAGTCTTCGGGTTTTGTCTTGGTGACAATTTCCAGAGGCCGGATTCTCCTCACCTTCCAAAAGCAAATCGGGGGGATTTTAATGACGTTCTCGGATCTCATTCTTATAATGAGGTATCCCCGCATTTATTCCTTACACGTCTGCGTGTATCTAAAGTCCGAATTCTGTGTACCCAGGCTACTGTAACCCCGACAATGGGATCTTGCTTCATTGTGGGGGTCAAACAGCTCAAGGAGAGCTGCGGGACATACCGAAGCCCGAATTCATTTATGTAATTTGCTCTTTAGGTTAGTTGAGCTACCTCGTTCAACACATATCCATTTTTCTAATCTGACCACTTTCTAAATATATGATCCCCTCCTAACATATTTTCTGGCACATTATTATTATTATTATTACTAACAAAATAGTATAGGAGCTGAATTTAATATGTTTTCAATCTTGAATGCTATGGGGACTAAAAGGGTGAAACGAACAAATTGGGCTCAAAGGTACAAAGATTCAAATGGGACGAATTGGAAAAAGAAACCTAACCAAGAATCAAAACAGAGAATAAAATAAAATCCTCATGTCTCCCCTAATACTAGAAGATCACATGAGTACGAACAAAATGAGGGTTGGTATTCTGAAGGTACGAACTTGTAAACTATTACAGGAAAAATCAAAATTATACTAAATGCCCTCTCCTTAATATTCTCTCCATCACGACCACAAGATCTATTAGGTTATATATATATATATATATATATATATATATATATATATATATATATATATATATATATATATATATATATATATATACATATATATACATATATATATATATATATATATATATATATATATGTATATATATGTATATATATATATATATATATATATATATATATATATATATATATATATATATATAATATATATATATATATATATATATATATATATATATATATATATATATATATATATATATATATATATATATATATATATATATATATATATACATATATATATATATATATATGTATATATATATATATATATATATATATATATATATATATATATATATATATATATATATATATATATATATATATATATATATATATATATATAGGGTGGGGCAGAGAGAACGGACGTTTTTTAAAATTCACAAAATCATTAATTTTAGCTTCAAACAAATTTTATTGACATTAATGTGTTCGTATTGAATTAGCATTTGACAAAATCAAGTGTGGAAAACAACATCCATCATGTGGTGTCCGTTCCCATTGGGGCATTTCTGAAGGTGTTCTTGTAAGTTGGCCTCCACTCTCTCCAGCATTGCTCTGTTGATTTTGGCGACTTCCACGCGAATAGCTTCCCTCAAATCGTCCACTGTACGTGGCTGATGCTCATACACACGTGATTTGAGGTTTTCCCACAAGAAATAATCACACATGGACAAATCAGGGGACCACACACGTCGGATAGGCATACGTTTTCTTCGTAATTCAGGCACAAAGAAGTTGTTTATCATCCTGATGTGACGCTCTGAGTTCACAGTAACAGCATTTCCATTATTGTCTTCAAAAAAGTAAGGACCAATGACGGCAGCTTTTTCAACAGCACACCAGACTGTCACCTTTGGGCTGTGCAATGCTCTTTCATGCAGTTCTCTGTGATTTTGAAGAGCCCAATAACGACAGTTCTGTTGATTCACGAGGCCATTGAGATGAAAATGAGCTTCATCACTCATTAACAAAATGTGGTTGTCATTTGCCTCAACAATTGTTTCCATCTGACGTGCGAACTTAAGCCGCTGTTCATAGTCCCCTGGTTGCAACTGTTGCCCAATGACCATTTTGCAGGGGTGAAAATGCAGGTCTTCCTGCAAAATACGCCTTACCGATCGGTTACAGATGCCTAGTTTAGTGGAATGCTTACGAACAGAGCGATTCAGACTCCGCAGCAAAGCTAGTCTAACACGTTCCACATTTTCCGGGGTCCTTACCATTCGTGGGGTCCCCACCGGTCTCTTATTCATTAGTGGACCTCGTGTACGAAGTGCATTAACCAAGTGTAAGATTGTGTTACGAGTGGGAACAGCCTCATTTCGGTGAATGTTGAAGTTGCGCCGAAATTCACGCTGAACTGCTGTAACAGACTCGTTATTCTTCACGTAACTGTCGTAGGCAAACACTCGATGCTCTATCGTCCACAGCGCCATGTCTTCACCTGAAAAGGAAAGGAAAAAAATGGTAACCTGTTTGCTTCACTCGTGGTTGAGGTGGAGCCGGGGCAAGGGGAAATCCCTCCATCCTGTGCTAACTTCCTCAATGATTAGCAGGTGCAGCAGTCTTCTATAAGTCCCCTTCCTGTCGGAAAATACTGTGTGGTGACGCATCGTTCATTTGATTTCTCCTACTATTCCATCATCGATAGTTGTTCAAGCAGGTGCTCAGGTGATAGACCCCAAACTTGTTTGATTCCTTCTTGCAATGCCCATTATTTCCTTCATATCTTAAATACCTCTTACGAACTATCTTCAGCTGAGTTTTTCTTTGCCAGGTGAAGAAATAGGCCTAGATTGGTTGGCAGAGTAGAGAGTCGTTATTTCAGTGATGTGTTGGGTAGCGGTTTAATTCGCACTCCAAAGATGTAATACCAAAAATTCAGCTTTAGATTAACTTCAGAAGGATTCTCAGACCCCTATGGATCATTTTTGATTTAACATTTATTGTTCCCATTTAAAACAACTTATAGAGTACTCTATATAACCATATCTACCCACTACTAGTTAGGAAAACTACAATATATTAAGTGATGGTATGTGATTAGTATATCAATGGTAGCCATCTCCACACTGCATCAGCCATGCCTGGAGGACGCTCTTCATCCACGCCGAACAAGTGACTACATCCAATTGACCAATCTAACAGACACGGCACCACCGATGCAGCATAAACAAATTACTTTTTAAACTACTTACATTTATAATTCCTTAATATATACAATCTCACAACTCACACTTTATCTTCATAAACAGGTTTGAGAGGAATAACAGAATCCGGGTCATGGTTTACAGTGTTTACATGGCTTACATAAATCTGTAAGGCAGAGTAATCTTGCCGTCGATGTGCAGAGATTCCAGCCTACTACATTTTTGCATGTGAAGGTTAAATAGAGGCTAAAGACCACTGAAAAGGAATGGTTTTTCTATAAAATCTTGACTTTTCTATGCATGAAAAATTAGGCTACAGACTGAGAACCCCTACGAGAGAAGTCTCTAAATTGTGACATTGTCCTAGTCTTGGAGAATTGCCCACGCTAAAATTAAATTAATGAAATTAATGGGGCATTCTGACCCGATATATTGAAACATTAGTCATTAGATGTACAAAAACACAATATCATTCTACAGATTTATTTTTACATTTAAATGTTTCTAAAAAATATATAATCTTGAAATGGTGAATAAATAACCAAATAGGGGAAAATAACGGGTCTACTAGATCCTGCGTCTATCTCTCTAGGGTTGATTCATATTCATTTTCTTAGCTCAAATTAACGTCTCATTTTCCATGTATAAATATTCGTTCACACAATACAAACCGATCCGAAAGTCTGCACGGTAAGGAATTTAATACGTCATACAATTAGTGTTGAAAATGTCTTCCTTATCAGTTTTTTGACAAAGACTTTTTCACGATTTCAATACTTCATTTTGACCTATTCGTTTTTACTGCGGCACTTTAGTTCACCTTTAGATCACCCTTTATAACAAGGTGTGTTCAAATATTTGTAGAAAATACGATTTAGCAAAAGGTCTCGTCCAGTTACGATAAACTCCAGCCGCTATCTAATGATATGTTTAAAAAGGCCATGAATTGTCGAGAAGGATAAAAAAAACAGCAGTTTAAAATGACCTCTCACTGGAACACCGTTACTTCTCTTATACTAGAATAAATAGCGAATTCTTGGAAGAATGCAGCCCGCGGGAGTTGGGGGGTTAACCCTTTGTAGACTGTTACACTTGGTACCAAGAGAAGCTGAACATCCTCTCAGCCTGAATGCAAATCAAGGAAGCACTTTCACTGGGTTGATTTGAACTCTGATAGGGCCTGGAAAAATGTTGGTGCGCTTCTCCCTCGCTCCCTCTCAGCGCTACATTTTTTTCTTCTTTTTTACTCTACAATTCCTCCTCAACTTTTTATTTATCTGCAACTAGTAACATAGGAAGGGGGAGCTCTAACACACTTCTAGCTGATAATGACGCTTCTACCTTTATTTTTTTCGGGTTTAGAGGGTTTCTCCTAAGCCCCCTTTCTCAGAGTTCTCCTAAGTCCTGCATGTGAAATTTAAATTTTATATCGTTTAGGAATTGAATTGAAATTTAACTTATCCAAGTAATTCAATTGAAATTTAAACTAATCTTAGTGATTGAACTTAAATTTAAATTTTGTTTAAGGAATTTAATTAAACTTTAGACTCTTCCTAGAAATTGAAATGAAATTAAAATTTCTCATAGGAATTAAATTTAAATTTAAGATAACCATAGAAATAGAATTGAAATTTAACTTTGTACTAGGAATTAAATTTTCATTTTGTCGTATAAATTGAATTAAATTTAAACTAATCCTTGTAATTGAATTGAAAGTTAAACTTTTACTATGAAGTAAATTTAAATTTAAACTTGGCCTAGAAATTTAATTGAAATGTAAACTAACCCAAATAATTGAATTTCAATTTAAACTTCTCCTAGAGATTAAATTGAAATTCAAACTTGTCCTAAAGATTTAATTTAAATTTAAACTTGTGCTTGCAATTGAATTTAAATTTAAACTTGTTCTAGGAAAAGAATTGAAACTTAAACTGACAGCGAAATTGAATTGAAATTTATAATTGTCCAAAGAAATTCATTGAAATTTCAATAATCCTAATATTTGAATTTAAATTTAAACTTATCTTAGGAAATAAATTCAAATTTAAGCTTGTCCTAGAAATTGAATTGAAATTTAAAGTTATCTTTGGAATTCAATGGAAATTTAAACTAATCCAAGTAAGAGCTAAACCTGTCCAAGGAAATAAATTAGGGATTGAATTGGATAATAAACTACACCGAGTAATTGAATTGAAATACAAACTTGTTTTAGGAATTGCATTGAAATTTAAACCTTTCCGAGCAATTGAATTAAAATTTAAATTTAATCTAGGAATTGAGTTGAAATTTCAATTCTTCAAAGGAACTAAATTGAAATTTCAATTTCTCCTAGGAATTGAATTGAAATTTAAACCTGTACTAACAAATAATTTTAAATTTGAGGATTAGTATAAAAAGCGTTGGATTCGAACCCGTGTCGTCAAGCGCTCTTCGCTATTAGAACTACGTCGTTCCTCGACTCATTGACTGAGGATGGTGGCTCAGTCTATGAGCGTCGTGGTTCTATAACGAAAAGGGCTTGACGACACAGGTTCGAATCTAATTTTCCTTTACTAAGGCTATTAGCTATATATATATATATATATATATATATATATATATATATATATATATATATATAGAGAGAGAGAGAGAGAGAGAGAGAGAAAGAGAGAGAGAGAGAGGGTAGGGAGAGAGGTTGAGGGGAAGTGGAGGAGGAAGGAGATAGGGTGGAGAAAGAAGGGGAAAGAATGGGAGAAGAGAGGCGAGAGTTGGGAGATAGTCGGGGACAGAGGGAGAATGAGGGGAGAGAGTTAGAACATTATTATTTTTATTCCTATAAATGGACACACATAAACGCACAAAGCTTAATTTATATATATATATATATATATATATATATATATATATATATATATATATATATATATATATAGTGAAAAATAATAAACCACAATATTTAAATCCGATATATTTACGAACAGAACTAGTTTCGGGTTTGCCATCATCAACTGTATAATGAAAGGTAAGATATGCGACTCCAGTATATAAAAGCGAAATATCAGACTAATCAAAATGAAAACATTGAAAATATAATGAAAGATATAAATATATTTATGGGTCGTGAGTCAACTTTTAATCCCGGGGAAAGATCTATTCTGTCGGTTTATAAATGGATTAAGCAATTTTATTCGAGATATATTTATTAGATTTATATTGTCCTTCAGAAATGTTAACGTTATCGACCTTACTAATAAATAATGATTGATTCAGCCATCTTTCTTTCTATATAATTGTTGGATTTATAAATAATTTTGGCTTGGTTGAATGCGATTCTATGGTTATAATTTTGTATATGAGAGAAGAGACGGGAGCAAAGTTAGCCTCTCCTTATATCTGCGCGTTGTTCTTTGATCCTCTTATAAAGTGCCCCTGAGTCTCCAATGTAGGATTTGTCTGTCTTTACAGGGGAGTAAATATACACCTGCGACCTGGTTGGTCGGACGCAGTTTGGTCAAAGACTTTTGGATGTTATGTGTGTATCTGAATGTTATAATTATGTTATTTTCGTTAGCATACGATTTTAAGGGGGCTAGGACTGGATCGTATGGAAAAATTATACATTTTGTAAAGTTCTCGTTTTAGGGTGTGAAAAGAGAAGAAAGTGTTTTTTCTGGCCATAGAATGGCATTTGTTTATGAAATAAATGGGATATTTTACCTCAATGAAGTTGCAAATAAGGTATTTTATTTCATCCTTAAGGAAAATTAAGTCACATGTTATATATGCTCGGAGGAAAAGGGAAGAGAGAACGGATATCTTAACAGATTTGTCCTGCAATGAGAAGAAATGTTGGTAAGCATTTGAATTTGTAGGCTTTCTATAGACTGAGCATTGTATCCTATTATTTAAACGGTGAATTTTTACAGCCAGAAACGTTAAAGAATTGGTCTGTTCCCATTCTAGTTTGAATTTAAGGGGTGTAATGAATGCAGGTAGTCAAAATATTCGTCGAAATTGTTGTTATCTAAAGGCTATGCCGATAGAATATCATCTTCATATCGGAACCAGATAAGAGGTTAGGAATAGATTCTAGGAAGGAGGGACGTTTCATACTTTTCAATAAAAAGATTACATAGAATAGGAGAAAAAGGATTACCAATGCTTATGCCATATATTTAGCGGAAAAAACTATATTCAGCGGAAAACACATTATTATTACACATAAGCGAACTAATTTAATAATCTTGGAGAGAGGTAAAGTTAGGTTTTCCTTCGAAGTTAAACGTTAGCAAATACAAAAAGTGTCTTGAAATATTCTTTTGGGGGAAAGTGAATCGTTGCTTTGTCGATATGTAACGCTCCTGAAGAGGGTTGAGGAATTCCAGGAGAATTCCCTAAAGGATTAAGGAACCTTATTATTACCCTTACCTAATCGCATTGACTAGAACGTTATTGTTCATTTATAAAAGATATATATATATATATATATATATATATATATATATATATATATATATATATATATATATATATATATATATATATATATATATATATATATATATATATATACTTCTCAACCAGACCTGCAACACCTTTTTAACTTGTTTATAAGTCCAACACTAGCTCGCCCTTAGCCAAAATAATACCATCCTATAAAAAAATCCATAAAAAGAATTAAAATTACAACTGGTTAAACGAATCCCAACAAAGTTCAGATCTTTTTCCGATGGCCCGCAGTCAGTTCGTTAAAATCCATCGGACGTAAAGATACTTATTGTCGTTCTTTCTTGCGTCTTAGATCGTCTCTATAGTGTTTCGGGATTCGTGTATTTCTTCCTTATGAAACTCACGTACTGTTTGTTAAACTAACAATAAATGCTTTGTTTCTTTGTTTCAATGACGCATTTTGCTTGTCTCTTTTTCTGTCCGTTTCAGCGTCGACTTTTTTTTTCGATGGGTGAATAAATGAAAAGACATTTCATTATTTAATTATTTGACTAACACAATGTGTTTTTGTATGTCGATTCATTTGTCCTATTCCGATTCGACATGTATTTTTTAAATTACAAACCGCCTACAATTATATATATATATATATATATATATATATATATATATATATATATATATATATATATATATATATATATATATATATATATATATATATATATACGAAAAAGAGAGAGAAATTTGACGTGAATCCCAAGGCAAACAAAACAGGAGTTTTGTTAAAGGTAAGAGAGAGGGACATTGGAAGAACACTAAGATCAAAGAGAGCAAAGGGCGGCACAATGAAGGCAATCCTTACTGAGAAGACAGAAATAACGCCAGGGGAACAATTGAAATTCCTGTCCGGGACTCGAAGCCGGGTTTGTTGGTTGCCGGTCAAATGCTCTACCGTTAAGCTACCATGCACAGTGCCTCACTTCGCCCAAAGCGTTACTCTACCAAATCCAGTATCTCCCTAAGCTAGGAACCTCCAAGAGATTTTTATACAATATCTTCTTACCCGCTCACAATTTAAAGACTCATTATCCATGTTGTATACAAAGAAAGAGCAAATACCAGTTCTCCATATTTATTTTCTGCCCTGCAAAACTACTTTGAAGACTGAATGATTCAGAAACCGTGTTTTGAAGAATATATAACAATGTAGTACAAGAGAAAGAGAAATTTGTCGCGAATAAGTGAGACAAGAAACAGGAGTTTTATAAACACAAGAGACAGGGACATTCTAAGAACACCAAGATCAAAGAGAGCAAAGAGCAGCACAATGAAGGCAATCCTTACTGAGAAGACAGAAATAACGACAGGGTAAAAGTTTGAAATTCCTGGTTGGGCTGACTCTTCTGCAGAACCTATATTTGTTATTTCTTTATAGTTATATATATATATATATATATATATATATATATATATACAAAATTTGAATAAAGATTTATATATAACCACAGAACTAGTTTGGCAAAGTTATAATCGCCATTTTCAACTAAGTAATGAAAAAAGCAAAGCAAGGAGCCCAGTATATATAAGGCGAACAAAATACTAGACAAAATGAAAACGTAGGATTCAATCTAAAAAAACATAAGTATTTGGGTGGACTCAGGGGAAGTTACTAATCTTCGAGAGCAATTGCTTCCGGGGGTTTATAAATACGATTGGCGACTTTATTCGATATATATTTGTTGAATTTGTATTGCCCCTCGGATGAATTGAAATTATCGACTTTGCTAATGATTATAGATTCTGAAATTCTTCTCTCAATATAATTCTTTGATTTCTAAATAATATTTGCTTGGTTGAAATCGATTATATCGTCTTAATTTTGCATGTGCGTAAAGAGACTTGAAGAACTTATATCGGTTTGATGTTCTTTTATCCTCTTATTGAAGTGACCCGACTCCTCGTATGACAAATTATAATTATGCCATGGTATACGCTATACGCTATGGTCTGATTGATTGGCCGTAGTCTAGTCAAGGATTTTTGCATGGTATTAGAATATTTAAATGTGATATTTATGTCATTTCCGTTAGCATACCATTTAAAGTGGGGCAAAGCTAGAGCACATGGGAAACTAATACATTTTTTTTAAATTCGTCCCTTCGCGGTGTGGAGATGGTAGAGAAGTTTTTCGTGCTTTCGAATAGCATCTGTTTATGAAGTGAATTGGGTATTTTAATTCGATGAAATTGCAGATAAGGTAGTTAATTTCATCCTGAAGGAAGATTGGGTCGCATCTTATGTAGACTCGGAGAAAAGAAGAAGAAAGAACAGATATCTTAACGTATTTGTCATATAATAAGAAGAAATATATGACAATTCCGTTGAGATATATGTTCTTTCTTCCCCTTTTCTCCGAGCCTACATAAAATGCAACCCAATGTTCCTTCAGGAGGAAATTAACTACCTTATCTGCAATTTCATCGAGCTACAATACCCAATTCACTTCATAAACAGATGCCATTCGAAAGCACGAAAAAACTTCTATCCCATCTCCACACTGCGAAGGGACAAATTTAAAAAAAATGTAAGTTAAAGCACTTATTTCAGGAAACAAGAATTAAAATAGCTTTTAAATATAATAACTTTATAAACCAAATAATGATTTCTAGGAACCCTAAAGTTCAACAATATAAAGAGGTATATGTAATTCCACGTAAAGCTTGTAAAAATATTTATGTAGGTGAAACAAGAAGAAATTTAGATAAGAGATTGAATGAACATAAGAGGAACATCAGATTTGGCAATGAAAGTAGTCGATTATTTTGTCATGTCAGAGATTTTAAACATTCCATCGATTTTCAAGGAAGTATATTGGTCTTTAAATCAAAATATTATGTCAAGTTTGATTAGATCCATTCCTAATTTAAATTTATCTGAAGGTCAATTTCTTTTATTAATAGTCTGATATGTAAGCAGATAAACAAAATTGTAAAACTGCCCAGCCCTAATCAGGTAGTAAATTATATCCCCCCTGGGATTAGCCCGAGCAAGGGAGTGGATCAGGTAACATGATCTTTTTCTATCAGGTCAGAGGTTTATATAGAGTTCTGTGTAATTTTCTACTAACTTGCCAGTTGACAAGGGTGTGTGATACACCGAAACTGTTCTCTTCTGGAATAAATATGTCTTCAGGAAGTGTAGTTTAATTCATCAGCAACCTTGCGATAACACATCAACTTTCATTATATATATATACATATATATATATAAGGTCAGAAACAAAGTTCTTTATTGAAAATCATTTACAGCGAAACAATGCAGCAAATGAAACATCAATGGACAATGATGTAATTACCGTTATTTTTGAGTACCTGCTTCCAATGATGGGATAGATGATGGTTACCTTTGCTGTAAAATTTAAATGCTTTGCTATCAAAGAAATTTCCAAATTAAATTTTCAGATCCTCTTTATTTGCAAACACTTTGCTATTCAAGATATTCTGCAGTGCTCTAAATATATTGTAGTCTGTTGGCGCCAGGCTTGGTGAGTACGGTGAGTGAGGGAGAATTTCCTACCCCAGCTCCAGGAGTTTTTACGAGTGTTATTTGAACTTGTGATCTAGCATTATGATGAAGAAACATGACATCAGTCAATTTTGGTCATTTCTGCGCAATTACCACTGCCATCTGTTGCATTTTTTTGACTGGAAAATTGTACGTCGATAGACTGATTGCGTTCCAACATTTCCCAGCTCATCACTCCCTTCACATCCCACCAGACGCTAACTTTAAGATTCTTTTATGTCGGTCGGCCTTTGCCTGAAGTTGAGCAGGTACACTTTTGTTTGTCCAGCCTCTTTTGTGTGCTATGCTTGAGTGTAGACACCATTTCTCATCCTCATTAACCATATTGTTCAGCTGAACAAAAGGACGTTTCTTGGACAGTAGTCTCATACAGGCGTTTATGCGGCCCTGACGGTTGCAGTCGGTCAGTTTACTTAAAATTCATACAGAATTTTTCAAAATTTCTCTTCCTTTTCAACCGCACCATACACAAGGAATTCTAGGGGGTTGCAGTTAAGCAAGGTAGGAGGCAAAATGTCAGGTGCCGGTGTGATCGAAGAAATTCTCCGACATCCAGGCCTGCCTCCTTTGGCTTGTGTGGCAGGGCGCAGAGTCATGCGGCCACATGCAAGGCCTCCCGGAAGCTACAGGATCGATCCTAGGCTTAACTACCTCACTCAAAACACCGATGTAGCCCCCGCTGTTGACTCTGAGAACATAAGGGAAAATTGGGGTGGCTTAATGTCACCTTCACCTAAGACGATGATTGTTGCTGGAACTTTTCTCTTCATGACTCTTGGTACGTCCTTGGATGCAACTGTGAGCCACTTATTGTTCTGGAACTTGAGCTTCTGGTCTTGGCAGAAATACTTCTCGTCGGAAAGTAACCACAGCATGTCTTACTCGGTTTACTTGGGTGACTTTCCTGCATCGCTTTTGCAAGAAATTGTCCTCATCTTGGATGAAAAATAGAGAATGTCCTCATACACACTCAGCCTAATGATATTTTCATCTGAACCTTTTTTCCGTTCAATGATTTGCATCGACTTTAACGGATCATGTTTTATGAATTTTTGGATTACAGCTACAAATTCCGGCGATCTGATGGTGTCAGATCGCCGACTATTGGTTTTCCCATGGCTTGGGGTATTTCGGCCCATTCTTCTTTGCAAATTACCTCCAATTCTTTGATGTTCTTGGGACACCTCAAATGAATCGTGATTTTCAATGTTCGTCACAAGTTCTCTGTTGGGTTCAAATCTGGCGACTGACTTGGCAACTCTAGGACGTTTACATTGGTTTTACGGAATCATTAGTGAGTAGCTTTCGTATTATGCTTCGAATTCTTATCTTGTTGAAAGATCCATCCATCTCCAAGTCCAAGTTTCTCTACAGAAACGTACAGATGTTCTTCTAAAATGTTTCTGTAGTTTGCCGAATTCTTGGTCCCTTTGATGATGTGGATATTACCGGTAACGGTAGATGAGAAACACCCCCACACAATGATGCTATCTCTCTCAAACTTCACGGTAGGGATGGTGTTTTTAGGATTGTAGGCATTGCCATCTTTCCTCCAGAGAGGTCGGCCATCGTTACGGCCAACAGAACCACAGGACATTATCCCAGAACTCAGCTGCTTTCTTCAAATACTCACGTGTGAACTTCAACCTTGCAGCTCTGTGTCTCTTTAGGAGCAGAGATCTCCTCCTTGGCCTGCAAAACTTAAAATCATGCCGGTGCAGTTCATTACTGATGGTTCGCTTTGTGACCAACGTTCCTGCTACCAGTAGGTCATCTTAGGGGCAGCTCTATCCTTCCTGAGTATTACACGATAAGCTTTGGGGGAAATCTTACGAGGAGCACCTGAACGTTGAAGGATGTTTTCATTAAATTCAATTTTAATGAATATCAATTCAGTTTCACGCCTTTTTGTGCCGATAACTATTAACCTTTCATGAATATACATCTATTGTGTACATTTCATGAAGTTTCATTGGCTGAATGTCTATTAAAATTGAATTATAATGTACGAATTCTTATTTCTCTCCAATGTATATCGAGTAGCGAGTCTCGCAGACATATATGGATTTGAAATCCTGACATGTATATATCATTGGCAATTCTCACAAGTATATATCGAGTATCAATCCTCTCAAGTATACATCTCTCCACAATTCTCACAAGTGTATTGTATAACGATTGGCAATTTTCGAAAGTTTATATCGGTTCGCCAGCCTCTCAAACAAATATTGCTTGGGAGGCTTCAAAAGAATATATCGCTTGGCAATCATCACAAGTATGTATCGACTAACAAGCCTATAAATTATATATTGCCTGGGAATCTTCACAAGTATATGTCGTTTGGCAATCCCTACAATTATATGGAGGAGCAATCCTCTCAGGTATATATTACTTGGGAATCCTCAGGAGTATATATCGCTTGGTAATCCTCAAAGTATATATTGATTGACAAACCTCAAAATTATATATCGAGGATCAATTCTATCAAGAACATATCGATTGGCAATCTTCACATATATTTAACGCTTAGCAATCCTCAGAGGTATATATTGTTTTGCAATCGTCTCAAGTATTTATCCATTGGCAATCCGCCCAAGTATATATCGCTTGGCAATCCTCACAAGTATATATTGGGTAGTAATCCTATCAAGGATATATCCATGGACAATCTCCACAAGTATATATTGCTTGACAATCATCACTAGAATATATCGACTGACTGGCAATCCTTCTAAGTATTTATTGCTTGTCAATCGTCATAATTATGTATCGATTAGCAATCTGATCAAGCATATTTCGCTTGTTAATCCTCGCAAGCGGAAAGTGCTTGAAAATCCTCAAAAGTATATATATATATATATATATATATATATATATATATATATATATATATATATATATATATATATATATATATATATATATATATATATATATATATATATATATATATATATATATATATATATATATATATATATATATATATATATATATATACTTTTTTGAGGATTGTCAAGCACTATTCGCTTGCGAGGATTAACAAGACATATATGCTTGATAAGATTGCTAATCGATATATAATTATGACAATTGATAAGCAATAAATGCTTAGTGAATTTTTAAAACTTTTGAAAATGTTTATTTTTGCTTAGTGGGCAAGTAACCTTTCATGTTTTTGAGTTTATGTTTATTTGAAACTTTTATTTGCAGGGCTGTATTTTGTATGTTTCGAGCTTTTATCAAAGTTCTTTCTAAGAGTTCAGAAAAAATAAATATAATTATCGAATGATTTGGAATAAAAAACATACAAATCGTGAAGTTCAAAATATGTATAAAATTAGGGGTTTGGCACTTTTTTACTATCATTTCGTATATAAAACAAATTTAGATGAAAAAAGAGATTTGACGAAGGTTTTTCTATATATCAAACCGGGTGAAATAACTTTAAAAAATGTTCCAGGGTGTCTATGTTGAAAAAAGTGTTTGGAAAATTCTCAACTATATATATATCTTCAAGGGATAAAAACAATATAATAAAAGGTGAAATAACTTTAAAAAGATGTTTCAGGGTCTCTTTGTTGAAAAAGGTGTTCAGGGTGTTAAAATAAAGAGTCTATAAAGGGGATTAAAAAAACAGTTCAGAATAGCAAATAGGCCGTAGGCAACACGCCGAAGGAGTGCCTGTGAAATCAAGTGTAAGAAAGAATGCGAAGTATGGCTTGTATATATATATATATATATATATAATATATATATATATATATATATATATATATATGAGTAAATATTGCCTTGAAATTCTCACATGTTTTATTGTAATAGCAATCTTCTCAGGCATTAATCTATTGGAACTCCTTACAAGATTATAATGATTCGCAATCCAGCCACGTATATATCGCTTAGAAAGCCTCACAAGTATATATCGACTAGCAATCCTCACTAGCATATATCGCTAGGCATCCTTGAAAGTAAACAGTCTTTCAATAAGGTCGCTCGATATTTAAATTTAAATAAAACAAGTTGTGTGTGATATATGCACTCAATTTATTTTAAATTTGAAAGTACATTTTATGGTATTAAGTGTGGAATATGACGTCGTTCAAATGTTTGCCGCGGCTTCGCTTGGTGGAACGTATTCGGGAGGCCCAAATTTTGATGGTTTTGTGGCATAAATTTGGCTGGATTTGCTGGATGGTATTCATTATGTTGACTTTGAGGACATCAACTGTTTGCGGATTATTCGCATAGACCTGCGATTTAAGATAACCACAAAAAAGTAGTCTAATGGCGTTAAATCGCATGATCTCGGTGGCCAGTTGACGTCGTCGCCGCGTGAGATGACCCTGCCCTCAAATCGCTGGTGCAAAATGTCTATCGTGGCGTGCGCAGTGTGGCACGTAGCGCCGTCCTGTTGGAACCACATTTCGTCAGTATCCATATCAGGCATATAACCCAGTTGAGGTCACAAGAAGTTGCTTATCATCGATCTGTCGGTATCGCCGTTGACGGTTATGGCAACCCCATCTGGTTATAAAAAAATACGGACCGATGATTCGGTTAGACGGAAATTTGCACTAAACAGTGACTTTGTTGGGATGCAACTGGTGCTGGCGTATCTCATGTGGATTGTTTTCCTCCCAAATCCAACAATTTTGCTTTTTCACAAATCCATTCATCCAAAAATTGGCCTCCTCGCTGAAGATGATTTTTTGGGGGAAATTTGGAGCAACTTCCAACTGCTCTAGAGTCCAATCAGCGAGCACACGGAGTTGTCTATGTTCCTTTACCTTAAGTTCCTGTGTAAGCTGGATTTTGTACGAGTGCAGACCCAAGTCCCTACGCATAATTCGCCAAACTGAAGTCGCAGAAAGGCCAAGTTCTTGTGAACGACGAAAAATTGACTGCCTCGAATTTTCCAGTACAATCTCATTTACGGCAGTGATTTTTTCAGCAGACCTTGCGTTTTGGCGACGTACGGGTGTTGGCTGATTGTTGATCGACCCTTTTGCCTCGAATTCGGCCACCAAGCGTTTAACAATGGACTCGGGGGGGATGATTTTGGCGAGGATAGAAATCACGTAATACGCGGAACGTTTGTCGAAAGGAGCACAGATTTTGATAATAACATTTGAGGATTTTTACACGCTTTTCAACGCTATAAACTTCCATTGTGACTTGGCAAGTACTACTAACCAGTTCACAGTGAGGTTGCCCGATTTCGCTTTAGCAACATGGCCACTATCGCCTGACAAACCTCGAGCGTCCTTGTTGAAAGACCGTTTATATATCAAGTAGCAATCCTATCAAGCATATATCGCTTGTTAATCCTCATAAGTATATATTTCTTGACAATCCTAACAAGTATATATTTCTTAACACTTCTTACAAGTATATCTTGGAAATCCCTTTAAGTATATCTTGTTTGGCATTCCTCAACCCTATATATCGCTTTGCAATCCTCAAGAGTACATATCGATTAGCAATCCTCACAAGTATTCATTGAGTAGGAATCCTCACATGCATATATCGCTTAGAAATTCTCCAATATATATCAATTAGCAACTCTCCCAAGGATAAATCGCTTGGCAATCGCTCCTGTGTCTTTCTTATTTTTGCATAAGTTTTATTGTCGGTATATCTTTTTCCTTTCGTAGAAGTTTCATAGTAGCAGAATCTAATTGATCGACTAGGTTTAATTCAGTTTGTTTAAACCTTATACTTGACCTCTTTCAATATGTAACTTAGGATGTTTTATTGACTTCTTGAGGAAAGTCGTTTTTTATTTTATATATGCATGAACTGGTTTTCACCACAAACTTCAACCTACTTAGTAGAGTAATTACTCGAAAACTGTGTAAGATAGTCACTAAACATTATTGGCAGATATAAATCACTCTTCTTTTTTCTGTCAAGAGTGATTTATTTATTTTTTTAGTTTAAATGACGTAAAATTGGCTTTAAAAAATATATAGTATTAGTTGTGGTCTGTTAGAGTTTTATAGAACGAAAAGTTTTAATTAAATTTTTGGGGGGAACGTGTCTTCATATTTTCTTCTTGTTTACATCCCTTTAAATATGGTACTTACTACAGCTGATTAGATTCTAAGTAAAGTATTAAAACAAGAAAAGAATTTTATTTTCTCGGAGGGAATTCTTTTATAATACCACAATCGGTTTTGAAGCAAAAATAAGAGTACTGTGGCTGATTTTCACGATGGGGTTAGGAAAAAGGTAACATCCAAAGTCGTATATTCAAGTGAACGACCTCAAATTATCCGAATTTCAAAAAATTATAGAAACTCTGCACGATTTAATTTTAAATTAAGAAGATGAGTTTGGAACGAGTAAAATATATGTACGTAAAATTGAGAGGAATTCGGCCTATTTCGCTTCTCCATTCAAAGTATTCCTAAAAAAAATTGAAGATTAAATATCGCTTCATTATCTGATGATGTCAAAGAAGAATGATTGGCAAGATAAAAACATCAGTACATCAACTAGAGAATGCGGTGAAAGCGATCGCGAAGTCCGAGATTGTGGTATGTATACTAACTACAACATCAACTAGTTCACTTAAAAAAAATTTGTTTCGAAATTAAATTTTTGACGGCTCAATCGCTTTAAGATGTCCAAAATAATAGTGTCCGTCCGAGGTCATATTTTATAAAAGAGACGAATCTTGGTTTATCGACTTTCGCGAGGAATGAGACATTTTAAAGAGAGAAGTAAAACACGTGAGACTCTAAATTATTTTCAAACGGTAGAATAAGAGAAGACGAAAACACTCGCATTCATTCTGTCCTTATCCTACGGGTTAATATATATATATATATATATATATATATATATATATATATATATATATATATATATATATATATATATATATATATATATTAATAGAAACCACTTTGTAAGAGCATAATATTTATTTCCGACACTAGTTTCGGTATGGTTTGCCATACCATCTTCAGTCGTATACTGAGAGAAGACAGACATCCACACAAATATCTTAAACTTAATATATATATATATATATATATATATATATATATATATATATATATATATATATATATATATAACAAAGCAGGCCAATCGTCATTCCTTGAAGCGACCTACGCCACTAGTTCTCAATCGTTTCCAAATTCCCAAAAGGAAAGTTGACAAAATCATTCTTTATCAAAAAACAACATAAGCAACTTCAATCTCAATCGAGGAAAGATGTCGATCCCCACTGTGACCAGGGGCAGCCTTTCTCCCCAATTCCAAAAAGCGAAACCACCAAACTAAATTCCTATTTTGTGTCTACTCATTCTCGGCCTGAACAAAGAAGGGCAACCATTTCCACTTTTACCCATGCTTGATTCCCTTAAGAAGGCTCCCGTTTGCCTCTTTTTCAAAAACTCTCCCTATTTTTTGAAAACCAGTAGGGGCTATCGTGTGAAGACTGCCTCGCCCAGTACCCTGGCGAACGAGACCTCACCCGGGCTTGAGAAAACCGGTGCGTTTCCTCACTCCTTTCAGACACACTTCCGAGACACGCTTCCCCCTTTTCCTTCAGCCGTCTGTTCGCAAGGGATTGGATGGCGTAGCCTAGGTAATTAGGGTATACCTCTGCTACCACACAAACCTGGGGGACTGGAACGCCCCCCCTGGCTCCAATGCCGTCAGAAGGAGCTGGAGCTATTGATATTTTACTATTTTTATTTCGTCTACCTTCACTTCTTTTTTTATAGATCTTTTTACCAGGTTTCAACATAATTCCACCTCGTTGCTGATCCGCTTTAAATTCGAGTGAAAAAAATATGAATTATTTTTTTTAGATTCCTAGCCAATAATTTTATAAAGAGAATATTTCAACACTGTAAGTTAAATCGAGTTGCCTTCAATTTCCTATCCGTTTACTCCCAGTACTCTTACTATAAAACTAATCGACGTACCGTCCATGTATTTTCACATACCCTTACTGAACCATTTCTATTACGCGTCTCTTTTATCTTTTCTAAGCCGTGTTTTAAAAGCGCTTTTAGTCAAATTTAGTCTCTGTTAGAGGTTTTAAATATATTTTTGAATACCAGATAATCCTACATAGCTGCACATACAATAAAACCTTACATACACACACACTGTATTTAATTCGTGATAACTGTGCTTTGACCGTTTCGTGAGGTGTAAATTTATGAGAATTGCACGGCGTTGTTTCGTTAAAATTGCTGAACGCTGGAGCAATTTCAGAGGCTGTGCATCGAGATATGTAATTTATATGTAAAGTAATACCAGATAATTCGAGATTACGTATTACTAATCAGAAATTTACGGAAATAATGACCTTTGCCAAAGCTTCAATTATAGTATAACTTAATGCACTTAAACATTTGATATATAATCGCATTAATGCTTTTTTTCCAGACTATAATAAAAAAGACAGAAAAAAACCCCAATAAATTATCAGGTTTGTTTACTTTGTTCCAAATTAGTAAAAATATCCTTTTCGAAACCTATCCAGCTTCATGTAACACCCCTTTCACTACATCGTAAGTGGGTTAAGGTACTTTAAGAAATAGTATTAACGCCTGATAATCTCATTAGCGAGGTTGACTTTTCTTTTATTGAATAGTGGTGGTGGTTTGCAAATGGTTTTTATTTATAGGTTGAAAATAAAACTCTGTTACTAACATTATTTTAAATATTTATAAAAGGAATTCATAATGAGACTCAGGTGAAGAGTCAATGGGCGTAACCAACACCATCTTCCCTGTGATTAATTGCAGTTCCGATAACAAGTACAGAAAAATTTGCGGAGGTCATGAAAAAGCGAGTTATCCAACCATATATTTTCATCCCCACCTGGATGCTTAAGTCTCCTAGCCCTTCTTTCCCCCCAAACCCCAATGGGAACAACATGTATATATAAATTAAAGTACATGTATGCATATGTATATTATTCATGGCGGTGCAAATTATATGAAGCAGATCAATAAGTTAGCTTAAAATGTATGCAAGAATATTAAAACCCTTGCGTTGAACGAACGAAAGCGTTATGATCTATTATTAGTTTTCTTTCAAACACTACAATACATCTCTTAATATTTTCCATTTATACCCTATCATCTCTTACATAGACGTCTGTTTTGAATGAAAATATAAACAAGAATTCAGATATAAATATATAAAATACTACTCTCACGTAGTTATCTGGCATTATATAATAATTTAGATAAGTTATCGCTTACCCATAAATTTACGAACAGAAACCTGAGATGGGGATGAAAAAATTAGCCTGTTTTTTGGGGTTGGTTTGAAAGTTTTCATGGCATTTAAGGTTACAAAAACGTTTAACTCACTGAAAAACAACATAGCCCCGAAAAATCGAATCAGTGGGTGAGGGGTATGCTAAATATCTTTATATATATATATATATATATATATAGAGAGAGAGAGAGAGAGAGATGTAGAAATGTTGCAGGAAGAGTTTTATATCTTCTGGGTTTATATTCAGTATTTTAATATAAGTTAAACGTGAATTGGATTTGATATATATGAGCGTAAGTATGTGACAGAATTTACTAAAATATACGCATATTTCCGAGAGAATTTCCTGGATTGTGACATTTTAACGCTATAATAGGTTTTCTAGTAGGTCCTACGTTGTCACACGTAATTCAATGTTGAAGTTTTAATAGCAGTGGTTCTATTCATCAAATGTGTCTATTTTATAAATACAGTTTTTTGGCGTTAAAAACAGAGCGAAGAAAACCAACTTATGCGTCAGTAACTTCAACTCTCACCAAATAGTAATCTTAAAATTCTTGCGTGAGGGTAATTTAGCTTAATTGCCTAAATTAAATAGAGAATAAGACTACTCAAATTTTCCAATCTTTTTAAAAGCTTCAGTACATGAATAAGAAAAAAATTGAGGTTGCATTTACCCCCTTCCCCGTTCTCGCTTTTGTACACGATAAAACTAAGAAATATCGCTACTAAATGACTACCTCTTTATGTAAGTTATAGGTTGCTAATTTGGTAGATGGTATTTAAGTAGATGTTGAAGACCGAGCTAAGTCGCAAAACGTAGAGTAGAAAGGCGTATTAATCATCATTCCCCATAAATATACTGTAAACATCTTGAAGCAAAATAGGATTTACGCTTCTTCAGATATATCTAGTATGTGCATATAGTCAGAGAGATAAAAAGTGGATTTGTATAATACATAAAGCCATCAATAGTATACTTTTAGTTCACTGGATTGTCTACATCTGTTGGAAGCGTTGAGATAGGACTAATAAAACAGGCTTCATTTGCCTTCTTCTTTTCATAACCTGATACATGCCAAATTACCTCCTTAAGCTCCATTTTTAGGCATGATTGCAATGAATCGATCTAAGGAGGCCCCAATTTATTACTTTGGGTTTAGAGAGAAGAGTTAAAAGGACTTTTTACAGTACTTTGGAATAATCTGCAATCATTGGCCAAAGCTAGAGAAGTAAAAATTTCTAGAAACATTGTATTTATATATACACACACATGTACTAGTATCCTATTGGCTTCTTCGCTCTATAGAATAAATCGTTTTTGTCACACAATATGGTCGAATGGGTTAGGACAAAAATCACTTAACTTATACATTTATCCCTTCTTTGACTGTCTTAGGGGATGTTATCCATATATCATACATTAGATTTTGGTTACAAACATGTACAAATGGAAGTAGAGTTGTAAATGTAGTTTTGGAAACGGAAGCCTTTTGGGTGAAAAATGTACTTTCTTAAGGTTTGTCTAATATTGGTAAATACATTATACAGGGTGTATCATAGAGTTTATTTGAGTTATGAACAAATTTCAGAAGAAAAACACTTGAAAATTTAGTTCTGCTCATTAGAGTCTTTTTAGCAACTAAAGTAATCTCTGAAGGTTTGTTGGTCATTGGTAAATACAGATAAGAGCATTGTCGGATCGATATTCTTTCAAAAAAACTTTAATGCAAATGATTAATTCGATGGTTAGTTTTTGTTATACTAAAACACAATTTCAAACCAAAATAATGTGCGTTTCAGCTGACATGAATAAAAGAGCGCAGTATTTAAGTGTGATTTCAAACAGAACATGACCAAATCACTTCCCATGGAATGGTTATAATTTACTAATGAATTGTCCCTTTATTACACATATCGCCATGACTAATAATGTATATAATGTTCAGCCAAGCCGAGTGAAAACAACGTTCCCTGGCTGACTGATGTTAAGCTATAACGGCAATGGTTAGTTGTTGGGTGGAGCTTGGATTTGGGTCGATTTGATTGGGCAGGTACACTGGAAAGATCCGTGGGTGCGATCTCGCGTCAAACTCCGAGGTCACAATTTCGACAAATTATCAGACCATTTATTCCATTCCCTTTAATAGGGTCTTTCCATTTGGGGTAAGGAGGAAAATCAAAGAGAGTTACTTGCCCTCCCTTCTGCCCCACATTTCCACACCATAGAAATTATTAAAACATCTCTTTAAAATCCCTTCTAACACAACAATCAGGTAGTTTGTCTTTTGTAAGTACACACACACACACACACACATATATATATATATATATATATATATATATATATATATATATATATATATATATTGACTCTAACTTGTCTACTTCCAGTCTACCAGAACTATTACACGTCTCTGCCTTTGCACTACTCAGCAAATGTTTGTGGGTAGCCTCAAGGAATCTTCTGAAGTTAAATTAAGGCATCGAAGTCCGACCAACAAAGATATTGGCCAATTTTTATGGCCATGTTTTGGAATTCTTTAAACACTGTTATTAATGTGGCTGCCACTGGAGCTAATCATTATCATTTGTCCTAATTAACGCATCTGCATTTTCTGTATTCATGACTAAACACAATTTCCTATAATTTATTATTGTTCACAAATAGAAATGGATTGAATAACTTCCAAAGTAGAAATAGGATGAAGTGAACTTCTTTTGAATATGGAAATTGATAATTGAGAGATTTTGTAGATACATCTTCTCGTACCCGTGAGTCAAGATGCCTAAAATCCCATAAAAATTCAATAATTCTATGCAAATAGAGGTTAAGTTAGGTTAGGTAAAGCCAAAAGTATGTAAGATTAACTTAGATTAGGTTATATTCTATACAAATAAGTGGTTAGGTTTTGTTAGATTCTATGCAAATGAGAGGTTAGGTTAGGTTAGATTAGATCACGTTATTTTAACTTATGTTAAGTTTTATTTTTAATAATAGGTTAGATTAGGTTGGGTTCATTTTAGTTAAGTTAAGTTAGATTACATTAAGTTAGGTATTAATTCTATTTGAATGAAAGATTAGATTCGTCATGTTAATTTAGGTTAGGTTCGGTATTAATTCTATGCAAATGAAATATTAGGTTAGGTTAGGTTAAGTACTAATTATATGCAAATGAGTGGTTATGTCAGGTATTAAGAGTTTATAGAATAATAGGATTAATTCCAACATTAGTACGTTTTAAATTTGGCTTTCTATTTTAGCTTATAGAAGGAGGGGGGGGGACCCACACACCCTTTCCGGCGGGTATCCTACTTTGCGACTAAAGCCGGATAGTTGACGTTGTCTCGGGGAATCGCGCACTCAAGAGTTGTTATCAAGTGACTTCGATACTCTATCGGGGTAATGTGCGGCCTGTCCAGTAATGTAGTTGATGCGCACCAACCTCGTAGAAATGTGGTTGATATAAATAAATTTGCTTCGTTTCTCAGCATACTCACAATTTCAACATCACACTCGCTATGTAGGACATTTGCATGAATCTGTATTTTTCTACATAATGAGGACCACCCAAAAGAAAAGTAAAATGGGATTCCAAATGCTTCTGTCAGTATCAAGGTCTCATTCAAAGAATCACTTTTTTTCCTGCGGGTAATTATGATCCTTAGTCTGGCGTATTTTTTGTAGGATTCTCTTCTTTTTTCTAAGTCATAATGAGGGGAGATCACGCCAATATTTTTCGTGGTTTAATATATGTAAAACCAAGCAAGAGCGGGCAGGAAGAAAAGACTAAGATCAGTCCTAGAGAATCATTGTAGTTACAAAATATCACTAATTCTATAATTCAAGAAGGGGATTGTTTGAGTATTTGAATAATAATTTAATCTTAGTTTGGTTATGACTTATGTAAGTATATTTTAAGTTTTTATCAAGGTAATTTCTATGAATTTCTTTAGAGTTTGAAAATACATTATGGTTAAGTTCAGAAAAAATTAATATGATTATCCAATGCTTTAGAAAGTTTTAAAAGAAAATGAATCACAATTGGAGAAGTTCAGAAAATTTATTGAAATTTAAGTAAGGCTGCTTTTGTATTTTATCTATACCTATATTTTAGCAACGTGATTTTTTAAAGGGGGGAAATTTAGTTTAGAATTCCTTTTTAAAATTATTATAATTGGCGAAGTTCAGGAAATTGATACAAATTTAACCATGGCTGCTTTTTTTTTAGATTTTAAATTTAATCTTGGTAGCGAAGCCATTGCCTGATTGTTCTAATACATTAATTGTAGAATGCATTAGATTGTTCTTAAGTAGGCAACTAAATAACTCAATTGTATATTTTCAACTATCGAAAATTCTCCCTTAAGAATCAATTAATCATAATGGTCCTTGTCTCACTCCTTTGTCCTCCCACTCGGAGAATGCCAACTAAAATGGCTTTGAGGACCACCTTGAATTAAGATAAGACACGCATTTTATCAACACATATTCATTTCTGCTTCTGCAATTAAATGGTAATTTTGAGAAAGTATTTAACAAACTTATATCAAAGGTCAATCACATTTATATTAGAATTGAGAGGAAATGTGATATATATCTATAACAATCTTTTTAATAATGGGTTGGTTTTTATAAAGAGCGTAATATATCAAGCTTTAACTTCAGCATTATGCGTTTGATCGCTTTTACAAGGCAATTTCTTCTCATTGAACCCAAAACGGGGGTATGAATCATATAAGTGTTATTTTTTATTCTTTTAATTGATTGGTTACCCATCGATGCAAGGCATTTTATAGGCACCTCCTATGCTGCGTGTTGTAGGTTAATCGATACAAAATGTAAAAGGGAATGGAAAACAAGTTGTGTACCAAATGAAGCAACATATTCTCCCGAGAGCTTATAGACAAATAGAACGATATATATGGCTGCGATCTCCTTCACGCTTCTCACAGCATGGAAAGTTGCGAGTATGATGTCTATATTTCGATTTCAGCTGTCATTCTCACAAATAAAACCAAGTACACCCTTACCCGAATGAAAATTAAACTCTTACTGAGCGTTTCTAATATCAAGTAACCTACGCTTGTATCGATTTAGCTTAAACGCACTAATAAGCTTAGTTAGGCTAATTGAGGAAAGGTATTCGATAGATAACGCCTATAAAGGCGGTCTTTACCCCATAGAGCTAAGATAAGGGGTTCCATGAGTAGTCAAAGTCATAGATTCCTACCATCTTCCTCATTTATAAATTGTAAACAAATTGTTTACCATTTTGTTTTCTACAGCTGCACCTTCAGTTGTAGTACTTGTCGCCTTTGTAATTGTACCTATAGTTGTAGCTGTAACTACAATTGTAAATGTAGTTGTACCTAGAGCATGAATCTGCAACTTTACCATTTTTTACCTGTGCATGTAGGTACATTTGTATCTAATTTTGATTGTAAATGTATCTTTAAGTGTACCTATAATCTTCAGTAATTATCGTTGACGATGCATTCCATTGTTTTTTTCTTAAGCAATTTACCCTATCCTTATTTGTTCTGTTCCATCTTTATTATAAGAGGAAATGCACAAGTTCAGGCGTTTCGTTTTTCTCAAAAAAACTTCCTTTCGTGATGATTATATTTCGTGTCTTTTGAATTGGGAATAAAAAGGAAACACCCAGAAAAAACAAACCGAGTTACAGAGGGTGAAATTGTAACAAAGTCTTCCTTTGAAAGGAAATAATGTGTAAAGAAGCAAACAGAAGTGGAGAAAAAGAAGCGAAAAAATGACCCAGACTAAGAAGAAGTGATATATATACCTAGCTGATTACCTGCAAATTTTGACAATAATTAAGAGTAATCGAAACAAATTTTGCTGAACACATTTATGTTCGAGCTCAAAACCCAGTGTACAAAAGTAGTGTTATATTACAGCATTCATAGCAAATTGTGATGTCGCTGAATGACGTCACCATTTTGATGACGTCTCTCCGTGATATCACTGTTTGTTTAGATGTCGCATTTTACTATTAACGGAAAGATGCCAAAGTAAAAGAGATTGTAGAGGTAAAAAAAAAAATAAAGGTTTGTTTAAGCATTAAATAATACCAAATAAAAAATAACATATAAATGCAAAGATGTGCTGACGACCAGAATGTAACTATAACCACATCGAAGCTAGTACTAGAGCTAGAGATGAAAGGAAAATTAAAGAACCAGAATGTTTTGGGATGATTGTTTGGGGTACGGGTTTTTGCATGATTCTCCCCATCTTTGCCTTGTTTAAAGTATGTATCCGCACGAAGGGTCCTCTAAGGCCGCTACCCAAACAAAATAAACCCATATTTCGATTCCCATCTGGTAGTTAACCAAACCTAATGTGGCTTACTTTTTCCGACGAGCAGGAAAAGACCTCTCACTCGTTAATTGATTCATTACTAATACAGGGTGATCAAACAGTCACTGTGAACTTTTTATTTTTTCTTTTATTTCAGACAACTAATAACAGTTTTTATAAATAAAATAAAAATTATCTAAGCCTGTATTTATGCTAACGGGGGTCACTTTTAACATTGTTTATAAAATTTATTCATATTAATAATGTTCTCTTGTTTTTATATTAAAACGTCTTTCTATTAATATAAGTGCAGAGTGACTTTTTGATCGCACTGTATTATATTGCTGTGAGGTATATTTAAATAATGTCGGCTATTTATAAGTAGCGTGGGACTCATGTGTGAAAGAAATGGCGGCTCTCAGTGAGCTTAGAAGGGGAGTGTTAGAAGTATTCTTTGAAGGCTACTTCCTGGCGAGAAAATAATACCCAGGCGCCAGGACCTGATCCAGTGATGAAAATCAATTTTTACTTTATACTAACCTCACCATTTGTCTCGGGTTTCTCGAATTTGACCATTTTTAAAATGCATTTAGTGGAAACAAAAGTGGAAATCAATAAGAACAAAGTTATTTCGTGTAAATGATTACTATAAGACAATCGATTGATACACTCCTTTTGGCAGAGTGTTAGAAAGATTCTTTGAAAATTCCTTCCTGTAGTGTTGGTTGTTAATTTTGGCGTTATATTAACTGCATCATTTGTCTCGAGTTTTCGAATTTTATATATATATATATATATAAAACTTTTTTCCCCTGGCGTTATCTCTGTCTTATCGGTAAAGGATTGCCTTCATTGTGCCGCCCTCTGCTCTCTATGATTCTAGTCTTCTTCTAATGTCCCTTTCTCTTACCTCTAAAAAACTCCTGTTTCTTGTCTCATTGCTCATTCGCGTCAAATTTCACTTTCTTGTACTATATTGTAATATAGTCTGCAATGCAAGGTTTCTGCACCTTTTTTCTGTCTTCAAAATTGTTTCGAAAGGCAGAAAATAAATATGGCGAAAGCCCTGTGGTGGTTGTTATCACCCGCAGAACTTGCATCTGCTCCTTCTTCTATATATATATATATATATATATATATATATATATATATATATATATATATATATATATATATATATATATATACATATATATGATAGTAAAGCCACTGTATAGGAGCCAAATGTTTAATTTATGAAACTAGTTTCAGTATGTAGTTTATCATACCCTCTTCAGTCGTACACTGAGAATGCAATTGTTACAAAAGTCTATAAATAGCGTACAGATCAGAAAAACTACTAACAAGATTTGTTCGGTTGGTCGGTTGGCTAGTTAATATATTGAAGTGTTAATTGGTTATATAGTGGAGAGTTTAATTGAGGAGGAGTAATTATTTAGGTTTGGATTTATTTTAAAATAGAGAGAAGTTAAGGCTGAAGATAAGCTGCTAAATGAATTAGAATTAAGAGGATGATGGTGATACTCAGAGTGGAAGAGGCTTCAGGTTTAGAAATGGGAATACCAGTCCTATGAGACATACCACACTGCTTTGCGATCCTGCATTTTAGTTGTAAGCCAGTTTGGCCTACATAACGACTGTAGCAGTTCGTACATGTATAATTGTAAACTAATTGTAGATGACTTATTTAAAAGATCTCTTCAATTTTCATTATTACCCCGATTTGATCTTCGACCAGTTATTATCCAAATTTCTTTCCAAAACATATTATCCTCAACCCTTTCTTACTACTGTATCTAAGCAGAAGGTTTTCCTTAGACTACCCTATCTCGAGCATTTGACCTCCGAGTTTAACAAACTCTTTCTCTCTACGTTCAACATCATTTCCCTCAATGCTAATTGATTTGTATAAATTCCAACCCTGTATCGTTGAATTCCTTTTTTCGCCATAAGAAGCCAATCAATTTGGGCTTGCGATCCTGTCTAGTTTACAATTATACATGTACGATCTGCTACAGTCCTTATATAGGCCAAACTGGCTTACAACTCAAATGCAGGATCGCAAAGCATTTAGGTTGTTCCCATAGGACTGGTATTCCCATTTCTAAGACTGAAGCCTCTTCCATAACTATTACTATATTTTAAGATTTTTACTTTATTTACTCTTGGTTTAGATGTTCTTTTCTAGGGAAGAAAGGGGGATATACGGTGAGACGGGATAGAGAGAGGGAAGAGAAAGGAGGGATAGAGAGAGAGGAGGGAAATATTTCTCTCTGGATTTGGATGTTCTTTCGTAGGGGAAAGAGGAAGAGAAAGGTGGATGGTAGAGGGAGATGTCCTTTTGTAGAGGGCAGGGTAGAGAAGGATGTCTTTTTGTAGGGGCGGGAGAATGGGAGAGCGGGATAGGTGGATGCGGAGAAGGGCACGGCAAGGAAAGAGGAGAGGGAGAAAAGAGAGGGGGAGGGAGGATGGGGATGGGGATAAGGGAAGAGATGGGGTGAGGGGAGAGAGTAGGGGGATGGGGATAAGGGGAGGGGATGGGAAAAGAATAGGAGAGGGAGAAGGCGGATGGAGATTGTGAGAGAGATTTGATAGGAAGGGAAGAGGGGAGAGGGGACAGGGGAAGATAATAATTCTCTTGATTTAGATGTCCTTTTTTAGGGAAAGGGTGAGAAACGGGGGAAAGGGAGAGCGGGTATAGTGTAGGTGGGGATGTGAGGGGGATGTATTTTTGTAGGGAGAGGGGAGGGGAGAGGGGGCAGGGGAAGGAAGAAGGAGAGTGGGATTGGGATTGAGAGGAAAAGGCAGGGGGAGGGAGATAGGGGTGAGAGGGGGAGAAAGAGTGGGGAAAGGTGGAGAGATAGTGGAGGGAGTAACAGGAAGTAACAAGGAAAAGAGTTACCCTTGTGAGCCTTACGATCTATTCAAAGAGGGTACCTTTGAGTGAACACTTGAGCAGGTGCAGTCCTCTAAAGGGTCAGATTGACGCGCTAGAAGAGCACTCGCGCCACGCTTCAAGTCTCCAAGCGGCTATTTTTCAAGACTTTGTCTAGTCTCGACTTGAACTGTTCAGCAGAATTGCTGTTTCCTTTTCCACTGAAAGTGCATTGCAATGGCCGCAGATGTTATATGTGAAAGATTTGCTACACAAATTACGCTGGTAACGCTTCAGTTCAAGTTTGTAGCCGTGATTTCTTATTCTGCTCTGGCTAAGCTGGAAAATATCCCTGTAGTCTACAATGTCGAAGCTTCGAAGTATTTTAAACACTTCGATAAGCTGACCACCCAGTCTCCGGGTCTCCAGCGAAAACAAGTCTAATTACCGTAATCTATGTCCGTAACTCTTGTGTCTGATAAGAGGGAATCAGTTTGGTTGCTCTGGCTTGCACACGTTCTAATCTTGCGATATCCTTTCGAAGCGAAGGACTCAAAAATTGTACGGCATACTCAAAGGATAATGATAAGGTCTAAAAAATACAAAATCAAGATACCTTTAGTGAAATGAATGATCCATATGTCCACCTTTTTGGTCATAAGCTCTTAATCGCGTTTTAAAGGAAGAAATACATTTTCTGATATCAGACCGCGTTATGTTATCCGAAGCAAGAAGAATTTTTTCCTTAAGTTCAGATTCACTAAATTGATTTTTTCTAATGCTGTAAACTATTTCTCGAAGTAAATTCCATATGGAATCGTCCACGGGGTTATAGTCAGGTGAGTGAGGAGGTCATCCATTATTTTTGATAAAATGAGGACAATTTTCTTTGCTAGTAAGGAGGGTGCACGATCTTGCTGGAAAATGAAGTCTCCTGTAGGATAAAGTTGATGGCAATCCGGAAGCAGGCCGATAGATAGTAGTTTGATGTAATTTTCTGAATTAACTTTGGATTTTTGTGTATCGATAAAATGGATACTCCCTTTTCCATTCCATGACACTCCAGCAGAAACTATTGTTTTTTTATATAAATCTTGAAGATTCATGACAAAGACGAGATAGATGCTGTTTTATTTTAGCCATAAACTCTTTTATTTTGACTATTGGCTGGCAATTCCAAAGTGAAATCTTTTTCGTCTATAAACACAAAATTTCTCGTATCTTGAGATATACAGCGATCGGAGAGCAACTTAAAAGGTGTCGTTCTAATTTGTCTCACATCAATATAACGACGGGATATCCGCATTCTTTCATTATAACCTTTTAATTTTTGTAATTTTAAAATCCGTTGCATAGAAGAACGAGAAATACCATATTCAGGGAAGATCTATAGCGATAGATGAATTCTGGGTTTTTCCTCGTGAGATGAAACAAGTTCTTTTATTTCAATCATTTTATTCTCTATCGTAGCAGTTTTATCATGGTCGTCACTACCTTTTTTCTAGATATCAAACCAATAGTTTTAATTTTTTAATTAAGCTATAAATAATTCTAGTAGTCCAATTTCTATCTAGGAAATTTACGAAACGTTCTATTTCTATTCAAAACTTTTTCTTTAAAATATGCTTCTATAATAATTTAATCATTTAAACTCAACACCATTGTGATAGAAGGTATAATAACACAACTTATAATTTTAAAGTTTAAGTAATGACTAAAAAAGGAAAAAAAACACACGGCGAACTATAGCCTAATAGTCTAAGCATGTATGTGGATTTCTTATTTCCTACGCACAAATATCGCGAGTTTTCCTGATTCGGCCAGCAAATTTTTGAATGACTATATTATTTTTGCAATTATGGCGAAACTATTATAGTTATATTATTAAAAATTTTAAAGATAATAAAAAATATATAGAAGTTGTATACGAATTTTCATTTATATCCATTCACATTTGACTGAGTTATTCAAGTTTGAATTTAGGGAAGTTTTGCTTGCCCCATCCTCTCTCTGTCTCTCTCTGTCTCCCTCTATGTCTCTCTCTTTGTCTCTCTCTATGTCTCTCTCTCTCTCTCTCTCTCTCTCTCTCTCTATATATATATATATATATATATATATATATATATATATATATATATATATATATATATATATATATATATATATTTAGGTAGTTTGCTTTAGAGTTAAAACATACATCGCTGATAGAAGCCTCTTAATATTTTACTCTCAGTGATATATCAAATGTTGTATAATTATATATAATCATTCAAGCGTAATACAAAAATCCGTTTCATAAATGCCCTGGATCACGAACGTATTTATTTCAGAAACATATGTACACATAGGCAAGATAACAAACAATATTTTTTCGCATAACCTTTGTATTAATCAAACGTTTGTCATAGTTACCTACTGACGTTCACTAGAAATTTTGTGCACAATCCCTCTTTCTAATACATCCATTCATTGGGTTTCTTTGGTACAGGCCCTTTTTGTTAATCCCACCCACATTGCTTCTGTTGAGTTCGGCTGTCTTTTTTTGTGATGGGTATTTTGAAAGATTAATTTTGTATTTTTTAAACCATTTCTTCATCAGATCATATGTATGGAACGTTGCCCTATTACAATTTTTTTTTTTTAAATGCCTACATAACTACTAACTTTTCTTCTTGTTGGCATTAGATTTTCTTTCAAAATATTCAAATAATCTTCTTTCTTCATTTGTGCATTGATTTTAACAAGCGTTATTGAGCTAAGAGCAAAGAAGTATTTCTTCTACCCTGTTTTACGAGTAACATGATTCTTTTAGGAACAAACACTTCATTAGCTTTCCCCAAACATGTCTTCTCCAATTATGGTTAATAATTCTCTTTTTATTTTGTCTACCTATAATACTTTCTTCAAAATGTTTTATCACGGAGACTTACTCCCTTTCAGACGTGGGATTTGCATCAATATTATTTTTAGAAAAAAATGGTGTAGGAATAACTTCCTTGTCATATCTGAAACATAACCCAACTACAATTGCATCTACGTTAACATCTACTCTAACTCTGTTTACATCTACTGTATACATATGTATACCTACAGTCTAATACATCTAACTCTGTATGAATATACATATGTTTCTTAAAAATATATATTTGTTAAGAATAAATATATATATATATGCACGATTTAGTCCGCCTATCACATATCCTAATAATGGATAAACCAATTTTAAAAAGCACTTTTTTATTAGAAATTCCTAAAAAAAACTAATTTACTCTAGTTGAAGCCAATTATCCTATTAATAAAGAGTGTCTGTCGTATTAGTGGTAACAAGTCTCATAATAAACTTGATCAAAGTGGTAAAGGACTTAACAACTAGCTTCCCGGCTAGTATAGTGGTAAGCGCGCTTGCCCGGCAATCGTTGGATCGGCTGTTCGAATCTCCGTCTGGATTCTTTTTAAGCTGCCGTTCTTTACTAGGGAGGTTACCTCCGTTACTGGGCACCACGGTGAGGATGGGTATGTGGAGCTCGTAGCTATGACAGGCAGTCCACCTAAGAGAAGGATAACTCTAATTTCAAAATCCTGGAACCACAGGCATAATTTGTCTCTTCCAAAAGATCCTCTGTGAGTAGAAATCCCTACCTACCTATATCTCCATTACTAACTTCCTATATTTAGTGGTAAAATATTGGATAACTAATTGTTCATTTGAATATTTGATCTCAAAATTTGAGTATCATTGTTCCACTAATGATATAAAAACGTCTAAGGCAATATTTCGATTAAATCTTTGATTTGGGGCTTTCCATTTAAGGTCAGTAAATCCCGAAAAAATAGTCGTTATTTGTTAACCACTTAGGAATAAAGTGGGAACCGTACATCAACGCCACTAGAGTACGCTCCCCCTCTTAATTAAGAAAATTTATGTCTATAACTTTATCCATATTTCCTCATTGTCCGTTTTATAAGACAATGAATTTGTCATGTTATGTGGTTTTTCAACATTTCTCAAACTGAATAATTTTAATGTTATTTTAACTTTATATTGTTTCAGCAGTAAAAAAGTAAATTGTCAAATAAGTGGGTGTTGAGGGGTTAACCATAAAGCCACACATTCTATTCCCCCTAATATTTAGTCCTTCGTGAGGGTGAGACACTAGGAGCTGTATCATTACTCCCAGTAAGAGTTCTTCCAAGGGCAGATGGGGCACTTTGTAATGTAGCATTTCGTCCACTAGAATAAGTGAAAAATTAGATGGTTGTTAGAACTTGAAACAACGACGACTTTTAAAACTTAAACTTATATGGCTCTTAGAACTTGGAACTTAGATATCTCTTATAACTTAAAACTTTGATGGATCTTAGGACTTTCACTGCGTAACTCGGGCAGGACCTTCTAACATAGGGGCCCTCATAAAAATATATCATTTTTTTTGTGAATCTAGACACATTTCTCTACTCGCACGAAAATGAAGAGCGGTCACACTCATTATCGCAATTATAAACTCTAAAACTCTTCAAATTGAGCTTAAGTGACTGTAATAATCCAACACTTTTACATATATTGTCACATATGTGAAGTAGCAAATTGCAAAGAAATGTTGCATGCGATACTCAATTTATATCCATTTTCTCTTCTCCACTTCCAACGACTCTGATCTTCTCATCGTTTCTTGAAATGACATCGAGGAGCTTCCTGGATCTTATTTGTAGTTTTTGTAATTTTAAGTACGAGTCAATAGTACAATAGGGGAAAAGCCTCACGAATCCTCCCGCAGGGAAAACGAGATGGTGAAGTTCAAGGCCAATACAAAAACCATCTTATGGACTCCAGCAAAGATTAGTTTGGAATTTATGACTTGAAATTTTATAAACGGAGTCTTCGCGTAGTCGGGCGATACATCACGACAGGGAACACAGATTGGGCCTCCTCGTATTAGCCTCTAACACCATTAAAACAAGATTCGTTGCATGAGAAACTAACCTGTCTTTCCAACTGCTACTGATTGGAATAACTTTCTGTGCCTTATAATAATTTTCTCACAAGTTCCAAACTATTACAAATGGCATGTAGCTGTGCAGTTTAGTTTGTATATTATGGTTGGCAACTTTGAAATCATTACCAGCTTTTCTAATTCGCGAGAAAAAAGAAATGCCAGAATGATTCTCAAAATCTAACAGAAAGCCCTTTTATAGAGTATTGACTCCAATAAATATAAAAATTTGTTTAAGGAGTATTAGAACGGGTGGTTCATTGGTTAATTCAGTATTAAAACGTACAGCATACATTGAAATGGGGGTATTTAGAGCGAACTTGCGTCTTGCAGTTCTATAAACACTTCCTACTGAGCTCATTACTGTGGTTGATCAATTTCTGTAATTGTACTCAGTGGGGCTAAGGTTTTCATACATGTTTATTAAACATAACATCCTAGTATAATTAATATTGTACACAACAAATAATTTATGATAACCAATGTTTGTATGAAGTTGGTATGTACCTACATTGGGAGATGCTAATGCAGGCCTCACAGCGGGGGAGTTGTCTAATACTGGGTCGTGTATCTGTACATTCATAAAACTCGATGTAGACCCAAATACAACCTAGAATGATTTAGTGTTGTAATATATACTGGTACAAGCTTCGGGGTTCTTTTATTGAAATGGTCAGCCAAGGTATTTACTCTGCATCTCCATTTGTTTTTGAGTTCAAGTGTTTTGGGTCAGTAAAAAAAACACTGTAATTTATTCAATTTCAAATTATTATGGCATCCAGAAAGAGATTTATAACAAGACTTCCCCCTTAAAGTTGCTCTGGACATTACATATAACAGAAACTGCATATATTTATCATTTGCCTCCTCCATTTATCTGCTAATTCTGCGAAATATTATCATAAATTTTCTTTAGGTCTTCTGGCTTTAATTTCTGAATCTCTTTTTGGTAGATATCAGACAATCGAATATGAGTTTGAATCTCGTGACGGCCGTATGCTATAACAAATGTGAAATTCACATTTAAGCAAAAAACCTAGTTTTTTATGTATTTTACCTTTAAGCCTTTTGCATATAATAAATTTATAAATAATCGTGAAGCTACATTAAATCTGATAGAAGGGCATTTCACATTTTCCTTAGCATACGGCCGTTAGATTGATCAATTAACTTGAAACCCTGATGGCTCTTAGAACTTGAAATTTGAAGAGTTTTAGAATTTAAAACTTAGATGATGGCTCTAAAGAGTTGAAACTTAGATTTACCAATTATTGTAAAACTTAGATGGCTCTTAGAACTTGAAACTTATATGGCTATCAGAATTCGAAACTTAGATGGCTTCTAGAATTTGAAACTTAGGTGCTATCAGAACTTGAAACTTAGATGGCTTTTAGAATTTGAAGCTTCGATGGCTTTAAAATTGAAAGTAAGATTGACTTTAGAACTTGAAAATTAGATGTCTCTTAGTAATTCAAACTTAGATGGCTCATAGAACATAAAACTTAGATGACTTTTAGAACTCGAAACTTAGATCTCTCCTACAATTTGAAATGTGGATGTCTTTTAGTACTTGAAACTTAGATGACTTCTAGAATATAATTGTATGCCTCTTAGAACTTCAAACTTAGATTGTTTTAAAATTTGAAACTAAGATAGCTCCTATAACTTGAAACTTATGTCTTTGAGAACTTGAAACTTAGATGTATTCTAAAATTTAAAATTTAGAAGGCTCTTAGAATATGAAACTTAGATGGCTTTTAGAATTTGGAACTTAGAAGACTCTTAGAACTTGAAACTTAGTTGACTTTTAGAACTTGACACTTCAATCGTTCTTAGAAATTGAAAGTTAGAAGGCTTTTAAAACTCGAAATTTAGGTGGCTCCTACCACTTGAAACTTATGCGGCTTTTAGAACTTGAAACTTCTATTGATTAATGATCTCGAAACTTAACTGGAGCGTCGAAGTCATTTTTTCGTTATCTTTATGTATCAAAATTTCGACATAAAATACAGAATAATAGACAGAAGATCCCTCAGCATGATTAACACCCTAGAGGAAATAGAAAAGAGAATTCAGAGAACCTTCTTCTTAATTGACAACAACTATTCAATGACAAAGAATTAAAGTACTTCAGGTTTATACAATTCCCTCGCCTTTGTTTGACACGAATTCAAAGGGAGAAGAACGAAATCGCTTTAAAATAAGTCGTAGTTTCAGACTTTAGAGTAAGTAGGACAGGATGATTGTCTCCAAAATAAACAGAAATGAGCTCATAAGCAATTTTAGAGGGTTATAATTGCAGACACAACCTAAAATGCTTATTGAAATATGATTGAAAACATTTATGATTGATTTAGTTCTATTTCAGTCGATTGCATTTTTTTAAAGAACGTTTAACGCTTTCTTTCACCTTTTGTTGGGTCTATGCAAGAAAAAATAGTGAGAGGTTTAGGAAAAGATTTATACGACGACCCAAAGGTAGAGAGCACCAGATTCTTGTGGGGCACTGATGTTCGGAAGATCGCACCGCTCTTTCATGTTTCAGTTGTAGTACAAACATTATCCCTATTCCACACCAATCACCCCCACCCACCTATTTGCGAGTAGTTGATTGTGGTGTTGGATATACACGCCTGGGTGTGGAGAATTCCATTCACGGTGAGAGTGGATACAATGCTTTGGGCATACGTAAGGAGCTGCCTCCGATAAGGCGGTGCGCCAAGTCTGACGCATGCACACGGCAGCTCTGCCCACGTATGTCACCACACACGTAGCCAAACAGACTTTTGTAGCTTTCTACCTTTACACACAAAAAAAAAAAACATTCTTCTGTCTTGCAACTTTCCGAGGAGGGTGTCATATCCATGCGCCCCTGATGCACAACAGGTGGCCGTCTTTGGAGCCACAAAGTGTTTCCTGCTAGCTGATTGGTGCCTTGCCTTCCCATTACCGTTCTTTCTACCTCTTCTCTCGCAACTAGATCCTTCTGATCTTGATGTGAAGTTCATGATCCAGTTGGAGAACTAAGTACCTTATAGTTCTCAAAGTAGGACCTTATTTCTTTTTCCTCCCCACTTAGAATTTGAAAAATAAAGACGAAAGTGCTTGAAATTATATTTCCATTTTCACTGGGGAGTGAATGAGTACCATAAGCGAACTCTGGTATCATTTTGTGTGTTGAATCTTCTTCCATCATCATTTCTGACCAGAGAATTATCTGGAAAGCTCTTCCATAAGAGCTTAAACACCATTAGTAGTAAACAGCCCTCATTCGTGAGTTGAATGTTACCATTTTGACCTCCACACAATGACTGCAAGAAGAAAATCCTGGTCATTTTTCTCCTTATTAATTTGTTTTCTCTAGTCACTGGTACACGAATGCCCAACGTCTTCATTGAGAAATAAAAAGAGCGGATTTGTGTAATTTAACTAGATAACCAAAGTATCCGGACGAAGACAAGGGAATGAATGTAAATTGCCTCGGAATCACCTCGGCCTTTCTTTTAACGGAAACTTGCGAGGGTGTCTCCTTTTACAACAAAAGGCCGTAAAGACAATTACGGAGAGATGGACGGTCTGCGGTTTTGTCAATATCCTTGCCTTTCAGACATTCTGTTGTGTTTTCTCCCACCACTTGGTCGTTAGGAAGCTGTGTGTGAGTTCCTCCGGAGACTCCCATTCAATTCTAAATCACAGCTTGCGTCAACCATTCATCGAGTACAGAGAGAAAGGATGGTGAAGAAGTAATTAGGCCCGACGGCTGCTCGGATTTGGGTATTGATAAGGAAATAGACGAAGGATACAAGGTTCCCAATGACAGATCATTTCTCCACCCACCTTGAGTAAAAAGAACAACGATTAATGCGGTTCGTGAGATTCATTCAAGTAATTTACTATAGCAACCACGGAGGGTATGTATTTCGATGTTGTAGCGGTCGGTTCTCAGAGCTACTAACCCAATTCAGTTGTTTTGTTTGACCACCGATGGCCAAGGGCAAAACTAAATTGTATGATTCGAATCGGCTTTGAAAAGGTGGTAAGAAATTGGTTGTCGATCATTGAGGTAAGGTGATAGTTAAGAGATCAAATAAGTAGTTCCTTACTTTGAATCTGGAATCTCTTTCAAAAAGACTAATTGAGACTAATTTAAAAAAAACAACAAATTTTCTAATTATTAAAACGTAGAGGTCTGTAATGGTTTAATACCAAACCAAAGGATCTTTAATGGGCAGGAAATTTCCTTAGTTCCGCCAACCATTCAGAGTAAAAGGGAAGGGGAATTGTGGCTTTCCTCTAGAAGACAGAAGAAGCTCATAGCAGTTTCTGAGATGCGAAATAAAATGTGTACATGTCAAAATGAAATACATATGTGTAAATGCCAAATGACATGTGAACATGTCAAAATAAATTGTGAATATGACAAAATAAAATATTTACATGGCAAAATAAAATGTGCACATATCAAAATGAAATATGGGTAAATGGCAAAATAAAATGTGTACATGCCAATATGAGAGTATCGGGTCAATGATTAAGACAATGAGAAGCGAATAAGGAACTAAAACGTGCAAGAATTCATCAGGAGACAATTTTTCCAGTGTTAGATTTTCCCTCAGAATATCAAACGACAACCAACGAGGGCATCTGCTGCTGAAAGTTTGTGAGACAAGTAATCTTTTTAATCTTTTTCTAGAATGTGTGGAAGGGGCTTGGAGGAAACGCAATCATCTAGATGTCAGCTGAGGTATGCTTTTCATTCTACACCTAATACCCCGGAGGGAGGGGGGGGGCGTAATAGAAAATAAAGATGGGGAAAAGGTGGGGAAAAAGCAGAGATCCTAAATACCACACACTATTCCCAAGAGGGAGGTAGTAAACCCATCCTTCGCTTAGGGCTGAGTGGACGAAAGCTGGTAGGCGACTACTAGACTTTACAATTAGAGCCTTCGGCCAATAAAAGCAGGGAAGAAGAGGCTTGTACAGAAAGTGGCTACAAAATGTAAGCTGGAAATATCTAAAAAGTAGTCTAGGTTTATTCAATTTAATTTCACGCTAAAGTGGACACTCGAGGTACTGAAATTAAAATGAGGCTCGGTTCGAGACTCTTGGGAACACCTTTAAGGGAGTACTACTGAAGAGCCCGTGGAAATAACCTTTCCGAGCACTATAAAAAGGTTGAAGTCTCAACAGAAGTGCAATAACAACGAGGCGGTACCACGATGAGAACGTAATAGCAACGAAGTGGGATCACCCAAAAAGCGCAATAGTAGCGAGGCTTAATCACGTATAGAGTAAAACTAAGTAAACATAGTGACAGATCTATACCAGGAAGTCTCCCTGAAGGTATTGAGGCTGGGAGGGTACACAACTGCGGGAACAGGGGGCGGAAGGTCATTCTGCTACGCCAATGACCCCCTTGCTGGCGCATAATGCCGCAGACTCTACATGGGCAGAGGGGAGCATAGATGTTTACCAGCAAATTCAATACCTCTGAGGTAGAGCTTAGAGAATACCGTACTCTCGAAGGTCAATGTGACCGAGAATATTACTCCAAAGAAAAATTGACAGGTCATCAAAATCTCCGCGTTTGGAAGATTGAGAGAAGAAACTGATTCGAACCAAGAGGTAAAAAAAAACTTTCACTAAAGGATAAATTGTAAATACAATTAAGACATTTCATGATTTAGTGGACAGGGAGAGAACAAAAGCAAATGAGTGCAGAGATGAGCTGGAAAAGAATGCGGTGGGGAGGTCAAAATTTCTTATGTTAGACCCGAGGGGAAAATGAAAAAGATGATGTGACAAAGCTGTTTCAATAACTGAAATGTCTCAGGTTTTTTTTAAAATCCTGAAGAATTTTCGTCTTTATTTAGGAAAACCTTGAAAAGGTCTTAGTAAATAAAGACGAAACCGCTCGGAATCTGCTTTCCTTTTTCTATTTGTTGTTGTTGTTTTGGATAATTGTGAGTCACGTGTTAATTTGTGAGCTAATCACACACACACACACACACACACACACATATATATATATATATATATATATATATATATATATATATATATATATATATATATATGACATAATGTCGCTGGAAGATGGTCGAGTGGGTAGGTAAACGTATTTTTGTAGTATTCTCGGCAAGAATACCTATTATGGCCGAACACAAAAAAGGATTGGCCAGAAAATTAGGAAGTAATTATACAGGTAAGCTATAATCATTCTATTGGAGAGTTGCCCTCAAACCCTTAATTATACATAGAGATAGATCATCTAATGACAGAGCCAGAAAGAACAAATGAAAACAAACAGAATATCAGCTTCGCTTTATTGTGGTCATCCATCACCGACGGATTCTTTATTATTGGAAGCCACAAGCATCCTTTCGCTTAGAAAAGCATTGATTACGAGAATCCTGTTACAGAAACGGGGAAAAGGGAGGCCACGAGAGATCGCAGACTTAATCTATTGTTTAGATGAAATTTGCGGTCGGTGTGGCAATAAAACATTATAAAACTATGAATTTCGTGTGGTTTGGTTCTATCAGTATATTGTGGCTTTTAGGGTGGTCAGTAGGGATACGGATTTACTTAACTGCCTCATATATATATATATATATATATATATATATATATATATATATATATATATATATATATATATATATATATATATATAAGCGAGGTCCAGGTTGTACATGGCTTTGCCTTTACCAGTTTTATTTTGCAACGTTTTATGTACTTTGCGAATTCCATTTTTAATATCTGCCTGAAGATGAAAAATCAGCTGAGGAGATCCATTTTATTTAGACTTAATTAAAACTAATAATGAATAAGGCTCAGTCAGAAAAAAGAGAGACTTTGGGTTCTTGCCTTTATTTTTAATATATATATTGTTCTGTGTGGGAGACATTCCATAACAACCTTGTTTACAGTTAGCAGATCGGACGTGCAGTGTATGAGAGCCCCGCTTCTCCGGTACTATTGTCAATTTGGGCCGCGGACCGAATCACTTACCGATCGAAATGGACCGCCGCAGTGAGTTCTCCGGATCATTATAGCCATAATAATACACCACAAGATACGGACAACCTCATTCCCCGGAGGCGATCGAGTCTCAGCTTATGGTACTGGGCAGGGAAGCTCTGGACCGGAGAGAGTCGAGAATCGCCGGGTTCATGGAACCGGCTACTGCCGGTTGATGGTTAAGAAGAATATTCGGACCCACAAATGACAGCGAGACATATCACCATCCATAACACAAATTATAGGAATACCTGATAGATTTTTCAAAGGAAGAATTACACGTGAAACAGGCATACGTATCTCACATTTCATTGAGATGAAAAGTGGAGGCATCCATTGCACAACTCATGAACGCACATACACAAGGAAAAGTATATATATATATATATATATATATATATATATATATATATATATATATATATATATATATATATATATATATATATATATATATATATATATATATATATATATATATATATATATATATATATATATATATATATATATATATATATATATATATATATATATATATATATATATATATATATTTCTCTTTTTTAGAGAAATGTATGGTTGCTCAGGCGTATGCGTGGCACTCCTGAAGAGGGCTGAGAAACTCTAAGAGACTTTTTTTAGTGGATTAAGGAATTCTTACAATTATCTTTACCTACCCGTATATATATATATATATATATATATATATATATATATATATATATATATATATATATATATATATATATATATTTGTGTGTGTGTGTGTGTGTGTGTGTGTGTGTGTGAAGAGAGAGAATTATTTTGCCATACAAAAAAAACATCAGTATAAACATACATGAATATTTATATTGTCTTGGAAACTTAGAAACGATATAGTCTGTCTAAAATGAAGATTTGAGTTAAATAGGTAGTTTTGTAGATAAATATGTGTGTCCATTGTATATTACAGGTAGGTAGATAACCTGTACTAAGAGATAGAATGAGATAAGCTCTCTAAATTCACAGATTGCGTTGTATGTATATGAATTTAATTGAATTTATACAACCGTGCAACATGCATAAAACTGTAACGTATTTTTATAGCGAATATAAAATTTTAATTGCCAACGTATATCTTGGCCAAACTCGAGGATAAGTGACACTTCGGGACTATAACCCGTAAGATAAATCATCCAAGGCGCATAGTCTCAATTATCTTGCGAAATAACGAAACTGGTGTTTATTATAATCAATGTGATAACTGTAATAGCTGGAATTCAACAGTCAAGATGACTTTGGGAGATGATTTCCATTCTTCTTATAACCACAAACGATCAATTAAACTAGATGGTCTTTTTTGGCTGCGAATAACTTAATTTTCCATTGGGTGAAATATGATCTTAGCTTTAACCTTATTATTACAACCAACTGATTTATAGCTTAAGAGCATATGAATAATCTGAAAGAGGAAATGCATTTTTAAAACAAAGAGGATTCGTACAATTATTAAACAATGGTAAACATAATCTACTAGTGATTTTAGTGCATTGTTTCACCTTTAATTCAAACTTACCTTATGTTTCCAAATTACAAAGGTCAAATTTGTACCTTCTAAACTTGACGAATTTCACTAAAATACAGAACGGTTTTAGTAGGATCTCGGAAAGTTATCCTCATTATTTTTATTTAATATTATAATTCAACAAATAGGCGTAGTAATACTAAAAATATCCTGTTTTTGTTTTTAAAATATTAAGTTTGAAGTTTTTTATCTCTATTTTCTGCTTCGTCAAATTTTTATTCCAGCTTTTAGTGAAAATAAATCAAAAGAGAATGGATACTGTGTGGAATTGCTCATTCAAACAAGATTTGACACATAAGGTCAACGAATGTTTACCAAAAATTACAACTAGAGTTACTCGCAGATTAAATAACCTCATGGATATGAGGTGATCACAGCATACTCTTGGGGGTCACCTCAAATGTAATTAACTCGATGACGCTTTTTTTTCTTCATTGCCACTGAGGGATGGACGAGAAATCTGAAAAAACTTATAATCTTAAATTTTAAAAACATAATATTTCTTGGGATAAGGTAGCGAATAAATGCTATATGTTCTGTATATCTTTGTATAGAATACGTAGGAAGGTATAGAATTCTGTCAACACTATCGTTGGTTGCCTGAATAAAGATGGTGCATTTTTCTTGCAAAACTTTACGTAGAAAGTGTACGTTTTATGACAACATGATCAACTTATACACTTTATATTATTTTTTTTTCGCTGAATACCGAAAATAGTTGAATTCTTAGGGAGAAATTTCCTGAATATAAATAAAATATATTTGGAATGCTATCCTGCAGCTCTTATCAAGGAGGGAATCTAGAATAAAAACAAATTTATCTCTTTTTTAGAATGCATTGCGTAGATCTTGAATTTTCGCTCATCGCTATATTCAGATCCAAGATACCCCACCGTTCAAGATATTCAATTGGATGACCTCATACTGAAAAAGATGTTCATATTATATTTAGGATTAAAGGCATAAACCTTCTTGATCTTTGTTGTAAGAATGGTTCTCGCGGAAACACTGATACTGTTTCATGCATTCGTTACGCAGGGTTATTATACTTTTATTGCAATAGTGATGTTGTATTTTTTTACTTCATGTCTTTCAAATATTCCCACTAATGATATAAATATACTGGAAAGTCTCCCAAATGCAATATTTAGGTCTCACTTTTACATTGTTTGGCGCTAATAAAGCATTTCCTTAAAGGATGTTACGGTCATTTGAGTTTTAATCATACTCGGTGGTAAGCATTTATAATTTCACAAATTCTTCATATCTTTATAACTTAATTATAGCAAAATTATCGCTCAAGTTAGTTTATTAATGTTGATGAACTTCGAAATAAATATGCATCTAGTGGTATAATAATATTGTAATGATATTTAATGTGTTGGTAAGTTTCGAGTTTAAGTTTCGCTCCTTAGCTACATCTCTCTTAACTTAATATAAGTTTGTAATAAATATCCATAATTGTCTTAACTTGTATCAAACATATTTGTTTGATGAGTATAATTTCCTAATCGTTTGCCTTAGATATTTCTACAATTATTACCATCTCGCATTCCATATTTATTGGCTGTACTATGGCAATTTAGTTTCTATGCAATTACGAAATTTAATGTTGTTATAACATATTTTATTGGTTACATTCTTCCAGATTTTATTTACCAATAATAAATAAAATCAATTTGAAAAATATATCCTGTAAAAAATCCTGTTATAATAATTCAAGCTAAAAATATATTCTTACTTTATAATAAAAGCTAAGTCCTTAGAGTAGGATGCCAAATGTCTGCTTGCTTATCTTGCGTCGTTATTATACAATTTGATGTGATGGAGGTGAATTGGAACTTTGAAGCCAAATTTGCTTTTAAAAAAGACATTTTTTACACATTTCTCATCGGGACTACGTATATTCCGTCTTTCCAACCTTTAATTGGTAAAAAATAAGGAAAAGTAGGTTATTCTAGTACTTCATAGTAATCGGCCAGTTAAAAATTTAAGCGTGGGGAAGTTCTAAATATTGGATCGGAATAATTTCCGAAGAAATAGATTTAGGAAAGGATGATATTGACTAGACATACGAAACCAGTCTTTTAGTCAGAGAGTAGTTAACTGCGAGAACATTATGCTAAGCCATGCTGTTAATAGTATCAGCTTAGAAATATTTAATAGTAGGTTAAATCAATTCATAACGAAGAGTTGAAAGCTTGAATACTAGTAGCATGTTTCGTCTAGATACGAGGGGCGGTCAATAAGTTTTGCAAATCGGTAGGGCCTAACAGAGGAAGGGGATGGCTGTTTGTTAGGGTGTTAGGACAAGTTATGACAAGTCAGGACCTGCAGCCGCACGCTCCTGCCTCGTCTATTTAAGAAGCAGTAGCTGATCGCAGATCGTCAGTCACAAATTTTTCAACAATGGAGAAGGTTGAGCACCGCACAGTGATCAAATTTGTTGACCAAGGAAGGCAAGGATGCAAAAGAAATCCATGAACGCATGGTTGCAGTGTACACCGACACCACCTCTTCCTATGCAACCATTGCTCGCTGGAATAAGGAGTTCCGCCATGGTCATGAGTCACTTGAGGATGACCCCTGTCCAGGACGCCTGTCAGACGTGACCAGCGAGGACATTGAGGCCCGTGTGGAGAAGATGATCCTCGAAAATCGATAGGTTAAGGTCGAGGAAATCGAACGAGAACTTGGAATATCACATAGAAGTGTTACCAACATTATCCACGACAATTTGGCCATGGCCAAGGTCTCAGCGCGTTGGGTCCCTAGAAACCTCACGTACCATGATCGACTTCAACGTCGTCAAAGCCAACAAGGCCAGAGTTGCACAAGCTGCCCTGCGCGAGTGCGGATTCGAGGAGCTCAACCATCGCCCTACAGCCAAATCTGGCCCCTAATGACTACTTTTTATTCCGCCAGCTCAAGGCTGCACTGCGTGGACGCCAGTTTGGGGACGATGAAGATGTCTAGCTCGCAATCCAGGAGTGGATTGAACAGCAGTCGGGAGATTTCTGGTTGTCGGGAATTCGAAGCCTCAGGGACAAGTGGCACAAGTGCATTGAAGTCGAGGGTAGTTATATTAAAAAATAATAACACAATTTTCCTCATATCTCGTTTCCTTATATCCGAATTGCAAAACTTATTGACCCCCCTTCGTACCTAGATATATTGTTTATATTTGGAATGAATTGAGATCATTAAGTTTTGCAAGCTGCTTATGTGGGAAGAGGCAGAAGGTGATTAATATGGTTTCAATTAAGTCTAATTGGTTCTAAATGAGAAACATAGGATCGCTAAGAGAGAGAAAAATTAAGCCCGAAAAGAAAGAGTCAGAACACTGAGCGAGAAACATGAGAGCGCTGAAAGAGAAACATGAGAGCGCTGAAAGAGAAACATATCGCTGAGAAATAAATACCAGAGGGCTGAAAGAGAAACATCAAAGCACTGAAAAGAAATATCAGAGCACGAAAAGAGAAACAATCGAGCCTTGAGATCGAATCATCGGGGAATTTAAAAAGAAAGATGGTAGCCTTGAGAGAACAAAATAAGAGCACTGAAAGCGAAACATATATGGGCTGACAGAGAACAAAATCGGAGCCCCAAAAGAGAAACATCTGAGAGGCTGAGAGAGAAACATCATATCACCGAGAGAGAAAGATCGCAGCGCTAGAAGAGAAACATCTAAGAACTAAAAGAGAAATATTGGAGCGCTGAGATAGAAACATCATGGCGCCAAGAAAGAAACATTGGGACGTTGGAGCACTGAGAGAGAACCATCGGAGCGCGGGTAAGGGGAATATTTTACACCCCAGAAATTTTGCGAGGGAAAAGTGTATAAAGCATGTATGGAATTTAGAGTAAGTGTAAATGATAAGAAGGTACATAGCCCGAATTGTCTACAGAGGAGATTGCTTGGATTACTCTTGGTGAGACGCCCGAGCAGGTGGACTCTATTTTCCCCTTCGGATTATTCCATTTCTAGCAACCATACTTCATTAAGATGCCCCTATTACACTCGGCCCCTTCCTTCTCTCAATTGTACCCTCGGAATCTATCGCCAAGCGTAACATAAACAAACCTAATGCAGCTGACATCTGGAGGAGTTTGATTTAATTATGACTACTGCGACGGTTTGAGAGAATAGCGCACTCACCACTAACACTCCAATTAGTATCCTATTCAAACTATTCGGGTCATGTACCTTTTCGCATTTTCACACCTTCATCACTTTCTCAGAGAACTTCAACCCACTAAATATGTGGGGTAGACGACCTTGTTGGGCTTCGTTAATTAGTTTTGAATAATAATAATAATAATAATATTAATAAATCCTAAGAAAAAAGTAGAAGAATGGTAATGATAAAATAAGAAGAGAATGATAATACTAATAAGAAGAATTATTATAATAAAAATAAATAACAGAAGAAAGATAATAATAATAGGAGGAATGATTATAATAAATATAATGAAGAAGGAGAATGATAATAATAAATGATATTAAGAACAAGAATGAAAATAATAATGAATAATAAAAAGGAGAATGATAATAATAATTAGGCGAGAGTGAAATTTATGATAAAATGGCGTGGTTTCGAAATCTTGCCTCTTCTCAACTACCATCGCCGGAATGCGGATTGAACGCAGCCCATAAATAACAACTCCATTAATGTACGAGGACATTACGATAAGACGATGTTGGGTCTTATGTCATTTGGGGCAAGTAATAACGAATCTTTGTTGTTGTTTTTGTGAGTGTGTGTGTATTTGCAAACGGTAGTTATTTTCAATATTTATTATTCGGTATTTTTTGTTGTTTTTTTACCAACATTCCAAAACTTTAATTAAGTTCAAATTACGAAGTTGTAATTGCAGCATTCTTGTTCTCTTCGTAGCTAATCATTTTACAATCGGCCTTTGCATATTTTCCATTAGTTAGATTATAAACAGAAATCTAAAAAAATACGAGACAGACAAATGAGTGTAATAAATGGAAATAAGCAAAAAAATAGACCTTACATTGCTATTAAAGCATAAGACAGAATTCTGATTAAGGTGAACCGAGAGGAACGAGATTCTAAAAGAAGTTACGAGAGGTTTTCAGCGAGATATTTAAGTACCAGTACAAGGCCTTCCGCATGATTGTATACAATGGTATGTCCGGTGAATATCTGCCTCCCCCCCTCAACTTTATTCATCAGAGAAATATTTATATACAATATATTATTTATTTTGATAATACACTGACCTGGTAAAAATTATTATACAGGTAACTAGTATACTGTTGGACCCCTTCAAAGTTGCGTACCTGTTGAGCGGACCAGCGAACCTAACCAATGCTAGTGAATACACTCTCACATGTATGTAACTACCACTAGGCTAGACGGTGACTTGTTGAAAACTTGGGCCCATGGTCTCAAGTGATCTGCTCTGCCCCTAAGCCATACTATCAGCCGAAACAAATGGAACCCATCGGACCACGTCACATATAGCCACTGCTCGAGGCTCCAACTAGCCATGTCACAAGCCAGGTGCGGCGCTGTGGCCAGGGCAGTGGTTTTAATAGGAGCACTCTAGCGGGCCTTCTGCCTCCATTTAACATGGATGGTAGAGAACGCTGCAATGTCACGATGGATGTGTGTCTGTACCTCCAGCATTAAATGCAGATGTGATTTTAGCCATTGTTGCTTGTCCGTTATCATGGACAACCCGAGACAGACGCCGCTGATCAGGGTCACTAAGAATCCGTGGCTGACCACTGCGCAGTCCACGCTGAGCAATATAACCCCCAATGAGTTACTCTCGGTCCGTCCATACATGACACCGTAGATCAATGGATCTTGGGTGTCCTCACAACTACTGGTTTCATAACTTATTTAGAACTAAACCCATAAAAAAGTGTAGGGCTCTCATGCAAAAGTGTCCATAAGACCTACATACGTTGTATATATGTTGGATTAGGAGTCACGTAAAGATGAGCACTCCAAACGACCACTAGTAAGGATGAACCCTCTTAATACCACTAGTAAGGCTGAGAACTTTCAAATACCGCTAGTAAAGAGGAGCACTATGATGTACACTCCCAACGGCCACTAGTAAAGATAAGTACTCTCAATAAAGAGAAGTGAAGAAAGGCACTTTCAAGTACGACTACTAAAGGTGGCACTCCAAAAGTTAATCAGGTACTGATAATGAATCCTGAGCTTACAAATAAATGTTCTTATTTTTATCACGTCTGGCCTGGGAAATATTGAATAAGAATTCTGACATTGGTATTGATTCAGGTTCTAACAACTAAGTTCGTAGTTTCTCTCAGCTGAGATTTTTTCTATTTAAAACTGTCTTATTCTTCTAAGAAATAAAGGGGGAAGACAAGTGGATGGGAGGCAGCATGTGGCAGATTGATAACATTAAGTCGTGCGTACTCTCAAACTATATGATTAGTATACAACTGCTTATACAGCATACAACTGCATGTTGAGCGTGCAATTGCATGTTAAGCGTACAAATGCATATTGAGCGTACATCTGCATGTTGAGCGTAAAAATGCATGCTGAGCGTACAATTGCATGTTGAAAATAAAAAGTAAGTTGAGCGTACAGCTTAATGTTAAGCGTACAACAGCATGTTGAGCGCACAACTGTATGTTGAGCGTACAGTTGCATTTTAAACATACAAATGCATGCTAGGTGGACAAAAATGTGGACAAAAATATGTTAAGCGTACAACTGTATGGTATGGTGAGCGTACAACTGCATGTTAAGCATACAATTGCATGTTGACCGTACAAATGCGTGTTGAGCGTACAACTACGAGTTAACGTAAACTGCATGTTGAGCGCACACCTATAGGTTGAGCTTACAAATTTATGTTGATAGTACAACTACATGTTGAGCGGAAAAATGTATGGTGAGCGTACAAGTGCATATTAAGCGTACAGCTGCATGTTGAGCGGACAAAAGTGAGTTGAGCGTAAAACTGTATATTGAGCGTACAACATCATATTAAGTATAAAACTACATGTTAAGCGTATAACTGCATGTTAAGCACAGAACAGCATCTTGAGCGCACAGCAGCATGTTAAGTGTACAAATGCATTTTGAACGCACAGCTATATGTTAAGCGTACACCTGCATGTTAAGTGTACAAGCGCACGTTGAGCCTACAATTGGATGTTTGGATAACTGCGTGTTAAACGTATAACTGCATTTTGAGCGTACAACTTCATGTTGAGCGTAAAATTGTTTATAAGACTACAAACTCTATGTTGAGCGTACAACTGCAAGTTTAGGGTAAATTTGCATGATGCGCGTACAACTGCAAGTTTAGGGTAAATTTGCATGATGCGCGTACAACTGAATATTAAGAATACCATTGCCTTTTGAAAGTAAGACTGCATGTTGAACAGTAAACAGCATTTTGAGTGTACAACTGTATATTGAGCGTATGTTGAGTATACAAAGGCCTGTTGAGTGTACAGCTGTATGTTGAGCGTACAACTGAATGTGGAACGTTTAACTGCATGTTGAACGAAAAAGTGCATGCTGAGTGTAAAATTGTATATTGAGCGTAAAACTGCATGTTTATAGTACAAATGAAGGTTGAACGTACAAAAAGATGTTGAGCCAATGGATTCCTACTCGGGGGAAAAGCTGGAGGATATGGACTTCACCGAAGGGGAAATAAAAAAGAAGATCAGTGACCTAATGACGAATAAGTCACCTGGCCCGGATTGGTTTCTACCTAAAGTGTTAAAAGAAGTGCGCGATCAAGTGTCACGACACCTAAGCGCAATCTTTAACATGTCAATCCGGACCGAATGCGTTCCTAGAGACTGGCGTGAAGCGGAGGTGACTCCTATCTTCAAGAAAGGAGACCGAAGCCAACCGTCAAACTACCGACCTATCAGTCTGACTTCGATAGTCGGTAAACTCATGGAAAGCATGATGGTGAACAAAATGACGTCGTATTTAGAGTCAAACCTACTACTGAGGAGTTCCCAGCACGGCTTCCGAAGGCAACGGTCAGGCCTGACGAACCTTGTGGAATTCTTCCACTTCGTGTTCAGTGAGCACGATCGGGAAGAGGGGTGGATGTGGTGTACTTAGACTTTCAGAAAGCCTTTGGTAAGGTACCACACCGCCGCCTTCTCCGGAAAGTGCGAGCACTGGGCATAGATGGAAAAGTAGCCGGCTGGATCGAAAACTGGCTAAGTCGCAGAGGGCAACGAGTGGTGGTAAATGTACAGGCTTCTGAGTGGGTGCCCATTACTAGCGGGGTGCCTCAAGGTTCTGTCCTGGGACCACTACTATTTATAATCTACGTCAACGACATGGATGGTGACATGGTTGCCAAGATTTCCAAATTTTCCGACGATACCAAGCTTGGTATGAACGTTGCAAGGATGGAAATACTGCCCGCCTGCAGGAAGATCTTGGGAAGATTGGGGAGTGGTCGGACACGTGGCAAATGCCTTTTAACGTAAGGAAATGCAAAGTGATGCATATCGGCCACAGAAACCTCTAATCTCAGTATATCCTTAAAGGCACTGCTATTGAATCCACTGACACTGAGAAGGTCTTAGGTGTAACAATCACTAGTGACCTCAAGTTCTCGAAACAGTGCATTGAGGCGGAGAAAAAGGCCCAAAGGATGCTAGGTTATATAAAGCGCCAGTTTGGATATCGGAACAAGGAGATTGTAGTGTGTTTGTACAACTCACTTGTCCGACCGCACCTGGAGTATGCCGTACAATTTTGGAGTCCTCCATTTCGTAAGGACATCGCGAGATTGGAACGCGTACAAGCCAGGGCAACCAAGCTGATTCCCTCTATCCGACATAAAAGTTATGAGGATAGACTAAGGGAATTAGATCTGTTCTCGCTGGAAACCCGTAGACTGCGTGGTCAGCTCATCGAAGTTTTCAAAATACTTTGAGGGTTCGACAATGTTGACTATGGGATATTTTCACACTGAGTGAGAACAGAACGCGCAATCACGGCTTCAAACTTGAACTGAAGCGTTACAACCGCAATCTGTGTGGAATTTTTTTCACCTACAGTATCTGCGGTAAGTGGAACGCACTTCCAGTGGAAGTTGTCAACAGTGAATCTGTTGACCAGTTCAAGTCAAGACTAGACACAGTCTTGAAAAGTGGCCGTTTGGGGACTCAAAACAATTGAGCAGCCATGTGCCCGCTCGATTGCCAGTCCAAAGGTACCCTCTTTGAATCGCCGTATGGTCTCCTAGGGTACTTTCTTTCCTTATATGTTGATCGTACAACTGCATTTGAAGCGTACGAGGATATGTTCAACCTATAGCTGCATGTTGAGGCTACAACTTCATGTTGAGCGCACAACTATATGTTTAGCGTGCATCTGCATGTTGAGCGTACTACAGCATGCTAAGAGTATAACTATGTGTTGAATGTACAACTCTATGTCGAACGTACAACTAAATATTGATCGTACAGCTATATATTCGTATTAAGTGTACAATTACATATATAGCGTATAACTAAATGTTGAACGTACAACAAAATTTTGGGCGTAAAACCATATGATGAGCGGGCAACTGCATGTTGAGTGTAAAACTATATGTTAACCGTATAACTGCATGTTGACCTACAACAATATGTTCAACGTAGAGCTACATTTTGAACGTACAACTACATGTTGAGCGTCGAACTATATATTGAGCGTGCAACTGTATATTGAGCTCACAACTATATGTTGAGCGTACAAATGCATGTTGAATGTATAACAGCATGTTGAGTGTAGAGCTATATATTGAGCGTGCATGTTAAGCGTACATTATGTTTAGCTTACAACTGCATATTGAGCGTAGAACGATATGTATAGCGGACAACTGCGTGATAATCGTAACTATATGTTTAGCGTACAACTGCATGTTGATCGTAGAAGTATATGTTGAGTGTAAAACTGCATGTTGAACTTACAACTGCATGTTGAGCGTACAACTATATGTTCAGCGTACATCGGAATATTGAACGTACAACTAGATGTGTAGTGAAAAACAACATGGTGAGCATACAGCTGCATGTTGAACATACAACTATATGTTGAGCTTAGAACTGCATTTTGAGCGTACGACTATATGTTCAGCGTACAGCTGCATATTGAAGGAACGACTATATGTTCAGCGTACAACCGCATATTGAGGGTACAACTTTATGTTGAGCGTACATCTTAATGCTCTGCGTACAACTGCATGCTGAGGGTACAACTGAATGTTGAGAGTACAACTATATGTTAAGCGTACAACTGCATTTTTAGCGTAAGACTATACATTGAGCGTACAAATATATGTTGAGCGTAGAACTATATGTTGAACGTACAACGGCATGTTGAGCGTTCTACTGCATTTTGAGCGTAAAACTATATTTTGAGCCTACAAATTTATGTTTATTGTACTACTGCATTTTAATCGTAAACTATAGATTAGGCGTACAACTGCATGTTAAGCGTATAAATATATGTTTAGTGTAAACTGCATGTTGACCGCACTATTATATGTTGAGCGTACAACTGCATGTTGAGCGTACAAGTATATGTGGAGCGTACAACTGCCTATTTAACCTACAACTATCTATATGTTGAGCGTACAACTGCATGTTGAGCATACAGCTGCATATTGGAGGTATAAATATATGTTGAGCATGCAACTTTAAGTTTAGCGTAAATCTGCATGTTGATCGTACAACTATAAGTTGAGCGTAAAAATACATGTAAAACGTTCCCCTACATCTTGAGCATACAACTATCTGTTGAGCGCAAAACTGCATGTTGTTCGTACAAGTATATTTTGAGCGTAAAAATGCATGTTGCGCGTACAACTACGTGTTGAGCGTACATCAATAGGTTGAGCGTACAACTGCCTGTTAAGTGTACAACTATATGTTGAGCGTACAATTGCACTTTGAGCGTACGACTAAATAGTGAGCGTAAAACTATATGTTGACCGTGCTACTGCATGTTGATCGTACAACTATATCTTGAGCGTACAAATGCATGTTGTGCGTACAACCTTATGTTGAGCGTACAGCTGTATGTTAATCGTACAACTATATTTTGTTCGTACAACTTATGTTGATCGTATAAGTGCATGTTGATCGTACAACTTCTTGTTGAGTCTACAACTATATGTTGATGGTACAACTGGGTATTGAGCGCACAACTGCATGTTGAATGTACAACCATATGTTGAGCGTACAAGTGCATATTGAGCGTACAATTATATGTTGAGCGTACAACTGCATGTAACCGCACAAGTATATGTAGAGCGTAAAATTGCATGTTGCGCGTACAACTCCAAGTTGAGCGTACAACTTTAAGTTCAGCGCACTAATGTATGTTGAGCGTACAACTGCATGTTGAACGTACAACTGCTTGTTGAGTGTATAACCATATGTTAAGCGTACAACTGCATGTTTAGTGTACAACTATATGCTGAACGTACAATTGTATTTTGAGCGTACAACTATACATTGAGCGTACAAATGCATAGTGAGCGTTCAACTATATGTTGAGCGTGCTACTGCCTGTTGAGCGTACAACTATATGTTGAGCCTACAAATACATATTGAGCTTTCAACTGAATGTTAATTGTACAACTATATGTTGAGCGTACAACTACATGGTGAGCGTACAACTGCAGGTTAAGTGTATAACTTTATGTTGAACGTACTACTGCACGCTGTGCATACAACTATAACTTTAGCGTACAACTGCATGTTAAGCGTACAACTATATGTTGAGCCTACAAATACCTTTTGAGGTTAGAACTATATGTTTAGCTTACAACTGCATATTGACTCTATTCCTATATGTTGACCCTATAACTGCATGTTGAATGCACAACTGTATATTGAGCTTACGACTATATGTTGAGCGTACTTGCATGTTGAGCGTACAACTATATGTACAGCGTAGAAATGCATGTTGAGCATATAACTTTATGTTGACCGTACATAAAAATGTTGATCGTACAACTATATGTTGAACCTACAACTGCTTGTTGAGAGTACAACTCTCACTTTTGTTTTGGTATATTTTTTACTAAATGATAAATAAATTTACCTCTTAATTCCGGGCCATTTTGCGGTGTGAATCTTCGGTTTGGTAATGACCATCTTTTCTAAGTTGCTATTATAATAGCCACATAGCAGAGTAGAAGTTTAAGCTGGCAAGTGAATGTTTATAAATAGAAGGGAAAGAAATAACTGAGGGGGCAAAAAGGAATTGGAAAAAATGGGAGAAAAGACGAGAAATTGAAAGAAAGAAGTCGAAATAAAAGGAAACGAACCGATAAAAATGTAACTAACGAATAGAATGGTGATCTAACGAAAGCAGTGAAGAGCAAGTGAAAAAGTTTTGATGATATAAAGTGGCCGATCTATTTGCAGGTTTTGAGGCAGGTAGGGCAAACTGCGGGTATTGAGGTCGAAAGACCCACAACTCTCCAGAAGTCAGCCGCAGCATGGTCGTCCAGGCTACTCTTAACATCTCCTTGAGACGAGTAAAAGGATAGATAAGGAAAATAAATGGAGGGAGCAGAAGAAGAAAAGGTGGGTTTGGGAACGATCAATGGACGAAAGCCGGTCGGCGACTAGCCTTCATAGCCAGCCGCTGGCCAAGGAAAAATAGGTAAGAAGATACTTGTAAATAAGGTGGCGAACAGAGAGTAAAATTGAAGGATAAAGCCCAGGTAGTCTCAAACTAGTTTGAAAACTCCAGGTAGCTTTGCAGCCGGGAGGTTATTCCGTTCCAGGAAAAATGAAATAGGAAGGAACTCAATTTATTCTCTCAAACAAAAGTAATGACGACTAGCGTGGCAGAGGCACTTAAAGGGAGAACAGAACCACCTGAAGAAACACAGAAAAGCGACACTTAGTCGAAAATAGCAAAACTGTAAATTCATATTAATGGGGTAGACCACAACATGTCAAATCATACTAAAATATGTACATAACTATGATCACAGGAACTCAAATGTGCGAACATGGAACGGTGCTGAAAGAGAAGAATAGGGAATCCTGATATAACTCTTCTATGTTAGGTACTCCGAACAACTGACCTGAAACAATGTAAACACTGGGAACGTGAATGTATAGGTAAACAATGGTATTCTATAATTCCCTTAGTGGGACGATAGATGATCACCCTCTGGTGGTAAACCGTAAAAAATCTGTAGACATGGGAAGCTCCCCCCCCCCCTCAAGGAACAAGTCGATCGTAGACGCATCCTCAAAATGGCCTCTGAAGATTCAGTTAAGAAAGACGCCTCCAAAGTCTCCCCGAAACAACGATCCGACGAAAACAGTGAAGAGGCCCCAAAAAACAACTATTTATTGTATTGCAATATTTTAGACTATAAAAAAATCGGCACGAAATATTAAAGCCATAAAGGAAAACAAGTTTTAACATTAATTTAGCCGGAAAGAACAATAAAATAAGTTTATATATCTATCTATATATATATATATATATATATATATATATATATATATATATATATATATATATATATATATATATATATATTAACCATTTCATTGCACTGTTAAGCAAATGCCTCTCCAAGAAGCTTCCACTGATCACGGTCTAGGGCTCGAGTTTGTCCTGTCATTCCTGCCATCGATCGGATTTTACTCTCCCACTTTCTGCGAGATCGTCTTTCTGGGGATCTTTATATATATGTGTCCATTTCGAATGTCTTTCCTCAGCAGTGGGCCTTCTGTACTTGTTTCGTTCGTACATAGGTAGTTATTTGGTAATAAAGTTGGATAAATTGGTTATTTTTAAGAATAAAAAAGAGAGTAAGATTTCACTTGCGGCGCTCGTAAACAAAAATATGGTGAAAAAGTTTTGAACTTTTATTTATTGACGTTAAACAAAGAGATAGAAAATCTCACTCGTCTTTCTTCTCTGTATACCTACACAGAGACATCGCATACACTTTTTCACACGCAATTCCAAACGCACATGTTGGAACACGCACACTGACCGATTTTTTAACTCTTGTTTCCTGTCCTAGTTTCCATTCCCTTTGGGAAGGGCAGTTTCCAGATAATTTATTTTTTCCTCTTGTACATACACTCCACCTCTACCACACTTGAGAAGTGGAGCTCGAAATTTGGACCTTGGTCCTAGGGTCCTCTGTACTTGTCATGGTTATCATGAAATATCCCATACGACTTTTGAGAGGCACTCACATTCTCTAGACTTCCCCTATTTTCCCTCACGTCCCTGTGCACTTTTTTTCTTCTGCTAATCACCCCTGCTTCTACTAATCACTCTTGTTTGTGCCTGTGAACGTAACTATGAGAAACCTTGGAAATTCCACCAATTACCATTTAAATCGCGTTACTTCTACCTTCTTAAACCCATCCTCAAGCCACCGTTAGTGCCGTATTCCTCCGGGACTCGACTAGGACTGCATTAAAACGTGAAGTAATCAGCCACGCCAGAGATCGAACCCTCTGTCAAAAGGGAGGGCAAATCAGGTTGTTCCAAAAGCGGGTCTTTGGGGTGGCCGTTCGCTCGCATATCGAGGGAGGCGTTATGTCCGCCCGGCCAGCCATGCAACGGCATCCTGAGGCTATCAAGAAATGAGGCTGCTTGAGAGAAAAAATACCGATTATCTTTGACTTAATCGGAGTTTTTAAATATAGTTTTTAGGTTTAAAGAACATCGGAGGATGTATACATGCATACGAGTATACAGGTACACAAGGTGGTACGCTCTCACCAAGGGGGACATTCAGCTAAGGTCGGAAAACGACGGGAATTTTTTAGCGTGTGTCCGAAACGTATTTTAAGATATTTAAGGCCAGATGTTAGATGGAAGATGGGAGTATCCTTTGTCGGTGCTGTGTGAATGTGTTTAGGGCAATTATGCAAATTCGTACAACCATGCTATAGTAAATTTACCACTCTACGACTCTAAGCTAAAACAAAGGATGGAGGCTGGATATCCACAAGAGTCGGGGAGCTGATTTAGTAAGAGTAAACTCCTCACTTTCCATGCAGGGATTTAGCACAATACTGTTTTAATCCCCAAATCAGTGCTCAACACTGTTCAGGCGTCTTTCCGAACAACGAAAATAGATAAACCTCTACTTGTTCTCTCCAATTAAATTATCAATATTTGCTAACAAAATACCTCTTCGTTTATACGTGTGTGGTGTTATTTTGTGAGATTTTATGTTCAGAATATCCAAGGATAAAATAGTTGAATTTAACCACTTAGGAATATTCTGCATGGGAGTATTTCATTGTCTGTCTCTACTCTTTCACTTACATCCTCGTTCTTCCTCTATTTATTTCCTTCTCTTTAGTTATATCAGTGTGTGTCTCTTTCTATCTATCTCTTTCTTACTTTATCTCCCTCTCTTTCTACCTATCTCTCTCTCTTTTTCGGCCTATCTCACCCTTCCTTTCTCTCTCTTTATTTTTTCCTATCTTCTTTTTCTTTATCTTCCTCCTCTTTCTACCTAGCTCACTCTTGAGTTCTCTTCCTCTTTTTCGGCCTGTCTCACTCTTCCCTTCTCGCTCTCTCTTTCTAGCTATCTTTCTCTTCTTTTATCTCACTTTCTTTCTACCTATCTCCCACATCCTTCCTCTCCATATCTTTCTTTCTTTCTCTGCCTCTCTTTCAACATATCTCTCGCTTCCTTCTTTCTATTTCTTTATATCTATCTTGCTCTTCCTTTCTCTCTTTCTATTGCTACCAATCTCTCTCACTCCCTTTCTCTTTCTATATTTATCTACCTAACTACCTACACATCTACATATATATAATCTTTCCTTTTCTGCCTTTCTCTTTACATGAAGGGATGGCTTCTAAAATGGCTGCAGCGGTTGAGTCAAGAGAGGCGATATTATTTTCGTCTCAATGGGCGTCTGCTGGCAGAACACAGCCAGGTACCTTCTGGACCCCAAAAAGGTCGGATGTTTTCGTATAATTGGTAATTAAGCGAATCATCCACATTTGCAATTGTGCAACATATTCTTGTGTTCTGAATCCCATCTAATTACGAGTCATACGCACAATGTATGGCTGTTGCATTTGAAAATAATCGCGAACACACTCGCTTCATGTATAAATAAAAGGAGCGATTCGATATTTCATTGAGAAGCGAAAGAATGTCGTACAATTTAAGGAACAAAATGCGATGCGGTTGAGGGCTGAAGCCATGGATTAAATTAGAGATTGTTTGTAGGAAGAAGAGACCAATTGAAGAAGGAGGAGCCGTTCCGAACGATGGCACATTAATTCGATCACACACGCACATGCATACTCTCTCTTTTCTCTTTCTCTCATCTTCTTTCATTCTTTATTTATCTCTCCACTTTATTCCTCCTCTTATTCTCTTCTTCTAATACTTCGTCTGTTTGTTCGGTTCTCTCTTTCTCTCATGATTTCTTTCTTTCACTTTTATACTTTCATTCTATCTCTATCTCTTTCTTTCTCACACACACACATACACCTTTTACTTAATGACCTATTTCTGCATTTCTTATGTAACGAGGAGAAATTTGAAAATACCTCTCAAAATCTCCTCCTTCCTCTTATATTATTCTTCTTCTTCACTTTAATTCTATCTCTATCTCTCTCTCCTTTTCTCTCTCTCTCTCTCACACACACACACGCGCGCGCGCCTTTTACCTATTGACCTATTTCCGCATTTCTTATGTAACGAGGATAAATTTGAAAACACCTCTCAAAATCTTCTCCTTCCTCTTAACATCTTATTCTTCTTCTTCTCCACTTGAATTTTGATCATGGTAAGAGCGCTATCGACAAAGCTGTTGGCTAAAACATGTTGTGGCGTGACTGTTATTCGGTGATTTAATAATCATAATATTTACCCAACTCCGATAAAGATGAAGATGTGGGCAAATATTGATTCTGGTTCCTAACCAACATTTCACTAATTAGATTCATTATTTCGGATGAAACAAAAGACGCGTTTCGCATATTCGCAGTAAGTAACGCCATCCGGCCACCGCATCTTGGACTAAATGCAATGACCGGATAATGAAATGCCACTAAAGATCTGATTGACAATCATTAGCAAGCCAGAAGGCACGAGAGGACAGTGTTAGTTATGGAGGGGGGATCCGGATGGTGTTTTTAGCCCCAATAAACGATTTAAAGCCCATGATGGTCACCCGTATCCCCCTATATGGGTTATTAATACCCCATCGGTGGGGTTCTGGAACCAGAGAATATACTAAAAACGAGAAGGGAAATGATAGGGGAGTTGTGATTGGCTATTTCCGTGATGATCATTGGGGAGATACTCGCCCCTGCGGAGGTATGTTTGAATTTGGACGTATCCACCAATCAGCGCCTAGCTCGTAACTCCCTCTAAAAGGTTTGTGTCCGCCTTCGCTGGGAAGAACCCGTGCTTCGATGCTAGAAATCCAACTCTCTAGCGACTAACTTAGTGAGAGCTCCTTTGTAAACCGAGCAAAGGGGTTAATCAAAACTCCTCTCCAAAACTTGTCAACCTGTTCTCACTGGTTCGGCGATCGCAGGAGCTACGTATATTTGTGTGCTTTCGTCTCTTTGTTTCATATGTATGAACCATCTTTGACTAAAACACCTCTACTAAACCTTTAAAATATAGCCAATCATGAATCTATAAGGGTGTTTAACAAAGATAAGAGTGCCATTTTTAAATAATATACAAAAACTGGCCCTCTTTCTCCCATCCAATTGAACGAGAATTCCACCAGGGACTATGTTTGGAAGGTTGAACTCTAGCGTTTCAGAAATACTTTTACGAAAAACCACTTCACATGTAGAATATGAGATACATGAAAAGAGTTACAAATAAAGGTAGTCAGAAGTTAAATAGTAAAACAGTTTAAAGATATAGATATTAATATAATTTGTTCCTAAGTATAGATTTACTGTCTAAATTCCTGGTTATGTTCCTTTCCTCGGCACATTCTAAATGAGTTCTAGCCCGCTTTGCCGATCCCGCAGTGACGGGTGAGAGATGGCATTGGGGAGAGAGCTCTCATATGTACGATGCTTTCTCTCATGTTGTATGTTATGGCCTTCACTAAATACTACCCACTCAGAATGGATAGCAATGGCCTTTGAGCTACTTCCAGTCTTTTTAGCTCTTTACTCCCTGAGTTTTTTTTGTTATAAACATGGCAAGTGTGTCAAAAAAAATTGCCTCCTACACTTAAACAATATATTATGAAAAGGTAGCTCCATATATCCCCATTGATGTCAGTCTGTAGTGACCATAAATCATCGCTAATTATATGCCATTACCTTAATATTTTTTAAATTAAGTTTTAGCTTGATTACTGGCATGCTTCTGCCATATATGAAGGAATAGACAGACGGGGTGAATATTTTATCTATCGCGGAGGCAAGTTTGTGAGTGAGTATAAGGTGGTTGTTGACAAAGAAGTTTATCACGCATAACGTTGGGTCATTATTCAACAAGTATGACGGAAAATGTTGCATTACTTATTTTAACGTAGGGTTTTCTTCAGTGTATGTGTGGTAAAATGAAAGGTATGATCTTATTTCATTCTCTCTCATCAAACACTAAAAGACTCCCAATCGAATTTAGAGATATGTGTATGTGTGTACTCTTTAATGCGTTCACAAGTTCCTCGGTTGTTAAAATTGTTTTCTACTACAACATTCAAGAAAGACGAGATTCCTTGCGTAATTCCAAGCCTCGTAGATCATTTGCCATTACCACACTCATTTTAGAGATACTTCCCACCCAACCATTACATCCTTTTTAACATTTTCGGCCTCACACCAAACGTAAGGTTTTTATTGATCACCCCATGTTCTCATCTATTGATAAGGGGTGAGAAGCTCCATTCATATCAATCTATCAACCAATGTGATCTCTCGGTCAATATCACATTACCACCCATTAGGTCGACGAGGAGGAGTTGGCTACCGAAGATGCATGGAGCGCCGGCAGCTCCATTACGAGGTCGGCCTAATGACGCACATTCGCGTAGTAAAACTGATCAAAAGAGACAGGATTGCAAATATAGATTTATGTATGGGCTCAGAAACATTGAAATAGGTAAATCTGGTAACATATAAGGATTGATCCAACACTCTGGACACGCTAGGATCCGAAGAAGGTCCGTAATCGGTGTGGTTTGGAAGCTGAGAAAAATATTTAGTCGCCAAACAATGCTAAAAAATATAACCAATAATATCTATATAATAATAATTAAATATGTCTGTATGAGTGTCTGTTTATTTATAGGAATAAAAAAATCCCGGTTTAACCCTCCCCCCTCTCCTCTTGCTCTCTTCCCTCTCTTACTCCGATATGCAAAATGATGCATATCAGCCACCGAAATCCCCAATCACCTTATATCCTTAAGGGCACTGCTCTTGAATCCACCGACACTGAGAAGGACTTGGGTGTAACTATCACCAGTGACCTCAAGTTCTCGAAACAGTGTATTGAGGTGGAGAAGAAAGCCCAAAGGATGTTACGGTATATAAAGCGGCAGTTTGGATTTCGGAACAAGGAGATTGTACTGTGTCTGTACAACTCCCTCGTCCGACCGCACCTGGAGTATGCCGTACAATTCTGGAGTCCTTCATTTAGAAAGAACATCGCGAGATTGTAACTCGTGCAAGCCAGGCCAACCAAACTGATTCCCTCTATCAGACCTAAAAGTTAATAAGATAGATTAAAGGAATTAGATCTGTTCTCGATGAGCTGCTTGGTCAGCTCATCGAAGTTTTCAAAATACTTCGAGGGTTCGACAATGTTGACTACAGGGATATTTTCACACTTTTCTGAGAGCAGAACAAGAAATCACGGCTTTAAACTTGAACTGAAGCGTTACAGCCGCGATCTGTGTGGAAAACTTTCACCTACAGTATCTGCGGTAGTTGGAACGCACTTCCAGTCGAAGTTGTCAACAGTGAATCTGTTGACCAGTTCAAGTCAAGACCAGACAGGGTCTTGAAAAGTGGCCGTTTAAGGACGTAAAACATTTGAGCAGAGATGTGCCCGCTCGACTGCTAGTTCAAAGGTACCCTCATTGAATGGACAGTAAGGTCTTCTAGGGTACTTTCTTTCCTTGTTACTCCTTGTTACTCTCTCCACAATCTCTCTCCCCTCACTTCCCTCCTCTCTCCTATCTCTCTCCTTCTCTCCCCTTAAAATAGGATATCCAAACTAAGAGGAAAGTTCATTCCCCCTCTCTTCCCTACCCCTCTCCCCTCTTTCTCTCCCTCACCCCACACTAAAAAAGGACATCCAAGACAAAAGCAAGAAATAATGTTCTTAAAATATAGTTCTAGATAAGACGCTCGATCTGTTTCTGTGGCCTTAACATTGTTCGCAATTAATGGTCAGTCACGCGTGAGCGTAAACTGCCGGGCACGCGCGGTGAAACGTTTACTCATTATAAGTATATTATATGAAAGAGAGAGTGCGCCACTCTCCTGAATCTGCCTTTAACATAAAAATAATAATAATCAGTAAGTAAAGATATTTTTGTGGCACAATATAAGAGTTTCTAGAGTTGAAAGCAAAAGTAATCTGTTTGTTATTTGCTCAACGAGGAAAAACAGAATATTATGTACCAATAAGTTATGTAGCGCTGTTGAACAAGATTAAGTTTAGTTCATAGAATAAAAATATTGTTTGTGAATAATAAAAAAAGAAAAAGATCAAATCTGCTTTACTTTATTTCAGGACGCCTTTTTTTTTACCTGGGCAACGCCGAGTACCTCAGCTACTGTATATATATATATATATATATATATATATATATATATATATATATATATATATATATATATGAATACATAGGTCTGATTGATAATTTGCCGTCTTTTATGTAGATATATTTACCAAAATTCTATCCTACAGAGGTGAAGGTTTTCTGCACTATTCATTATACTCAATGAAATCGCCATCGGCCTCAACCATGTCCTCTAGGCGGCATTGAAACCTGCCTCAGGCCTTCTCGATGGTCCCGCTGCTTAACTGGGTGATAAATGTCGTGAGCCTGGGCATAAGCTCCACTTTGGTAGTGAATCGGGTCTTGTTGGTCTCTCTCTCAACCACGCATCACATATATAGTTTAAGTGTTGCAGTCTTGGGAGTTGGGAGCCAAGATGTTCGGAGTGATATAGTCAGAGAAATTCTCTGACAAAAAAAAATAGGTCTTTATCCACGTTGTCACATGTACGGCCTTCCAGCGGCCACTTCCTGGGTCCATTGTAATATTAACTCGTCCAGGCACTTGATGTAGCTCTTTATATTGAATCCGAGGCCCTTCGGGAAGATTAACCTGGGAATACCCCGGCCTTTGCTACTGATTACCCAAGGAACATGATATGGACAGGAAACTCCGTGTTCATGCCTTTCGGTATATCACTTGGGGACACACCGAGTCATCATGGGTATTTTTTTTCGAATGTACCACTTGATTAAGGCAGAAATTCCTCTCCTCTGAGAAGAACAAATGAATTTCAGGCTTGAGGAGATGCTTCTGTTTGTTTACAAGCTTCGCATTTCGTTTCTTCCGCTAGTTCTTCATCGTTTGCGACAGAAGCTCTTATTCTTTATTCTTGTATGAGTAATCGGGGATGCCCTCGTGCAATAATTTCCTGACGAGATCCTCTGCCAGTCCTTTTTCTCCGGAATTTGACCTCATTGTCTTGCGGGGATCGTTGTCAATGATGGCCTTGATCCCCACGACAAATTCGGAAGCTGTTTTCCGTATCAGAACGCTTAAAGTGAGGTTTCCGAACAGTTATACCCTCGTAATTACAGCCTGACTCGTCCAACTCTTTCATGATCCTGTGCATCATCCTCGGATCAACACCCGAGCACTCGGAGATCTTCACATTAGATCTCTTGGGATGAATCTAAAGCAGCAAAAATTGCCCCCCTTAAATATTTAGGGGATTTAATTCAGCTATGGTATTGATTCATTTACAGAAGATGCACAACTGTCTCTACTATGATAATAAGAAGAGATAATCGCCGCCAGACAATACGCATTCGTAGAATTCAAATTTGGCAACGGCGACAAATTATATATATATATATATATATATATATATATATATATATATATATATATATATATATACAAAGCAACGGCCATAAACGATTCAGACACACAGGCTTCTATCACAATACTTACAGTAGCTTCAAACAAAATAATAGTATGTAATGCATGATAAATTCTAGATATAAACTAAGCATGGCTTTAAGTTGTAAATGCACATAATACAAGTTAGGATGAATTAAACTGCGAGTTACTTGCAAAAGAGCATTTTTATTCCCCAAAATATGGTGATCGAAATGATCCAGACAGATAACAGCCGTAGATATGAAGGTACATTGATATACATAAGTTACTCAACAAATAATTTCCGGTTGTTACAATATATTACTACTCGATATGTAGATTTTTACTATCAATTACGCAGTTGCGTCTTCTGCTAAAGGAGCACACGAACCAAAGGCATTATTCTGGTTTTATTTTTCTCCATTCCTCCTGTAATATTTCCTCTTCGACAATGCCTGGGGTTCTCTCTCTACTTCTCTCTCCTAGGGTTTCTCTCTTTACTTCTCTCTCCTAGGGTTTCTCTCTTTACTTCTCTCTCCTGGTGCCACCATTTTGCCGTATAACAGGGTACGTTATCCTGGATAAAAATGGCAGGTTGGGCAGAGGCGGCTCTCATATGGGGCACAGTAGGTGCTTGCCGAAGTTCCTTATAGACTTGAACATATGCTCTGCCCTGCAGGCGGACACGTGGGGCTAAACCTTTCGCCGGAATTAGGCCCCACACCATAACGCGTCCTGCACCAAACTTGACGCTATCCTTCACGCACTTCACGCATAATCTTTGGTCAGGACTTCGACGGAAGAACCTTCTCTATCATCTGAACGAAACAAATTGTACTTCGATTCATCGCCGAAGTGTAGTTTGGACCATTCGTCTTCTGTCAATTGAACGAGCTTAGTTGCGGAAGATAATCGCCCTTTCTTGTCCTTAGGGCTGATCAATGGCTTGACTGCGGGTGTTTGATATTTTAAAGATCTTTCCCTCAGGCGGCATGATACTGTCTTCTTGGAGACTCTAATATATATATATATATATATATATATATATATATATATATATATATATATATATATATATATATATATATACATGCAACACCGGACATACAACTGATTACAACAGTACATCTAGGTTATCTTCTTTCGTCTCTTCCTTCACACATTCAACACATCACTCTTCCCTCCCTGGAGCCTGCCGAAGAGGGTTTCATATCCGCATTCTCCCCATGTGATACTGCTAGATCTCTTTTGGTGACGAAAGATTCTCAATGTTTCCTGGTTGGCTCCAAAACACAGCACTACAGCTATTTCTGTCCCTTCCCCAACAAAGACTCCCTTAGCAACCCTGGGTTTACGACCATTTGTCATTCTAAACTTTATACCAACCTTATAATCCGTTGATGGACATAAATCACAATTGAAATGGATGGTTGGCTTAAGTAGCTAACTGAAGAGAGAAGAGATACATTTAGTCCCCCAAAACTAAATCGAAAACCAACGTGAGCATATCCGACAGAAAGTTTGCAAGGAGAGATCTGTAAAGAAAATAGTGAAGACGGAGGAAATGAAAATGTGCGAAAGATATGCAACTCCAGATCCTCTTGCAGTTATTTAGTTTAGATGTAACGCGTCTGCGGCTGTTGGGGTATGGATAGCTCGTAGTTCTCAAGATGCAATCTGCAGCACATGTGCGCCAGAGAAAGGAGACATAGGTTCACTAATTCACTTCCTTAAGACGTCTCGCGAATTCTTTCTAAAACATTGAAAAGGAAATTTATACAAAAGTAAAATTATGCTAAAAAGAAAATAACCCCAATCCAACCCATAATAAACAGCTGGATAAGAACGCAAACGCGAGTGACAGATACCAATAGCTAAAAGTTCTTAAGGAAAAATGGGCAAGGCACTGCTAGAAGGAATATCAGAAGGTGGACAGAAGAAATCCTAAATTTTAAGTCTTTATACATAAAGATGCCCAGAAGAATACCACGTAAAAAAGGGAAGGGGAGGCAATTCGCTCGGAAGACGTAACGATCCTTCATCGGGAATAAGGAAATTTCTCTTTTAAACGCCTTTAACGCGGAGCAGGGCGGGGGGGTTGAGCACTACCCTTCTAAGAAGAAGCAGCAATCCTCCTGCAGGGAGGAGGGGAGGGTGTTCGTTCTTTCTTTCCTTCTATACTTTCTTTTCGTCTCTCTCCGCAATAACCTCTGCCGTAAATAATGTGCGTCTCTATTTTTCGCGATGGACCAAATAAGAAATGGCTGATCCCTAATCTCACTATCTAATTATATATGGCGAAAAAAAACAACCAGCAGGAGGTAGAGAAAAGGAGATATGAATGGTTGGATCTTTATGCACAAAGACCTAATTAAGGAATTAGTATTGGCAAGGGGACAATAGGAGATTTATATTTTAAGAATGTGTGCTTTTCTCCATATAAACCTTTCCCATTGCCTTTATATTAGTTACTTGAAGGGATCTTTGTTAACAAAGAGAAAAATGCTCGAAACCTACGTTTCTTTACTCCTAACTAGGTTTTATCTTTATTTAATTCACAGTCTAGTGTTTCTCTTTATCACTCTATATGCATGTAATTAAAATTCCCCAAACGGCCGCAAATACACACACACACACACACACATATATATATATATATATATATATATATATATATATATATATATATATATATATATATATATATATATATATATATATATATATATATATATATATATATATATATATATATATATATATATATATATATATATATATATATATATATATATATATATATATATATATATATATATATATATATATATATATATATATATATATATATATATATATATATATATATATATTTGTACATATATGCAGAGTACGGTTTGGGAAGGCATAAAAATGACCTCAGATTAGCGAAAGTTTTCTGCCAAAAATGCAGTCTTGAGTCTAATTTATTTATATGAAAAAAATGCGAGTAATCAACGGATGGCAAACTTTTATAAAATAGCTCAAAGATACGGGCTCGGCCACATACAGAGGATTGACTTGTGTTTGGGTGCTATAGTGTGAGTGTGTGCGAATGAGTAGAATGGGGAATGGGAGAGAGAGGTTGGTTTCCTATGGAAACATAAATAAGTTGATGTGTACTGGTCGACTTCTTGCGAGAATAATCCTGAAGCTTAGGAGGCAAATATTTCGCTGTTATCTTGATATATATATATATATATATATATATATATATATATATATATATATATATATATATATATATATATATATATATATATATATATATATATATATATATATATATCTATATTATAAATATATACACTCATTTACGCGAAATAATATTTTAACGCTCACTTTTAATAAACACTAGTCCCATGTTCCGAAATTATTAAAATATTTTAATGTTAATGTTGTATTCTTTAATAATTCCACGTTAAAATACTTACTAATTAAAAATCTCCCGCCAATAAAATAGCCTGCATTTATAAAATTCCGTGCAAATCTCGTCTTGGTTTTTACATAGGCCAGACAACAAAAAGCCTAGATGCGATAATTAAATTACATTAGTACTGTTGTCGAACTGGAAAAACTTTAAATGCACTGCTTATTTATCAATCTACTTTGAACCATCAAATAGATTGGTCTGATGCGAAATCCATTATTTTTGTGCCCAATTTTATTGAATGAAATTTAATGGAATCAGCCATGATCACATTCTCACATAACATTAATTTCAGCCTAAGTCATGGTCTATTTAAATTAGATAATTGGATCATGAATAATATTTGTTCGCAATATAAATATAATTTGTTGAATTGATTTGTATATTGTAGTTCCGTGGATGGGCTGCTCATTTGTTCGTCAGTTGTTTTTTTTTTCCCTTAAACGATTGTCTTTGTTCGTCGGTACGTTTGAATGAAGTCACATTTCTCTGTCTATTAACTATTTCTCTATTTCATTGTTCTTCTGCCCCTGATGATGTAAACACCAAAGCGCTTGGGCTTATTCTGTGTATTAACCTCAGAGGTCAGGATTGAAAAACCAAGGTACAATAAGTACAAATGTTCTAAAGACTTGACTCAAATGAAAATAAATACACAGACATAAACATAAGGCTACATAGATGCACAAAAAATAAAATTGCATAGTTTATTAAGATTAATATAAATATTTAGTCTCAACTAAAGGTTTCGACAGTGCACTGTGAATATCGTTATTATACAGATGATTTTAGCAGAATTCCAATCAATATTGTGATTAAGATATGACATATGAACATAAAATGAGCTGCTTTCTTCGCCACGACGGACATTAGATTTATGGTGAGAAATTCGTTTTTTTAAACAGTTACCTAATTGGCCAAATTAATATTTAGAGCAATCGATACATTTTACGCAATATACATTCCCACCAGGGGAAGGGGTGTTCTTGACTAATAGTTTAGAGATAGTATTATTTTTTAAATTATATTCACAATGCACTGTCCAAACTTTTAATTTGAGACTAAATATTTATATTAATCTTAATAAACTATTTAATTTTATTTTTTGTGCATCTATGTAGCCTTATGTTTATGTTTGTGAATTTATTTTCATTTGAGTCAAGTCTTTAGAACATTTGTATCTATTTTACCTTGGTTTTTCAATCCTCACCACTGAGGTTAATCTCTCGCTCAGATTTTCTCCCTCCCTAATTGCTTAGGTGGTATTTTAATCCTCTTGTCAACCTTTAGTCTTTTGAATTTACCTGATTTAATGATCTTAGTTTGTATTTATCTCCACTCCTCCTAAGGTATCCATTCTATATTAATTAATTTTGTTGATTGTTTTTTTGCTTTTTTGTGGGGATTTCCTCTCTTCTGTATCATCCTTATAAATATTACAATTTTTCAATATTTTTGTTATTTCTCGATAAAGAACTCGAAATAAAGTTTGAAAGTATTTGGAATCCTCGTATTAATTTTTCCTGTGGGCTTTGTTGAATTTATTGCTTACTCAAGCAATGCTTTGTGAGTTTTCCATATATATATATATATATATATATATATATATAAATTTAGCATGCCGCAAGAAAGAGAAAACCGAATAATACTTTCTTCTCAAAATGTTATTTCCTCTTTCGAAAAAATCTGTACTGCGGTGGGATTCGAACCAAGCACATTTAGGTAGCGAGCAACAGCTTTGCTCTCAATTAGCAACTCGGCTACGGGAAAGACCATAAAATCTACGAATCGAGAAAGCTTTTTAAGGTAAGTTTCGCAAGGTTGATCAAGACTGTGAAAGAGAGAAATTAATTGGAAATTCAAAGGACAAAGGAGAAATTGAGTTAAACACGCGGCGAATATACAATGTTTATCTCTCATTAGTGCGAGAGAATGTTGAACAAAATCCAGAATGCCGCAAGAAAGAGAAAACGGAATAATTTTTTTCTTCGTCAAAAGTAATTTCCTAATTCAAAAGAATATGTACTGCGGTGGGATTCAAACCAAGCACATCGGGGCAGCGAGCAACCGCTTTTCTCTCAATTAACTCAATTTCTCCTTTTTCCTTTGAATTCCAATTAATTTCCCTCTCTTTCACAGCAGTGCAGATCGACCTTGCGAAGCGTGCCTTAAAAGCTTTCTCAATTCGGAAGGTTTTGATCTTCCGGGTTGCCGAGTTGATAAAACGTTCACTTTAATTGAGAGCAAAGCGGTTGCTTGCTACCTAGATGTGCTTGGTTCGAATCCCACCCCAGTACGGATTTTTTCGAAAGAGAAAATTACTTTTGCCGAAGAAAAAAATTATTCGGTTTTTTCTTTCTTACAGCATGCTGGATTTATTTGATCATTCTCTCGTGCTTATGAGATATATATATATATATATATATATATATATATATATATATATATATATATATATATATATGGTCGTTCAATAAGGTCGCTCAATATTTAAATGTAAATAAAATAAGTTGTGTGTGATATATGCACTCAATTTATTTTAAATTTGCAAGTAAATTTTATGGCATTAAGTGTGGAATATGACGTCGTTCAAATGTCCGCCGCGGCTTCGCTTAGTGGAACGTATTCGGGAGGCCCAAATTTTGATGATTTTGTGGCATAAATTTGGCTGGATTTTCTGGATGGTGTTCGTTATGTTGACTTTGAGGACATCAACTGTTTGCGGATTATTCGCATAGACATGCAATTTAAGGTAGCGCCAAAGAAAGTAGTTTAATGGCGTTAAATCGCATGATCTCGGTGGTCAGTTGACGTCGCCGCCGCGAGAGATGACCCTGCCCTCAAATCGCTGGTGCAAAATGTCTATCGTGGCGCACGCAGTGTGGCACGTAGCGCCGTCCTGTTGGAATGACATGTCGTCATTATCCATATCAGGCACATAATCTAGTTGAATCCATAAGAAGTTGCTTATCATCGATCTGTAGGTCTCGCCGTTGACGGTTATAGAAATCCCATCTTCGTTCTCAAAAAATTACGGACCGATGATTCCGTTAGACGAAAATCCGCACCAAACATTGACTTTGTTGGGATGCAATTGGTGCTGGTGTATCTCATGTGGATTGTCTTCCTCTCAAATCCGGAAAATTTTGCTTGTTCACAAATCCATTCATCCAAAAATGGGCCTCGTCGCTGAAGATGATTTTTAGGGGGAAAATTAGGGCAACTTCCAACTGCTCTAGAGCCCATTCAGCTAACACACGGCGTTGTCTATGGTCGTTTACCTTAAGTTCCTGGGTAAGTTGGATTTTATACGGATGCAGATCCAAGTCCCAATGCATAATTCGCCAAACTGAAGCACGCAAAAGGCCAAGTTCTTGTGAACGACGAGAAATTGACTGCCTCGAATTTAACCGTACACTCTCATTTACGGCAGCGGTTTTTTTCAGCAAACCTTTCGTTTTGGCGACGTACGGGTGTTGGTTGATTTTTGATCGACCCTTTTGCCTCAAATTTGGCCACCAAGCGTCGAACAGTGGACTTGGCAGGACGATTGTGGCGAGGATAAAAATCACGTAATGACCGGAACGTTTGTCGAACGGAGCACTGATTTTGATAATGACATTTGATGATTTGCACACGCTGTTCAACACTATAACCTTCCATCGTGACTTAGCAAGTACTACTGAACAGTTCACAGTGAGGTTGCCAGATGTTGCTTTAACAACATGGCCACTATCGCCTGACAAAGCTCGAGCGTCCTTGTTGAATGACCCTTTATATATATATATATATATATATATATATATATATATATATATATATCACTCAGGCGTTCGAGTCTGCCATTTTTATACATTCTATGAAGTCGATTTTTGGGTCTCTTTATGTTAAAAGGTGACCAGTTTAGGATATTTTACGCCGATCTTTTATCGTTTCATGCGGCAATATATTTTGCTAATTCCCATTAGGGAAATTTTATTCTTTTTTCTATATCTCTCACCAGTATGTCTACTCTTATCCTTTTATTTCGACTATGGTCCTTGCAAGTTAGTTATATCTCGTATCGTCCTTTTTCTTCTGATTTTCCTCTATTTGGCCTAGAACCAACCGAACCAAGAGATTAACCCGGAAAGTCACATGCAAATGATTTTTTATTAGGAGTAAAACAAAAAACTGAGCTGAAGACAACAACCGTACTTAAGATAGACGCGAAAAATAATAAGCAGTTGCTCACAAAGGACCTTAGAAACCTCCTAGCAATTTCTTTCATCCACCACCTCCCTGACTTTTTAAGCGCTTTTTTTTCTATCAAAGTAAGTCTAGCCATTACTGGCCAGGAATAAGACACCTGGCACTAAATTTTACCCTTGAGGTTTTTGCTTCAGATTAAACTCGAACCTTGGATGAGATCACAGCCAACCCATCAACGATATTACTATCAACCAAAAGCAAAATTCCCTATTTAATGATCACCTAAATTTGATATTTGGTAGAACACTCAAAACTATCCAGGTGATATTGGTTGATATTGGGTTGAAATTGGGATGGGGGGAAGCTCTTAAGTACCAAACAAAAGAGATTAGTATAAGTCCTCGGTTTCCAGAGGGAAGTCGATATTAAATATTTTGATAATCATGATCACGAATTCAACTTCCTTCTTCTCTTCTATTTGATCCATTTTTATTCTGTTGATACCTGTTTTAATTTCCATAGAGGCTTTCTGTATTGGATTACATGGTTTTTGGTTGTCTCAAAGTACAAAGTTGTGAAAAATTTCAAAGTTTAAAATACAAATTCAATTCAAATTTTACACTAACACACTAACTCATGGTCCTTTCGTTTCAGGTGATGAAATTTCCAATGGATGATATCAATGTGAAGGTAAGTTTGCTATTATATAGTAGTAATATGATTTCACTGTATTTAAGGTAACCTGTTGGAGCCTCTATATACTTGATTAAGAGTAGAATAAAAATATTTACGGACACTTTTCTTCTTTATTATTATTTCTAGTTTGTTTTTTTCCCATCCTTTGTATCTTTGTTTGGTTGTGTTTTCATTTTTGGAACTGGAATATATATATATATATATATATATATATATATATATATATATATATATATATATATATATATATATATATATATATATATATATATATATATATATATATATATATATATATATATATATATATATATATATATATATATATATATATATATATATATATATATATATATGGTTAGGTAAGGTTAATAGTAAGAATTCTTTTATCTGCTAGAAAGTTCAAGAAGACGTTTGTATACGACAGCGTTCTTATACAAAAGGCTTCTTGAAAGTTCTTTTTTTTTAAATAAATGGATGGCCGTCTTGAAGAAGGTTGAGAAACACTAGGAGACATTTTTCGCGGATTAAGGAATTCTTACTATTAGCCTTACCTAACCAAATATATATATATATATATATATATATATATATATATATTTATTTATTTATTCAACTCTGTTGCAGGCGATTGTTTAGGAACGTCATGCACGGCGTTTTTAATGTATTCGTGGTGTTCAGCATTACTATGGGCATATTGAAGTATAATGGCAGTTGTATGATAACTTCTCTTGAATAACTAAAAGGGTAATTGTTCGCTGTGTTTCATCTATCCTTTTGGTGAAAATCGTTAAACATCAAAGGTATTCCTTATGAAATCGGATGAATGAAAGTTATATGATGAAATTCTTGGTTGTGTGGCCAGGGCTTCAAGAATTCACGAATCTGTTCGTTTAATCATATAATGGTGGCTCTAAGGAAGCTTTCTTTGCCGTAAGGACCTGCATCATTTAAACAGTTTGATTTGACCTCAAAGTAAACTTCATCATATTTTCACATTGAGCCAATGAGCAAGACGATCATCCTCATCGTTGCATCGAAGAACCTGACCATCATCTATATAATTGCACCGAAGAACAAAACCATCATCCTCATCGTTGCATCGAAGAACATGAAAATCTATATCATTGCCCCGAAGAACAAATCTATCATCCTTATCGTTGCATCGAAGAACATGACGAAGATCTTTATTATTCCCAGGAAGAATAAAACCATCATCCACATCATTGCATAGAAGAACGTGAACATCTATATGATTGCCCCGAAGAACAAATCTATCATCCTTATCGTTGCATCGAAGAACATGAGGAAGATCTTTATCATTCTCAGGAAGAATGAAACCATCATCCTCATCGTTGCATTAAAGAACATGAACATCTTCTATATGATTGTCCCGAAGAAAAAAAACATAATACGTATCCTTGCATTGAAGAACATGACCATCATCTATATCATTGCCATGAAGAACAAAACCATTGTCCCTATAATTATACTCAGAAAATCCTGGCCTACCTCGTTTTGCCCTAATCAAGCTCTGACCATCATTTCACGGAGGAACAAGATAACTAAGTATACACATCATTGGAGCAACAAAAAACCATCGTCCAGATTATTGAACCTAACAAGAAGACCATTATGCATATCATGTAACAAAAAAAAAGATCAATATTCACTTTATTACATGATGAAACAAGACCACTATCCATTTTATTGCTCTAAATTACAAGATCGTCATTCCCATCATTACACCAAAGAACAAGACCATCATCCATATAATTATACTAACAACAAAATCATCGTCTACATCATTGCATCAAAGAACTCTACTATTATTTACATTATTATACTGTGAACGAGACCATTCCAGTTCATTCTGTCTAAAAGAATAGCATTTGCTCCCAAAACAAAATCAACCTCCACACCATTGCACCAGCGAACACGACAATCCTTCGCATGACTGTATATGAACAAGACCATCGTCCAGCCATGGCACTAAAGATTATTAATCACATCATTGTGCGAAAAATCAAACCGTTGTCCACATTACTCTACTAAGAACAAACCTTATGGTCCACATTATTGTAACAAACAACTAGACTATCGTCCATATGATTCTAAAGGATAATTTGAATTCAGGACTTCTTAATGATTTTCAGTTATCGTTTCCACTTCCGTTGTAGTTAATCAGATACCTTTTAATAAAAGTATTGCCGATGTATAATCAATCAAACTCCCTTTAAAAGTATATAATAATTCATTATTTATTCTATTAGCTGATTATCTAAAATCCGCTTCTGCAATTCATTAACAAAAAGACTTGGCCTTCCTCAAAACGCCAGCCGTTAATTTTCAGTTACATACAATTCATCTGCTTTAGCCTTTTAGATTTACGATCAAAATTGTTGACAACTAAATTGTTGGCGAATAATAAATATAAGGAAGTATTTTAAATATATACAACAATATAAATTAAATACTTTCAAAAGGGTAGAAAAAGATTAACACAAATGATAAGTAACCCATTGCTTTAACGAAAGTCATAATATTTTCGAAAAACTGAGCTAGCTAGTTTCCCAAGAACTCCTGCGCCCATCTATCTTTTCGTCTCTTAAGAGGGAAAAATCTGTGATCAAGATAATTCCTTTGATGGACTTAAGAGTTTGAGATTGAGCTCGAAACAATATAGAAAAATGTGAGAGTTGGAGTCAATTTTCTTAAAATTTTCTCTCATTCCCAGGGTTCTTTTTATAAAGATAGCTCATTTTGTGGCCAAAATGATTATTATTCCGAGTTAATTAGTGGTTGTGAGTAGTAACACCATTGGGGATGGATAAGAGGGTCGGGGCATGGACCGGATGAATTACACCATTTGAGAACCATTAATAATTGGTCAGGAAGGAAATTAAGGGTTTTTTTGTGCTTTACTCAATTCTAAAATTTGCAAATAATAATTTATATTAGTAAAATAATGAATATTTCATGTCTTCTTCTCCGAACGGTATTTTTTCGAGGGTAATCGAATGTATTGGTTTTTTAAGGAATGGTAAAGACAGTAAATATACTTTACTTGATATATATAGGTGGGGCAGAAACCCCTTACTGAAATTTAAATTTAAACACAATTAAGTATGTATTCTACTTAAGTGCCATAGGATGTACCAGAACACACCGTCACAATCACACAATCCTCATACATACATTTTCATCCCTCGACAGAGCAGAGGAATGCTGAAAATTGCATAAATTTGAATTAAATTCTAAATTTTACTTAAGACCAAAGATTGTTCTAGAAGCAGATTGATAATTTCAAGGATATGTGAAGGATTTCTTCTCATTTTTAAAAATATATAAAGGATTGCTTTTAATTTTTAAGGATATGTTAAGGATTGCTTTTAATTTTTAAGGCTATGCGAATGATTGCTTTTAATTTTTAATGATATATGAAAGATTGCTTTTAGTTTTATAGGATTTGGAAAGAATAACTAAATTTTGAAGAATTTGTTAGGATTGCTTCTAATTTTGAGAATTTGTGAAGAAGTTCTGTTAAATTCGAAGGATTTTGAATGATTGCTTTTAATTTTAAGGATTTATCAAAGATTGCTTTTAATTTTGAAGGATTTCTGAAAGATTACTGTTAAGTTTTAAGGATTCATGAAGGGTTGTTTTTAATTTTGAACTATTTGTAAAGTATTACTTTTAATTTTAAAGGATTAACGAAGGATTGCTTTTAATCTTAAAGAATTTGTGAAGGATTGCTGTTAATTTTAAAAGGTTTGTGAATGGTTACTTTTAATTTTGAAGGATTAGTGAAGGATTGCTTTTAATCTTGAAGAATTTGTGAAGGATTGCTGTTAATTTTGAAAAATTTGTGAATGGTTGCTTTTAATGGTTGTTTTTAATTTTTATGGATTTGTAAAGGATTGCTTTAACTTTTGAAGGAATACTTTATGTTTTTAAGAATTTATAAAAAATTGCTTCTTATTTTGACGTTAATAAATGTTAACCAGAATACAAAAGCAGAAGTGCTTGACTAATCACTGTTTGACTCTTGGAAAAAAAGAAGAAGGAACATCGTAGAAATAAGTGCTTAATGAATTAATGGTAACGTAAGTACATTAAAAATATTCGCGAAAATAGAAATAATAAAATAATAGAGTTTGTCAATTGCCTGTGGGAAGTGTTCAAGCTGGGGTTTCGACTCCTTGGGAAAATATTAGGTTGCAACAAAATTAATGTCATTTTTTTTCAAAACGAAAGTAAAATTATTTTTGATAAACACAAATATATTTACTCAACAAAGTAGTTTAAATCCTTAATGGCGTTGCTTTCTCCACCTTCGTGTAACTAGGCAGTGGAATCCTTTCTTCAAGAGTTCATTCGGTTTTGATGAAATATATGATTCGATATCCGTTTTCTCCTCCTCTATAGGAGAGTAAACTTTACCATTTATGTAGGTGACTTAAATATTAGTTCATGCCTTAAGTAATGCAGCCTATTTTTGCTCAGGAAACGTTAGTCTCATATATGAACCTCGTTTAGGATAACCCGTGGAAGTTGATCAAGATTTTTTTAAGATAACAGTGACAGAAAATTCGATTGTAACCATTAAACATTTGGCTGAAAACCTAAACTTTCCACTATGCAATAGTGATTTGAAGGTTTGAGAATTGGTGCAATGGATTCCTCACCTTCCGCCATGGACGCCTGAAACAAAGAATGATCATTTGTTCACCTCTCTTTTATTAACTAAAGAAAGACCAGTTTTGAGTAGGATTATTACAAGAGACGAAAAGTAGGTTATGTGCAATAATATTAAACCCTCTAGAAAATGAATTGGTCCTGGGGAAAATCCAATCAACCAACCGAAACAAGATGCCTTTCACAAAAGATTTACATGTGAGATTGGTAAGATATGAATGACATAACCCATTTTAACCTTTTTAATCCAAATTAGACTCACTAAGATTTTTTCTGTGCTCAGTTCGATCATTTACATGGACCTTTTGAAGAAAAAGGCCAATATGCTAGCATTAATCAATAAAAGAATAATACTCCTTTATGAAGACAATATGCGACCTTATATAGGAAAAGATACCATACAAAAGCATAGCAGATTACCTTCAGCTTACCTTCATTTTCAAAGTTTAGTGAATAACTCAATGATAATGAAGATGGCAACCATGGAAGAGGTCAACGCAGCCATAAAGAACTATTCTAAATCAAAGTCCGTCGATTTTTACAAACCTGTTATTGAAAAGATAGAAAACTGGAGATTAGTGGTAATTATTAGTTGTTAAACTAATAAATAAATATTTTTTAAATATAAATTACTTCAAAGAGTGGTTTATGCGTAAAATAATAATAAACATGATAAAAATGCCGCATTACCTATGGGATGATTTAATAAATTGTAATTCCAGGGTGCGCAATCATGTAAAATATGAGGAGGAGGAAGGTTTTCCCAACCTATGGTAATAACTTTCTTGGGTGAAATTGCCCCGTGTTGGTATGCATTGCCATAAAGTAGGATGCCGCAATTTCGGTTGACCATTGAAGGACGTTTGTGTTCAAGAGCTTCTTTTGAACGTTGCTACTGTGGAATAGATACATTATCGCTTAAAACTAGAGAACAACATACCAAAATCTTGATTTTCTTGAAAATATTCTTTTAATTTTCATAAAAATTAAAGAATATTTTTTCAATTTTGCTCGAATCCAAGTTTCATTTCATAGAACAACAGCAAAAAATAAAAAAAATAGGAGGGAAGTAATCTATGTTTATTTGAGGAAAGGATAGGTCCAAAACTAGATAACTATAAGTATAAAAGAAGCTATAACTAGTAAATAACATACCTATCTAATAAATATTTCAAATAAGTATTAATAAGAATTACGTAAGTAATTTTCTCAAAACTTGAGCACATTTTAGACAGCAGGACTTCCTTAATTTTCGTATTTTTCAGGTATAATTTTATTCCATGCTTCTACTAAACTTCGCCAGAGATATTCAGCAAGATTCGGTTTGCGAGGCATAAGCTTCTAATCGAGTATCTTCTATAGGTATTTTATCTGGTTAAATCATTGTTCTGCATGAAAACAGGCCCACATATCCCCTATGTTCGGAGAAAAGGTATCATATCTTCTTGAAGCAAACTTTTGTATACAGCAGCCTTTTATTTTCCTCATAAACGGAGGAGCAGATAAACTCCGGCGAATAAAAACATTTAACCGTCTTTTCAATCTTTTGTCTGCATGGCGTCTTACATTATCCTTCCAATCAACCTGAACAAATTAAATTTGTTTTTGTCCCATTTAACAAGACTTAATCAGTTGCTACAGCCCAATCTGGCCGCTTTATCTCACGCGACGTGAGATAAGTCTGGCGAGACACATTTCAGGTTTATATTATCGGCAACCTGACGTTGAATACCGGTTGCTGTCTCTAATTGGTCCTTCATCGAAATCCATTGCATCGTAAGATCTTCACCGGGAGAGTGATTTTTGAGCGTGACATATTTTGTTCGTCGGTTCGCAGGACCTCGTTTCATCGTGGAGTTTTGTTATCCGTTAACTCACACTTTTTGATCGACTACAATGGCAAAAAATGTCAGACAGTGCAATTTCTCTACTCTTCCACTAGGTACCCTTCTTTCGGAAAGATTTGTCTGGCTTACTCGTCTCGATATCCATGAATACGTTATGAATTTTCACATGTAAACTGAAAGTTATAAGCTATCGTTCTCTAGTTATCCTTTCTTCAAATGCCAGTGAAACTCGGAATTCTTTTTGAGGCAAATTTCCAATAATATTTTGTGCAATTTTCGTTGAAATTAAAGGAGCGATTTCAAGAAAATGTAGACTTGGGGTATTTTGTTCTCTAACTTTGGACGATTTACATGCAGCACTTTCAATATTCATAGGTTGTAAACGTTGTTATTTAGACACTTCATGTGGCATCAAAACACTATTTTGGTACTTACAAACAGCTTACTCATTGCTAACTTAAAATAGCCTTTTTATTCCTATCTCCTTAAATGCTTACAGTTCATAAAAGCGATAAGCATAATGCAATTGTCTTCAAACAATTTTCACTAAATTTGGAGCAATTTAAACAACTATAAGAAACATATTTTTTCTAACTCTTCTGAAAACGACATTAGTTTCTTGACAACCTAATATAATAGTTTTTTGCCGAGTTCCGTTCGCTGCATTCCAAATTCGGCTTATTTACTCACCCCGAATCCAATTTGACTGCGGTCGATAGCTCGTGTAATTGGCGAACGGAATTTGAAGCCTTCTTTCTTTAATATTTATTTAATAATGCAGGGTCTCATTAAAGCCGGCTTTACTCTACTACAAAACAATAACCCAATATTTAAATACAGCCACTTTAAAACTCACGCTTATAATAATTTCAGTCGTGCACAACACTGTCGGTGCATGATTCGGAGCCACTCAATGCCCCCGTAGTGAACAACCGTTTGCGTGATAGAAAATCACTTCAAAGAGTAATCTATTAAAAAAGAAGTGTATGTGCGCATGCCTGATATCTGAAGAGTAATGCACATAAATTTTTACCGATGACTATGTGAGAATTGGTAGTTTTATTGGGTTTAGTCTATTTTTCTTATCCCTTATCTAGTTCATTACATATAGTTAAAGATAAAATATGATGGAAGTAGCCTCCCACAACCGTGCCTCACCTTCAGTGTTGCGCCACAGTATCTGTCCTCATTCACTTTAATTCACTGTCACACATAATCATACCATATTCTGGGCGATTGTAGCTATAATCCTCGAGCTGTATGTGTCTTTAAAATGGTAAAGTTTAAGTGTTATGAACATGGCTGGTACACAAATGGCGGTTTATTGTCAGATTTTCATGACTGTCACGCACGCTTTGCTGGCAGTGAGCTCGAAGGGAGCGCAAAGCTCACTCATTAAACATTAGTCGCGTGTTAGATGCACGCGGAGTTTATGAGAAACTCCTTTAGGTAATTACCTTGCAGTCGATAGCAAATGTCGTTCTAATTACATGACAACGCGTCTCACTGCAGAACCCCCGAAAGTCGATGGGGTTCTGAGAGGCGTAGGACCACACGATTGACACGCTTTATTGCTCTAGGGATCCAGGTTGGGGTATTTTGGAAGTTTTGTAGCACTTATCCTTAGGATGGATCCTGCAAATTCTTTGCCTTTTTGCTTTATTTCTCTGTTTTTCTTCTTCTTTTTATGGAACTTTTGTACATCATTGCTCCCTCTCAAGTTTGGGAAACATTTTGTTCCCATTTATTATCTCAAAGGTTAGACCTGGGTGGGTTTAAGTTTCCTGGGGTACCTCTCCCAATCTACCCTAAAAGTCTTTTTCATTGTTCTTCATCCGCCATTCACAAACTATCTAGCAAACAATTGACATCACTCGTTTGCCTCATAGCTAACTTCTATTTGGCTTTACTGAAAGAAAGCCCATTCATGTAGCCTCCATGAGTAATGTTACCCTGTATATTTTTAAAAAATGGTAGAAGAAGAAGAAGTTTTTTAAAAAAAATAATCATAAATATGTCAGTCAAATTCTAATCGCCGTTTTTATTAAGTAGGAGGATATGTTTATATAGTCTCCAGGCAAAATGGCATCCAATGACACAGGATCGGCGTGGAAGAAACATCCAGTGCTACTGGATGACGTCGCTCTCCGAAGCCAGATCCGTGACATAGCCGATCAATATACATAAATTCTTTGCCTTTATTCCATTTCTCATTTGAGTTGTTTCTTTGTTTCCAGCTTCCTTGTTTCCTTGCCGCCGTGCTGAAGAAACTCAGCGCCCCGTTCGGCCCCAGCCTAGTCTCTTCTCCTTCTTTCTGACACCCTGCTTGCTCTCTTTCTACACAACCTCTCCCACAACTTTCTCTGGTAGGCCTCTAATTTCACAGGGTAGATGCCGACCAGCTTCCTTTTACCCAACCATCCCGGATCGGGGCTGAGGGAAGAGGAAATAACGCCACCTCAGCCCTGAGCTCCGGTTTGAGGTGGTGGATTTTTAACAAACTGCTTCATCGCCACCCTCACATTCCTCACATATCCTTTCTCTCTTCTTTCACTGACTATCAATTTTACGCCCAGCCCAAGGTGGAGCCGCCATGCCGAAGGGCTACCTGGCCACTGGGCGTGAGGTGTGGCCCTAAATGGTGGCAGCTGGCTCTGCTAGCCCCGTGTTCACCCATCGCAGTGCGGAAAACTGCGTGGGGTGATTAGGGTTTGCGTCACGTGCAAATAATTGAGTCACCATGCCCATTGAAGGGAATCTTACAAATACCCCTTCCACTTCCCTTTTAACATCGTTGGAGCCGCCTTCTGACAGCTTCACGAAAGAAAAGGAGGCCTCTCCATCCGCGCTCTCTCGGGGGACCCTCGAAACCTCTCTGATCGGAGAGAAAGCTTCTCCTCTCCTAAGCCTACGGGTGCAGGAACTCTCCCTCACCCCCTCCTCAGGGGACTGCCAAGAAAGAAAGCATGCGGCCCATAATTGACCGCTTCCTGCGGGAGAGGCTTGATAGAGCCAGCCCCCACTCCCTTAGGTTAGCAAGGAATGACAGGGCTCGTCGGCCCGTGCCCCCTAGTGTCCTGCTTGCGTCAATGATTAGTTTACAGGGCCTAAGACAAGAAAAAAAGGTTCCTCGAATGAGATCCATGATGTCTTGGGGGGATGGCCATATGCGCCCCCCCCCCCATCCGAGATGGACATACACTCTAAGATGACCCAGTCCCAGACGGTAGAATCTTCCAGGGAGTCGAACCTGGGCTCGGTGTGAAGCACAGAACCCCAGTCCGCCCCTGTGAGAACTTCTCATCAGACGGCTTGGGCCTCGGAGGAACCACAAGGAGAGGAATGACCTACTCTCCCGCACGGTGCTCCTTTAACAGCAAAGACCTTCGCCATCTGGCAAAAAGATTTCTCTGGGTCAGTCCCTCCGTCTACGGGCTCCTCCCGGCGGAGAAGCGAAGTGGGTTCATTCCCCCCCCTTCCTCTCCTAAAAAGGAAAAAAACGCAAGACTAAAAAGACTAAGGGCTCCTCTTCCTCAGCGGAAGCAACGAGGACGGTTGGGTCCGCTACCGTTTCGGCAAGCGCCCAGGCGAAGATTGGCACGTTCAGTCCCGGTGTTCTCAAGGGCGAGGAGTCCTAGACTAAGACCAAAAATGCAAGTGTGCAGAACGGAGCCTTGATTACGTCGTGGCGCCTCATTCAGAAGTCACCTGGCGTTTTCAAGCCCGCTGGCTTCAAACCCTTTCTAGTTTTTCGCTCCTCAGATGGCAGCATGTTGGCCAAAGGCAACATGTTTCATCAGAGAAGAGCACTAGCTAGTCAAATTTGTAGAGAGCCGGAGGTGACGAGTTTCTCTGACGGGAGTCTTCAGGCGAATGCGTGGAATGCCTCCGAAGCGGCCAAGATTAGTGTTATTTGGACATTTGGTGGCACTCCGGTGAGTGTGACGCCGCATTCCACCATGAACTTTGTGAAAAGAGTAATTTATGCAATGGAACTCGTCGAATACTCGATAGATAACAATACATTAGAGCTGGCCGAGTAAGGAGCGGTCAAGGTCGAACGTGTGATGAGAAAATAGGGAGGGGCTCCAAGACCCACCCCTAAACTCTTCGTCACGTTCGACTGAGACAAGATTCCTTAGTTGGTGCGTGCCGGTTGGAATCGCTATCGCGTGAAGGCATTCGTGCCACTGATGCGGAGGTGCTACTACTGCCACCGCTTCTGCCACCTAAATTACTCTTGTAGACGTGCAAAGTCGGGGTTACCCGAAGTCTGTGTAAGTTGCTCAGGGCCGCATAAGATAAGTCCAAATCGTGTGTGGCCAACTGCGTCAACCTCGGAGAGCCACACTCCGCTTCTTAAAAGCAATGTAGTGCGTATCTCCTTGTAAATAAAATCCTGGCCGTTCAGGCTCAGGGTCGTCTATCACTTCGCAAGGCTAAGCACCTGGTCCTGGTCCGCCCGGCGCTGCCTGGGACGTCTTATCCCTTAATGTTAAGAAAGACACCCTCTGCTCCTGGCCGCTCCAGGCCTACCAGTACGGTCATTTCCGCGCCCATTCGGAACCTCTCTGTGGATTCTACTCACCCTGGGCACTCCACTTGTACAGCTGAGGGCACAAAGAGTTCTCAACTAGCCCTGGAATAAACCAGGGCTTCCCCTTTCTCCATGGTGACCATTTCTCGTAAGGCGAAACAGAACCGCTCCCCCACCGAGTCGTTAGACTCACAGGAGGCAACACCCATGAAGTTGGTCGTGAGGCCATCTTCTGGCGTTCCTAAATCTGCCCCTCCTAAAGTAGGGCAGCAATAAAGGAGCTTCGACTTCTATGCCCACATACAGTGGCAGGCTGGATTGTTTGGATACAATGGATCCTCCAAAAGAGGGACCCCCGCTTCCGAAGAGGTCTCGTTGACTAAGGTTTCAAGGCGGAGGGAGGATAAGACTCACATGTAGAGCCCAATCTCCCTCGATAGGTACTCGAAGGAGACAACACCTTCAGCGCATTGTCCGGCCAAAAACGCCCAGAGTTCTGCCTCCGGAAAACGTACGGCCATTCCCATGAGGATCTTCTTTTCGAGGAAGGCACTTGCATCTCCTCCGAGCTAGGTCTGGAGGGCATATTTCTTCAATGGAGTTGTTGCAGACCTTGGGCCAACTGGGAGGAGCTGTGGAGCCTCGGCTCGTCCCATTTTTTCTTAGCAGTCTTTTTGCAGAAGACCTTGCTGGGCGTGTGCCCCCTGCCCACCCTCCCTGGATATAAGGGTTTTTGACCCCACCAGCAAGGAATGGGGGCCGGGTAGTAGGATGCGCCATTTATACCGACATAATGTCTCCGTTCTTTTCTTTGCTTTAGATACCTCATTTCAAGCAGTAGCTTTGCAGCTGCACCTGGATAGGAAGTATAGTGTAATTTCTGCTTAAATTCAACCGTCAACCGACTTCGACGCGGGGAAGTTCCGCCGGGTCGTGGCACGGTTGCCGAGGCCCTTTCTCTTGCTCGGTGATCTGAACTGTAGACCCCTTCTGGGGAGACTACTTTATCAATCCAACGCTCAGTTTCTGGCCGACCTGATAGAAGAGCTGCGATAGGTATCCTAAATATGTATAGGTTTACGCATCACTGCCTGATAACCGCTTCATTTTCCTTTCTCGATCTATGTTTGTGCTCTCCGGATGCACAATCCGAAGGGGGGGGGGGATAATCGACGAGCTCCATGTTATTGATCACTTTCCTAATCAAATATCTTTTTCTGTGCCGCTGCTGTCTGAGAGCCCGCCCTAGTGGCGCTTAGCGCGATTGCGGTTGTCTGGATTTCAGGAAATGCAGTCAAGGAGTTTAGGTTGGTATATGAGGCCGTTTAGTTCTTTTCCGGCAACCTCATCACCGAGAGCCTAACTACTATTCCTAGAATGTCTGGTTGTTTCGCTCGCCGACCGTTTCCGCGGTGGTCAGCCGAGTGTATATACAATCCTGCACCACAGATTAATTTTGGCGCTGCGAAATGCGAACGAAAAGTTTACTTGGGAAAATATGTTGCTTTGTGCATTGATTCTTTTAGCTGCACCTCCTGGAAGACTACCTGAATCCATTAGAGACAATGAAGTAAATATTAGTAATTAATTAAATACACTTCAAATGCGTACGATAATGAAATTAGTGTCAGAACCCAACCGCCGCACTAATGCTCAAGAGCGCAACAACTTTAGCGAGCACATGTAAAATGCTCAAAACAATATGCATATTTTTTATTTCTACACAGAAATACACACATTAATGTATTACATTTTTTCATATTTAAATGGGATAAGTAAGCCTCCGGTTGCCTAAAGATGTACTATCTATTCATCAAATTCTCTTGGGATTTCGTTTTTTCCTGGTGATTGAATCGGACATTAATAATCATGTTGCAGTACATGTAACATATGTAGAAGATCTCAATTCTCAATGCGAGGCTTCCCAACCCTTGGACAAGCTGTCGATAGGAAAGTGATTCTGACTTAAATAAAGGATATTTTTAAATTATCCAGGATGGCGATAAACTACGCATTTTCTTTTCTTAATTACTTCGTCATAATAGAATTTAAACTGAATAATTTTCATTCTAATGTATTGCTTTTAAATTTACTGATTCTGACAGTAGATTTAGTAGGCAGATTTGTCTTAATCTAATTGGAAAGTGAGTGTCAAGTAGTCCTTTAATTCTTCACCTTTTAATTATAAAAGAGTGGCTCAGAGTGTTTGATCATGTAAAAGATCTCTTATATTTCTTTACGAATTTCATAATCAAAAGAGCTCTAGTGAGGGTGTCGACTTGCATGCGGTCCTCCAAATTTATTGGGCGATAAATATGTTGACAAAAATAATAATGATTTTCAATTAGACACACGATTTAGGTTTAAAGCAAGTTTTGATTATAAGTGTTTTTTCAAAGGTTCTATCGATCTTTCTCTTTCCTCAGGTTATTTATGCTTAGTAGTCTTGACAAGCTCTCTTTCTTAGTAGTTGTCGTGCTCGAAAGATCAAATAGCCAACCAGACCAGAATATAGCTTTATTATAATAGTTTGCATATTGATGTCAACATATTATCGTTTGACTTTTACAAGATCTACATTCGAGACCTAAACAGAGTAAATATGATTCTTGATACAAGCAGAGCGCTGAGATTGTGGACTTGAAGGCTGCATCTCTACTTTTTCATTAGGATCCGACAATCAATTTAAGAATTATTGATCACGCCAAGGATGTGTAGTTATGCTGTAAATTGGTGTTTTGCAATTTTATTATATACTCACCTCAAAAATTTGGACCTATATATAATTTGTTCCATTAGACATATTGTTCATTATATTCATAATCACTATAAGAGTTACGAGACAAGTTTGTTAAATAGGAGAGTGGCGTTAGACTCTCGTTTTGAGTCGACCTTATTCACCGGGAACAGGCTAAGATCCACATTGTCACTGAGCGAATAACGGTGGTCATATCTTGTTTTGTTTTTTTGTTTTGATAATTAAAATAGAATTAAATCACGTTGCATTCAGCGACTATACAGTTATACATGCGTATCAAGAGGTAACTTCGAGACGTTTCGTCTAAGAGTGATTAGAGATTAGAGCAACGGCGAAAAGCTGAGGGTTGTCCGGTGTGAGTTATTCTAGTTGTCTTTGACCTCTGCAATATATATATATATATATATATATATATATATATATATATATATATATATATATATATATATATATATTTATATATATTTAGTATTTCATCAAATGGTATGCAATTAATAGGATGGTATGTTTTCTTAAATCATAATTTAACCAATATTTCCCATGTTTCAGCTTAAATCTATAACTATTTTGTATTCAATATCGTTCAATGTATAGTATCCAAATACTATAAAACTATAACAAGAGACCAAGAGCTTGGTATCAAGAAAGATAACTGGCAGAAAACGTCCTATATTTGAGATTTAATATAGGAATGCAGAATAACATCTTATAAACTTGATGTGTAGTTTGATGAAGCTTCAATTTAAAATAATACGACTCAGAACAGTTAGAAGGAGACAAAGATCAAGGACAAAAGAGATGCAGGGCGAGAAAGAAACTATAGATATCTGAGGTTAAAAGAAAAAAAACGAGTTCAAAGATCACAAAAAATAGGATGCATGAACAATGGTCTAAAGTTATTTGGTCAAATGAAAGTAATTAGCTGGTATGTAAAAAAGACTAGTGTAGTTTTACATGTAATTTAGGTAATTTAAGTTAAATATATCTTTGAAGAATTTTAGTTAATAACTTTTTGTAACAATTTTGCAGATTTACAGGACTTCTGCGGCTACCTTTGTGAGGCAAATAGTTAGATGTAGTTCTATCAGGGTTTGGGACTGCATGTCTTCATCAGGTCCACGAGAGATGTTTGTATAGCAGGAAAAAATGAACTCCACAACTTATATCACCATGGTGAACAGGTTTTGGAGCTATCTCGCGATAAATTGCATACCACAGTACAAAACAATGAAGTAAATTTCAGCAGGACATTGCCTTATGCCATACATCCAACTACAATAAGAATTGGTTTGGAGAAATGGAAATCCCTCCTATGCACTGGTTGCCACATATCCCGAACATATATCCACTACAACACTTGGGAGTGGTTGGAAAAGCAATAAGAAACACCATAAGTACAATAAAAAAGAGAACTGTATGAAAAATCACAATCTGGAATTCATGCCACGAATGATGGCTGTAATAAAAGAAATATATATATATATATATATATATATATATATATATATATATATATATATATATATATATATATATATATATATATATATATATATGGCCTAATGAAGGAATGTCCTCTTAATTTCAGCTCATCGGATTTTTTGGAAACAGATTTTACCACAGCAATCTTTGATGAAAGGGGGATTTAAAAATATCTATTAATATTCAAATGTTGATATAGTGTTATGGATAACATGTAAGTTGCTCTTGAATCGAATCTTCTTCATCGTACCTACTTTAACAACTAGCCTCTCAGACCATACGAAAGCCATTGGAAGCTACCGTGGAGTGACTGGAAATCAGACCAAAATATACTTATGGTATATTAACTAACCATAGTCTCCTTTTGCATTAGGAGGAAATATGCAAACCATTGGAAGATTATATATATATATAACAAATTAATTTAACACAGATGTGCAATTAAATTATAGGAATAATTCCAAAGGGTGCTTTATAATTTTGGCCATGGGTATAACACATACATCTCAAAAGTAAATAGATATCCCCCAATACGCTGGTATATCTTTTAAACTTATTTAATCTGATCAAACTTGTTAATATATTATTATTTTTCACTTCAGATTACAGTATACTAATTGTTTATAGCACCAGCCATGCCGCAAACACCAGGAGCAAATGAGTTGTCTGATTTTCAAAGAGGGCGTAGATCCAACGGCGGGTGGACTTAGCCAGCGTTAGATTTCGCAAAACCTCAAGGGTCGTCCTGGGCTCTTTAATATAGGTATTCGGGCTGTCAAGCGGATTTTTGAAAATAATCCTCATTGTAGGGCAGCTGATGTTGCCGAGCAATTTCAAATGAGTCAAGTACTGTTGTAAGGTATGTGCATCACTTGGCTATTATGACAGAGAAGCAGGAAGTTAACCTCTTCTTCGACCAGTCAAATATCCAAAAAACCTATAGGGAGTTCGCAGACTGCCATATTCTCTGATGCATCAAAATTTGTACAATTTCAGTCGGGTGCGAGTCTAGTCGCGGGCGACTCTACATCTCACTTTATTAGTTGGTCGGTCGGTCCCCGTTTTGCTTTTTTTGTTTTTATAATAACATTGTACCTATTCAGCCATTTCTAACTAAATTTGAAACCCATAAGTTGTTTTACATTCTCTTTCGAATGATATAATTAACAAGGTTCTAGAAATGTTAGCCTGGGAATTATTTTGTTTTGAGAATAACATCATAACTATCAGGCCGATTATAACGAAATTTGAAACTTTTATGTAGTTTTACATTCTATTTTGAATATTTTAATTGTCAAAGTCCTCCCAAGTTTAGCCAGGGAATTATTTTGTTTTGGCAATAACATCATAATCTCTTGGCAGATTCTAACGAAATTTGAAACCATTATGTTGTTATACATTCTCTTTCGAATGATATATTGCTAAAGTCCTCCCAAGGTTACCCTGGGAATTATTTTCTTTTGGCAATAACATCATAACTATTCGACCGATTCTAACGAAATTTGAAACCCTTATGTTGCTCTACATTTTCTTTCGAATAATATAATTAGCTAGGGAATTATTCTTTTTAAAAGTCAATCCTATGGTCTTAAATTTGCATGTGCGAAATGAGACTTGAAGAAATTGCACATCTATTTATATCAGCTCGATCATATATGGAGATGTGCAATTTCTTAAAGTCTTTGCGCACATTCAATATTACGACCATAGGATTGACTTCCAACATTCCAAAATTATTCATAGATTAAACCTTTATATTGTGAGGAAAATTGCTGAATCAATAATCATCAACAAAGTCGATAATTTCAATTTATCGGAAGGGCAATACAAATTTAACAAATTTACCTTGAATTATGTTGCCAAACTTATTTATAAACTGCCCGAACCATCTTAGCATCTTTGCCCCCGGTTTCACGCTAATACTTATTTTTCCAGTGTGTTTTCTCCTATTTCATTATGTTCAATCTTTGCCACGGAACCACGCGTAATATTTATGTTTTTCCGTTTTGATTCCCCTGGTTTAATTTTGTTTAGTCTTTTAATTCGCTCCGGAATCCCGCCAAATGTTTATGTTTTTCCCGTTTTGTTTAATCTGATTTATTTTTGTTTCGTCTTTTAATTCACCTTTATATACTAGATGGTGCAAGATTAATATTTTATTACATAGTTGAGAATGGCTGCTGTGACACCTAAAACTAGTTCTGTGCCTTAAAATAAATTCAAATTCACATATTGTGTTTTATCCTTACTCTTTCTTTTACATTGCCATATATCACGGTAATGCGATGTCTTCTACCATATATATATATATATATATATATATATATATATATATATATATACGGTAGATCATAATAACACGTGAAAAAAGATGTTCATTAACCATAGAGAATAAGGAAAGATGACACTCCGCGATTTCGTCTTTTTATAAGAGCAAGCAAGGATCATACATAAATTGAGAAAGAAAAAAGAAAGAGTAAAAAAAATAAGATAATTAATCCTTTATGGAAAGTAAAATAATAGATGCGGTTCGAACATTTGTCATTGAACGCTCCTCGCCCTTCCCTCTACCACACTGACAACTATGACATCATTCGCATGACCCCAAAAGAAGGCTTCAGGTGACCCTATAAGGTCACTTGAACCATTCTTTTTTGGGGGGATGTGGATTAGAATATATATATATATATATATATATATATATATATATATATACATATATATATATATATATATATATATATATATATATATATATATATATATATATATATATATATATGGATAAAACCACAGTAATAGGACTAATTTTATATGCGAAACCAGGTTTCGATGGAGACATCCGTCATTGTCAGTCGCTGGTGGACAAGTGAAATACAGAAGTTGCTTAACGTACAACCACACAAATCAGTGGGGCTAACGTGGATTGATGCGGGACTGTAGCGGAATTTTTGAGAAGAGGAAGTATGAATTTCTTGCATATTAAGGTATTAGTATTGAATTGGACGTCGTTTGTATTAAAGTTGGAAATTTCTTTTATAAGTGTCAATTCAATTAAGTCTCGCAATTAAATCAGCACTTATAATAGAAATTCCCAACTTTAATACTTCCGACGGCCCATTCACTACTAATACCTTAATATGCAAGAAATTCATACTTCCGTTTCTCAAAAATGTCGACACATTCTCGCATATTCCACCTTAACGCCACTGATTTGTGTGTTTGTACGTTAAGCAACTTCTGTATCTCACATGTTCACTAGCGATTGACAATGACGGATGTCTCCGTCGAAACCTGGTTTCGCATATTACTATATTCAACATGGCCTCTTTATAATATATATATATATATATATATATATATATATATATATATATATATATATATATATATATATATATATATATATATATATATATATATATATATATATATATATATATATATATATATATATATATATATATATATATATATATATATATATATATATATATATATATATATGTGGTGAGAGAGGTTTGCTCTGGACCACGAGGCGTAACGCAAGACAATGGAGGACGTCCCTGATCAACTTGTGTTAGTCCAGGTATTAAATCTGTAATTAGGTAGAGTAACAATACAATGCACAGCTACACTTTAGTAATCGGATTAATTCCATTTTCAGGATAATCCATTTAACCTCAGATCCTTTTTCATTGCCACTTCATTGTTCATCCTCACTTTGTCTCACAATGGCGCGGTCGAGTTCGTATTAATGAGTACTTCTCTTTGCATGAACTTATACTTGGAGGGTTAGTATAGATTATCCGAACCAGAGTAATTAGGGTAGATGTAGTCCTTTCGATCGACAACCTTCTCTACTTGCCCCATATATCTACTTCTCCACACTTTCCTGTGAAAATAAATACCTCCCTCCCTCTATAAGTATTCATGAAAAGTTATGGCAAGTATCCATAGGTTATTCATAGGTTATTAAAAACACTAAATATTATTATTTTTACTATTTATTATTATTATCAAAATTATCATTGAAATTCAAATGCGCCATTGTGGACCCTTTAAAATCCCCCAAACTCCTGGCAAATTTGTATTCTTTAAGTGTCCAGTGAGTCTTTAATGGACCACTTCAATTATATCCCTATCCGTATCGTTTATCCTTCACTGTAGATTTCAGGATTTAGCCAAATTAACTTATTAATTTCAACTAAATAATTGTTTTCAGCATATCTAACGTTATTTTGCTCCACCACTTGGCGAGGACCATTTCACCGATGTGCCCCAGCAAAACATGAGATTTCATCTCAATTACTCAATACCTTTCAATACCGCTTGACTATCGGTATTCGCCATTACCGATTCGAATTGAGGTTTTCTCGTTTAACCGAAATGACCAACGTCAAAGTAGAGATGATGAGGGTCACCGATTATGCCCAGATTCGACCAAGGTCTTTTTACGATACCTGGCTCCCATAGCCTCTGGACTGGGTTGAGCTTTTATTATATTTTAATAGGTGTAATAAAACGGGGACTGAGATGCTGGAACTTCGGAGCACTCGGAGCGTCCGAGCTCCTTTCCGTTTCTATTATTTTGTTGCCTTAATTATAATATTTACCAAAGGCAATTATTATGCAGAGAAATTTACACTGATGTCTTAGTTATGGCAGATGATGACTTAACAAACACACACACACAAACACTCTCTCTCTAAATATCTTTTTTCTCTCTTTCATTATATATATATATATATATATATATATATATATATATATATATATATATATATATATATATATATATATATATATATATATATATATATATATATATATATATATATATATATATGTATATATATATATATATATATATATATATATATATATATATATATATATATGTATATATATAAATATATATATATATATATATATATATATATATATATATATATATAATCTCATAATCCTGAGTGTTTTTGAGGCCCTCCTCGGACAGTTTGCTGTGATTGTCCAAGTCTTCTGCTCTCTCTATTTATCACTCAATCTTTAATTCATTCTTATCCAGTTCATATATTCTCTTCTCTTTCTTTCCATTTGCTTACAATGTAAATTGCTTTGTGGAAACTGTACAATACTGTCCAAGCGCTTTCTTTTTTATTTATAAAGGCATTCCTCAGAGTTTGCGAACGAAAAGGGAAAGGACTTGGAACCACACTTTTATTTTTTCAGCGATTGATATTCATTCTTCGTCTCCCACTATTTTTGAGAGCTCCTCTTCATCATACTTGTAAGGTAAGAATTGAGTCTCCAAAACTAGTCTAGACACGAGAGACCCTTCTCAATATTCGCTATTTTGAAATTCTAGCCCGCTTCTCTCAGAACATACACTAAACCGGGCCACCCATACGTCGTTTAATTGAATGGACGAGTCGTATGTGGAAGAGAGCAAATCGGTGTACCATGAAATGGAATGAAGTGTTAATTTACTGAAAATTGACAATTGAACTTTTTCTTTCATTCACTTGAATTTACATATTCATTGTATTCTTTAATTATCCTTCTTAAAATGTCTATCGAAGTTGAATGAAGTCGGCAGTCTGAAGGCGACAAGATTTGAAGTAGTAATGAATGAAAGGAACAAACTTAGGATATTTGCGTATGTGTGAATAATCTGCGTGATTTTAATTGGTACTGCCAAAAGAATTAATAATCTGTACAATTTTAGATTTAAAACTGTTTAAAATATGGGGAGGGGGGGGGGGTACTTCATAGGTAAACAAGTCCTGAGGAAAGACAAAGCATGAAAAACAATTCAGCAAAATAAAGGTCTCTCTCTCATTTCTCCACTGTATAGTTCTAATATCAGTACGAAACTTATTTTGCCTTTTAATATTGATGTCAAAAAGAAGAGATTTAGCAATTTAAACATTTCCAGCTCTTGAAGAACTGTTGTGAGCATCATTGTCTTGTGTGGTCGGTATAGCATTGCACAAGATCCCATTTACTGCCACGGCAAAAGTGAGGGTTAAATTACCCAATTGAAACATTTCGTTTTAGGGATGTTAGATTGGTCTTTTCGTTCCAGTCACGTGCTTGGCATGGATGAGCATACACCAGCCATGCCAGAGGCATATGAAGGTGACTACTCATTGCTCTACTAACCGCATAACGCCATTGTGTACGGCGCACTTTTCCTCACCAACACTGTGTTGGCACGATGTTGATTAGCTCTATATTCACTCTTACGGTTTTGGCCTTTTCTAAACATTGCGTTTAATTGTTCTGGGATCGCAGTCACTGAATTCGGTCTTCCGTCGAGAGTTAAGCCTAACAGAGGTGGATTATTTTCCTTAATTATGTATGGTAGTCCGAGATTACTTGAGAAACAGATCCTCCAAAATTCTGGTACAACTTTGCAATTGTCGCCGACGGAGTACCAAAAGTTTGCTCTTTTTTAAAATATATATATGTTATACCAATCTTCGATATTTTTAATAACTTATAACTTCTTAGTCGATGCTCTAAAACGTGTGACAACATGGTGGTATACGCTATGGATTTCATTCTTCCCTGACGTAAAAACATCTACCCTGGTCATAATGAAGGCATATAGCACCGTTCCATAATGGAAATGTCGTGTCCCATTACAAGGTGAAATAGGATTAACAATGAAGCCTCCCAAAGGCGTATCATGTTTTATATTATGTTTTGGAATGGGCACGCAAATAATTATGCAAATGCAATTAATCTACTAAAATCGTAGAGTATTTGCACATGTAGATAATAATATACAACATTTTGTGATGTAAATAATAAAATATAACATTTGTTCATGTAAATAATAATATACAACATTTTTTCATATAAATAATAACATTTAACATTTGGTCATTCAAATAATGATATATACTGTTCTGGTAAAGGCTATAGGAAGAATGAATTCAATACTCCCTCACACGCTTACGCGGTCACACGCAAAAAAGAAGTTTCTCGCGCCCTCCTTTCTGGGGGCCGCACAAAATAGCTGTGCTGACATGTTTATCAAAATTCAACGAGCTTGGAAACGGGAAGACGCAGATTTTGTTTATTACCACAGGGCCGCGAAACACGAAATCTTATTCTTAAAATTTGAGATAAAGTTTCTCTCTATCCGCGTGTACACACAAAAAACATCGAGTCGAGTAAGCTCCGCCCATACAGTATCATTGTCTGCCAGTGGTTCACGCCCACTGTTTTCGATACATTAAATACATCCTTGGTAGATCCTAAGGTAGTCAAGGGCAGTCGGAAAGGAAAAAAAAGCAGGAAAGAACAACAAGTGAGTAGTCTGTTTTCAATGAAGCGTAGGCCAAAGTAGACCCAAACATTAGAGGGCCTGCTTTACAGAACGGCGAAGAGCGAAGCTCAGATAAACAGGAGTCGTCAATTGCGATTATCATTTAGCCACCCGTTTTCCATGAAACAGCAGTGTCGGGATGGTTCAAGCTAGTAGAATCTCAATTTCACATTTAAAAAATAAGTCGGGAAGAGACGAAATTATTTCACATCCTGGCTGCGCTACCTCTCGAAATCGTCGACCGCCTTCCAGCTACAGTTCGGGAGTCGGAGAAAAATAAACTTCTTAAGGCAGAAGTGGTTGGACTTTTCGAGAAGACCAAACCGGAATTATTCGAGAAGCTCATAGCATCCTCTCCACTTAGTGGTCGAACATCGGTTAATCTGGAAGAATTAAGGAAAATAGCACTGTAAGTCGGAGTTGGGGAAGAACTAGTGAAGCACAAGTTCATCCAGTCCTGCCTTCTAACATCACGCCCGTCATCGCCACCCAGAAAGATTTAATCCTCGCCCAACTAGGTAAAGTCGTGGATGAACTAATGCCGTTTTACAAAGAACGTGTTTCAGTGTAGATAGTGGTGTCAGAAACGAAAGTGGTGCTAACTCGATTCCTAATATAGGTGTGTTAAGTGTGAATGATAAGAGTGGTAATCAGGCCAACTAAATACAATATTCAAAAAGTACGCTTTTAGTGCCTATTGATGTGTATCCTGATTGCAGTTGTAAATATAGCGGTGATAGAGCAAGAAATATACCAGTGGGATTACGACCTTTTCGCAGTAATCAAAGGCTTGTAGTATGTCAGTCACATTTTAATTTCGGTGCGAGTGCAAAATTTTGTAAACCATGCTGTAGAGGGCCAGAATCGGAGTAAAGACGTGCAAATGCAATCATCCTCCAAGCCATCCTCACCGGCCCCCTCAGAAAACTAAAACGGTATGCCGTTGCGAATGCAACGTCCGTATGCCAATTTTGCTTACTGTCGCTACAAAGTGAAATAATAAAAAATGTGAATTCCTAATCGATACAAGGGCAAGTGTGTCTATAATTTGGATCAGTTTGGTGCATTCGGGTGAAATGCAGAAGTCTAGTGTGAACATTGCAACCACCAAAGGAGGTAAAATAAAGGTTAATTGTGAAGTACAGGTGGAAATAAATTATTTATAGTCTGCGTCGTTCATTTAGATGGACTTTCATTGTGGCGAATATCACATTGCCATTATTGTGACCCGATTTTCTGGGGCACTTTAATCTTTTGGTGGATTGTGCGCGCGGCATCCTTAGTCACAAAGCAGACGAGGCTTGTCTCCAAATAAAACGGTCCAAGGAACAAATAATATCCCTAATCATTAATGATTTTCCTTATATGCCGCCGCGTTGTAAGGCAGTTTTAAAAAAATACGAGTCCTTGTACAACCCTATGGTGGTCGATGCCAGCTCTCCACCGTCTAACTCTGTGGTGCACACAATCGAAACCGTCAGTGCTACACCTACATTCGCGCGACCGAGGCCTCTTTCAATGGAGAAATTACAAGTTACCAGAGCAACGTTTGAAACTCTTTTGAAGGGGGAGTTGGTGAGCCCGTCAAAATTGCCTTGGGCCTCAACCAATCACATGGTGCCGAAGAAGATCCAAGGCGATTACAGAGTGATTGGTAATTTTCGATCACTTAACACGATTAAAAAGCTGGACATGTACCCATTGCCAAGACTATCGGGTATGGTAAATCATCTTCATAACAAAGCGGTTTTCTCTCGGTTAGACCTGGTCCGGGCCTAACATGTCATCAAAAGGCAGTTGGAGTCCAACCCAACCTTTACAGCAATAGAATTAAGCAGAAAAACCCAAAGATACTCGGTGATGTGGCAATGCTCATACTTCAAGTTTACTTACAAAAACAGCTCAATTACCACCCATGCCGTGCTGTTCACAAACTCTGGGTAACAACTTTGCTCGTCAGTACCAATATTGGACTTTGGAGGAGTGGAGGAAAGTACTCTGGAGTAACGAGAGTACTTTCACTGTAGTGATGGTGCCAGGAATTATGTGTATCGCAAACGCGGAAGCAACCCTCTGGACCAGTGGTACACACGCCGCACCATTAAGCACCCCAATTTAGTCATGGTTTAGGGTTACCTTTCTCAGCATGGCTTGGAACACTTAGTCTTCCTCCCAAAGAACATGAGAATGAATCAGCACAATAACTTGGACTTGCTGATAGACCACCTCAACGCATCAATGGAGGCCTGCCAGGAATTATGTGTATCGCAAACGCGGAAGCAACCCTCTGGACCAGTGGTACACACGCCGCACCATTAAGCACCCCAATTTAGTCATGGTTTAGGGTTACATTTCTCAGCATGGCTTGGAATACTTAGTCTTCCTCCCAAAGAACATGAAAATGAATCAGCACAATAACTTGGACCTGCTGATAGACCGCCTCAACGCATCGATGGAGGCCTGCCCGTCAGACTCTTTTGGGCAAGATGGGGCACCATGTCACAAAGCCAAAGTAGTGACTGATCCTCTTGATTTGGGGGGTATTCGCTACTTCAAACCCTGGCCTGGCAACTCCCTGGACCTCAATCCGATATAAAACCTCTGGGGAAAGATCTTGACCGGGTTGCAGGAATATGATATCTCCTCAGTACCGAAGCTCAAGGACGCCGTCCAGCAGCTATGGCACTCCATGCCTCAAACATACCGCTGGACTGTAGAAGACTCCCTTCCAAAGCGACTGAAACTTTTTAGAAATGCCAAAGGATATCCAATAAAGTACTATAAAGAAAAGAAATAAGAGTTTTCTTTGTTTCTTGAGCCTTCTATTGTACCGAGTTTAGTTAAAAGGGCAAATTCCTTACTGAACATATATCAACCGCGACGCCTACTATATATATATATATATATATATATATATATATATATATATATATATATATATATATATATATATATATATATATATATATATATATATATATATATATATATATATATATATATACATTTGCTGAAGAACTTCACTATAGCGTGAATGTATTTCAAGATATAAAAACCACACATTAGTAGAATCAGTTTATTACATTACAGGACTATATTTATTGTCTCTACCACCTTCTTATTGTACAGTTGAAGATTGAAGATGATGGTAGTAGATAACTAATCTAGTCCTGTAATTTAGTAAACTAATTCTACTAAAGTGTGGTTTTTATATCTTGAAATAAATTCACGCTATAGTGAAGTTTTTCGGCAAATGTATGTATATATATATATATATATATATATATATATATATATATATATATATATATATATATATATATATGGGGTTGCTGCTAGTCAGACGAATCTTCAATTTCACCAGGAATGAGAGTACATAGAATGCGGAGAAATTCATCTTCATTTATTGGGGATAAACAACGTTCTTCGGGTTCTATTATATACAGGAATACATAATTTACAATGAATTCGAATATTAAAAAAATTGTCTAAAATTAGAATATTAAGAGTGTTGACAAATATATACAAAAAGAGAGACTTTTTCCTATAATGCAAAACCTAAGAAAATACATAATTTTTAATAAGTTAGGATATTGAAATTATGTATTTTCTTAGGTTTTGCATTTTAGGAAAAAGTCTCTCTTTTTGTATATATTTGTCAACACTCTTAATATTCTAATTTCTAGACAATTTTTTTAATATTCGAATTCATTGTAAATTATGTATTCCTGTATATAATAGAACCCGAAGAACGTTGTTTATCCCCAATAAATGAAGATGAATTTCTCCGCATTCTATGTACTCTCGAATATTCCTGGTGAAATTGAATTGAAGATTCGTCTGACTAGCAGAAACCCCAACGATTATATATATATATATATATATATATATATATATATATATATATATATATATATATATATATATATATATATATATATATATATATATATATATATATATATATATATGTGGAAAACTCACATAGAACGGATACACATTTGTTGTAGTATCAAATTATGATTCCCTTAAACTATATTTAGAATTATCTTTGACCGTTGGTTATGACGGGGTTTACATGCAAATAAGTTCCTCCGTAAACAATTCGAGGCGGAAAATGGCGATTAATCAAGCACAGGAAGGACAAATGATAATTGACATTACGGATCGATTTGCCTAATCCTACGTCAATCGCACCGTCATTAACTGCAAAACGGGTTTTACTGAAAAATCCCCCGGTCCTTTTTTGCTATTACGTGACAAGATACCACTCACTCCGTGTGTAGTTGCATGAGGAAAGGGAACTTTTTATAAGAGTTTATATATGCTTTAAAAAGTTTTGTAGAGCTGATACCACAATGCAAATATATTTTACTACGATCATAATTAAAATATTTGTTGTTTAGCTTCCGATACTGCTTGAGATTGTGATCAGGAATGATTATTCCAAGGATAAATAGACATTTCAATAGATATTCAAGATAAATACGCAGATGCTCATGTAAAAATGCGCGACCATTTCGACAGATGCATGGAGCACGCAGAATGCAACTGGCGCAAACCGTAAGTAACTTGAGTTGCACAAAATTATAAGACCTGTTTCTATTTTCCTGCGGGTATCAATTCATTTTATGACCAAAGCGACGGCTACCTCGTCAAAAGTTGATTGGTTTGTATATAACCCAATTCAACCACAACAGTTGTATTTTGGGCTTTGCTCTGACGCACTGAAAATCTTTTTCTTGTCCTCAGGTATATTTATTTTGGCAGAATCCTAATTCTCTCGTTGTCTGGTCACTTACAGACATTTCACTGTTTCATCATTTTTTTTTTAATTAACTGTTTCTACTAACCGAATTTCCCTACCCTTGACCTCGAAATAAGGCCCCGTCCCCCACAGGAGGTCAGCAAATGAGCTAAGAATCGAAGAAGACTTTTAAATGACTGAAAGCTCCAAACATATGAATCATAAACAGGCCTATAAAATGAAGAAATAGGCGGTGCCCCTCTTTCACACTTCCTTGTTACGATCGCATGAGTGTAAAGACGGGTGCATTTTAGTTCCCAGGCCACGCCTCTATTCCTTCCACCGTGGTTCCGGCCCCTGCTCACTCTCCAAGGAAGCGCGTGAGATTAGCGGTGTCGAAACAACAATTTGATTACGTCTCTCGGCAAGCATTTGTCCCCCGACCACTTTTTACCCTCATTATGCGTGCGTTCCTCTTTCCCAATACACGTGGTGTATATATGAATAAGTGTGCAAGAGAGTCTGTGAGCGTGTGTTGTGGTGTGTAATTTCTATATGATATGATTTAGGTTTTAGGGTTATTGGCATCCAAATTTTTGTCTAATTGTCTATCCCGCTGACATTTTTGTCTCACACATTTTTTCCTTTATTGGGTCCATTTTACCCTTGTTTATTTTTTTTAACCTATTAACTAAATTCGTTGAAGTTTATTGTAAATGCAATATTTTCATTCTGCGTTTTTCCCCAAAAAACATTTGACCATATTTCTAGACACAAAACTAATGTCGTTTATCTGCATTGTATTATTATCATACTTACAGTATCCCCCTCACCCTCTTCTACGAATCAAATTATGCCGAAATGAATGCGTGGTTTGCGTGAGTCTCAAGCCTTTGGCTCCACTCAGTCAGTCGGTGTTTACTCCTAAGTCCATTAAAATGGTTTCGATTTAGGTATTGTGGCGGCCCATTACAAATAAATAATTTAGCCGTGCGCATGCGAAGCCAACGCATAATAGAGTAGCGATCTCCGATAAACAAATTTTAATTGCAAATAAGCGATGGGCAACCGATCTATGCCTCGGATCTCCGTCTTATATCGATACCGGGTTTTGTTTACTTGAATTTCTTCAGTTTTGAGATCCCGTTTCGGTCGAGTTGGCGAAGTTTTCAAACTTACCATTGCTGTGAATAGCGATTTTCTAGGTTAAATAATAACCCTTTTATCTGTAAAAATTGAGGCAAATGCACTAGTTGCATTTATAAATATATAATATTGCAATTTTTCTTGTTAAAAAGAGAGGTGGAAGAAATAGGCCTCATACAAATTGACTTGCATCAGACTGACTAATAGAATAAAGCCGAAGAGCGTAGAAAAATGCCCCGTCAGAGAAGAATGAACCACCGAAACGTCGTAGAGATTAGTAGACATGGGATTTAATCCTTTTGCTCATCCCTGAGCAAAACATGACACCGCTCAAATCAACCTTTGAAGATTTCTGCTTCCCGCAGCCACGCTACAGAAGGATAAATTAGTATTTATCTCATAAAAAATTACAATAGACAACCTAGGTTTAAATCGGTATTAGTACTATTATTCATTCAAATAAGTATTTAAATAGATCAATATTTATTCCACATAGAAAAGGGCATTCAGGAAAGCACTTCTGAAAAATTAAATCTAAGACCAACGAGGGCATCTACGCAGAAAGATTGTAATGAGAAATTTGTCGAGAGAGTCGCAAAGATAGTGGAAGTGAAAATGGATGGAAGATATATAGACTTAGATGCTACAGTCGGCGGTGTGGACGGGAAGGCATATAGTTTAGAACTGTTCGCAAATCTGGGAAAGTCCAAGCTTTGGTTACAAATATTTCATTGGCAGCTGCGTGGCTAAGCATTCAGGATGTTAGTCGCCTTAACTGTTTGCACCAATTCCTCCTTATTTTTACTTACTCATTATCAAATTAAAGTCATCAAATTTCTTTGATTTTATAGTTATTCTTTTGTATTTTGTTAATATTTTTTATATTTACTTCCTTCTACTTAACACCATTTTAGTCAGGAGAATTTTAAAAAATGAATTAAGAGTTTGTACGAAAAAATATGACTTTGTCTGAATGAAGTGAGTTTGTACGGACGAATTAGAGGTTTGTACGAATGAGTTTGGATTTTATGTAAACGAATTGGGAGTTTCGTAGTATCTGTAACTTCTCCATTTACTTGCGCTATCCAGTTTTAGGTCCAACCGATCTCTTTAGCAATAAGGATGGAATCGCGCTACCCACACTCGATATTTAGGATCGAGTTGAATTGTATTCTCTTTAGATTTGCCTTGACTTTTTGTCTTTTGCATTTCTATTTTCTTGGCCAAAGAAGCGGAGTTTTGATGTATCCTCGCCACGGCATTTTCCCACCCTGTTCGTTTCATCTTTTAATTTTCTCTTTATTTTACTCCTTGTTTCTCACCAAGTGTCGGCGTCGTCTACTTTCTGGGCTCCCTTTCCCTCGTCATAAATCTTCTCCTGTCTGTCGACAGGTTCCAGGCCACGTTTATAATTTACGCTATTATCTTGGAGCTTCTTCTTGTCACCCAGCAGCGCTGATCGTCAGAACCGATTAATTAATGGCGTTGGGAAACTTCAAACCGTCTCTTGTTTAATTCCCTTTTCATTAATATATAATATAAATGTAAATGAGTAGAAAACTTAAAAGAAGTGGAGTGCCAGGCAACATTCTTGCCATTGATTAGATGTGACTCGGTCCTCCTCGAAGCCCGTTCAAGAATGACCTAAAAAAGACGGGGATTCACTCTTACGATTTCCAAGAAAAAATATTTGTAAATGAGGTAGAGAGCGCCCGCTCAGGTAGGGTTATGACATTTCAGGGATAATAGTATCCAAGTACCGGCATGACAAGCGTCGAAATTTAAACAGTAGGCTCCACTAAGATACCTAACTATCTGAAAGAGAGATATTTACATCCTGTGCTGGCCAAAGTCCAGTAAGCCAAAAATCCCAAAGGGGCGGGATTTATTAAACTGCGCCTCATTATTTAAACTGTGGCGTACTGTAGCTTAGCTTAGGAGACGTTCTACATTTAGTCAATGTCCAACATTTTGCTAACCTTTTCAAAAGTCAGGATCTAAAATTTTTAAAATGTAAAGAAGTTAAATTTATTTTAAATTATAAAAGATATACATAAAAAGTCAGATTGGGCAAAGTGATTAATTAGCTGACGAGATTATGAGCAAATGACCGAGGATATTCAAAAACTGGTCGATGCTTATTGCCTCTGACAACAGATTTAATCTCTTCGTCATGTTGGTTAGATTGCTTAGAATAGTTTAGTTTAAGTTAGGTTAGGATTATATTTTAATATTAAATAGCCGCGTGCATTCAATTCATCACCTTCATTTTGAGAAGTTACAGAGAAAGGAGTACGAAGATACAGCGGTATTGTGTTTGGCCACGTGTATGATGGCGTACGTGGCCGAAGCTATATGCGTATATGCCTAGACTCGTGACACCGCCTCATTGGCAGCTGCCCACTGCGAACCCTGAACATTTTCCGCTTGTCTAATCGTCCAATACACAGAGGAAAAATCCCCAATGTCAGGCTTCTTATTTGCCAGGCCCAAACCAGAGTCAGTTTTATTCACCAGTTGGTAAAAAGTCAATGATAACGCATTTATTTAGTTGATAAAAAGAGATGTATTTATTTAGTTATTTCTTAAGACTCATAACGTAGTTGATTTGTTCCCTTACTTTGGGGTTTCCCATCTTTTTGCCTTTTCTATCTTTTATTATTATCGTTGCCTTTTCCATTACATTTGAAATTTCCAAAGTAGCGTTGCTTTTATTATTTCAATGCTCGCCGTCATTGCCTTTTCCTCTATCAATTTATATTTGCCTTGATATTTAAGTTAGAATGCGTCCTCGGCCTCTACGCCGATGGTTTGTAAATCCCAAACCCGTCATCTTGGATCCTCGCTTTCGTTCTTTATATACATTCAGTTTTGACCCTCTGTCAGTTCTCCTCCTAATTGTTTACCGATTGAATGAATCGAGTAGCAAACGAGGCTCTGTTCGTCTGCCCTCCCCCTTCCCCATTACTATCAGTATCCCACCGCTGTAATAAATTGGTGTTTGCCCATATCAACGCCGCATAATGTTCCCCTGTCAACCATCGTTTCATCATCAAGAAAAAACGAGGTTTTTGTATGATTAGTGAGCCCTGCAGGACATACATGGCAGCAAAAATGGCAATATACTATGGGGGACATTGAAGGGACATATAATGAAAGGTTTGGACTCCAAGCTTTGTAGTCTCTTGAGTTTCAGTCACAAAGTTAAAATTTAACATCACCTCTACTTCCACATTCCTGTGTGTGATCCCGTTGGAGTAAACATCTGTCTCTCCAAAACCAAGATTTACAACAGATAATTAAATTCTAGGTATTATTATCATTATTTCCAACCAAAGCATTTGATCTGCAATTTTGTGAATGGAGGATCGTAAAGAAAAACAAATTATACTTAGCATGCAAACATATAGAGTATTCTTATCGTTTTATCAACTTAAATGAAAGTTTATTCATTCCTTGCGATTATATATATATATATATATATATATATATATATATATATATATATATATATATATATATGATTATGCGTATGGCTCTCCTTACAGTTCGATTTTCTTACATATTTTCGCCCGATTAAGAAAAAACTGGTTTACTACACCAGATATTGATGGATTGTGGATGAAATCGGGGCATTTCAACACATCATTTATTCAGAATTGGCTGAAAAATAAGGACAGAGAGTAGGTGTTTGCGCCTTTTAATCTCTGATATATTTTTTCATATGCCATCAAAATGACAATATGGTCTGACGATAGATCTACATAAACGCCTTATTTTTTTATATTCACACAAATGTACAAACACAAGGGCATATATATATATATATATATATATATATATATATATATATATATATATATATATATATATATATATATATATATATATATATATATATATATATATATATATATATATATATATTGGTAAAAAATTATCTATCTAATAACGTTCCTATTTACTGTGGTGTTGTAAATCATAACCTGAATTTATGAGGCAGCTTAACCAAAAATACGAGATAACCTACAGATACCTCAGGGATGTTAGCACACGCAGGCACATATGTACACACTCAGGATTTACGTGCAGGTTACTTAAGTTACATGCAAACACGATATATATATATATATATATATTAATAGAGAATGCTTAGTAGGATATTTCTATATATTAGGTTGAGGAATAAGTTCTTGCGGGTTTTTTTTTAATGTTGTGTTAATTTAAGTTTTGTTTACGTGATTTGTGCACATATTAAGAAACAATAATAAATAATGAGAGCAAAATTTGCAACGGTTAGGCTACGTCTCCTAACAGCGTAGACTATTAGGCTTCTGCTTAGGCTACGTCTTGAAGTTGAGTAATAAGTCATTGCGGTTTATTTAAAAGTTGTGTCAAATTAATTTTTGTTCTGTACCCTAAAAATGGAATGTTAAGTTGAAAGAGAGGCGCATTTTCAACACTTGTTGTTATTCATTTTCAATCGAGACGGGAACAATGCAAACGCAGGCAAAGCTCTTCGCGATATTTGTGCTGTGTACGGAGAAAATGCTTTATCAGGAAGGACAGCTCAATGATGGTTTTCAAGTTTCAAAAACGGTCATTTCAATCTTAATGACGAAGAACGTTCTGGTCGCCCCATTAAGTTGGATGAAGATCGATTGAACGACCTTCTTCATTAAAATCCTCGCCAATCGACTAGAGAATTGGCTGTACAATTGGCGTGTGATCAGAAAACTGTAGTGAATCACCTTCATTCGATGGGGAAAGTTAAAAAACTCGGTGCATGACTTCCCCACGCTTTGAGCGAAAGCAACAAGCTTCAACGCTCCACGATTGCAGCAGGTTTGCTTGCTCGTCACAAGGCTACTCGTGGATATAGGACGGATTTCTTCACCGCATCATCACTGGCGACGAAAAGTGGTGTTTTATATTTTAACATGAACCATCGGTGTGTGTGTGGTGGGATTGTGAAGGCATCATTCTTTATGAGCTCCTTGTGAACAACGAGATTGTCAATGCAGAACTCTACGTTTAACAAATGTATCGACTCGCCGAAGCTATTCGTGAAAAGCGACCTCATCGACGTTATGGAGTCCTTCTGCAACACGACAATGCTAGTCCTCACATTGCCAATATGACAAAAGACGCCATCCAAAGGGTTAATTGGGAAATCCTGCCGCATCCTCCATATTCGCCAGACTTGGCTCCATCTGATTTCCATCTGTTTCGATCGCTCTCCAACAAATTGCGCGGCGTTTTGTTGAATATAGATGTGGAATTAAGAACCGACGAATTCTTCGAGTCAAAATCCAGAGATTTTTATTGCAGAGGCATCGAAACACTAGTTGAACGTTGGGAAGAAGTCGTAAATAACAACGGAGAATACAATATTGATTAAATAACATATTGTTATCAATTAAAAATGAAGTTTTTCTAAAATTGTTAATGGTAGTGAATAAATTTGATAAAACCGCAAGAACTTATTCCTCAACCCAATACGTATAATGAATCGATAGCGCTTTATGACAGGGAACAAGCAATATCGTGGGATCAATCCTAAGCAACAAACCCCAGGCTATGTTAAGGCTTATTATCTACGATTGAGCTTTTGGGAGAGTCAGTATCTAGGAAAGATCTTTTTGGGGTGTCATTAGTTAGGATTTTACTTTTTATATAAGTAATCATAATTACTAACTTAAAATGCTACCTAGGTTTAAATTTGTTTAAGGTAATATTGGTTAGGCTAGGTTAGATTATGTTAGGTTTGGCTATGTTAAGTTAGGTTAGATAAAGTATGATAGATTATGAGAATCGAAGCCCGCCCAGGTTCTCTTTTAATCTTTTGTGGTGTTCCCTGTTTTCCCCACTCGAGTGAGGTCGAGATTGGCATCCGGTGTGCCGCAGTTTTCTAATTGGGATTCCAAGGAGTCATGTTCAGAAACGGCGTCGAGTCTCAAATCTTTTGACTAGTAGATAACTGATCCAGAATAGAATCGAGATACTTAATAGGACATAAACGAGAAAGAAGAAAGAATTACGAGACCTATTCTAAATAATTGGATTAAAGAATAAGAAAATAAAGAGGTAGACTGGAAACGCGTCGTTAATTCCAGTTATGAATGTTCCTTCGATATATTTCGTAAAATAACTCCAATAAATTCTATTTTTACACAACTCTACTTAGTGGTATTCAGATATAAATTCTGTAGTTAGTTCAGTCGCTTTCTACTGAATCCGGGAAGACCAAAAATGTACCACATTTTTAATTGCCAAGGAAATCTAACTATATGCCTATCCCGTATGTTGCTATCCTCTTATTTACAAGTTATGTCTGGATATAAACATACATACCGTTTACCAGCGCATGTCGAAAAAGAGAACTAAATCGGATATCGGTTGCGGGCCGAGTAATTCGTGTACCTGAATGTTTTGTTGCCACAAGCGCGATACGCTATGAGGCGTTAATGCGTGCCAAATAGTTGGGAAAACGGTTAATGATGATGTTTACACAATTACGAAATTCCTAACTTGGCCTGACACTAAGGTCTTCCTCGAGGTGGGTCCAAAAAAAGAGCAGAAGGGTGACGAGAAGATGAGAGTGGACCGAAGGGAGAATGAAAAGCGAATATGAATTGGGTGTCAGTAAGACGGACAACCCTTTCATGATAATACCTTTACCGGATAAAATAATAATTAATATTAGGTAGGGTACTTATATCACTACTAGTGTATCTATGGTGTTTAAAAAGAATAATATTTAAAAAGAAAATTTGGCATTATTATTACTATTTCCGTGGCATCACCAAACAAAGGCAGAACATTCGCCGAAAATAGTAGTTATCATTTATATTATCAGCAAAACGTAAACTTACCTGTGTTATTCAAATAAGGAAAACTGATAAGTTCTCATTGGTTTTAACTCCTCTCTATCCCCAAATCCGACTGAAGACTCTTCGACGCGACTTTCCCATATCCCCGTTGAAAGGAGCTTTTAAAACAAGCCATAAGAACCCTTTAAAGGTAGGTGATTGGAGAGGCCTCTTTCATTCTTTTACAATCACCTATCGCAAATCAAAGTCGTAAAGGTAAGAATGAATCGCTTTTGAAGCTCATCTATGAAGCCGAGTATCACAAAACGTGAGTCCATTGATTAATTTTGCCTTGAAGAAGTTGATTAGCAAAGGCTCTAAGGAGGTGAGGAACTCAAAGGCAGCCGACACAGCGTGCCTTTTCCATGGAGATTAATAGAACAAACGATATGAAGAAGGAACTATAAGCAGTGAGAATGGTTAAGTTGACAATGCATTCTCTCAATACCTCTGTGCGGTAACGGAGGTGTAGAACCTGTTTGTAAACTGTCATTATTGGAGGCATGAGTCATACGTAATAATAACTGGTTTTGCGATATATGAATTTAAGCAGTTTTTGAGGTGGTTTATCCCAAAAGAAGAGGCGGTTTTAGTAATTAATTTCCTAGGTAAAGATGCTACACGAGAATAAAAATAACAATTAAAAAAAGAAAAATTATGTAGTCAGTAAAAATGAAAAATGGCAATTCGGAAAATGTGCTGATAAAGAAGAATGAGCTGGTGAAGGAGCAGTCATAGAATTGAATTGTTTAATTCGAACTAATTTTGAAACTTTGTGAAATATTCAGGTTGGAATATAAGAAAATTTTATTTTGAGATCTAGGATGATGCCTTAAAGATTTCCTTAAAGACTTACTACCTCGTCTCTTGACCTTGTAGAATGCAATACAAAAATTCTTATTATTATTCTTTTAATGCACTTACACTTCATCAGAGGATGGAATTAAAGTTAACACAATTGAGAATATTTTATTCTGAGTCAAGCTAATTTGGCAAACTGGACTAAGTATGCTGAGGAAAAAAGACCTGATAATTTTCTCGATAGCTATAACGCCAGTGGAGAGAATAAATAATATAAAGTATATTATACAAAGAATACGACATCTTTAGTATTTCTTTCTTAATTTAAAGCAAAAACCAACGAGGGCTTCTTAGTCAGAAATCTACGAAAATAGAAGAAAAGAAAATATGGGAAAGAAATATAGTCACAGGTTCTCTTGCAGGGGTTGTAAGCGCGAAGGCAAACAACTGCGGAATTTGGGGCAAGGAGGCACGCAATATTCTTGATGGCAGCTAAATCTTAGGGTGTCTGTAAAAAAATAAAGGATAATTGGGATTTAAATTCCACACTTATACATATGTCAGCAGATCCTTTACAATACTAAACCATCCCACCTTTAAATGATTTAGTAAGAGTTCCTAAATAGGTACTATTTCGGAATTGGCCAATTTGGATTCCAATTAAAAAACATGCAAATTCCACTGAAATAATCATCATACGGTTGGAATTGTTGGTTATGAAGCACTAAAAGCAGCACATTTCAAGCGCAAGGAATTCAAAGGAGCAGAGATCACAACCAATTCCGAAGATTGGTAGAAATACTTGTTTGTGTGAGTTTACTTCCACCACGAAAGAGTTGTTATCGGGGATTATACTTCTAACGATGGTATAAATAATGTCTGATGCAGCAATATTAAACCATTTAACGTTAGCTTTAAACATGCTCATAATATCCCTTTAGAATAAAGCGACACAAAGGCGATTGTGCACTCTCTGATCCCCCATGAATGGGATTCAATCCTTTCTAACCATAAAACCTCCCCAATGAACCATTTTCCAGAGAGTTGCAAACTCAATTTTCATGTACGTTAGTGTTTGTGAGCGGTCGTGCGTGGATGTATGTATGAGGTCATGGTACGCGTTGGTGTTGGTATGTAGTTACAAGTACTAAAAAATCTGATAATATTTTTAAGCTTTCAACGCTTATCTCAATACTTGGGCATTAAACTGTTACACTAAACTAAACCTTTCCACTTAAATTAGACGCTTTAAAAAAAGGAGCTATACGATGGAATTAAGAGACTCCATGTCATAAAACATCAAGAATTATTTGAGCGTAGAGGCAATTACATTATAAATATGTATTCTCACGACCAGCCCAAATAACACGGCCTGTCTATGCTATGCTGCACGTTATAAGACGATTTTATGTGCCGATCTGAAACCCCCGTATGCAGATATACTTTGCACAGATTTCTTCAGCAGCAGTATGTCCAACAGACATAAGTATGTTTGAAATATGTTGGCGGCATATTTATGAATCCATGTAAGATGTCTACGATGATGTAGAAGTTTATTTTCCATTATAACAAAACTGGTACTTGCGATATATCTTATATTAATCTATAATAGGTTATTCTCTCTTATAATCAAAGGGCTTGGGAATCTTGGTTATTATATTTTTTTTCTTGTTAATCAACTGAAATTGATATAGAGAAAATAATGTTATTAAAATGTATTTTCTCTATTTATAGCTACTCTATATTTATAATCAGAAATCGACGGTAATGTAGAAAAAATGCTTACATAATTGCACCACATCAAATATATATATATATATATATATATATATATATATATATATATATATATATATATATATATCTATCTATATATATATATATATATATATATATATATATATATATATATATATATATATATATATATATATATCCAAAGAAGTATAGTAACGTACATGTAAATGCAGGAAAGAAACCACAGTGTTAGGAATAAATTTATCCTAACACGGAGGTTTCTTTCCTGCATAAATATATATATTAAGGTAAAATCACATGGCAATAGATGTATATAAAGGCCCAAAGAAATGAAAACTGATATCACAACTCGATAAAACACTAAGGAAGATAATACGTAAACCATTAAAAGCTTAAGAAAGAAAATGGGACATATTGACATGGAGAAAATAGGGCAAACTATTTTAACCGCTATATGAAGGTGAATAAAGGAGTTGGATTTGAACTTGTGTCATCAATCGCTCATCGCTATCATAACCACGGCGCTCATCGACTGAACTAACCATCCTCAACCCTTAAGCGTTTAATGGTTCACGTAATATCTTCTGTAGCGTTTTGCCGGGTTGTGATACCAGTTTTCATTTCTTTGGTCTTTTAAATATATATATATATATTATATATATATATATATATATATATATATATATATATATATATATATATATATATATATATATATATATATATATATATATATATATATATATATATATATATATATATATATATATATATATAGTCCCAAAGAAATGAAAATTGGCATCACAACACTAAGGAAGGTAACAATGGAAAGCTTAAGAAAGAAAATTTGAGATATAGAGACGGAGGAAATCGTGAAAACTAATTTTAACTGTTACATGAAAAATTAATGGAGGAGTAGGATTCGACCTGTGTCCTCAAGCGCTCATCGTTACTGTGACCAGGACGCTCATCGACTGAGCTTTTCCTTTTTAAACATCTGAAAGCAATATTAAAGTATAAACTGGTTCAAACCTCCGCGGGTGTAGAAGAAGTTATTAAGACCTTTCTTAGGTAAAAGTAATGGCATTTTATAAGGTGTAGGGCTTAAAATAAACAAACAGGTAAATGATAAATTTATTCGTAATCAAAGTAAGTTCCATGTGTTTGAATGCACTTTTCCCAACGTATTACAATGCCATTTATACCTTTACTGTAGAGGTTTTCACGCCTCAAGCGTATAATAATTCTATGGGGAGAAGAAGGAAGATCTAGACTCCTTTGATCTACCTAATAAAGTTGCAAATAAGCGGTAATCATCATCATCATCACTAATTCTCTAATTTAAGAAGGGGATTTTTTTGAGTATTTGAATAAAAATTTCATCTTAGTTTGGTTATGACTTATGTTTCTTTATCAAAGTTATTTTTAATAATTATTTTATAATATCAAAAAACAAAATGGTAACGTTCAGAAATAAATATAAATATCGAAATTTTGTGAAATTTTTAAAACCCCCCAAATTACAAATGGTGAAGTTCAGAAAATTTATTTCTATATATCTTCAATAACTCTATATTTTAGCAACGTGATATTTTGAAAGGGGGGAAATTTAGTTTAGAATTCCTTTTTAATATTATTATAATTGACGAAGTTCATAAAATTGATAAAAATTTAACCATGGCTGCTTTTTTTTAGATTTTAAATTTAATCTTAGTAGCGAAGCGAAGCGCAAGCTCCCCCCTTAGGGGGAGAGTGGTGAAGCCATTGCTTAGTGATATAATAATAATAGGTATAAGGTTGCATCATCTTTGGCTACGAATTTGACCATTTTCTATGTTTTTATACACGTTTTTTATACAGGTATGCTTTCTAGCAACTTGACAGTATAGAACGGTGATCTGGAACTATGTTTTTTTTCTGTGAATACGAAAGAGAAAGATATTGGTGATAGTGTGGTTGGCAATGTTCATGATGATACGTGTGTACCTACTTACACGCGCGGAGGTGAGCATCAGCGTATTTGCCAATAGCCTTCCAGATCGTGATTCCGTTTAAAGTTTTCTGTGATCCATTAAATTGGCTGGATTTTACACCAAAGCGTCCGAACCAGGTTTAAACATCAAATTATTCAGGTTGAAATATCCTATATGACGAAGAGCTCTTTTTAAAGTGAGGGTTTACTCGTAAGGCAACATTATCCTTACAAAAATCAAACTATCTTTTATCATGACATTTGTCTCCATCAGACTGAAACACTAAAAGGACTCATTAGTAGGCAATTAAAGATCAAATTATCACTAGTTTTAATGTAGGTACATTTTCTCTCGATCAACACGAGAGATAAAAAAAACAAAGTGGAGGTAGAAAAGGAAACGAAAAATGGAAGTAGATACCATAAACTCTTCAACTATATAATCCTCTTCACTCAAAATGGAGTCGTCTGACTTTAACACCAAGCTCTAATCTCCTTCAGGCACTATCATCACAAAACCACCCATTTATTGTTTTGCGTCATTGGCTCTTCATATCGATGAGGTTCTATGTGGAGTAGCATATCGTCCAGTCAGGGTCCAGCCCCGGGCAGATAGGGCACTATATGTTATAGCATCTTGTCTAATTAGGGCTAATTCATAGGTATATGGGACCCAATGTACTGTATCACCTTACCTAGCCATGGATCATCCATGGGCAGATGGGATCCTATGTGTTGCAGCATTATGGATCCTACAGGGGAGTTTGGGCGCTATGCGCTCGGCTATTACGTGCATCCAAGCTTCCTGCCCAGGTATATGAAGCTCTAACTCATGTAGTATCTTGTCCATAACATTTCTAATTCCTGGTAGATGGGGAACAATGCATTGTAGCATATTATTCAACCATGATTAATACTCAGGTAGATATGGTGTAGTGTATCGCCGGGTTATGGTTCAACACCGAATAGAGAGTGTGTTGTGTAATGAGCTGAATAGCAAGCACCTTCACAAATCACGATTCATACCCGTGTTGTAGATATAGAGTAAGGAGCTGTAGAATGTAGGGTACCTGGGTGGCGCATGTCGCACAGTCATATTTTAGTCCGAGTAAATGCGGTGCTATGCGCTGCAGATTCTCGTTCAGCCAGGATTCATCTCAGGGCAGATGGCTGTTATGTGCTCTAGCATTCGTCGACTCAAGGTTCATCACGTGTCAGATCAGGTCATGACTGATGCTCTAGCAAGAATACTCAAGCATGCCTCTCACATACACACTCCATTCACACCTATCATACACAATGCTACCCTCCTACCACTATACCAAGTCCTTTTCTCTCAAACACACACTTAATCAATGCGCTCTGTGATCTGTCTTCTACCTCTTCACCCACCATGGCACAATGGTACATTCCATTTAATTCCATTATTCCTATATCTATTTAAAGGATTGAGTAAATATAATTAAAATCACCATGAATAAGTAATATTTGAATTAAATCGTACACAAAATAAAGGAATCTTTGTGAGCAATTCCTTCCACTGAAATTAAACTCCTATCACGTCTGTAATTTGTCAACTTTGGCGTGCGAACGTTTCTCATGGATTTCGACAGGGAACAAAACAGTATTATTATTCATATTATTATTATATTTTATTATTAATTTTATTTTTCCTATTATTTAATTCCCGGTTTAATATTTCATCATAGAGTAATTTTAGGTTCCCCCGTTGGTATTTAGAGTATATATTGTTTAATTTTATTGAATTCCCCCATCATGCTAGCCCCTCTCGCTCTCAGTAGCACCCAATTACGCATTCAGGTTTGTGGGTTTAAATATCCGTGCTTAGGGGTACGAACGCGTTGCAACGCACTTTGAAATACGCCGCCTCGCTCCCGGTATAAATATCCTTTAGCATCGCTTAGGGATAAGGAAAGACTAGAAAAATGCACAGAGCGAATAATCTTTTGAATACTGGATCAAATACACTTACAAATGGTCAGGAAAATACTCTTATGAATACTCGAGCAAGAACTCTTCTGAATATTTTTACGAATACTCAAGCACATGTTCTTTGGAATACTCTTACAAATACACAATCAAACATAGTTGGAATAGTCTTAGGAATACTCGAGAAAATACTCTTGTGAATACTCTTACGAATACTAGAGCAAATATTCTTTCGAATACTTTCAAAACTACTCGAGCAAATACTATTGTGAATACTAGAGAAATACCCTTGCGATTTGTTCATACGAATGTTCAATCAAATGTTCTTTCAATTATTCTTACAAATATTCGACAAAATACTGTTGCAAATACTTTGACGAATACTCGAGGAACTACTCTTAGGAAAACTCTTACAAAAACTCAAGCTAATATTCTAACGAATACTTTTACGAATGCTCGAGAAAATACTCACGAATACGCTTACGAATTTTCGAACAAATACTCCCCTTGCTCCATAAATAGGAGCAGAACACTTGGAAATGGCACATACATCAGTCTTGATCTTAAATTAGAACGAAGAAGCCCAGAGTCTAATTCCCTACATACATGAATCGACAGCATGTATGTATGCATGAGCGTGTGTAGTACATTTCCGTCAAAGGGGTGGAGCTTGTGGGAGAAGATACCAGATGCGTCCAGGCAACTCGAGTGACACTCGAGACTTAGGCGGAGATTCCCTTAGGCTTTTCCTCCACTGCCGAGAAATTGGCTCTGAATTGTTGTATCCTGTGGTCGCTCGGGTGCGATTCAAATGACATCCACATCGCAAGCAACTGAAAAGGGACTAGGGGTTTTGAAAGCTAGGATGGCTCACTCAGGTCTCAAGCTATGAAAGAGAGAGAGAGAGAAGGAAACCAAAGGAAGAAATTAAGAAAACAGAATTGAAAGAAAGAAAAGAAGAGACAAAAAGAAAGGAAAAAGGAGAGAAAATAAAATAAATAAATGTGGGAAAGAAAGACGAAAACATTTGAGAAAAAGATACAAAAGAAATAAAGGAGAGAAAATAAAGAAATTAATGAGGGAAAGATGAAACAATTATAAGAAAGAAAAAAGACAAAAACAAGGGAAGAGAAAAAATAAAGGAGGTAAAAAATAAAACAGAATCGAAAGAAAGAAAATAGATAAAAAGAAAGGATGAGGAGATAAAATAAAAGAAATAAAGGAGGAAAAAAAGAAGAAACAGAATTGAAAGTGTGATAAAAAGGAGACGAAAGAAAAGCGAGAAAATATAAATAAATATTGATGAAGGAAAGAAAGAAGAGAACAGAATTGAAAGAAAGAAAAAGGGAGAGAAAATAAAAAAATAATGAATCAAACAAAATGAAACTTTTTGAAACATTTCAGACATAATCCATTATATTTCCATAACTTTCTATAGTTCATTACATCCATCTAAATAAACGCATTTAGTTGCAACATCTTAATAAAACTCTTCAAGAGCGAGAAAGACCGAAACAACCCTCCCCCAGAAAAAAAAGCCGCCTCTAACACGCCTTCTCGACCCATTGAAAAATCTGTCCGCCCTTCACCCATCGTAAAAGAAGGTTACTATTAGAATTCGTGCTCGGTGTGTGTGTTTGTGCGTTTCCTAGTGTTTAGGTGGGCCCAATCTATTCATGATTTCCAATTCACTGACAGTATGATTGCGTCTGTCTGTCTGTTCGTACAGGCAAGTGGTGTGAGATCTCGGTAGACTGGCGATCGGAGCGATGTATTTAGTCCGTCGGGTTGGTTATTAATGATGCATTTCATTGTTATTCGTAGGCAATTGGTTAGTCACTTACGCCGCAAACAACTCATTTGACTTATTGAAATTAAGTGAATTGTTAAGAAGTTTTGTTTGTTGTGTTATGAAAACCTACTTGAAAATATATTCGATAATTTTTTATTTAATTGAAGATGTGTTGTCATTTTTGAAGGGTTGTTCAGTGCATTTTCTTTGTTTTTATTGTTTTTTATAACGATGTTTATTAAGTATTCATATAATTAATAACCAAAATTATTTTAGCCAATTTGAATGCATTTAAATTTTGTTTGATAGAACAAATTTACTTATTTATATCTTTTAAATAAGATTTTCTTTTTAGAATCACGACATTATCCCTTTGTGTAATTCGCCAGAGCCTTTCACAGCAATATAAGAAGGATTTCTATATTTCGTAATTACTACTAGGATCTTTTAGTTTTAGTTGCATTCTGCAGGTAATAATCACTTTCGTTTACCACAAATCGCGTATATTTACGATATCATCTAATTCGCAGAGCGAAACTAAGTTACAATTTCGTAATTATCAAACTTTGACAAGTTAATATTCTCAATTGTACGAACAAATTAAACCGATTCAAAACTCATAGCACTTTTAAGTTAAAAAACTTAATTTATTTTTAAACTAGTAAATTTTAACACACTTCTTTAAAAAGAGAAAACAGTATGTTTTTTCATTCAGTATATGTATATATTTTACCGACAAGAAACAAATGAAGGTCTATGAATACACGTATATATATCAAGTTAAGGCTAAAAAATCCGAATTCATCAATTTGTATTTGCGAGGCTCTGATTATAAAAGTATCGGTTTTAAGATATTGTATATGAATATAAGATCATCTAAAAACCAGTTTAGGGGCTATTTTTTATTCCTTCGTTACCTTTTATTAGAAGAGTAACAGGTGAGGCGAAATATTTCCTTAAATAAGTTTATAATAGTGTAAATCAAATACAGAGAAAATTACTAAACGCGAATTAATGAATTTAAGATCATTCGCTTAAACAGTTTGAATTTTAGCTTATAAAAATCGACTTTTAAGCTTATCTTTCCCTTGTTAATTTAATACTCTACAGAGACAACTATAGGCATTCTACAGGCACTCAGCTCTAGGCATTTGACCATCCTCGCTCTTAAGTTTTTGCGATTACAGGATTACTTAGCTTATTTCGCTAATATATAGATCATTGTTCCTTAAATTCTGATAAAAATAAACATTAAGAGCATAATTTTAACAGTAATTTGCATATACATCTTTATTTTAGACCAGAAAATACTTTGTAGTTATTTTTCAGGACTCTAGTTGAACACCAACGGCAAGTACTTAAGCAATAATATTAATAATTCGCTTTCTACTTTGTATATCTACAAAGTAACTTTAATTATATCACATTAATCAAACAATTTATACGGATCTCCCTATAGCTCCTTAGATTTAAAAGTATTAAAATAATAAATAGGTGAATTAACTAATAATTCTGCCCACACGCAATTAATAAAGATAGGTGAGTTTACCGAATCGTAATTAGCATTAATAAGGTCTGGCTTTCTTCTCTAATAAAATACCATACAAAATATACCATAGAAGCAACACCCATATCTGAGAACCTTTCCTGTACTAAGAATCTGTAATCCTCGGTTACGCTTAAAAAATGAAAATGTTTATTCTTATTTAAATAATTTAATACCCATGGTATACTATATCACCTAAGACGATTAGATTAAAAAAATGTAAATAATATTATCAGAGACATCTATTGTCTTATAATAAATTTAAAGCTCTATAAAACTTTACATGAAAACAATTGGAAATGCACTGACTAAACGCAATCAAAATATTTAGATTTCTGAGGGAAGTTTATAATTTCTATATTACAAAATTGAAATTCCAGTAAATATTTAGACACAACTTTGACCAAACAATTCTAAAGCATGTACGAATTGCAAACACGATAAAAAACAATCCGAGTATATTTGTATTTATTATGTATTTCGTTTTCATAGACAATAACTTGGGATAATTAACGCATGACCTAACTTGGATTATCAGTTAAAGACACCCCGTTTATAATTATATGTTGGTTCAGCAAATGATGAAGGTGAGTTCATATTGCGTTTTGTAAATTAATCCTCTTGTATTAGGAGTTATCCTGTTAACAACTGTGCATTTTCCGTAGAATCTTTGTTTTTTTTTTATTATCCTTTTAGATTTAGCTTTTTATTTATATTTCTTTCATCCTTTTAGCTTTATCTTTTTAGAGTTGTTCACCCTATTTACCTTTTTAAATTTATCCATTTTATTTATCTATTTAGATTTATCGTATGGATAACGAATTAGGTTGCTCTGCCGGCTGGAGCCCTTGGGCTTATTGTATTTTGCTTTAGAAAATTGTCATTGCATCTTTGTTACTACAAAAGAACTCACTAAAAAAACTAACCCTCTTTTGTCTATGACCTAGCTAAGTAGACCTTGCTTGCCCCCGTTTAGGTTAAAAACTTGCCCATTGCGAAGAGTTTTCCTTTCATGTTTGACTGAATTCATTGTCCTGTGGCAATTTGGCAATTTTGGTTAAAAACTTGCCCATTGCGAAGAGTTTTCCTTTCATGTTTGACTGAATTCATTGTCCTGTGGCAATTTGGTATTATTTTACTTTAATGTCCTCGATTATTGGGTTATTTTTTCAAACGTAGCCATTTTATTCTTTTAATATATTCTGTCAGTCCAGTTGGCTAAGCTTTCCCTTGCTGGAAAGCGAGATATTTCGTTCTTTGCTAAAACCAAATCCCTCCATCGATATAAAAGATCCATTTTTACGTTCCCAAATAAACCATATCTTTTCCGAATTGGCAAAGACCTGGTGATTTGAGATCGGACCTTGGAATCACACATATGCCTACTTCCGCACTTTCGGTTGCATAGGCTTTTCTAGGATTTTAATAGGCTTGCGGATTCATCCCTTTGTTGTTTGCCTGTCACGATGATTGAGTGAGGTCTTATTTGTCCCTCACTGATGGTTTATTGTCCTCCTTTGAGGGAAAAGCGAAAACTGCGATGAAAAAACTGAGGCTTAACGGAGAAAAATGATGTGTAAAACAAACAACTCAAAATAATGATCACTAATAAATCCACGATGACAACATCGATACATCATAACCTAAATACCTCTGCCTTCTGAATGCAATTTCAAAACCATCCAAAAATTAAGGTCGAAAACCTTCACGTCCTTAAATTTAGGAACCAGTGCAACCCTCATAGAATAGCGGATTTGTACGCTGAATAACTCATACAGATCGTTCTTCATTTCTTGGAGAGTACAATACCCTCTTTTCCGCTATCAATGAGCGTAGAACATTGCGTTAGGGCATAGGGTTACCATTGTTGGCTGGGGATCGCTCAGAATATCCGTGTAAAAATCATTTTGTAAGACGCAGAGAAGATTAAAGCGCGATTCAACCTCTGTCATCGAATGTATAGTATTCTAGAGTTTGGATCTATGGCCATAGAGGTTAGTTATAGTTTTTATTTATTTAAAAATTGAGCGAAAACCGACGTAAGCATCTCGGCCGGAAGTTTTATGAGGGTCGTAAATTTTGTTTTTATTTTCTTTTCCCATTTTTTTAATTCTTTCTTTTACCTAATTACAAAAAATCGAGATTTGATATGAAGAAGACGGGTAGGGTGGGGCAGTGGTTTTAGTACTTTATATGTAAAAAGAAAGCTCTTAAAGACGAGGCGTAATATTAATCAATACTAGGTTCAATTTTGGTTGCCCAAATTGACGAACCGAATACCTTTACTTAGAGTAGCAACCAACCAAACATTACCTTAAAATGATTTACATCCGATAAGGAAAAAATAAAGTTCCAAGCGCTTTCGTTTTTATTAAAAATGGCTATATAAGAAATGTTAATAAAGTAAAAGCGGTCATTATATATTAATATTATAATTTAGTTATTATTATTATTAGTATAATTCTTGTTTTGTCTAAGAAGTAGTAGTATAATAGTTGTTCTTCCTCTTCATTTATCTTATTCATATTCTTGCTTCTCCAACTTCTTCATCGTTTTCCCCTTCATCTTCTTATTTTTTATTCTACCTCTTCATCTTTTTAACCTTCTTCGTCTTCGTTTTTCTTCATCTACCTCTTTTCTTCTTTTATATCTTCCTTCTCTTTTTCTTCTTCCTACTTAATATTCATCTTCTTACTTTTCTTCTAAATTTTCCTCACCTTGAACTTCTTCTTTCTTGTTCTTCTTCCTTCTTCTCCTTCCTCTCTCCTTATGACCCAGCTATCTATCAGGACGAGTCGCTCTTCTTTTTCTTTTTGCTTTCCCGCCAATCCTTCGATTGCATCCCAAGCAATCGGTTTCCCCGATTGACAGGGGGTGGCGTGGGCGGAAGCGGAAGGCATCTCAGAGGCCCCCATCAAAATTGGTACCCCTTTTATTTCGAGGTCAAGACCTCCAACGTAAGGGGAAAACACCCTCATCGGGGAAGTGGCGGCAAGGCCGATTAAGTCATTGCCTTTTCTCGAGTATATTTGCGACCAACAAAGCAGACCCTCTTTAGTTCATCCTACAGCTTAAAAAATGCTAACTAGTAACCATTTAATTGGATCTCTATTACTCCCCTTTAAAATGAAATTATCAGTTCAAGATAATTATGTGAGCTTAATTTAAAGCTAATAATATTCTGAGGTTTATCAATGTACTTTATGCCTTTGTAATTTTGTCAAAATTGCAGAAGATGTACACAGATGATGAACAAAACGTGCAAATTGAATAAACTTTCCTTTCTCATCTTTCTGAATTTGTTTCATCATGAGAAGTTTAGGACCATCAGCTACCATGCTGAGCCAATGCAGGTTGGTAGCTAATAGTCGTCCGCGAAGGCAGTCAACAATGAATATTTTGGCCGCGTTGTTAATCGAACTTGGGTCCTTTTTTAAAAAAATCCAGCCGCTAACCACTACGTTTCCAAGCTCATATATATATATATATATATATATATATATATATATATATATATATATATATATATATATATATAGAGAGAGAGAGAGAGAGAGAGAGAGAGAGAGAGAGAGAGGTTGAGGATAAATCCCAAAATGAGACATGTAAAATTTCTCATTTAATATATATATATATATATATATATATATATTTATATAGAAACTACGTGTCATGATATTTTGAAAAAGATTCTTGTACTAAAACTATGTAACTAGTTACAAGGAAAAGGAAGACCATGTTACAAGTGCAAATTGCCACGAGGAAAAAAAATATTTTCACACGTCTCAGCACAAAATCCGAGACAGCTTCTTCAATCACTCGACAAAATTAAGAACAAAAACCGAATAAAAAATACCAAAGTATCAATCAAAATAATTGATATATAATATCATGAGATTATGGTAATGTATTAACCAAGTTAAAAAGGTTTTTGATCATAAAATATAGAATACAAAATGCTGGAAGCAATAACATTGAAAAGAGAAATAATAAAATGAGTTGAGTTGCAAAACATCCTGCAAAGCGATAAAATTTTGCAAGGTAAGTTGAAGAACAAACCTCTGAAGATAGTTAATTGGTTACTAAAATTTGGAAACGATTAGAAGGACAAAGAAATCCAACTCATTAATAAAGTTCTAGAAACTTGATATGTAGATACTTTATGACCTTCAAAGAATAAAACAAATAATAGTGAAATCTTGAAAATGAACTGGGATATTACGATCAGGACAATGATAGCGATTAGATGACTGTTTATGTTTACTATAAAGTTGTTGTAAAATTCTATACTAATGACTTGTTTCATAGTTGGGCTAGTTTTTGTTGTTAAAGATATATGGTGGTTTTTTGACCTGTTTAACATGAAGGCTAGTTTATTTCAAGTAGTCAACTTTAAAACTCGAACACTGAAACGTATTACTTCCTTTACTAGGAAGAAGCCATTGATAAAACAAGAATTACTAAAAATAAGTCTAACTATAGTGTGTCCCTCGATCACCAGACCCTACCCTTAAAGTATGGTCACATGAAATATCAAATGGTCTCCTCGTTCATCAGAACTTACCCACACTTGATTTATTTTCCCGGGGTATGATGCTAAAAGAGAAGATGTACTCAATGATAATTAAAGATACGAGACACCTGAGGGAACGCTGCACAAATGAAGGTGCTTAAATTGATGGACATTTGAAATCAATGCATCGGGTTCATCAGATGAGTCTCGCAATGCGCATCAAACTTCCCATCACAAATGATGGAAATCGCATTGAAGATGGTATTTATTAATATTTCAATTAAATAAACTGTAGTTAAATCTTTTTTATTGAAATATGCATTTTGATTGTGTGTCAGGATTTTAGAGACACCATGTAGATTAAGGGAAAAACTTAGTAAGGACATTCTGTAAGGCTCTATGGATCAAGAGTAAAGAGACCAAGCAAACAAGTCTGGAATCGCCATGATTTTTATGGGAATAAATTATTCTTTTATAAAAAATATTGATGAGCAGTAGGTTCTATCCTACTCATTCTTCTGCTTTGGCTCTTTAGGAAGGTGTAAAGTTTTGCTTCTTCTGCTATTCTACTAATCTCTTTACCCGCTCGTTCACTTGGCCTACTGTGACTACCGAGCGACTATCGTATCTTTGTTCTCCAATTTAGGCATTGAAATCTCCCATAATCCTTTGGGAAGTGATGTATTTTTTCTTGTTATGTGCATTCGTTAGTGTTGCACATAAGAACTGGAATTTGTTTTTATCTGAGTAAGATATTTGTAGGTGCATATGCTTGCATTACTAGGTGCGATTAGTATATAACAAAAATTGACAATTTACACTTCTTCAAGCACTTTGGGGGTCGGGCATCGTACTCCCTAGGAAAGATATGGTTAAGGTATCTTTCTAACATTAATTTATATAGTATACCTGCTTTCACAGAAAGTGGAAATATTTCTAATTATTTTCATCGTTGTCTTCGCTAAGTACTTTTTATTTTGTTTCGCGAATTCTACCTATCCGTTGCATTACTCGTTGGAATTATCTATTTGAAATCCTAATTAAGAGTTCGATGAATCTATCGAATGGTCTTATAATTTCACGGATATTTTTTGGTATTTATCTATATATGGGGAATATTAAGTTAATACTAGGTCTGACGGTTCTATCTTTATATAAGAGTATGCGACCGTTTTTCAATTGTATTCTTCCATGGGTTTTTTCTTTCTTACTTCGGTGAGGTCAAAGAAGTTCGATTTTTTTCTTTTAAGTTATTATTCTAGTTCGTGAAGTTTAATTGTGGTTTATGATTGTCCAAAAGTTATACGTACTCCAAGCCGTCAAAAGTTAACAGGGAGTTTTGTAAAGCCGCAGATGGATTCTTAGCATCTTCTGCTCTCGAGTTTACGTGCAAGCGGTTGTAAGCATGGAATTGATGGCCTTTGGGCAATAAAGGCCAATTTACCGCTCTATTATTATTGAAGTAATGGATCATTTGCAACTGGTGCGGTCCAAATGGGTAACAGCATCAGAGTTGCGGCGTCCTCCGAGAATGCATCCCTCAATCTGACACCTAACTCTGCGCATGCTATGGGTGGTCTTTCAAGCATATATATATATATATATATATATATATATATATATATATATATATATATATATATATATATATATATATATATATATATATATGTATTTATATATATATATATATATATGTATATATATATATATATATATATATATATATATATATATATATATATATATATATATATATATACATACAGTGAGGTGACATAGGTATTGGCACATTTAAATTCTCAATATTTCTTAAATATTGCGTTCTTTCGTCTGGTTATAAATCTAACAGGAAACTCAGTAAACAATAAACATATATTTAATAGAAGAAATATACATGGGACAGATTTTCTTTCTATATAACAACAATTGCTAATAAACAAAATTTAGCAGATGACAAAAGTATTCAACCAATAATACTATTTAGGCAATAACAGCACGAAGATGGTTCTCAAAGGTTGAATTTAGCTGACGCAATCATTTCTTGATAATTTGTTCTACTCTTCTATGCAAATTCCCCTCAAAGATGCAAGGTTATATGGGTTTCTCTTTCGCCACAAATGCTGAATAGGATTGCCGTCGGGCGACTAACTTTTCCATGGAAGGAAGTTTATTTTTATCTCTTTAAACCATTCTTGGCTTAATTCGGCTGTGTGCTTAGGATCGTTGTCCTCGTTAAATATTCATTGATGTCGGCTGTTGAATTTTTCTCCCTTGGGAGCAGCTTTTCCATACCATGTGCAATATAGAGCTCTAAACCATGAGACTACATCCTCCATGTTTCACATTTGGGATAGTGTGTTCAGGATCATAGGCAGTTCCTTTTGTCTTCCAAACGTGACGAGCATCATTTTGACCGGAAGTGGAATTTTGCGGAGAGTGAAAGAATGCAAATCATTAAGATGGAGTTCTCTACTAATAGATTTTTATTCACTTTAGCCCCTGACGATTCCAGAGCGATTTGTAGATCTTTCATAGCAACTAATGAAATATTCTTTAGTTTTCGAAGCATTTAATGTCGAAACCGATGATTAATCTTTCGAGCGGCACCGACTTTTGGCAATCTGGAGATGATTCCACACTCGCGATGATTTCGAATTATATGTAGAACCTCATTTGCATATGGAACTCCAACTTACTCGGAATGTCCTATACGATGATAATCCATCTGAATGAAGTTTAATACTTGCTGTCGAATAGATTGAGGAACTTCTTTGACCTTCGGCATTACTCAAACCACACGTCGTTCTTCTATGGATACTTAACAATAAATGACGGTGCTAATATTCGACAGTTTACATCAGTTTCGTCTCTATAAATATCTTTCATCTTCAATTTTACTTTTTTACCGAATATATATGATTTATTTTGTTTAATAACAATATTATCGCATGTTATTAGAGTGGTTGAATACTATTGTTACCTGCTAAACGTTTTCCATTAGCATTTGCTGTTATATAGAAAGGAAATCTATCTTGTGTGTGTTTCTTCTGTTAAATGAATATTTACTGAGTTTACTTAGTTTTATGACCAAACGAAAGCACGAAATATTTCAGAAATAGTGAAAATTTAATTGGGCAAATACTTGAGTGTAATATATATATATATATATATATATATATATATATATATATATATATATATATATATATATATATATATATATATATATATATATATATATATTAATATATTAATATATATTGAAAGAAAGAAGGATAAGAGGCTAAGCTGGGGCCGGACGGAGCGCTGAGTCCCGTCAGCACGGCGGTCAGGAAAGCAAATCGCCACCCCTCCCTTCCCTTCCCCTCCTCCCTTTCCTGGTCTCCCTCTCCTCTCCCCTGTACCAGTCCACCCCTCTCTCCCTCTACAAAAAGACATCCAAACCAAAAGAAAAGAATTCTCTCACCTCTCCCCCTCTCTCATCCCTCGTTCTAACCATTTACCTCTCTCTACCCCCCTCTCTCTTTCGCCACTCCCATCTACTCCCACTCCCCCTCTCTCCCTTCTACCGCTACCCTTTCTTCCCCTATTTATCCCTCCTCTGTCCTTCTTCCCCTCCCCTCTTTCTCCACCTCCTCCCCTCTTCCGCCCCTCTCTCCCTCTGGAAAAGGACACCCAAACCAAGAGAAAAATTCTTCCCCCCTTCCCCTTCTCCCTCTTTTCGCCTTCTCCCTATTCCCCCATTTTTCATCTCCCCCCTTCTCCCTCTTCCCCCCTCTCCTTCTCCCTCTATCTCCCTATATTTCCAAATATCTCCCTTCTCTCTTCGCCATCTTCTCCAATCTCTCCCCTGTATCTCCCTATATTTCCAAATCTCTCCCTTCTCTCTTTCCCATCTTCTCCAATCTCCCCCCTCTCTCTCCTCCATCTTTCCCAATCTCTCCCTTTTCTCTCTTTCCCCCATCTTTCCCATTCTCTCCCTCTCTCTCTCTGTCTCCCATTTCTCCTCTTTCCCCTCTCCTCTTTTCTCCCCTTTCCCCTCTCCTCTTTTCTCCCCGCTCTCCCTCCTCTCTATCCCCTTACAAAAGAATATAAAAAAGAGCAGAAAATTTAAAAAAATTCATTCTTAAAATATAGATTTACAGTATCGATAAGACGATCGCTCTGTTTCTGTGGTCACAACGTTGTTCACTCATAACTAACAGTCAGTCACGCGTGAGCGTAAACTGCCAGGTGTAGGGTGAAACGTTTACTCATTTTAAGTATATTATATGATAGGGAGCGTGCTCACCTCACCTGAATCTGCCTTAAAACTAAAAATAATAATAATCAGCAAGTGAAGATATTTTTGTCCCACATATAAGAATTTTAAAGAAGGTGCATCTGAATTTATTTGCGCTAAACTTTTTCTAAAAATCCGTCTTATATATATATATATATATATATATATATATATATATATATATATATATATATATATATATATATATAATATATATATATATATATATATATATACCATCCATCTCTCATGCTCTGTCTCAAGCTCTCGCATCAATCTCTTCCTCAATCGATCGTTACCAGTTTAATGAACCTTTCTACTTAAGAATATCTAAATATTTATAGATACTAACCAGAAAATATGAGGGTAATTATGAGACCAGCTGAATACCAGTATATAGCTGCCTAAACCATTACCCACCCACACCTATGCTTGATGGTTGGCAGCAAGCGGTTCTGATTATAGGGTTCCTTTGGGGTTCTCTATATATAAGGACAGTCTTTTGTGGCAAATAATTTAAATGATGACTACTCGAACTATGCTACATTTTACTAGTAATCAATTATCCATTTTTATGATCGTGACATCCCTTCTTTCGCATTTTTAGATCGGTTTTACTTACCAGCCGTTTCGGAATCCTGGTCTTGCGTGAATCTTTGCTTTGTAAAGTTCTTATCGAAACTGTGTCGATCAGATGAATATTGAGTTCTACTGTCACTTATGCTGCAGTTGTTTTCTGTTATTTGGCCACAATCTTTGTTAGTGTTCAACAACTCCTGTCAATTAACTTCGCTTTTCGCCCACTGTTGTTCTTCTCAGACAACGTCTTACCATTCTTTGTATTTACTCTCACAACCGTGGACAATGTTGCTCATGACACATTAAACAGCTCAGTTTTTTTTAGTTACAGACCTGTTAATAGACCTACAACCATATGTTTTTTTTGGATTCCTGATAGGTAACGCTAATATTATTCTATCTTACAGCCGTGGCTGTCACTGAAAAATTTGAAATACAGAATACAATGATTAAAAATGTTACCTTCTAAAAATTTAACATCACAGCATTCATATGTTGGCAGTGTTGCCAATATGTTAAAATGTACGGAACATAACACGGTGTTCACATTATTTTGATCAAACCCTGCTATCATTGAAATTCAGTTTTTTATTCATAATGCGACTGGGAGGTCTTCAGTGTGAACGAATCACATATAGAATTTAATTCAAATTTGTCGATACACGTATGAACTGTCTTGTATAAAATATATATGTATTAAAAAACTGCCCCAATACCCTTATCCGGATCCGGATTCACCGAAAAATAAATCGACTTTCTCTTGACCTAGGACTCAGTACTCGAAAATATTTCCATCGAAATCCGTCAATACCATTTCGAGATATATTTTACACAAACATACAGACAGGGAAACATACATGGGTGATCCCATAACCTTCAGTAAACTGCTAACGGAAGGTCAGCTGAGATCAGTCTCAGAATTTTTAATTATACAACAATCAATTAAATGTCTATGACGAATAATTCAGAAATACTTGTATATTTTGGTCTTTTAACTAAAATTTCCGTAGTTTAAAATATTTTAATAGTTTATTTCAATATTTATTCTTTCAGATCGTTCATATTTTACGATTTATTCTACCACTCCTTTGGGAAGAAATTAAACCTAAAAATGGCATGGTTGTTTGGTTTTAGTGGTTTATATCATTAGTGTGGTACAAATGTTATGGCATTCTTGCCATATCCATTCAAAGTGCCATAAGTTGCCATCCTCGCCTAAGCGATTCTATCTCTTCTTTCCAATTACGGAACTGCCCAGATGCCCGCCCTGCGAACACTTATGGGTCATCTGTCATTTCTCTTTGCAGAGTCAAAATGTTAAAGATCTCATCAGATGTCAATCTTCAGATGATGACTCTTCTCTCACAACGCCAGCTCAGTGCTCTCAAAATAATGGTAATAAACAATAAAATCAATTTTAATAATCCAATAACACTGGTAATAGTAATGACCTACAGTTCCTATCATTCTTTTCTCATCTACTAGTAGCAACTGCCTAACAACTAACTGCAAACTATAAATAAGTGCTTCAAATTATCTGCAAACCGGGCTTATAGCTATTTGGAGGATCTATACTGAAGAATACATATATAAATACTTTGCATTTATTATGATAACAGGAAAATCAACAACAAAAAATAGGTGAATAAGTTTTGACAATTTTATCAGTAAAAAATCGAGTGAATTTTAGAACGTTCTAAGGAATCAGTGTTTGTGCAAGACTCAAGATGTACTGGTATCTCAATCGGCTCTAGACTAGCAAATTAAGTATTGAGTGGTTATATTAGATCACCCCAAAAGTTGTCACATGGCGAGATAAAAAATAATTAACAAAATAAAACGTATTTGAGAAGGTGCAAGGTTATTGGCAGTTTTTTCCCTTCCCTCCGGAATTGAGGTCAGAAATTGGAAAAATGAAAGTTCAGTAGTTTTTACCCACATATACACCAACTTCCATACCTAAAAATGTCCCTAACTTTCATCCTACAACTTTAATACAGCGACTAAGGATGGGATTTTATGTCCGACTTTGATCTTTTGGGCTCCTACCATGGAATACACCTGGATTTTTGCATGTGTTATAAATATTCGTCTCTGAGCGCTCGAAAACCCACTTGTATTCGGAGGCACCTGAAGATTATGGGATTTTCTGTAATATTTTCGTCATCATAGCTTAATTTCTATTAGTCACACTTTTTAGATGACTTTATTCGCTTACTCCAATGTTTGCTGCTATTTCTAGAGTTATGACAATCTAAATTTGTTTTTTGTTATTCACGCGTTAATTCTGAGTTCCTTTAGAAAATATTCATGTACATTATCCCTCAAAGTATGAGGATTAATAATATTAAAATGATCAAAAATATGATGCCTATTTGTTTTCAATAATAAAATTTCCTTTAGTTTCTAACTTACCGGCACAAAATTATATTAATAGTTCATCACACATGATCAACATAGACTAAATCTCGTTTGATGTTTCTGGCACTTTCAGGGGCTATTGTGGACAACCCTTCAAATCTTCTGCCCCATCTCTTTTAAATCATCTACCTTGTTTCTGCAGAAGTAGTCAAATATTCTTTCAGATTTCAGCTTGAAATGACAAAATAAATGTTACGAATGATCAGAAAAATCTGTGCGTTTAAATAAGATTAAGTAGTGCGATGTTTAGCAACGCAACCCCTCGAAATCACCACAACTAATTAGATAAATAAATAAATAAAAATAATTTATTAGGATCTTACCACGGTTTGCCAGCAATCTTCACACCGGATTGGGATTTATCAGCGATCTTCACTCTTCTTAATAGAGAATAACCAGCAATATTCAGGCCTAATAGGAATTTACCAGCGATCTTCTTCGCTTCTAATAGGGTTAGCCAGCGATCTTCACTGTCGATAAGGGTTTTACCACACAACCACAGCTATGTATAACCTATGACAGCCGCTGTAAAAGTGACCCAAAACGGGAGTCCATCCGGTAACTTACCACTCATGATGTGGTTTAACTTCATTTTAATCGTCACCACGAATTACCTCTGAAATTAAGCCAAATTCACAAATGTTCTTTGCTCGAATAGAAAATAAAATAAAATTGATAAATTACACTTATAGGTGAATCAATTAAACTAAATAAAATCACTAAATAAATAAACGAATCTTTTCATAAATACTACAAAACAAAGCGAAAACTAACGAAAGCATCCTTGCCAGAAAGTACTAAACATAGAGTCGTAAAAGGGGTGAGTTATGGAAAGTGAAAATCTAACTATTCCATTAGAACATAATCGCATTATCACATCACCATATCACTTCTTCACAAAATCACATAACCATATGATTAAATAACCTCACCATAAGCACATCATAACATAGTCAAATAGATAATATCATTATCATGTAAGCAAAGGTACACATCATCCCATAGCCTCATCATCACATGGTTATATTATCTTATACAATCTTCCATAATTAATCATAACCACCTTAATCAGATCACAAATTATCAATTAACCATATAACCGTATCATCACCTAGTCACATCCATCACCGCACAATCACGTCAACCAAATATTACATCATCATTCTCCAATAATTAAATCCATCATCATAAAATCCCATTACCACATTATCACACAATCACCGCCACATTACCTCACTATAATAAAGTCACATTTATGTAAAAATCACATCAATAAATTATAACATCATCAAATAAGCTGAGGATTGCATAATCACATTAGGACATGCATACAAAATCAAATTACCACATAGACACAATCTCATAACCAAATCAGCGCATCATCACATATGCACATGTTTTATTGCATAATAATGTCAAGAAATGATGACATCATCATATAACCTCACATCGCATCGTCATACCGCATCCTATGCTTCACAGAATCCCATACTTCATGACAGAATCACGTCAAAAAAAGGATCACTTCATCACATAAACTCACCTTAGCATAAAAGCAATATCGCATACTCTCTTCAGTAAATAAACAAATCACACCATCCCATACATAATCACAACCACATCAACTGGCAATCACATAGTCACATATATCATCACATAATCATGTCAACAAAAGATCATATCATCACATTGCCGCTCTATGCAAAATTACGATATCGCTTGAATTCTTCAATATAATTAATCACTTCATCAACCAATCACATTAACACATTACAAACAATCACAAAACTAAATAAGCCCAATCCCATACATCATGGCTTATTTACCTTAATATTCAACAGATCATCATGAATTCCTATCATATATTTTCCAATAATTAATCACATCATCACATAATCATTTTACCAATTGCATAACCACATATACATATATCAAATAGGCACATACATCATCGCATAATTATGACAAAAAATGACCAGATCATCACATAACTTCATAAACGCATAATCACATTATATCATGTATTCTCCAATAATTAATCCCTGTCATAAAATCATATGACCGCATCATCACACAATCGCTAAACAATAAAACTCATCATCATATAATACAAAAAACAGCGTATAATTTCCTCCACAAATGATGATGTCACATAGCCACATCATCGCACAAACATATTTTCGTATACAATCTTCCATAATTAATCGCATTGTCAGAAAGAGAAGGGTACACCCCACCCAACCCCTAGAACCCAACGTCTACTCGTGGCGCCTGAGAAAGATGCACCTGCACTGCCAGACAGCCCCCAGGGAGCAGCGAGAATTTCGCGCGACCGCCTGATCCGTTTGGATTCTTTTTCCTCCTAGTCTCATCGCCTGATCAGCGCCAGAACCACGGCATCGAGGACCTTCGCGCGAGGCTGTCATGCCCATCGAGAATATCCCCCCCACCCCTTAGCGCGCCAAGTCTAATGAGATCTCCGTCCCGCTTTTTGGGCCCTCGGCGACCCACTTCTGCCGAGGCAGTATAAATACTTCGGGAAAAACTTTAAGAAATTAGTACCTTACAGCCCCGTCTTGGTTAGTAGCCACGCAAAGTCTCGTACGCCCGGAAACGCCACCCAACGGCTTCCAGCTACGAACGCGACGTGTTACCTCTCTACCAGGCCTCGCTCGTACCTAAGGCCAGAGTTCCCGCCCGACAGACGATAGACACGGACGGCATCTATCACTCAGGTATTGAATACGTTCTCGTCTAGAGTACTCCCTCGTTCATTTCTCAGCGAGGTTAAAGAAGAAGCCTCCAGTCAATTAGCTTCACGTGAGTCTCCGCGTCATTTGTACTCCTCCCGCCCCTTTTTCCGGGAAACAATCACTGTATATCCTCTCTCGAACTCTCGTCCCTGTCCAGTCATTTGTACCTCTCCCCCTCCCTCGTTTGGTAACCCTGGTCTCATCTTATTTATTGTCATTTATTTACTTTTGCCAAAAATATTTTATTTGTATATAGTAAAGTTATTTTTCTACAATAAGTTTCTCTAAACCCAGAAACCCTAGGAGTTTATTATTTAGGCCAACCGCACTAGATTTTGATTACTTAACCCTCGCACTGAGATCTATTTTCCAATTTCTGGCGTGTTCCCTTCGCGCGCCAATGCAGAGTCAATCCTCGGCTAGCATCGACTTTCGACTCTACGACATTATATTCTGGTGTCAGGCTTTTAGGGTCATCCGAAGTATGTGATCTCATTTCTTTTAGACTTTTGACAGATCCTAAAGGGTTTTATTCTTGTATATTAAAGGTTCTGGTTTTTGAAACTGTAGAAAAGACTTTACCCATTTCCCATTTTCCCTTTTGTGTGTGTATTTTGTTTTGAATTTTGTGACCTTGTGAAACTTTAACTCTTTCTAGGCCTCATAAAACCTCTGCCCTATTGTAAAGGAGTTAATCTTATTTATTTTGGGGGGTATTGTGTTTTTCGTTTTCTTCGTTGCCTATTGGGCAACACAGGCTCTCCCTAAAATCAGGATTGAATATTTCGAGTATAATTAGGAATTCGCGCCGTGCGAAATAATTATCGCTGTGTTGTTTGTTTGTTTTTGTTGTTTTTTAAGTGAGGAATCGTAGATCCGCCAAAGCCTACCAGCAATTCCCCTGTGCGTCTAAATAAATCTCCGCCTTTTTTTGTGGTGCATTTCCTGAAAGTTGGTCGAATGCGATAAAATGTCCTCATTATTTAATACGTTTAAGTTGCAAGGAGAGACTGGGGATCAGCGGAAAGACCTCTTAGCTTATATCCAACCGGAGGAAAGGACCGAAAGAGAAGGAACGAGAAGATCAAAGAGAAAACGAAGAGAAACAACGAAAAAAAGAGAAAAACGGGAAGAAAGGTAAAAAATCGGCCTTTATAAACTTAAAATGAGTGGGACCAAGAACGAGACGCTGTCCATCAGCGAGAGGTCCAAAGCTTCTCCTGCGCGTCTGTTAAGCTTCCGATTTTCAAGGAAGGCGAGGATTTCGCAGCCTTTTAATCCACTTCGAGAAAATCTTCAAAATCAACCAGTGGGACATAGAGACAGATGGAGTGTCTCAATTGTTGCTCTTGCTAAATTCCCAACTCCGAGATATATTCATATCACTCCCCTCGGAAGCAACAATTGATTATTCGACCTTAAAATCGGAGTTACTGTCGGCATATAACATGACCCCAGACTTTTTCCGATCTAAATTCAGACATGCCCGCCTTCAGCCAGGCCAAGCATACCATCAGTTTGGGTACACCCTCCAGCGTCTCCTCAACCTTTGGCTCGATGCTTCTAAAATCTCACATGACTACGATACCCTCTTTGACTTCCTTCTGAGAGAACATTTGTTGGCTGCACTTCCGGCTGAAATCAGATCTTTCGTAAAATACCGGCAGCACCTCACATTCAAGGAGTACATAAAAGAGGCCTACATTTATTCAGTAAGTCACAACCCTTTATTCGAAAGAAGGGAAGAAAACGGCCCCCTTTAAACCAAACCTAAGCCAAACAAAGGTAAATTCATCTTGTAAAATGGAAGCAAGTTTGCCAATGTAACTGGGCCGTCGAAGCCGAAGCCACTTTTTTCATCCGAAAACTGGGATGTAAAACTGTTCTTTTCAGCCCCCCTTACGTCATCTTTCCACAGGAGACCAATCATTTGTTTTTCCTGTGGTGTGGAGGGCCACGTGAAACTGAACTTCCCCCAGAACTCTCAGTTCAGGAATAACTCTTCTTACCAGGTACACCAGATCTGTGCCACGTCTGCGCCACCGTCAACACCATCGGAATCTTCTCCTTCCCATAGCACCTCTAGTCCCGTGTGCCACTAGGTAAACCTCTTGTGTGATAAGAATACCCCTGGATGCCTTAAGCTCGAATCCGAAATGATTAATGGCTGCCCTGTCTCCATTCTTGTGAGAGATACCGGGTGCACCTAAAGAGTGGTGTTGGACAAGCTGCTTCCACCAGTAGCCCTGGACCATAATAACTTCGCCATCGTGCACGACTACTTGGGGCGCGCCAATCGGTTCCTTATCGTTAAATGCTACATCGATTGTGGGAAATTCACTGGCTGGTCAGAAGTAGTGTCATCCCCTATTAAATTCTGCTCTGTCCTTATTGGCCAGTGCCCATGGGTCTCCACCAGCGCCGTGGCTCAACCCCTGCTTACCCGTTCACAAGTGGTTAAAGATTCAAAGATGACCTCGCCCCTAGAAACCTCACGTTCTTCAGAATTGAAGGAGGTCATCACTGAAAAATTCGCAAGGAACCAAAAGAACTACGATTCTCTCCGACCCCTGTGGGCTAAGGCCCAGTCAAAAGAGCAAGAAGCCACCCAAGGAGACAAGGTGATCTCTTACCAAGTTACGGACGGCTTACTTTACCGTGCGTGCTCAGAAAATGGTAAACTTCCGACGCAAGTATTGTGTATTCAGCGTTCACACGTTGGTCACATTTTAACCACTGCCCATGACAGCCTATTTTCAAGCCATTTTAGCACGAAGACCACTCAGAAGATATTCAAATATTTTTATTGGCCAGGCGCTCATGAAGAAATCCTCCGCTACTGCAGGTCTTGCGACATCTACCAAAAGACTGCCGCCAAAGGGCGAGTTAAGACCCCGCCGTTGCAGAGATGACCCCTCATCTCAGAGCCGTTTTCTCGTGTCACTATTGATCTCATCGGTCCAATACACTCCCCGTCAGGTGAAGGTCACAGTCAAGTGCTAACTTTAGTGGATTTTGCTACCTAGTTCGGCGAGGCCGTGCCGTTAAAGAATATAAATAGCATCTCCTGCGTGGAAACACTAATCTCCATCTTGTCCCGCGTTCGATTACCCAGGGAAATCCTGTCTGATCGTGGGCGCCAATTCACGTCGCCACTGATGGAGTACGTCGGCAAGCTTTGGATGATAAAGCTACTTTTCACCACCCCTTTTCATCCAGCTGGTAACGAGATGTGTGAGAGGCTCAACGGTTCCAACAAATCCATCCTCAAGAAACTGTGCGCCGAACAACCCCGAGAATGACACCATTTCTTCCCATCGTACCTTAGGTTTTGCCCCATTTGAGCTTCTATATGGGCGTAATGTTAGAAAGCCCCTCATCATTCTAAAGGAGCTCTTTTTCAATTTGAAATTAGACCAGGAGATTCAATCTTACGCTTACCTCCTAGACCTGAGGCAGAGATTAGGAAATTACGCAGAGATCGCGCATCAGAACGCCGAGACAAACTCGGGCAAGTATAAAACCTACTTCGACTGTAAGTCCCAAGAACGGAAACTTAAACCTGATGACGAAGTCCTTTACTACTTCCCACGGACAATAACAAACTTTTGAGCCAATTTAAGGGCCCCTTCCCAGTGATCAAGAGACACGGCTCCGTCGACTACTTGATCCAAACCCCGTCTGGCACTAAGCTATTCCACGTGAATATGCTTAAAATGTACCATCGACGCGCTTGTGCCAATTAACTTGTGGCCCTGGACGAAGAATCCGCCTTGGAGTCCAACTACCAGCTTGACCCCTTCGTCGTGGTACAAGTCGCCTGCGTGGAACAAAACGCGGAATGTCCTCTTTACGTCTTGCCAGATACACCTGATTCCTCATCAGCCGAGTTGAGTATAAACCCTCTGTTTCCTATTCACCAGAAGACCCAGTTACCGATGGAGTCTCGGATATCCCTAGTTGTGCTACCCAGTTCGAGCACAATATTCGGCTCACCACCAAGGATCCTGCCCGTTCGAAGTCGTACCCCTCCTCATTCACTTAAGAAAAGCGTTCAATGAGTAATTAGACAAGCTATTGAAGATGGGTATTATAGAGACCTCGGAGTCGGAGTATTGTTCCCGGTCATCATGGTGAAAAAGGTCGACAATTCTTACCCGATGTGCATCGACTTCCGGCAGTTAAACACCCTCACCGTGTTCGAAGCCGAACCGATTCCCCCCATCGATCAGAATTTACACATGTTCGAGAAGGCCAAATTCATTACTGAATTAGATCTGTGTAAGATCTACTACCAGATTCCCTTGAGGAAAGAGGGGAAGAGGTAAACGTCATTCTCATTGACAAGGGCTAGATGCAATGCCAGTGACTTCACTTTGAGTTGGTGACCGCATGTAGCAATTATAACCGAATGATGAGGAAAATATTGGATGGGTTGCCCCACGTCACCTTCTACTTCGACACTATTTACGTGGCAACCCAGGAATTGGACCACCATCTGGCTGCATTCGTGCTCTCCTGTGCCGATTCCTGAAACCCCACCTCATGATTGGCCCCACCAAGTGCCACTTCGGCTTTGGCACTATTAACTATTTGTGTTTCCAAATAGGGAACGATTTCTTTGCTCCCCGAGCTGACAAAATCAAGGCAATTGTCGAAATGCCACTGGCTGCAGTAAAAATACAGTTGAGGTCATTCATGGATTCCGCCTCCTTCTACCGACGTGTGATCTTCTCAAGAAAATGGCCCCCCGAGTGCTTGAGCACCAAACCTCCGCTTACCCGACTGACGCGAGTAACGATGGCATAGGATGTGTTCTCGTCTAGTATGGTGACCATGGCGAAAGTTTCTCCATCGCCTTTGTGAGCTGTAAACTTCTTTCCTGCGAGAAAAACTATGCGATAATCGAACGAGAAGCTCTTGCCATTGTTTGGAGCATCCACAAGTTCAAAATGTTTCTCTTAGGTAAATAATTTATTATCGAGATTGATCCTAAACCCCTCTCTTACCTATGGAACGTTAAGAACAATAATGGTCGCCTCATGAGGTGGAGCCTCTTTCTTCGAGAATTCAAATTTAAAATTGTATACATTAAGGGTTCCCAAAATTGCCTGGAGGACAACTTAAGCAGAAATCCCCTGGATTTGTCTACGGAGTAATTTCCCATTAATTGATTGTAACGTTAAATGAATTACTTTTGTATATATTACCGAATAATTCTTGTAGTTTTGTGTAATGACTTATAAGAATATGTGCCATTATTTTTTTATTATTGTGTATAGATTTTTGATGAGTTACCCTGTTCGTATATACCTTTTTTTGTATTGTGGGATCTTTCTTTTTTTAATATCCTTGTATGTAAGCCCCTGGTTATCGAGACTATGTTGAATCCGGTTATTAATAACTATTCCTGTATGACTCATTGTATTATTACTATTATTTTTTCACTTGATGTTGTTCGGTAATGGGAATACTGAGCATTTCCCGAGTCCCCGTTGTTTTACTTATTTTTTTGCACAGAGTACCCGGTACCATCCCTTTTGTATTTGTTTCTCCATGGGAAATTTAGCCGTGTAATTACCCTATATTAGTTTGATGTCACTTCGTTCGGAAGCTATATCTTGGGAGAGAAGGAAATTTCATAGAGAGAAGGTTACATCCCCCCCCCCCCCTAGAATCCAATGTTTACGCGTGGCACCTGAGAAAGATGCACCTGCACGGCCAGACAGCCCCAAGCAGGCAGCGAGAATTTCGCGTGACCGTGTGATCTGTTTTTATTCTCTTTCTTCCCCGTCTCATCGCATGATCGGCGCCAGAACTACGGCGTCGATGACCTTCGCGCGAGGCTGTCATGCGCGCCGAGAATATCCCCCTCCCCCCCTGCCGCACCAAGTCTAATGAGATACCCGTCTCCTCTTCGGGGCCTCCAGGCGACCCGCTTACGCCAAGGCAGTATAAATACATCGGGAAAAGCTTTAAGAAATTAGTACCTTACAGCCCCGTCTTGGTTAGCAGCCACGTACAGTCTCGTACGCCCGTTAACACCACCCAACGGCTTTCAGCTACGAACACGACGCGTCACCTCTCTACCAGGCCTCGCTCGTACCTAAGGCCAGAGTTCCCGCCCGACAAACGATAGATACGGACAGGTATATATCACTCAGGTATCGACTTCGTTCTCGTCTGGAGTACTCCCTCGTTCATTTCTCAGCAAGGTTAAAGTGGAACTTTGCAGCCCCCGCTTACTCGACGTATCCAAAGCCTCCAGACAATTAGGCTTGAGTCTCCCCGTTATTTGCACCCCCTTTTCCCTGGAAGCAAACACCGTACATCCACTCTCGGCCTCTCGTCCCCGTCCAGTCATTTGTATCCCCCACGTGTGGTACTTTGGGTCTCATCTTATTTATTGTCATTTATTTACTTTTGATAATAATATTTTATTTGTATATAGTAAAGTCATTTTTATATAATCAGTTTCTCTAAACCCGAACCTCTAAAAATTTATTATTTAGGCCAACCGCACTCGATTTTGATTATTTAACCCACCCACTGGCATCTATATCCCAATTTCGTGCATGCTCCCTTCTCGCATCAACGCAGATTCAATCTTCGGTTAGCATCGAAGTTCGACTCTACAACACACATCATTACAAAATCACGTTTCCATATCATGACAAAATGACATAAAACACAACATCGTAACACTATATACTGTTGTTACATAAAAAATTAGATAATCACAAAAACAAATAATGACATTATCCCACCACCACATTATTGCATACATTCCCCATTAAATAATAAAAAAAACATCATAAAATCACAAAACCACTTCATCAAAAAATTACAGAAGCACATCATCAAATAGTCATGCATGATCGCATGTTCACGTTAACAAAAGAAAGCATGATATTACAATCGGCCCAAAATCACATCTTCCTCAAATCACTCAAACGCAGGTTCACGTAGTCAAATAAATCATATTATGATCACTTGAACACATAATCCTATCATCACAGCCTCCACATCGCATAACCACATTATTGCATACATTCTTCAATAATTAATGTCATTATTACAAAATCACATAACCACATCATGTTATAATCACCAACCTTATCATCACATAGTAACATCCATTATCGCACACTGGTATTGCAATAGTCCCGTTACATTCGTGGTGACCAGTCTTTCGATAAAGGACGCAATAATAGTTTTGATGCAGTTAGACACGTTTTTCTTGATTTAACTTATTGATTTAACTGTGTTTAAATTGTAATATTAATCAATGTGGCCGCCCTCAGCGGCGAGCTCGCACTGCAGGGTAGACCTGAATCCTGAGACTACGTTGCGGACGAAGTCCTTCCCCATGCTAGCCAACACGCGGCTGACGGAGGACTTCAGCTCGTCAACGTTGCTGTGGTGGGCCTTGCAGCCCTTGGTCTCGGCATACGCCCACACGCCGTAGTGGAGAGGATGAGGTCAGGTGACTGTGGTGGCCAAAAGTCCTTCGACCAGAACTTCATGTTCGAACCCAACCATTCTTGCACGGTCTTGTCCGTGAGGGCCGAGACACCGTCTTGCTGAAAGAGCTATTCCGCCTTCTTCGTGATCTTTCTCAACCAGGGTAGGACTTTCTTGGGCAAGATGTCTTTGTAATCGATCGTGGTAATCCTGTACCGGGTCGTGGATCACACCGGCGGCATCTTCTCCCTATTCGAAAATAATTGAGAATTCGATTGCCATAACTCTTCAAGTCGTTGAGAAGGCGACGACGGCGCTCTCGACGTTGTTCTCGCATACGATTGGTGAGCAGAGGCATGTACACGCACCTCAAGCTCTTGCCGCTCTCGTCCTTGACCCGTTTTCGAGCCTCTCCGCGACTCTGTGGAAGGTCGTCCGGTTGACGCGGAGCCACTTAGGACTCGTTGTGGCCCCCCGCGCCGGAGAGCAAGGATCTCGATTATTTCACTTCCATCTCGACACACCGATATACAGCTCAAAAGACGTTTTAATGACATGTGATAAAAAAGTAGAACTTTAAGTTGGTTTGACAGAACTTTTCTATCACTCATATAAACCTCTCGAAAGATTTTTTTTTAAACTGAGTTTAACAGAACTTTTGCAAAACCTGTTAATTGCGTCAACAAATGATCTCATCATCGCATATCCTCACAATCGTATAATCACATAATCGCACATATTCTTCATTAATTAGTAATATTATCACAAAATCACATACATAACCATCTCACAATCGCAAAATATCATCACATATTAACATACATTAAAGCATACCACTGTGTAACAAAATTTCACTTCTGTCTTGTCCTTGGGTTAAAATTGTTATTTCCTAATTGTATGTGGCTCTATTAAATAAAAATTAAGTCAATTTTAATCCCCTAACTTTGCTTTTATGGCTAGGACATTGAATTTTTAAATCAGCCCATTTATGGTAAATAACATTCTTTTGATGCAAACAGCAAAATATATTAAACGTTTCATGGGTTATGTTTTTTTCAGTTATGGTATAAACATGATATACAGTATTTAAGAAGTTATAGAAACAGTAATACAGTAGTAATAGCTATTATTTCTCTTATATATATATTTTTTTTTGCGACCTGGAAAGCAATGGCAGTTCTCTTACATTCCACATAGATTCAGCATTAATTTGGTGAAAAATAAAGTGTAGAGCTTTCTAGAACTTTCGAGAATTTTTCTATATATTTGAAGAATTTCTAGAACCTTTTGGCAACGTAGATGACTGTATAAATACAAACTCTAGTCGTCACAGCGCAGACATCGTCACTCGTCATTGATAGAAGCATTCGTCACACATGGCATCAAGAAGTTGTAAGCAGCCAAAAGACGCATTTTGCTATGTCTGCGGCAAATTTATCAAGACAAGAGTGAAAGAGTAATCTGTAGAGAGATCTGCTAAAATGTGTGAGGCCTACAAGGCATATTTCGGCATGCCAGTCGGAGATCAAGACAAACCTTGTGCACCTCATTTCTCCTGCGAACTCTGGAATGTAATATATATATATATATATATATATATATATATATATATATATATATATATATATATATATATATATATATATATAATGTGATTTGCTTATTTGGATACTGGATTTTTTTTTATTTTTAATAACACTAAGTGAAAAGTATTTGTGTATTTATACTTATGTTTTCATTTGTTTGTTTTTTTTACAGAATGATACAGAGGAGAAAAGAGAGCTATGAATTTCGCAATCTCACGAATTTGGAGGGAACCAAGTGACCACTCAAGCAATTCTTAATTCTGCATGGTGAGCCCTTTCAAAAGTCGAGCAGGCAAAAATGCGCCTGTTATCATGTATCCAGACCTTCATTTATCTATTGCGCCAGTGCCACACAGTACTGAGCTACCCGTACCCACTCCTCCAAAAAGAGAGCAGCAGTTTTTAGAAATGAAAAGCCGTTCAGAAGAGGATGAATTCATTGATCCATATTAGAGAGGTGCAACTGAGTAGAGAAACCCATACTACCCCAACCAAAAAGATCTCAACGGCCTTGTCAGAGATCTTGGTCTCATAAAGTCCAATGAAGAGCTTTTAACTTCGAGACTCAATCAGTGGGATTATTTAGATAACAGTGTGCAAATATCGGGTCAGAGAAAGCGTCACTAGTGTTTTTCAAGCTTTTTAACAAGTTAAAATGAGCTTTGCTTTTGTCACAAATTCACTGGTCTGTTTGAGGTAATCAGAATCGTATGTAACCCCAACAAGTGTCGCATCTTCATTGACAGCTCGTCCAGGAGCCTCAAAGCAATGCTGCTTCATAACGGGAACATGAATCCATCTCTTCCCCTTGCTCACTCAGTCCAGCTCAAAAAGGAATACAGCAGTGTCAAGATCTTGCTCGATGCACTGAAATATGAAGAGTACGGTTGGGAGGTTATCGGAGACTTTAAAATGGTGATCTTCTTGGTGGGTCTCCAAGGTGGCTTTACCAAGTTTCCTTGTTATCTTTGCCTTTGGGACAACAGGGACACCGTGGCACATTAACATCAGCGGGATTGACCACAACGGACCTAGTTAAGTGTGGGGAGAAACAACGTCAAATGGAAGCCTTTGTTGGACCCCCGAAAAGTACTGTTTTCTCCTCTGCACTTAAAATTGGGCCTTATGAAACAATTCGCCTGAGCTCTAGATAAGGAGTCTGCAGCTTTCAAGTATCTCCAAGATTTCTTTCCTAAGCTATCTTCGGTAAAGGTGGAAGCTGGGATCTTCCTCAGTCCACAAATAAAAATGATCATGGAGTACAAGGAGTTTCCCGAGAAGCTCACTAGGACGGAAAAGGCAGCGTGGGACAGCTTTATCGCAGAGGTTCTGGGCTTCCTAGGAAATTACAAGGCTGAAAACTTTGTAGAACTTGTTGAAAACTTGGTGAGAAATTACGGCAAGATAGGTTGCAGGATGTCCCTGAAAGTCCATATTCTTGTCGTTCATCATGATCAAGTTAAGGAGAACATGTGAGCGTACTCCAAGGAGCATGGCAAGCGCTTTCACCAGGATCTACTGGACTTTGAACGCCGCTATCAAGGATCGTATAATGAAAATCTGATGGGAGACTCTATTTGGAGGCTGAATCGTGAAAGTAATTTACCGTATAAGCCTAAATCCCGGAAAACTACTCATTTCTAAAATTTAATTGTCTCACTTATGTAATTCTAGCATAAATAAATTCTATTTCTGTATCATGTCGTTCTGTTTCAACTTTATGCAAATGAAAGTTCAAATTCGCCACTTCCTTCTAGAGGGAATAGGTAACTTTCATATAAATATCATTATTTTGGACACAAAAGCAAAGTTTGAAATAAATAACAATGTTTGTTCATGTATTCTAGACACAAGCAAATAGAAAATAACAGTTGCTACCCAAAGACAAAAAATCGTGTTACACAGCGTAATCACATGAACAATTGATCACATCGTCACATAGCCTCACAATCTTCTGAATCACATTATCACATAAATGTAATTAATCATCACAAAATCACATTACCGAATCATCACACAGTTACATAATCACATTACCACATCATCTTATAGTCACATACATCTTTGCATAGTCAGGTATATAATTGATGACATCACAAAACCTCCCGATCGCAAAAAATATATAATCACATCCAATCTCCTTAATGAATTAAATCATTAATAAAGGAGCACATAACCACACATTCACTTAACTATACCGGTAACCTAACCATCACATAGTCACATATATCATCGCATATTTACTTCAACAAATGATCACATCCTGACATAGCTTAACCATCGGATGATCAAATCACCGCATACATACTTCAATAATTAATTACATCATCACACTTTCACAAACATACCATCAGATTATCACTTAACCACATCGCCGCCTCATCAAATAATTACATACATAATCTCATAATGTCAACAGATGAACACACCATCAGATAAACTCACCATCGCATAATCACATCATCGCTTACATTCTTCAATAATTAATTATATCATCACAGAACAACATAACCATCACAAAACCCCATCACCATATTATCATATAGTCACATACATCATCGAACATTCGCATCAGAAATTATTACATGATGAAATAAAGTTACCCATCGCATCCAGACATTATCGGATAAATTATATATTAATTAATCGCAAAATCCCAAAACAATTAATCGCAAATTCATATCATGAAATAATCTCCTTCATTATGGCATAATCTCATTATCTCAGGTAACTCTAATAATTAATCACATCATTTCAAATTCACCTTTACACATCATTTTAATTACAAAGCCACAACACCTTATCATCAAAAGTCTTATATATAATTGAATAATCACTTCAACACAAAATCACATACTCTCTTCATTAAGAAATAACAAAACCACAGCATCAAATAATAACCACATTAATGCACAATCACGTAAAAAATTAACACAAACTCTCCATAAACTTACATCTTCAAACAATCACATAGCCACATCATTGCCCCAACGCATCATCCTATAACTACATCTATCATCGCATAATCACGCAATAAAAAATCACATCATAATTCTCCAATACTCTATTACATCATCACAAAATAACATCATCACACGAACACTTAACCACATCATTAAATCATCATAGAGGTACATATAACATAATCGCTTCATGCCAATAATGATAACATAATCACAAAAACGCATAACCACATCATCTTACAATTACAAAACCACATCATCACATAGACACACCACATCCCATAAACACGTCACAAAGGAATCACATCATCACATAAACTCACCATTACCTGATCACAATATCGCTTACAATTTAAAAGAATTAATCACATCATCACCCAATCAATAACCCTATTATCAACACAATCAAGTAACCACATCTCCCTTTACCACGGCAATACATGATGACAGCCTCACATAAATTCACCATCGCATAATTATATTGTCGCATACAATATCTCAGAATTAATCGCATACCACAGTACCACATCATCACACAAGCACATACCAAAATCACTGCATCATCATATATTACACACATCGATTACTCACGTCAACCATCGCATCATCGCATTTTCGATGGCATTCTCCAATATTTAATCATATTCTTGCATCTTTTCTGAATCGTATAACTACATTACACATCATCACATAGTCACCTACATAATTGCATAATCACATCCACACACGATGGCATAATCACAACTTCACCATTGCTAAATCGCATCGTATGCATTCTCAATAAACAAATCATTACATTACCACACAATCACAGATAGACCTCATCGCATAATCACGTCAACAAATGATCACATTATAACACAACCTCCTTCTCGCATCATCACATTATTGCAAACAATCTCTCATATAATTAATCCCATCATCAAATAATCAAATTATTACATCATTACACAATCACCTAACCACATCACAGCATAATTACGTCAACAAATGATGACATCATGGCTTAATATATCCATCAATAATCACATTATAACATATAATCTCCTAAAATTAATCACATCATCACGAAATCGCATTACTACTTCCTCAAACAATCATAACCATACCACCGCAACATTATGTAGTCGCGTACATCATCGCATCATCACGTTAATAAAGGTGGCGTATTGACAAACACTAAGCTCACCATCGCATAAGCATTAGGTGATGACTTTTTTACAACCTCATATACCTGTGTCATAATTTGATGAGCTTTAATTAGAGATTATATAAAATCTTACTTTCAAGGTGATTTGATAAAAAAAAAACCTCACGCATAAAATGATTTTAAAAATTTTATTTGTCGACTTTTTTGTCCAGTTTTTGAACTCACTGGCAGAATATACAAGATTGAACACAAGCTTATGAGTCATATATATATATATATATATATATATATATATATATATATATATATATATATATATATATATATATATATATATTTATATATATATATAACATTATATAGGGTCATCAAACACACAAGGAAGTAAATTAGTTACAATAATGTCATTGGACAGGATGAATCTCCATGATAGGTTGTCCTTGTTGTGGCAGGACCAGTGCAAGTCTTGCATAATTTTGACCGCACGCTCACAGCACTGGTTGCTTCGGGCAATATTGATTGGAGATTCATCTGGTTTCCACTGGGTTTTCAAGCATTTGAGACCTGTTGGGTATTTATTCAGAGCTGCAGATAGTTCATAAAAATCCTCAGCGCGGAACAAGTGAGTGCTGAGCCAATGGTCAGGCCACGAGTAAGAAATGAATGAACAGATTTTACGCAGCCTGCTCCGGGTGCCAGGCATCAGAATGAACGCAAGAAGAGCTAGAATGGCACGAGAGTTACAACGTGCATTGTTAATGTTTGGGATCTTTTGAAACTTTACAAAGGGCACCTCATTCATGTCAGTGAAGTGACGGAAGACACGCGTGAGGTGATAGAGAAACTTCATGTCGTCTCTCCAGCCACCTGTTTCCTTAATCTCAGTTTTACCCTTGCTGAAGGCTGCTTTCAATTTATCATAATTGCTCATCAAATCCTGCCCAAAGAAATACTCTATGTTTGCTGATTTATTCGACCCATGGAGCTCATCGTCCATGACAACGCGAAGAATCCGATCCAGGACATGGTGCTGGCAACTGATGAACTTGTGTTTGGGGTGACCTTTATCTTCGAACATTTTCTGCAGTCGGAACAACAGCGCCTCTCTTTTTGCCGGTATTCACGCTTGTTGTGTCGGCTACAAGCATAACAATTGATCCCCACAGGTTGAACTCCTCTAAAACACCCTGGAGCCCTTTTGCAATTGTTACAGCTTTCCAATCCTTTAATTTGAGCGCAGCCAACTTTATTTCTTTTGCATCATTCTTGAGGACCACGACCTGATATTCAAAGTCCTCAATGCGTTTGCTGTCAAAGTGTAAGCTGCACCTTTACAGATAAAGCGTGCTCACCAAGTGCTCCTTCACCTGAGTAGCTCTCGTGTAGATAGCCTTGTGGATTGCTGACTGACATCGGGTTGGGAATTCAATGCCCTCATCAGAAAGCTGGCGACATACCTTTGCTGCTCTGTGGGACGACAGCTTTGAGCTTGTCGCAAGAAGTCTTGCTAAGCCTGTTGGGTTATGTTTCCTTTTCCTCGTTGATGCTGCATCTCATCCTCCCAAGAACTGTCTTCGCTGTTATTGGATGAGTCCGTGCTAGTTTTGGAACAATCAGGTGGTGCTGAGCTAGAGAGTGGGAACACAGTCGCTTCCATTGCCTTCTTTCGCTTGTATGAGTGGATGGTCTTGGCACTAGCAGGTTTACCAGTAGAATAACCAACCTGGCCTTTGGTCAAAAGTTCCTGTTTATAGAGGTTCTCATCTTCTTTGTACAATCAGTTGCCTTTCACCTTGGTCACGTCAAACAGTCCATTCAAAGAATTAAATTTTGTTTCTCTCTGCAGTACTCATAGTCTTTCAGAAGGTTTTCTAGTTTTTCACAAATGGCTTGATCAGATACATGCGGGAAGTTCAATGTTTTGCTCCAAAGGGCTTTTAGCTCCTCAACAATTAGGCCGATCCTCTCCCTCCGTTCTTTGGCGGTGGATTCAAGAAATTTGAAGCATCCAACGACGTGGATTTTCAGGGGCATGCGACTCCGTTCACTTATAGGTGCTTCATAAACTGACACGTTGCCTCTTCTTGATGGTGCTTGAAACTGGACTAAGTTATTTGTCAAGGTTTTCTTGTTCTTCTCCGTGTTAAAAAAGCTCTTCTTGAACGACATGATTTGTACTCAGAAACTGAACTAGAAAATAAACCTAAATATTAAATAGGTAACTAATTAAAGAAACTGTTATTGAGCTTTTTTTATATTTTATTAAAAAACATCAAATTACAATTATAAAAAATAATAGAGAAGGCAGACACTAATAAAATATTATATGCTAATATATTACATAATTAGTGAGAGAGTTAAATGTAGCTTACCATATAATACTAGGATCTCTTTAAAATAAACGCCTGGAGACTTCACATAAATTATAATAAGGCAATAATAATATCAACGCCGTTAAAAATGAACTAGTAACTACCTGCTTTAAACATCTCGCTTATATAGCGCACGCGAAATGGCTGAAAAAAATTCTGAAACTCTACAGAAATCGTCCAAGCGATGACGTGATGATTTTCTGGAAAATTCTATACAATTCTATGGTACATAAATTATTGCAAAAATCTGTTTGATGACTTATATTTGATATAAATATTTTTAACGCATATAAAATGCTAAAATGGCCTATTTTACATTTCAAATTGGTTTGTGCGTGACCTTTTTCAATATTTCAATGGAATAAAAGTATTTTTTGTCATTACTAGGCAAAAGTTCATTCATTCGTGCTACAGGAATAATTTTTGATAAAACAAGTCAAAAAGTCATCACCCTAATAAGCATATTATTACTTACAATCTACTGTAATTAATCAAATCATCACGAAATCACTTAAACACATCATCAGTTAATCACAAAACCACATTAACACAGAGACACAAAGTTTAAGATTGATTACATCATCACATAGCTTTACGCATTGCCGCATCACACAATCCCAACCAAATCACTGCATTATTATATAGTCACACATGTACAACTCTCCATAATCACATAAAAAGATAACATTATCACATAAGTCTGCCATCATATTATCGCTTGCAATCTCCTGTAAGTAATCACATCATCAGAAATTCACATGAGCACATTATCACAAATTCACATAACCACAGCATCACGAGGATCCCATCGCAAAATCACATTATTCCATACATTCTCTACTAATTGATCACATCATCGTAAAATGGCATTACTTAATCATTACACAATTAAATTACGACATCTTGCATCATCACATAACCACCTACATCATCGCATAATGACGCCAACAAATGATATGATCACATAATTTCACCTTCGCTTTATCACATTATCGCATCCATTCTCCACTAATTATCAAATCATCCAAAATATATAATTACCACACAATCACATAACATATCCCTGCACCGTCATGCAAACAAATGATGACATTAACACATAATTTCACCATCACATTAATTATTACACCATCACAAAATCGCATAACTACTTCATCACATATACTCACCAGCATCGCATAAACATTTCAACAAATGAAAACATAACCTCGGCCTCGCCTAATCACAATCACTTCTTCATAGAATCACATAACCACATTATCACCCTAAAGTATCAACACATAATCTCATGCATTATCGCCCAATAACGTCAACAAATAATCATCTCGGTCAAAAGTTTTCTGACACCTGAAACTTTTCTTATTCTTTTGGTAGGAATATGTTGGTGTAGGTGTGCGTGAGTGTCTTCGGGAAAACAAAATAAAAGCTCCCTTATAACCTTTTTGAACTATCTAAAATATTGATGTTATTCGAATATTTGAAATCCTGGAATCAGCAGGAGGTATGCTGGAGTCAAAATTTCTTCATATAACAAACACATCATATTTGTTGATTACTATATTTCATGGCAGCATGATCTGATAATGATCTGATAATGATCTGACAAAGATATGATAATTATCTGACAAATATAATGATTTGATAAAGATCTGATAATGATCTGATAATGATCTGATAATGGCGAAAACAGTAACTATACCCTGGAGAAAATAAGTCTGATACGCACACTGCATGAGAAGAGTCTCAGCGGTCGACAAATCGCCCGGAGGGTCAGCGGATCACATTCAAGTGATGCAGACGTATTGAGGAGGGTCCGAGAAAGTGAGAACATCCCAGACCGACCTTGTCCTGGACGACCCCGAGTCAGTACGCACCGTGGTCCTTCGAGAACGTAAGAAACCAGCAGTCCAACTGCAAAATGAATGGACAGTTGGCTGCCAGGCTAACTCTGGCCACCTTGGTCTCCGAATATGAATCTCCTGAGAAACCTCTGGCAGAACCTGAAAGAGGCTGTAAGGTGCCACCAGCCAGCCCCCAACGAGCAACTAAAGGCAGTCATCAACGAGGGATGGATCAGCATCACGTCCTCGGGTGTTGCACCCTCATGGAAAGCAATGCCAGAAGAATAAATGCTCTCATAACTGCCAAGGGCATCTCGACACGCTACTGAGCTTCCAGCATCATTTCGGCGTTGCTGTAATTTTTCCAGAGATTCATCTGCTTAACTGTTATATGTTGCTGATGTGAATTGTTCGGGGAATATATAACTTATTGTTATTTATTCTCCCTATTTCACTGTTATATTTATATTGATATGCAAATTCAAACTTTACGAAGCTTCATTTATCTAATTTCCTAAAGCTTCCGAGGTGTACGAAAACTTTTGGCGCGGTTGTGCATGACCTCACCATCGCATGATCACATTATCGCATACGATCTCCAATAATTAATCAATATCACAAAATCATCAAACAATCACATTACTGTATCATCAGAGTCACATAGTTCATCGCATATCACGCTAACAAATGATCATATCAACACATAACATCACCATCGCCTAAATTTTTTACAGGCATTATCCATTAATTAATCACATCATCACCATCGCCTAACTTCACCACTTCTTTACTAAATCCCTTTTCAATATTTTATGATATTCAACATGTCCTTGTTGGTTCTTTTTTTTAACTTTTATATGAATTAAAATTACCGACCGGAAAAAGAAATCTTGTGATTCTAAGCGATTTCGCCATTATTTTCAAGACGAATGGGATTGAATTCACAATTACCATTTTTATGCAGGCAATTTTCTCCCTATGTCACACACGAATTTTGTGACCTTGTCAACTTTACTTCCGTGTATGTGGCTGTATCGTGGTATGTATGTATTTGTTATGTAACGTGTTAGAGATTTGGAATGTAAGAGTAATACACTCCTTAAGCACTTATGGACAAGCATATTCACTTTTCCCATACATATTTTCCTTCACACAGACACACACACACCCAGCTTGGACCACATAGTTCGACACGCGTTGAAAGTGATACGCGGTAGGGCAGGTTGACAATCCATTCTGGCCGGAATTGTATCATAATTCACATCTTCTGCCTCGCCTCGAATTGTAATACATTAAATAATTCAGGTAGAAATATCGGCCGTTATTCATCCTATAAAATATTAGCGTAAGCACTGATGATGTATATATCATTTTAATCGTCGCTCAACTATTAAATTTTTACCATTTGCACTGTCCTGGGTGGCACTGGCTTCTCCTCGGGGGGAGGAAGTGGGGGGGGTGCTTCAGGAGAGGAGCGTCATGACAGAATCGAATTAGGTAAACAAACGGCAGGTGAGAGACTTCCATAGGGTATGCACGCGAATAAACACACAATCCACGCAATCACACACCATGTTTCTCTCACACACGCGCAAATACGAAAATACATAAGGAATTACTTGAGTGTGGGGGGGGGGGGTTGCTATCTGACTTGTGCCTAATACTTAAGGAAGAAAGGAGAAGGTAGAGAAAGATAGTGAGGAAAATTAATAAAGGAACAAAGAGAAAGAATAGATAGGAATGATTTGCGGAACGAATGACAGTGAAAACTCATTGAGAACCCCGTCAGAGCGAGTTCCAGACTTATCATCTCCCGCCATTTAATTAAATACTGCGCCTCTACGACGAGCAACTGACACCATGAAATTGAGATTATAACCTTGTTTAACAGATATATGACCTTAAACGAACGATAGATGATGCACCCGAGAAGAATGAAAAGAGAGGAAGGAAATGAAGAGAAAAGAGAAGGGAGATGAATTGCGAAACCCACCAAATAGCAGTAATTATCATTAGAGAACAGCAAACAACAACAACCAAAAGAAAACTACGACAAACGATAGTAAACTGCTCTAAACAAATAGCAAAGAAGAGAATAAAAAACAACTTAATACCCTTATATGTTGAGGCCGGAAGGGTACATACTATCAACCCAATCAACGAGAAGAAAAAAAAGTATATCTTATATTTTTTTAAAGAGAATTTTCGACTTCAGAAGCAAAATAGAATTTCCTGTCCTATACACTGGCGGCACAGCTGGGTTCAAAATTCGACTACGACATCAACAATAATTTTGAATGTTTTCAAAAAGCTTCTCCTGATGCGCTCGTTTTTTTTATCTATTTTATTAAAACAAATTAATCAGGGATATTCTCTTGGAATTGTAGGCAAATTTCCGCTTTTTAAAATGTTTCCGACAGGAAACGGTTAAGGAGAGATTCATGTCCTGGCTCTGTATACTTCACCCGATCTCTCCAAGTTTATTTCGAATTAAGATGAATTTTTTTTTTCCTTTTGTTGCATGTCGAGAGAAAATGCTTATTTTCCTTCACTTTTATATATATATATATATATATATATATATATATATATATATATATATATATATATATATATATATATATATATATGTTTGTTTTTGAATGTTTTTATCAAGGATTCGGAATGTTGCTGCCTATATTAGGATGGGTCCTACTGGTTAGCGCTAGCTGTCACGACCCTAATAATTCCATCCCGAAACGAAGAGTTTCCAGCATCCACCGAGATCCAATCCCATTTGCCTGCACATCGTCATCATAATTTTTCTACACGAGGAATACGATCGATGGGTGTTGGAAACAAGAGCGCAATCATGTTTCTCATGTGTCCACAACTCTCCTGAGAATATTTTCATTTAAATTGAAAACCAACGAGGGCAGAGGAATTGGTTCGGAACCCACGTTAATCAGTAGGTCCCTCACTGCGAAATAAAGGCATCTTGAATGAGTGTATATTGGTGGTAAACCACAAACCAATAGCCACGGTTAACAAGCTTTAAAAATTTCCCTTTCTCTCGCATGTGGGGAGGGGGGTTAAGGGATCCGTCTCTTAAGTTCATCGTTCACAAATGCAACCCTAAAATCTGACCCAATTTATGAAACTTGAAACGGAGATTCAAATAACGCTCTTCGGTTACCTCTTCATAATGCAATTCTCCTGTGTCCGTTGTCAATTGCTCCCCGGCATCTCTGCTCCGTCGAATCAGTTGGGAGATTAAGGGAGATACATCCTCTTCTACAGGTCCTCGTCAACGTTACAACATTTAAATAGGGTCGGGCATTTTGTGGGGTTGTCCTGAGAGACAAGATAAGAGTGGAGGGAAGCTGTTGCATGCTCCTGGAATTTTATACCACCCTCCCTACTGTGCTAGTGGTCCATGCAACAGCTAGGAGGTGGTGAGCCATTTCTTCGCAATTCCTTTACCTCCGTTTACGGTCAATCGATGGATCGATTCAATGGTAGATCGATATAAACTTGTGAAGAGAAACATAATTTCAATCCCTTTCGCCTCCGGAATGATGCCTCCGGAATGAAGCGCGTAAAATATTTTACTTTTCCTGTAGGTTAGTTTTAACTGTCCTTTCTTTCCTGCCACCCCGTCTCTCTACCTCTGTTTGTCACTGGCTCACAAACCCTTAGTAGAGAGTGGCTCGATAAGGGCTGGGGACAGAAGGGCATTACTTATGCGCTTAGACCGTGCGGTGATGTCCGTGAGTCATGTAAGGTCCCTACAACCCCGCCTCTCGGCCCCCAGTAACTCTATCTTTAAATAGTCACGACCAGGTACCTTCGAATTTTCCCCCCATCCCTCTGGGAAGAGAGAATACGACTTTCCGACCAAATTGACAGAGAAGGGCATTTCCAAGGGGCAGCCGTGGGTGTTGTGCGCGCGCGCTGCGTCTATGTGTGTGTTCGTCTAGAAAGGAAGAATAGGTAAAAAGCGAAATTATTTTAAAATAAATAGATAAAGCATAATAGCGAGTGAAACAAGTAGGTAAAGAGATGAAGTCAGAGAAATAGGAATAAATGAAAAATAAAAATAAAACAAAGTGAAGAATGGAGAAAGAAGAATAATATCAATATATGCGAGGAATAAAAGGGGATACAAAGTAATATAAAGAGGGAATAATATCTAATAATAATGGCAATAAGGAAGAGAAAAGAAAATGGACTAGGAGAAGGAGGGTGAGCGGAACGTAAGAGAGAAAGAAAAACAAGATGAAGAAGGGAGAAATATAATATGATCAAATAATGAGCGAAACGAAGGGAGGAGTATTAAATACGATAAAATAAGAAGAAAAGGGGAAGAAGAAGCAAAGAAAGGGAAACGGCTCATTTATTAATTATTAATTTAAGATATAATTAAAAGTGCAATAATTAAAAACAAATATAGAAGCTTGAGAATAATATTCTATATAGATTTTGCTCCATGGGTCTTTTTAAAACGGTAGAAGTTATAATATATATATATATATATATATATATATATATATATATATATATATATATATATATATATATATATATTCTTGTTTTCCTTAAACGAAAGAAATTTCCGAACGGTTTGCGAAAGGAGATTTCCGCTTAAGAGGAGTTGCCAACAGGTCTTCCTCCCGGACTTGATAAGTGCTGTTACGGCAAAAGAATTAGCCAACAGACTGAATGCATGCACCTCAACACTTCGGCATATGCACCATTTTGTAATAGTACCTAAACTTGAAAAATGGGTTCCCAGTGATTTAAGAGAAAACAACCACAAAGCAAGAGTAGACATATGCACTTCTTTTCACGCTTATGAACGCATTTCGCCATTTTGCGACAGATTATTTACTGATGATCTAAAGTGATTATTTTAAAAGTGCGTAAAGTGAAGCAGACAGTAGTTTAGTGTAGGAAAACAGGCTAAAGCGCAAGTTATGGTTATTGTTTAAATGGATTGTGTTGACGAAATCCAACTTGAGTTATGCTATACTCCAAACAACACCTAGCACCCTGTTGAAGTACTGGTAGAAAGAAGTGACAACGACATTGTTTGTGCTGAAATAACCGGCTGTAGTATCAATTCTAACAATGTTGTTTACAAAAGGGCTGCTTGGAAGACAGAAAATCTGGATGAACAAATGTTTGCTTCACTTCACAACTTAACGGTTACCAGAGCTACGGATATTGTCAGCGGCCTAAAATTTCCCAATGTAAATTTTGCAGACTTTACTGGGGACAGAGATGGATCGAGACCGTTAAACTTAATAGAAAACAACTTTCTCACGCAGATTGTTGATCAACCTACTCGTAGAAGTAATATACTCAATATTGTCTCCACCAGCAATGAAAATGTTGTTAGAAGCGATTCACCATAGAACTTGTTAGAAGCGATTCACTATATAACTTGTTAGAAGCGATTCACTATAGAACTTGTTAGAAGCGATCACCATAGAACTTGTTAGAAGCGATTCACTATAGAACTTGTTAGGAGGGATTCACTATAGAACTTGTTAGAAGCGATTCACCATAGAACTTGTTAGAAGCGATTCACCATAGAACTTGTTAGAAGCGATTCACTATAGAACTTGTTAGAAGCGATTCACCATAGAACTTGTTAGAAGCGATTCACCATAGAACTTGTTAGAAGCGATTGACCATAGTTAGTTGAGCATTTCCCGACACAAAGTGAATAATGGTGCCCAACTTCAAGAGGGAAAATTTTGAAGAATTTAGATGGATGTTATCAAATGTCCTCACGACAAACACCACAATAAAAAGTAGTGCAGCATTACTATGTGAAAGATTTCTAAAGAACTTCAAAAGGGCAGATGAGAAATGCGTGGCAAGAAGTCAAAGACGTGAACATTCCACGCAGACAAAGGTGCGAGGCAATGAAATCAAGCAGCTAAACAGAGGAAGAGATCTTGCGTAGAAGTGTAAATCAGAGTTTACAGCATCATCTTGATGGACTAATCCATACCATGTACCAAGACGTGGAAACTACCCTATATATCATACATACATTCTTTTCTACAAAAAAAGTTTTACACAAATGGTATTATGAAGCTTATGAATCATTGGAGGGTGGTTATGCATTATGATGTAACTTATGTTAAATAGGATTCAGCTAAAAAAAAGAAATTTGGGTATTTCCTTTTCTTACCGACATTCGAACATTACTTACATATGTGGAACCTGATATTAGCGATGTCCGAAATGAAATTTTAAATCATTTTCAATAATAAGGTCATTGATATTGCGGCGTTCATTTGTATTATTTTTCTATCTACTGTGGAGAAACTTTTCGACCACCACCTCATACATGGAAGGATAAATGTATCTTTCTGTGCAAGTAAATTTGTTCGAATCTTCATCAGAAATGGAGATCATTGGAGGAGGAGCTCAATTTATCGGCAAAGCTTTTACACCTAATTGCTAGTAATTACAATAACGAGCGATATTTATTGTTAATTCATTCCAAATACCTTAATAATTACTTTACCAAAGATTGCCTTAGGAAACTATGAATGGTAGTTTTTAAAATTTTATTTACATTATAGGAAGAATTTGATTTAGCGATTTTTTACCCTCTTTCACATAAACCACTTAAAGTACCTTGATTATTACTATCTCAAACCATAAATCATTTAAAATCAAAGTGTACAGCACAGTGGGTAATAATAAATCAATGTAATTCGTTTATATGTACCACAGTAAAGTAATGTTTATAATTTAACTTCCCTTCTTTGGATTTGCTGTTGAATAAGGTATATTTATACCATAGTTATTTTGAAGAAAATCCAGTGTATTTAGTCGTTTTCTAAAATATAAAAGAAAAGGAGAGGGATAATTCTAAAAACTAGTATATTAGTACTAATACCAATATTATTTTGCCTTTTATCCCTTATGAAGAAAAAGATTTTTAAATAACAATAATATTCAAGAAAAAACAATTATTAGTATACCGAATTATATTAATATTGATGTTCAATTTCTTTAAATCAATACAGCAAAATTAAAAATAAATAAATTTATTATTTATGGTTCTTTTAAATTCATGCTGTGCGGTCGTTCGATTAGATTTAATATTCGTTTAATAGAATGCTAATGATCCGTTATTAGGATAGTTCTAAGTAATAGTATAGCTACTAGATATTTATTTTTGATACTAGTGAATTTTGGTTATGCATAATACACGTCAGATGATCAAATGCATGTATGAACAATAATTATTTTCCATTAGAATTCAAACTAGCGAGCTTTCGCATGAGAAAGAGCGTTACCACTCAACCAAAAATGAGTGAATGGAAAAGAAATCTGAATTCTTTTAAGTTCAAAGGAAATTGGCTTAAACCCACATATATTAGAAAATTTTATTTAGATACTGCTTTTAAAAGGTATAGGATCTCTTCTTAAGTCCTAGTTGACTCAAAATATGCGTTCAAATTTGACAAATGACAACGCAGTCATCAATGTGCCTCTCATCTTGCATCCTTTATCAATTTTATCAACATATTCTTTGTATATATAAAATATCGGACATAATTTGACTTTGCCCCAAATTTCTGTATTGTGATTGGTCAATTATGTACACTTATTAATATTAAATAAAAGATAATTTCACTTTACCTTGATCAATCCATTCTGACTCCATGCAAAATCTGAACCGACTAGAATTCAGTAATCGGAAGATACCAAGAAACTGTCTCCATTCTCACCCGCATAACCATTATACCGAATGAAATATCTCACTAGTAAAGATGCGCTACTCTCGTGAGTTAGTGGCATTTTAAATCGGTAGTATCTTGTGCAAAATGGAAAGCTCCGTATGAGTTCAAGAATCAGAGAATAACCATTGTAAAAGGTTAATCATTGCGTAATTATGACCGATATGGAATATATTTTATGACATCTCCCATTACTGATACTTAATATTCGAATATTGATATTTCGCTGATAATGATAAAGATATTCTGTAAAGAGTTTTGGAATTGAAAAGCGCCTTATAAGTATGTATTATTAATATAGGCTCATGTAGGCCGAATGAAGAATATGGCTGAGTCTTTCTTATGCAGACTGAAATCTCTAAAAATATCCTTGGAAAATGGGGACGAGAATTTCAATTTTCGTTAAATTCTTATTAACGATTAAAGTGTATATTAAATTAAAAGGAGACTGCAGGACTCCCTTGAACAGGGAAGAAGAGTCTGACTCAGTCTTAAACGGTGACGAGTTCGGGGCATAGCCATGTTCACTTGCGGAGAATTTTAGTCAGTCTTTACCTTAAAGAATAATTTGTTCCATGAGGGAGTCATAGTCATGTTCAATTGCTTGATTTTATTATTTTTTATTTTTTTTGCATAAAATAATATAATAGTGAATTTAAATAAATTACCATATGAAAAATTAAAATTTTCTTAAATTTCTACCAAAAAGGATGCTGATCTGAAGCATCCCTTTGGGGGAGGGGGAGCCTAGTGATTAGCGGAGTACCCTGAAGAGCAAAGAGTACTCGATGACATAGGGCTGAAAACCCACCGATTATTTCAATTTTTTTACCGGGTAAAGGAGTTTATTATATTATTTTATTCCGTTTGCTCTGTCTCTCTCTTATGCTTTCTTAATCTATGTTTGATCCTTGCTTGGTCCTTTAAAAAGTACAATTCGCTTGTTTATCATCTTTTTTCATTTCATAAATATATATTAATAATGAACTATAATGTCCATGTTAATGTGGTTCGGTAAATGTAGTATTAAGAATTCCTTAATTTGCTCCTAGCTCCTGAAGAGGGTTGAGGAATTCCAGGAGATTTTTCTAGCAAATTAAGAAATTCTTACTATAAACCTGTTCATTATAAAAAAAAGAGATGGGTGAAGAGTCGAAAGAACATTTGGTATTTTTTCGTTTTATGTTACTTTAAAACGTCAACCCGAACCTTTCAAAGAAATGAATGGCAGCCCAGTCGTATGGGTGGCGCTCTTGAAGAAGGTTGAGGAACTCCAGTAAAGTTTTCTAGCGGATTAAGGAATTCTTACTATTATCCTTATCTAACCGCATATATATATATATATATATATATATAATATCTCTCAAAGTAGCGCGAGTGAATGATGAAGATGAATGCAATAAACCACATTGAAAGAGAAAACGGAATAAATTTTTCTTACAGTAATATTTATTACCTTTTTTTCGAAAAAAACGTGCAGGGAAGTGTCAGTACACTATGTTACGCATAGTGTACTAACGGCATACTTTTAACTGTGATCAAAGCGGTGCTCGCTGTCTCAGTGTCCATGGTTCGAATCGCTTCCCTGTACGGATTTTTTCGAAAAAAGGTAATAAATATTACTGTAACAAAAATTTATTCCGTTTTCTCTTTCAATGTGGTTTATTGCATTCATCTTCATCATTCACTCGCGCTACTTTGAGAGATATTATATATATATATATATATATATATATATAGGCAATATAAATTTAAGTTTGTTTGACGGAACTTTTCTATCACATACGTAAAACTCTCGAATGACAAAAAAAAACCGTTGGTAAAGAACCTTTGTCAAAACTCGGTACGAAACGCACGGAGAAGGCTATGAGCACATGGGACTAGCGGTGGACTATTTACTTTTGCAGGATCCTCAAATCTATAACCTCTTGCATCTATTTCTTCGTCATCACGTACTACAACATATGGAAACCTCGAAATCTTAAAACTCCTGTCTATGCATCATGATTGCCTGGCACTCAACATATAGGAGCTCCGATGCTAAGAAATTCCTACTTTTGTGTGTTGGTCACCTCCTGCTCCACATATATACATAGCAGTCTTGATAATGATATAATTGTTTTTGCATGGTTTGAATATTCTAGATTTCTCTGTCCCCAGTTGTATCTGCGCTTGGTAGTTAATGGTTTAAAGCATCTAATAGACTTAGGTAGCGAAAGGGGAAAAAGTTCTAAACAAAATTCTACGCTCCAAGTTATAGGTTTAATAAGCTATGGAATAATTCTTTGTATTCTCGTCTTTAGTTTTTTTTACTCGGGTAAATTAGCTCCGTTTGTGTGCAATTTCCAACTAATTTCTACATGTTTCAGATCTCACTTTTTATGACAAATATTCATACTAAACAAGATTTTCCTATATCCGGTTGGAACAAAGGTAATATCCGATTTTTAGTATAAATTAAAAAGGAAAATTCTTAGGACTATGGAAATATTTAATCATACATTTAACCTCCGTTGCTTCCTAGAACTTCATTCAATCTTTCAACAAAGTTATAAATGCCTCACTTGTAAAATTCTGTAGGTTTTGCTGCAAGATATGAACACAACTCTTGATTTCTTGATCTCAACCTAAAACCATCTATTGGTTCAGTAATCCCCAATACAAGTGATAATCAGAAGGATCAAGGTCATAAGAATATGGAGGATGAAGCAATATCTCCAAACCGAGCTCCTCTGAGAGATCTTTGGTCATTTGGGCTCTGTGAGGACGGGCATTATCGCGTGGGAGGATGACACCCTTTCCGTTGACTAAAGAGGCTCGCCTTTGACCCAAGGCGGCTTTCAAACGAAGATGTTGATTGCAGCAGAGATTAGCAATAATTGTTTGATTTTAGTCTAACAGTTCGTAATGGACAATTCATTCAATATCCCACCATACACTAAACATGATTTTTGGGGGGGATAAAGTTCTCCCCTCGGTTGTTGAGAAATTCTGCTTCCTCGATTGATTCACAAACGGCGGCGTTTATCGTTATAATAAATGATCCACTTCTCATCACTAGTAAGAAGCTTACCAAAAAATGGTGCTTGAGGGTGTCGTGAAAGCAATGACTTACAGCAAGATCCACGCTTTTGCAAATTCGCCGTTCACAGTTCTTGCGGGACCCATTTTATATCACTGGAAGTTTTCCAATCCTCTTCAGTTGGCGTAGGACAGTCGCACTGTTTTGCAAGTTCCCTAGAAGTTGTAGCAGGATTTGCTGTGACAACAGCTTCCAACTCTTCGGAATCAGGTTCTTTTGAGTGACCTTCTTTTGGTCCGTCTTTTAAACTGAAATCTCCACTTCGGAAAAGTGGAACACCACCTCTTGCAACTTCTTTCATTTACTGCATTAGTACCATAAATGCTCTGAGTGGATTTCGCCTCTGTACATGCATTGGACACCTCTATGAAACTCATAGAATAAAAGGTGCCTAATGTGATCTTTAGATGAGAGGCCAGGGAGTTAAATACCGAAGAAGATTAAGAACAATATTTTTTTATTTTTTGAAAGATAAATGTATAAATTACTCGTGCAACTCCTAAAGGAAAACGAGAGGCACAACTTAGTATTTGATCCTAAGCCACAATTTAGGAAGTAGATTCTATTTTAACAGCCAAAAATTATATTAATCCCTTTCGCGTTAAGAGCATGTTCAGTAGTCGATATCTTCCCCCAAGTCAAGTTGAAACGAATAAAAATAATGAACTAGGAACCATTCAGCTTGTTCCGTCTTATGAACTATTAACATCTCATCTACGTTTCCTTCTTAACGGAGGATGAAAAACTCATCTGAGCTTCCCTCTTTGAATCTTTAGAATTCCTTCCCGTTCTCTCCAATCCACTCATAAAAGCCGGTCCTTTATGTTCTACTTAGTCCTAAAACTGGCCTTTGTACCGTAAACTGAATTCTTCCGCTGATCCATAAAACAAGGCAACTTGTGTCCGTCCCATTAGTGGATTATTTAGTAAACACTCCAAGGCTAAGATACAAAGGAATGGAGAGCTTACACCAATTTAATAACAAACGATTCTTGGTACTCTAGACTCCCCTGGTGGTGCCCAGTCACATGATATTTTTTATTATTTATTACCCTGTATTAGAGTTTTAATCCGTTATGCAATTTTATTTCTATAATTGCAATTGATAGCCATAACAAATTCTAATGAAAAAGTTATAGTCTTTACTTTCTAATTATATTTTGTTATTAAAATCTTTTCATTAACGCTTTTGCATTCAAGTGCTCTACCCTCTAGTAGCGTTGTATTTAACGATATGTCAGAGACGTGCATGTGCATCTAGTGGCATTTGAATGAATATTTACATCAATAGATGTGTAAGTGCATATAGGTCACTTTTTTCAGGTGCACTGGAATATGTATTTGTCCAATATGGAATGGTTTAAGGAAATACGTGGTTAGAAGAAACAGAAAGTGTTGGGGAAATTTGATAAGAGGGAACTTAACTGGGTGATTTAAGCGAAAGGAATCGAAAATTAAGACGTTATCACACTGCACCCCTTCAATGTGTTCTTTTACTCTACAAACACTTCTCTCTACCATCTGTGGGATCCCTGATTGAGCAAGCGAATTGGGCATCTGGTTGACGGGAGGAGCATGTTGGATTTACGGCCGGTTACCAATGGAGGAAGACGTTAAGCAATGAGGACGTGGAAAACATTTCTTCCTTTGACATCCGATTGCCCAAACCCAGAACGAAGGAAGCGGAAAAATTTAAGGGAGGAAGTTTCTAGAAATATAGTGGGTTTTGTTGGTTAAGCTAACGAGCATTTGCTGACTGAAGGAGATTGGAAGACTTCCACGTACACACCGGCAGATAAACGAGGAAAAAACACCCAGCACAACACAAATGAGTGAGTATATTAGAATGAAAAATGAACAAAGAATGGAGAACAATACAGATGCCAAAGCATTATGGAAGAAATTGACATTTAGACACCGCAAGAACGCAGAAGGGCATAAAGATGATGAAAGACCACTGGCAGGATGGACCATGGAATCGAAATGCGCGCTGATCCATGTAGCAATAGACTAAAGATGATCAGAGGCCAATAGAACTAGGATTAAGGGAGTGCAGAAAAGAAATATTAAGAAAAAGTATGAACTTTGTTAGTAATGACATGAGTTCTGCCTATTAGATATAGTTGAACTCATTCGATCTATAGCAAGAAACAGAAATGCAGGGAAGGTGAAATATAAGATAAGCGGTATAGTTGAGTGAAATGTGCACAGCTTCACTGTGAATGAGACAAGTGTCTTACGCTGTCCAGAAACCAACTAATCAATCATTAAACAATTTCTTAGTCAATTTGCACATGCAAGAAGTTAAATAAATTGGGCGGAAACCAGCTTGGGTGTAGTGATATCTCCCTGGCATACGAAAAAGCAATTACAGTAGCCATTAACCAAAATCTGGCAGGATACCATCCATCTTAAACCTGTTACACAGAACTAGCAGAAATTCCATGCTTCGTTCACCCACGAAGCATGAGCCGGTCAGTGAATGGTTTCCTTCATCTGGAGCTAATGTTCCATCGGCGGCCTTCAGCGAAACCACGATTTTCTTTAAATGCTGGAGAGGCAACATACCGCCCTGCACACCTCTGCAAGAAGGTTCTTAGCTTTATGTGAAGATACGTATGACCAACAAGAAGAGGGGCAGGTGAGCTTTTAAATAAACCGGAAGCTAATCCTCGCTTGGCGAAGTTCCCCCAGGGTGAAATCATTCGTGTGGCGCTTATATCGCAGATAGACATGTCGCTTGTGAAATATAGAAATCAGGCGGCAGCAACCTAGGAAAAAATATATTTGCATAGTAAAATGATCACTACCATGAAGGTCATCGACCCCTTCCTAACCCAAATCAGGCTACGCGTCCAGAGAGTAGAGGGAGAGACCTAGACAACGAAATGAGGTGGTTTTCGGAAGGTGATGCGTGAATTCATTTTCATGTAGGATACAATTAGGACATCACACTCCAGTTCTTCGATTCCGATCCTTGAATTGGACCCTGGGATTAACCATGTACACCCCTATAGGGACTGACTTTCATTCCGTTCTGAGATGTAAAATGTCCTCGGCAACCATACCACGGCTCGACGCGAAATTCGATCACGTCGAAGTATGCTGGCAGTGGATTAATAGTAAACCTGCTATCCAGGTGTAGTTTCATTGCCATTGTCTGAAAAGAGTTACTTAAAGATAAAAAGAAAACGGAGAAATCATGTTGTGTATAAATTGCGCATCCACATGCCCGGGCATCATTCTTTGCTGGTAGGGATGCAAAATTCTTAAAAACTGGAAGGGTGGGTAGGGATCACGCGCTCAATATTCTCTCTTATAGGCAAGTAGTTACAGGCGAACGAGAAGAGACGAGTCCCCGCAGCTCCTCCCACTTAGCCCAGAGCACACGGCTAATCCACTGAAGTAAAATGCCTTCCAGACCAAGCTTGAAGGAGAGGAGAGAGGGCATTCCTCGATGGAAAGACCTTTACGGTAATGGACTTAGCCTTGCTGGCAACAACTCTGAAAACTTTTGGCCGTATAAAGTGCCAAGACTCTGTTAAATTCGAATGCTTACAGGTGAAGGTTTGCTCGGCGTATGAACCTTTCTATACTGCTGCCCCTAAACTTTCGCGGTAGAGGTCGGTGAATCCCTGGCTTTTGGAGTTGTTCGACCTTTCAAAACGTCCCGCCTAACATTGGACAGAGGCGAGGAAACCGGTGCTCTCTTGTAGAGGTAGAGTTAGGAAGCCCCGGGAGTGACCTAAAACGATCGTCAGGGTTTTACCTCTTTCGAGTGCAAAAACTCTGTGGAAGCGCGCAGCTGCTTCACTTTTTCAAAAGGGGTCGCTGGGGAGAAGGATGAAGCTCACCTTAGCCGGGGTCAGGAGCAGAGGACAATTTTTTAACCCGAGGTTGCATAGTGCGTAAGAAGACCAATTTCATGGCCTTCGAAAAATGATTTGACCGGCAGACTGAATGACTTGATACAATTCACATAATTGTCATTACACATACATATTCATCATGCATGGTATTAGAGCAGGTAGCAGGGATTTCGGGTTGGCCGGAAAAGCCAGCCTCAACCCGATCATTCTCCAAGGTGGATACGGGTCTATCTGTCCGTGGGTCCTAGGGAGCCCATGTGACCTCAGTAAGATCTTTCCCAGAAATGTAATTAGACTCAGAAGTGTTTCCCACCCAGTCGGTGTTCGCTGCCGGAAAAGGCTTTGATACCCTTAGCTGGGGCAGCTTCTGGTTCTTTTCAAACTCAGAAAGGGCCTCCATCTGACTTTCGCCCCCAAGGTGTCTGGGATCCCAATCGCGGTCGCACTAGGTATGTGACCGAGTGATACATTCGATAGGAATGTCGGCAAGCCGAACTGCATCAGGAAAAATTGGAAGCGGGCAAGCGCACCAGGCCCTAAGAGGATTACTAGTCGCTCATCCTAGAACGGGCCTTTCTTCCGTGCTTTTTTTTCGTGATGTACAATATCTTGGCGGCCCAGTGAGGAAGATAAGACGGTGGGGCGACTCTGCTTCACTAGTAAACTTGAGTGACTCCAAGGCATGGGGTAAGAGAAAAAACCCCGCATAATTCGTAGACAAAAAAGAGAGGAAAGCCCCCTATAACTTATTATAAGGTTGAAGAGGGCCTTTTAAAAGTACGGAGCGGCAGGCATCTTTTAAAAGGGGGAGCTGCCCGAGGGTTGTTCTAGAAGTGGTAAAGAGGAAACTCCCCTACCAAAGAAAAGGGGTGAGAGTTTTGTTGTCGTCGGCCTCGCCTACCA